>CM046307.1:60571462-61771462 GCA_025267735.1 Mactra quadrangularis
TCCTACTGACTAGGTGGACAGAAACCAAAATGATTTTGTCAGCAAAGTAGAATTCATACTGACTAGGTGGACAAAAACCAAAATGATTTTGTCAGCAAGGGAGAAATCATTCTGACTAGTTGGCAAAAACCAAGTGATTTTGTCAGCAAAGTAGAATTCATACTGACTAGGTGGACAAAAACCAAAATGATTTTGTCAGCAAAGTAGAATTCATACTGACTAGGTGGACAAAAACCAAAATGATTTTGTCAGCAAGGGAGAAATCATTCTGACTAGTTGGCAAAAACCAAGTGATTTTGTCAGCAAAGTAGAATTCATACTGACAAGCTGGCAAAAACCAAGTGATTTTGTCAGCAAATTAGAAATCATTCTGACTAGTTGGCAAAAACCAAATGATTTTGTTAGCAAAGTAGAAATCATACTGACAAGGTGGACAAAAACCAAAATGATTTTGTCAGCAAAGTAGAAATCATACTGACAAGGTGGACAAATCCCAAAATGATTTTGTCAGCAAAGTAGAAATCATACTGATAAGGTGGACAAAAACCAAAATGATTTTGTCAGCAAAGTAGAAATCATACTGACTAGGAGGAAAAAAATATGGATGCAAACAAATTGATTTGCCAGCAATTTTTACACAAACATCCTTATATTTATAAGTGATAGTTTATCTAAAATTGATGGTAAAAATTCTCTTTTAAATCATGATACTGTAGAACTACATGTAACACATGTTTATTTTAATTCAAGGCTCCTGTCATGGAAAATCTACCTAGTTCCGTCGTACTTAGTGAGGATGTTACCACTGAACAACAACTGTTTAAAATCAATTTAACAGACCCCGACCAGTCTACATCGGAAGCTACAATTGTTCTAGGCACAGGAAGCTCACCTTCCTCATACAGTTCAAATTTTAGAGTTCGTAAAATTAATGGAACAAATGGTAAGTTCTTGTTACAGATAAAAAAATTATTATGTAATATTTTGAAAGGGAGTTTACGTTGTTGTATGCAATGATTAGGTCACTTAAGATGATAGTGTAATTGATAATTTAGTAATATTATTTAGTCGTAAGTGTAGTTAGTGCCATACAAAGCTACTTTGGAATTTCGTAAATATTGTTCAATTCGTTTGTTTTCGTTGTACATGTAAATAAATTAAAAAAAAAAACACATAATTATAAGACCTTATATGTCCACATCAAGAAAATATATTTGGAATATTAATATTATTCATTACCAACAAAGCACTTGTATTTCTTTAATACAATAACCACACACTTACAGATGTTCATCCAAGATAAGTTAGAATGCAACAGAAAGCTTTTGTAGCAATTAAATATACCTCCATGAATAGAGATCAAAAAGTGATTTTGTTCACTTTGTACTGCTTAAACATTATTTGAAAGAGCAAAACACACAGAACCATCATTCAAGAATGTATAATCGATTACAATTCATTTTATTTCGTTAAATAATAGCCAGAATATAAATGATGTTCTGAGATATGGACCTAATGTAGTCAAAATAGTTTTCAATCCTTGTATTCAGAATGTCTTCCGCTAATTGACAAACAATATACATGTTTTTTTTATTGATCAAAAGAATTGTTTATTAGTTCTTTTCCGTTGTATGATGATATTATGACCAGTTTTTTTATCTCTGTTTTCAGATTATGGGATTTTTACAACAAGTGGTGCAAGTTTTTCGTATAATACAGCAAATGTGTTTTATCTTCAATTATTAGCTAGTGATGGTCGAGATACATCGATAAAATATTTTACTGTTAATCTATTGGCCAACGCTGCTCCATGGATAAATAATCTACCTGGTAATATTTTATTAATATATACTCCTTTCAAAAGTATGTTAAAAGTATGTTATGTAAATCCTATTACTAGAAAGCCACCCGGCTAGCTCAGTTGGTAGCACGCAAGTCTACTGATCGAGGGATCGTTGGTTCGATTCCCGGGCGTGGCATACTTTCGTAGAGCTTGGTTATGAAATTATATCTACGACCATTCTCTCTCCTACCAATGATTCTGAATTATGTATGGCAGTTGTCAGTCACTGACGAAAGTATGTGCTTTGAAGTTGGTTAACAGCTTTATCTAGAGATTTAACCTTTCCGGGAACAGTGAGTAGGTTGACTGACCGCCGTTATATGACCTCTACAATGTGTTGCTACGGCGTTAAACCCGACAAAAACAAACAAACCTAATACTAGATGTATATTTCTTACACACTTATCATGATTATTATTATGAGAAATAAATGTAAAATTTTACTGTTATTTTTCAGCCCATGTCTTTCTCCCGGCTACGTCTCCAATAAGTTATTTGGTATTCAATGTTGGTGGTGTAGACAACGAAACAAATTCAATAACCTACACATATACCTGTAGTCCAACATGTGCACTATTTACTTTTCTTAATGGTAAGTCTGTGAAACAAAAGTGTGCTTTATGCCAGTGCAATGATAACTGACATCTGTTTTGATTACGTCTGAGGCTTTGGGTTTATTTCCTGGCAGCTCAATGTGAAAGGATAGACTAGAACTGAGCTAGAACAAAATCGTCCAAATAAGGTGATAAAATGTATCTGTCGTCGCACATTACCCAATAAAAAAGTAAATACATGATTTAAAATTCAATGAACACTTTTTTGTGACTGATAATGATTTTAATAAACCATTTTACTAACTTTCAACATTTGTTATTTTATTACCTAACATCTTCCTATATCGATAAATAAGATCTACATGTACAGGTCGTCCACGTAAACATTGCGTATATAAACATAGTCAGTTTCATTACACATCAATATTTAGGGGTGAATTATTTTTTACAATTTTATAGTTAAATAAGTTTACACTTATCTTATAAACATATCATTATATAAATTTTACAATAAACAAACACACTATTTAGAATAAATGTTAAACATAAAATGGCCAGTTAAAATCAGTAAAATGCTGTTCATGCATTAGCTCATTCACCTATTTAGTGGGCAAGTCCATCGTTTAAAGTACAAAAACACGCATAACCTAGAATACGACCTGTAATCGAAATACTTCTTTTACTCTCTACAAAATATTGATTGTAATTTATAATCATATTACGATAGAAAATGTCATGGTTACAATCCCTAATTTCAAGTCATACTTGACTATGATTATATACACTGCTCTCCAAAAGTTCCTTCACACATTCTCAATTTACATTTAACTAAATGGAGTTTCAAGAATTTGTTAGTGCAGTTTATTATTTGATGTTTTAAGTTTGCTATTTGAAATCAGTTCTTCTTTCTTTTGAATGTAAAGTAACAAAAAATTATCAAACTTGATAATAGTTTATTGAGATACATTGACATAGTTTCAGAGGCTGATAGTTAACTGATGGTGCAACTCAATAATATAAAATGCACCAAGAAAATGTTGTTTTATTGCATGAATAATGAATTAAATAAACAATAACATTATAATTCTTCAAACTTGGACTAGGAATGTATTACAAATTAATTAATTGTACTGGGAAGGAGGAATTTTTGGAGGGCAGTGTATATAGAACAGTATGGTGTTTGCAACGATTCAAGTTTACGAGGGATGATCCAAAATAACGTGGACTTTTAATACTGCTCTTACAATTTTAACAATATTTTTCAAAAACTTATATGGTTGTAAATCGGAACATTAAATGAATCAAACAAAGCAATAAAATTACAAATTTTTATAATCATAAGACCGCACCATGCGTTTTCATAATCAAGGTAACGCCGATGCGGCGCGCGCCGTTATAATCACTATGTTTGAGAAACATATTGTATTGTTTCTCAGAAAATAATGAAACAAACAGCGCGAAACTTAACCAACTGACTTGTGGGTGTATACATGACGTCATGTCCAAATTTAACTTCATTTGATCAAGGCGTTATGGAGAAAACAACATTCATAACACGATCTCATCAACGCAACGAACGTTAAAATATTGTCACCTGACCGGATGGAAGTATGTTGCATTATAAAATTTGTCATAATCTCATAAAAAATGCCAACCAAGACGCTTAAGTTGATTGAAAACTCTAAAAGAAAAAAATCCAGTCAGTAAAAGTTAAGTTTTTAAGTGACACGAAAAGTTTGGGAAGGGTAGAGAAAGCTTTCAAGAAAGACAGGGTGGGTGAAGAAACGGGAAAACGAAGCGACGGCAGAGAAATCAATTTGGGAAGCACTGAATACGGACTGAGGTCTAACCATTCGCGATTTGGCAGATAAGCTTGAAATGGGTTACGGTACAATCAAGGGCATGTTTATCAGCAACCTGCAAATGTCAAATGTGAATCGATTTTCAAATCTATTTGCCGTTATTTGACATTGAGTACTGTGCTGTGTGAGTGACGACGCCATTAATGTTACGAAGACGTCGTTGACGCGCGCCGGGTCACTGATAGCGATAGTTTTCTAATGATCATTACTTTTTACTGAGTCAGTATTTTGCTCTGATATTTTGTAAGAATATGCAGGACATGTTCTTATTTATGTTGATGTACATTGTTTTCTGATTGTACCAAGCAAACGTTAACTGTAGCATAAGTCCACGTTATTTTGGATCATCCCTCGTAGACATACAAGTTTTTGATTAACCAAGTAATGACCATTTTTACAAAATTAAATTGGCGGTATTATTTATTTTATTCAAACATGTCTAGTCAAAATATTTTGTCATTTTTTCAGACGGACGTATTTTATTAAATCAAGATTTGACAACTACTTCAGTTATCGGCTACAATATTACTGTTCAAGTAAGAGATTTTAAAAATATTGGAGAGAATAGAACACTGTCCATAACAGTAACAGGTATTTCAGAAACATTGCTCTGATTATAATTTAGTTTTCATTTTCATTCAGTCATATTACTTCGTATTTACATATCTTAAAGCATATAATATTTCTATATTATTCCATATAATATTATCAACTTCCTCTTGCTTTTCCAATATATACTTAGCAGAAGTTATGACGCAAACAATAGTTTTCTCAACACATTGAAGTTTATTTATTTCATGTTATACACGGATATATATGCCATCACCGAGTTTTACGGTATAGTCCGATTTTATTCGGTAGGCCGTGACTGCACTTTTCTACTTTTGTGTAATAAACTTAACTATCGAGCATTGCTTATCGAAACGTCGGAAGAATAGATTAAAAAGTTACGAGATTTGAACCTCTGTAGTAAAATTCATTCACGGGACATACATTACCGAATCGTCATCGACTGTGCCATTTTGAACGAACTAATTCATCATGCTTGTATACTTGAGGTACAATAGTAAGTATTGGTTTTCAATGTAGTTTTTAGACTTTCGGCGATTTCGCCAAAAGGCTTAAGTTATACCACAATCGAAAACTATCGACGATTGACCAGTTTAACCGCGGACTGATACACGTGTCTCTGATGTACTACGCAGTCAATTTCTTAGCGATAAAAGTAGTTCCTTCAGCAGACTTAGAAGGGGGGCAGTCAGATCTCGTTAATACACTATAAGCAATATACATGTACATAGTCATCAATGAAGTGTTAATATTGACCACAGCAAATCAAAGGATTACATTCCATGTTGAGAAGTTTATGTAGTTAGAGCAATACAATGATTTGTATATTGATAGTGTCTGTAGTTATTTAATTTAATGATACTTGGGTCATTAATTGTATTACTTGAAGTTAAAGTTGTTTTTTAGTATTGTACCATAATCATAATATCTACAGACTTTGTTTGCTAAGTGACAAAGTGAACAGGGAAAACTGTACTTTAACATTTGTATGGAAAGAAGAGGAAAATAAAATCTATGTATTTTAAACTGATAGTATTTGCCCGTAATACAGGAAGAATTAGCATTTCGCCCGCAAATTTTGCATGCTCGATTCTTTCTTGAATCTAGGCCTACTGTTTAATGAGTAATCATTAGTATGGATTTGTTAGGTTTCAATGTGCCCGAAAGTCTTTCTGTATTTCAATACTTTGATCAGTAGTTATACCTATCGTCACGGTTATGATTGTACTCTTCCAACCTGTAACGACTCAACAAATAAAATCGGACTACGTTGCACATGATACTGTTTTGCGTACAGTTTTGTTTGAGTGCATAACATAGGTAAATCCCATTTACTGATTTTCGTGAATCCTGTGCTGGCAGCATGCTTGGGTTTTCACAAATTAAGTTTGTTGAGTACTCTAGAGACTAAATGACATTTTTGCACTGGACGTCTTGGAAACGAGTCAGTAAATATGCGGAGAGGGGCCATGAAAATGATACAGAATATTGTATCTAAGAAACAAGTTGCCATTTCATTACGCTGCTGTCTATCAATTATTACATTATATCGATAATAGAGCGAATTTATTCATACAGGTAAACACTTTTTGCAATTTTTATGAGTCCCAATAATCGTAACGTATTCCTGACGTACTTATGTCTTACGCATTTTCTTATGTTTCAGGTTTAGAAGTCAATGTACTAAGTCTTGAACGAAGAAGTGAAGCAAAAGTAGCTATGGACAAAGCCACCAGGTTGCTGCAGAATTTAATAGAAATACTTAAACCAGCAACTACGACTAAGGATGCTGCATTAGGAATTCACAACCGTTAAATAAACAGTCGAACTATACGTAACAAGCTTCGTGAACGTGGCAAACGTTCGCACTGTTCTTACGTTGGAATAATTTTGACTAATAGACATCGCCAGAGAAGGTTAACTTGGTGTCGAGAGCACAGGAGGTGGACTACCAGACAGTGGAATCCAGTTTTATTTGCATAAATCTTAGTTTACCCTTCAAAAGACTGGTAGACGTTCACGTCATTTTCAGCAGACTTAAAATGAACATTTTTGGAACGCGTTCTATAGACGCATACATTAACCGTTTGTGCTGTCTGTGACGTTACCGGAATTAAATATAGCTTTATACGAGGAATGAGCAAACATCCCCAACGTTGTGCATGATGTCTTATTGCGTCTATGAAACATTCCTTCATTGATTCAAACTTTTGTTCTTGTGAAATGTTCTTTCAAAAAATGTTTCTTATTGTTTTTCTGTTAAATACTCATGACAAATAATTGTTCTAAAGTTATGCTTATTTTCATATTATCAATATAAAAACTTTTCTAAGGTATGTTAATTTTTAATAATACGAATAAAAAACTTTTGAAAATATTTACGTTTTTGTTGTCATCTGCGTTATAACTTTTGCTTAATATATGTTTTTATGGAATAAAATTAGAAAAGTAAATGAAATAAAGATAGATAAAAAATCACATAATAAATAAAAAATAAACCGTTGTAATAACAATACATGTATGTATAACTAACTAACTATATTCCAATATGAGACTAAAATGTTATTTCATCTGAATGCCTGTAGAATTCACTTTATGAACTAATTAAATTTTTACTGCGACCAAAATTAAGATATTCAATCATAACATATTTCTAGTTGATTTTTATATCATGAAATAACTTTGTTGCCACCTAGAATTATTAGATTTAAATGTGCATTTGTATAATTATGTGTTTGAATTCAATGTTGTACCACATCGTCACTACCAAGCTTTTGGTATCAATGGCGTCTTAAGTCTTTCATTGGAAAAATGTTAAAATTTGTACACTGTTTTAACGTATGTTGTGTTTAATTGTTATTTTCTGTAGGTATAAATGATACTCCAAATATGGTTACTCTTAATACAAGTGTAAACATACCCGAGGGGACGGCTGTCAATACATTTGTTGCAAATGCAACATGTAATGATGACAATGTGAACGACACAATCATCTACTCTATGTCATGTCTACCGACTTGGGGATCCCCTTTTGTCCAAATCAATGCAACAGGTTGGTACCAACATCTGTTATTTTAAAATATTTTACAGATGCATTGAACTATTAGCTTGATAAATAAACTGATTTGTTATTTTTCATAGTTTCTTACTGTATAAATGCATAAATAGATATCCATAATCGCAATTCTGATAATACCCTTACTGAGAATGTTCAGTGTAAATAGAAAACTCTTATAAAATAATAAGCAGTTTACTATTGCTGAATATCAATTCGTATAGGAAAACAGTAAAACATAGTAAAAAAAACCAGTAAAATTAACTAAAGAAATTTGAACTTTTAACAAGTAAATATCAGATTGAGAAACTGATTTCAAACGTTCTGACAAAAAATTAATTTGGTGTAAAATTATAAGCGCTTTGAAATCATTCAACATGTAATAAGCAAAACCACGACTAGCATTTGTTTATCGGCGGTATAAATAATGCTTCTAATCAAGATGCCGTATTGGTAATAAAAGCTAAACGCATATGCATTTTCAAACAAAAAAGATTAATCTTAGTGTACATTATGTGACAAAAATGTCGAGGTCAAACTTTTCTTCTTGACTGCCAAGACGTCAATCATTTGAAAGAAACTAATATCTATTTCAAAATTAAGTATAATATTTCATTTCAATGACCATTATCAATTGTCGTTTGTGCAATATTACTTAAACATTTGAATGGCGGTTAAACTCACACAAATAAACACACATTAGAATTAGATGCACATTCAAGTAATGTTTACCAGTGACAATAGACAACCATTGCAATGTATAACTAATTAATGCATGCTTATACTTTTTAACATAGATGGTGTGATAACGATTCTTTCTGTTATCAATTACGAGGACATACCTGTTACAACTGGAGCAAGAACATTTACATGTACAGCAAAATGTTCCGACGGACGAGAAACAAGCACAGCAACTCTAGCTATAACTATATTAGACATCAATGAACCTCCAACATTTTCTCAGTCATCTTACAGTGCCATTCTAAATGAAGGACCGGTGAGTAAATAATTAGGACAGTCGCAGTCTGCTTAAGTTACTTTGCGTAAAGTACACTACCATGGTGTTTCATTATGAACCCCCAAAAAGTCGAACACAAAAATGAAATATGTTACATTAATGAAACACATTTAACAAACTTATTAAAAATAGATCGAACCACAAGCTGTAAAATATCAGACGTGTGAATATTATTTTATAGAAATAAATAGAAACGCTTAATAGTAGCATGTAATTATCATAACTACTGTTATACTGTTTTTTACACATCTATAGCAGCACCGTTATTTGAAAATGATATATTAATGATTTTCAATTTTTATTCCAGGCAGGTACAAAGCTTTACACTACACCATTTAATCTGACAGATGAAGATCTTGGTGATAGTGCAAGATATACGTTAGAATGTGGTGCAAACACTGGATTGTTTAGAGTTAATGGTATTGGTATAGTAGAGTTTGGAGTTGATTATGATGTCGATACAGGAGCCCCTTTAACTGCCTCATGTGTACTTACAGCAACTGACAGAGGTGGTTTAAATGCTAGTGTTAGCATACCCATTACCGTTCGTAAGTTTGATATGTCATTTAAAACAATGCCATACTTCATATCTACCGCAATCACGTGTTTGAGAGTTAACACTTAGCATTCTTTATTTATTGATTTTTTATATCAATTTTTATGGTTTAAACAGGTATAACATCAATAACTTTATTCAAAATTTGTAGTCTGGAGAAATTTTGTCCGCAGAAATAAAAACATTCCTTATTTACGAAGAACCCCAAATTTGCACTGAAGAAATGTCTACATGTATATATGAATATGTGTTATACTTAAAATCAATCAAAACGTGCACACTATCGTTAGCCATTCATCAAGTACAGTATCAACTATTATATCAATTAAATTATATGTGTTTGCTGACTCGCCTTACCAATAATACTGTTTTAATATAATTGTTAATATTGTTTGAATTAAAATGGCATACAATATTTTGCCAAGTGCTTTAATGAAAAAAAAATTGATTTCATAGAACAAACTGTTATCATATTCAGGTAACATCAATGACAATACACCAGCATTTACAGGATCAGTGTATACGTTTGCAGTTTGGAAGGAAGCAGTAACAGGTACCCCTTTAGGTACTCTTTCAGCAACTGATGGAGACATGGCTCCTTATGGCGTCCCGCTTGCATACACGTAAGAAATTGTTTCGGTTGTACTTTAGCGCGTCCATAAACTATATGTTTAACAACATGGATTTGATAACTTTGTTTCTCTTATTATTGAAATAATAGTATCGGTTAATCTACGTACTACTTGTATTTTTTTGTTAATTTTTTCAAATTTTACACTAAAACTACTAGTATCAATATCAAATGTCAATAAGGAACACGAATCATTGTTTTTTGATGCCTACAAATTTTATCATTTCAGATTAGACCAGACTAGTTTAAGTTGTCTTTGCTTCAGCATTTCTAGTTCTGGACAACTAGCTACTGCTGACTCTCTAACTGGAATAAATGCTACTTCTGTTACAATAACTGCCTATGCAACAGATAGTGGTGGACTTAGGGACTCCGCTACCATAAGAATTGTGTTTAGAGAAAGAGAAACAACTAATACCACCACAACACCTCAAGCGGATAGGTATGTCGTTATTGTCTTTAGTTGACGCTAGAAGTGTTTATTGTTACACCAAATGTTTGTTTAATGATATGCGAATAGCTAAAATATGGCATATAAAAGCGAATATGAGAGAAAAGTCTTACAGAACTGTTTAGGATTTCACTAAATTTAAATCCATTATTATTTGTGTCATGTTTTCTCATATACATGTAATTGAACGCATCACTATTCTAATACCACATTTACTATTATGAGTTAACTGGATTTGAGATCGTGTATTGTATATACCTTTTTACCTTACAATGGTCACTAGTCTTCACAATGCAAGCATACCTAAGAACCTAAATTATTGTTTATATGCTGTAGCATACTTGCTAATTTTGCAATGAAACTGCCATTTTTTGCTTGTATGTTGGAATAAATGGCACACCACCACTAAAGATAACATTATAATAACTCTATAGAATATTATCATTATTACAGATATTGGTCATTTATTGATGATCCAAAGAATATAGCATGGTTAGCAGCCTGTCTAGTTATTCTAGCTATTGCTGCTGGAGTCGTTGCATACATAGTGATATCAACGAACGCCCCTCCTGGTGCATTAAAATTGCAATGGTAAGTCAGCTTAAAACACACTCAAAACATTCTTAAGTTTTCTACAGAATATTTAAAAGTATCATGTTAAGAAAGAAAATGTGCATGATGTTGGAATAAATTTAAGTTCAAATGATTCATTGAAACCTGTTCCTAGATGAACTAACGTCATCAATATTTCTTTGTTTATTTATCACAGCCGCCCGGCTAGCTCAGTTGGTAGCACGCAAGTCTACAGATCGTGGGGTCGTGGGTTCGATTTCCGGGCGGGCATACTTTCGTGGTGATTGGTCATGATTTTTTTTCTACGGCCATTCTCCCTCCTACCAATGATTTTTAGTTATGTAGGGCAGTTGTCAGTCACTGACGAAACTATGCGCTTAGTAACTGGTTAACAGCTAAATCCAGAGATTTAGCCTTTCCAGGAGGAGTGAGTAGGTTGGCTGACCACCCTTATATGACCTATAAATATGTTGCTACAGCGTTAAACCCAACAAACAAACAAACGAATAGATTAATATAAGGTCTGACATATCAGAATTTACATTTCATTTTTTATTACAGCTGCAAAATTAAACGGTCATTTAAAGTAGAAAAAGTTGAACCAAAACCCACAAGACTCAGAACTCCACCACCAGTAAAGAAAACTAGAGGTGAAGTTTTATCAATTTTAAAATTTTAAACAGGTCTTGATAATACAGATTTTATTTATCATATTTTATTATGTACACAAATGTAGCATATTAGTTCAGTAAAAAAAATCCATCTAAACATTGCATGTAATAACTTTTTTGTAATTTGTTTGGATTTATACTATTAGTTATTTGTTTTCTATTACTAGACTTGTATTATATAACTATATATATATAAAGTTTACTAAAGTCTTATTGTTTATGTTAAAACTTTTAAATTAATTATGACTTAATTACCTTTTACTACAATGATTAGTCTACCAAATACTTGTTATTTTCGTATTAAGACATTGTTCAATCTTGGTGCATTTTGAACTTGCTATTACTTGGATTTGTCTTTCTTCATTTTCAGACATTCCTCGAGTTAGTAAGTATTAGTTAGTTTACTCACATATACTTTTATACTTAGTATATACTTTACAAAGGTGTTCCTATTATTTTCTTATGAATATCATTTAATTAGAAACTTTGTTAAATGTCTTATTAGAAATTGCAATTGAAGAAAGGGTAATTAGTTAAGAAGAACATTGAAATAACTTACACATTAAAGGTACTAGTTCACAGATTTGGTTATTTTTTCTGTAATTTCAGAATACCATTCAGTGTCTGTAATTGTGTCAAAGCATTGGTTCTTAATATTATAAGACAATCTGACCTATAGATTGCAAGAAATATACAATAAATGTCACAAAAATGCACTAAAATTGTTTATACCGTGACATACGGGGTAGATTTTTACTACATGAAACACCATTATTTGTAGTTGTATGTCAATTTGAACTAAAATTGTCATTATCAGAACACTACTTTCCTGCTTCCAAAAATGTTTCCATACAATTTTGATAGTTTCAGAAAAAGTTGATATTTAAGTTGAAATCTGTGAATGAGTACCTTTAATCTAAACAGTTCAGTGTCTGAAGTTTAGACATGCCAACAATGGACCATGTACAATGATGTGAACTGGTTATTTCAACGACACTGTATTAGTAAATGATTTAAGCTTTATTAGTGTACATTTTATTTTTTGATAAAATTTTAAAATATTTTACATACAATGATATATGAAGGTTTGCATACCCAATACTGTTTGGGAAATTGCTTTACATTTGATTAATTTATCACTATATAGATATAAGTTACATATCATGGTTTATTTTTACTTTCAGAACGGATTGTCTAAAGCTGACAAGACATGACGATAGTTGAAATAATAAACTGTGGTATTATTTTAATAAACACTATCATCGAAATCACGTTCTTCGTAACAATAATCATTGATCATCTCTGATATTGGATTTCACAAGCAAATAGTATCGTAGGACTCTTGGATTAGTACCATAATAGAAAATGCATTTTCTTGAAAATTGATCTTCCTCAATTGGACATCAGTAAACCCCCGAGTTGATTTTAGACGACATTTTAATATGTTTACTCTTTATAGACTTTGATGACTCTCGAAGTATGCATCTTCTTAGATACTTGTTATTGATACACTGGAACATTCTTCAGATGTAGTTATCTAAAAAAAGCTTCAAATGAATCACCTTTATATACAGAAGTGCAGTTTTTTGTACCCCACTAAATTTTTCACTTTTTTACTTCGAAATGCAATTGATTTTCACTGCTATCTTCGTAAATATTTGGAATGTGTATACATGTATACGGTTTTTATGCTTTTTGTATTTATTTATTATATTGTGTATTTGCTAAAACTGTTTAAATTATTGTCGGTTCTTTCTTGATAATATAAAAAGTTAGAGACAATATAAGAAAATGATAGAGTTAATCAAATTATTTTATGTCATATTTTTAAAAATAAACACAAATTTGCATGTGACTACATGGATGATAATCTGGTTCTACAGGACAGTGTACATTGTTATAACACCAGGCTCAGTCTGAGAGGGGGATTTTGCCTGCTCAGGATCAAAGGTTCTGGTTCTAAGTTTTCCTGTTTCATAGGTGCATAACTATGGAATAGTTACCAGACATTGACATGATTCACTCCTTTAAAGTTGCCACCAAGAATCATTTTTTATCAAACATATAAAATTTAAATATTGTTATTCGGCATAGGCTTTTAAATTTGATCTATACATGTACTATAGTTAGCTTTGTTGTTTTTTTTCTTTAAGGGGGTGTTACAATGTTTAAGATTGATTTGGTCACCTTGTCATCTTCCCTAATCTATGTAATTGATTAAGAATGTCGATAAACGTCTTACAGTTGAATTAATTCTGTGATACATCAGGGGCGGATCCAGGATTTTTTTCTAGGGGGGGGGGGGTGTCCGAATTTTTCTAGGGGGGAGGTCCGATCTTTTCTAGGGGGTTCCGAACCTCGAACCACAACCACATTATACACATTTTGCACAAAACGGCAACATATTGATAATAAAACTACATTACCATTAAATCTATGTTAAGCACCGAGAAAAATTGCTTCATGCTACTTAAAAATGACTTACATGCAAGAAATACACTAATGAACAGGTACATTTTCCAAACTCTTGGGTCCGGACCCCCCTGACCCCCCGCCCCCGCCGGATCCGCATATGTACATGCACATACATGTATATTTGATAATACTATGTCTTTCACTTATAACATCTGTGATAATTCATGTGATATTAAGTATTATAACTTTTAAATTTTTAATATGTATGAAATAACAATACTGTGATACTTTAATTACTATATATATACAAATGTAATTTGATTTTATTTAACGTGTTAAAATGATATTTTAAATGTATGACATTTGCCTCTCTATGTCCTGCCACCAAAACCAAGGACCACAATGGAAATAAAGTGTTTGTGTTATCCTTGGTATTAGGAAGCATGTCATGGTACTATTTTCATAATTGTATTTTTGCATGCTATATTTTAAATCATTGTCTTATTAATTATAACTTTCTTTTATATTCATATTATATCAAATTTTATTAATTGTACCATTATGTGTAGCTTAATGCTGAAATAAATCTATCTATCTATTTATCGAATATAATATCTGGACTATTTGATACAGTTAAAATTATTTAATTTCAGAAACTATTTGTATTTTATCATTAGCTCGAAAAGAAATCCGATCAAGATAATTTTACAAACTTAGCGCTGGAAATGGTGATCTCACTTTCGATTGGGTCTACCAATAGAAATATTCAGTAATATTCAGTAATATACGTGAAAGCAAGTGTTCCAACGGCTTGTTAATTGGGTAGATGGTTATTGATGTTTTGTTGGCTATACATTGACTTTTTTGATGCCAAATAAAGAAAATGCTATGTTATGTTATTTGTTATATGTGTTGTACATTGGCAGTAAAGTTAATTAGTTCGCTTAATTATCCAATTTGGTTGGTTAAATATACTATCTATGAATTAATAGTTGTTATCACAAAATTTAGCTTATTATTCAGATACCTCGTTATTGCCATTTTACTCTACATAATATTTTTTTATTACCTATTAGTGTTTTTGTACAAATTATTTTGTATATGAATTGATGTTTTCCATTTACATTTCTGTTTAAAAATGCCTAGGATTTGTCCATTTGGTATGACATAATACACAGAAATATTAAATGCCGTAATAAGTGTAAAACATATTTATTTTTATTTATATTTAATTAATGAGATAAAGCCATACAAATTGAATCAATCAAATTTCGAGTATAACTTAAAGGAAATAGGGTAATTAAATGCGTAGTATCGGTGATTTTTATTTTAATTTTGATTGTAGACTCAGTACACAGAGGTGAATTATTAAAGATAGTTCAAATCCTGATTTTTAATAAAAAAAATTCACTTCCATTTTGTTTTTTTTTATAGTTAACGTTTAAACTGCTTCCCTCGCGAACTTCATTGATTTTAAATAAATAGTTGAGTTACTTTGTGTACTCTTTGACAGGCCAATGTCCATTTTCTTACTGTCCCTGTTTGTCTCTCCTACACAATCATACGTCATTATACCCCCGCTTCGAAGAAGAGGGGGGTATACTGTTTTACCCTTGTCCTTTTAATCAGTTGACGTGTTTTCGCCTGCGGAAGCACAATGTAACAATTTATTTTTACGACAAAACTTGTTACATTGTGCTTCCTCTGGCGAAAACTCGACAAATGATTAAAATGTCGTATGATTGTGTTTTTGCATGGCGCCTCGCGGAACGATGATACGACAAAAAGACCATTTTGTCGTACTTTCGTGTTTTCGTGTGGCGCTCTGCGGGACAACAACGCGACATGGCATAAATCAGCCACCATACTCATATAGCATGTTAGTAACTTAATCAGCGCCAGTACATTTTGATCAGCAAAACCTTCCACAAACTCGATATGCTCAAATTTAGTAAGACGTTGTCCGTTTTCAAGAGCTCAAAGTTGTATTTTTTTCTCCATGTCAATTTAGCAAAACTTGTTTTCACTACATTTTTCTGTTTAATGTAGAATTGACATAGTAAACTACTACAGTGTATGACCACAACAATTTCTCAGAAAAACTGGTACCTAATTGTAAATTTTATTTCTAAATGTTTTAACCAATTCAGATTATCAGGTCATATTAATTTTTACTTTGCATGGAAAACTATAATTGTATTTTTCATATCAAAGGACTCACGACTCACTCTCCTAATCCTTGTAAAATGATGTTTTGTAATTATATACAATGATTTTCAAATAAATTAATGATTGTTGCTTGTCATTATGGCAGTTCTGCCTTAAATAAACACAACAAGAATGCAATATAACTTTTCTTTTGACAAAGAAAGATGTAGAAGACGCATGTAACTCGCGTCGGTAGCGCAGTTGATAGCGCCCTTGGATTTTGAATCTCGTGTTTCGAAGGGGATAAGGGTTTGAATCCCACCGGAAATGTTATACCCTTTTCATGAAAATTTGACAATACTGTCAATTTTCCTCCATTAATATGGAATAGGGAGAAGTTTCGGGCCTTGTGGAAGGGTAGTTGAGTACTGGTTATAGACAAGGGTCCAGGAAAGCTAGGTTAGGTGCGCTGGACGCCGTAAAATAACCTAAACATTGTGTTGACAAGGCGTTTAACCCGGTATAAATAAAGAAAAAGCATGTGAAGATTAAAAAAGAATTGAATGAAAGAACCATTACAATTGGAAAAGAATCGGGAAATATTAAAAAAACCCATAATATCTTACACGTTGTTTAAAATTTGTTTTTATTGACTTTTCTTCTTTTAAAGATAATTTATTTCTATTTATTATGTTCATTTATTTATGTTTAAATATAATACCTTTGAAAAAATATGAATGCTTATTCTCTTTTATTTTTGTTGCGTTTAACGCCATAGCAACACATTGCGTAGGTGATATCACGGCGATCAGTCAACCTACACATCGTTCCTTGAAAAGCTAGAGCTCAGGAATAAACTGTTATCCAGTTACCAGTCACATACTTCCGCCAGTGACTGACAACCGTCGCATGATTTTGAATCAGTGGTCGGAAGGAGAATAGCCGTTGAAATGACTTTATGATCAGACTCGGAATAATGTCCCGCTCTGGAATCGAGCTGACTGAGCTAGCCGGGCAGGTTAGAGATTATTCCAAACCTACATAAAAATCGAGACATTTGCCACTATATTTATAACAATGTTATAACATATTACTACAACAATTATTATTGTTCCTACGGTTCCCGAACCCTAACAAATATTCATTGAATGATTTAAACAAAACTATATTCCAAATGGTTTGTCGAAGTCAATCACTCTCTAATGCCGAGAAAATGTCATTGGGTATAAAGTCAGTTTTGGTAACATGCGTGATTAAGTTATCAATACCGGAAGGTTGTTTTGGACACTTCAAAATTAAATAACAGAAATAGAACTGCGTAGAACTGTGATTGAAATGCCAATATTATAATTGATCATGTACAACAATAACCGTATTTCTGTTATTCAAGTTTTGAAAAAAGCGCCCAGGAATTGTATTAAGAATAACAACACAAGCTTGATGACCATTCTATAACTCATGATAATGGTTAACGACAGTTGTCTAGTGGTAGGACGTGTACTTAGGGATCAGAAGGTGCTGGATTGAAACCTATCACAATCGATGCTAATTGCTCTTTGACGGCTTGAGCAAGAAATGTGTGTGCTATTGTATCTTTTTACCCAGATATAATTGGAAACCAGCAAGAATGATATAATTCTGTAGCACAAATGTGTTGGCAACAACATAAGCAGAGTAAAAGTCTCCCCAATAGATCGTTAGATATGTAATAGTAGCCCCGTGGCCAGCATGAAACTTTAACTTTAACAAAATAGAAAAGAATAGAATATTTCATTCAACTTCAGTCATTTTGACATCTTGTCATGTACAATTAGAATATTATGTAATGCACATCAAGTAATTACATATAATGTGTTAGTTCATTATTGTCATAGAAAAATGTGTCAATACATGATCAAAATTACATGCATAATATATATAATAATTATAAGAAAGTTTGTATCAAATACCAAGTACTTTTTACTTTACGGTATGTAAACTGATATGTAAGGGAATTCATTATCACCCCAAGTCAACTTATTACCTGTCAGTAATATAAGTAAAGTGATTGCTATGATAAAAATAAGCTTTTCAAATAAGAAACGTGTCAAGAGTTAAATTGCACTTCTTTCAGTGCATGATTTACCTCTTCGATAGTCTATTACCACTGTAAGTATGTTATTTGTACAATATTGTATATTGCTTTTAAATTTCGACGACAGTTTTTTTTTATCAGAGAACACTTTTAGGAGCAGTGGTCCAGTGGTGGGACGCGCGCTTAGGGATCGAGAGGTCCTGGGTTCGAATCCCACTAGGGGCACTGCTAATTTCCTTGAGCAAGAAATTTACCTGCGATTGCTTCACTTCACCCATGTGTAAATGGGTACCTGCGAGGGTGGTATAATTCCGTTGCGCCAATTTGTCGGCTGCATTAATAAGCAGAGTAAAAAGACTCCCGGGGGAGATTTATAGATATATATCAGTAGCCCAGTGACCAGGGATAATAGCTGTAAAGTCGGTATACGTGCGTAAGCATGAAACTTATAAAATGCAATTACTACAATTAACAAATGTTATAAATTTAGAAGTAATGACAATATAATAGTTGAACTTAATATGTACAAAAATAGTTAAGCGTCGCAGCAAACAGTCTTGCACGAGTAAAATTGGCATAGAGTTCTATCTAGTAGCCCTGTAGTTACTACATGGGTGAGTTCAATAACTATTTTGAAACTTCGGGTGCAATAATTTGCTTTTGCACTCTTGCCTCCCCCCCCCAACTAACAGGAATGAGTGCGCAGTTTCTGAGCGAACATATTGCCAACACTCGGACTCGGTAGAACCAGGACAGCTCATTACAGGTCTGAATCTCCAGGGGTTCTTATCGTTGTCTGGTTGAGAACCATGGATACCTTTCTTTTTGACAATAGAACTACAAGGAGGCGTTAACATTACAACAATATATGTAATAATGAATATAAAAAACTTGCAGATGAAAATGAGTAGAGGTACAAGTCACAATAGCTGACCCTGGAACAAGGCTCACTACCACCTGTCCTCACTCGCTTGACCTATACTCTCGGGATTGGGCCCCTGACCCCAAGTCTATACATATTGGTCTGTGTTTGTAGCATACAAATAGTAATATAGGTTTCGCGCGCTAAGTGTCACAAATTCATTGATTCTGGCTCCCGATTGGATTTAATAGCCCAGAATTGACTCATCCACTAAAACATTGTTAAAGTCTGATCTGTTGTTTCATGCAGTGTCTTTATGTGCGGAAATTTGGAAACATTGAACCAGGGCCGGTCCCATCAGGTCTGCGGTTCCGGCGTTTTTTTCTTTGTTCTTAGTATGGAACATAAATGTTATTCTTTTTTAACAATAGAATTCTAGATATGTTTAAACAGTGTCTAACCATATGTATGTATATTGATATAAAAACATGGGGTGGGATGCCTCAAATTTGCAGTGAATGAAATGGGACGCGATCACATCATGTTTCATTCTCCCATAAACATGACACAGTACTTGGTCCCTGATCTCACTTTATGTTTATTTGTAATGGGTGGTAACATATAGACATGAGTCACACACAAGCGGTTTGATCAAATGTATATTCAGTAGCGGTTACGGTGTGAACAGGAGTCACACAAGCGGTTTGATCTAATGTACATTCAGTAATTGTTCCGGTGTGAATGTTGCTAATTTGCTTTAAATATTAGCATTATTACCTAGCCGCCTACATTTTTTAAAATGATTGTGACCCTGTTTATTAGCCTGACACTGATAAGATTTTAAGCTCATGCCGAAACGAATGAGTTAAAATTAGAGCAATATCTCCTAACTTCATATTCGTTTATTTGTCTGAATAAACACTGTATTTCGGGGTTTTTTTTAATAGAACAAAAAAATCCCTAATCTGCAGATGATAGCATTATAAAGAAAGCATTGCCAGTAGTTTATGTATTTTCTTATTTCATTGCTGTTTGCTTGTATGAATAAACACTGTATTCAACAAAAAATTAGATCGATATGACATAATATTTACATAACTTTTTGAATTTGTTTTGATATAACATATATATAACATAAAATCTGATGATGATTATTCTTTTAACTATATTTTAAGAAATTAAGATGTAGATTAATATTACGGAGTATAAAATACACATTAATCAATTGAAATTTAAATAAATTGTACATTTTGCTTATTTCATACAGTTTTCAAATAAAGTTTTGATGAGGGCAATCAACTTAGATGATCAATACATTTACGTTTCACAAGATTGATGATCAAAATGTTAAGAGAGTTTATAAAACACACGTTTTACAAAAAGCACAAATTAATTTAATATTCATCTGTATGAAAGAGTCCTCCCTTTGCAGAGAATATAACTCAATACGATACATTCCATTACGATTCAACTTTCACTCAATACTATCCTTAACTTCTTAATTTCTTAAAAAACCTATTCAATGTCATTAAAGTTTGTCAAAATATTTATAACAGATATGCATATTTAATAAGGTTTTAAATATTTATGAAAAACAAGCTTTTATCCCTTTCATAGATATGCTAATTTTTTTTCAATTACGCAGTAAATGTATGTATTTACTTACCATTACATGATATCAGGTTCATTTTGAGCGATAAAAAAATTAATATACGATAAAAAAATCAAGGCTAGTGCATTCGATTCATGTTTATCATCGAGTGTCGTCAATCAGTAACCTGTATAAAAAGCGCACGTACTTTTGACCAAACGATTATTTACATATAGACATTCCATGATGCCATTATCAATAAGGAGTTTTTGTTTTATATTTTTAATTGTAGTGTTGTTTAGCAGAAAACAGATATTAGCAGGTAAACATTTTTAATGTTAAATGTCTTTCTGGAAAAAATATTCATCTTAATGGATTTATCATGAAGGGAAGCCACCTGGCTAGCTCAGTTGGTAGCACGCAAGTCTACTGATCGATGTGTCGTAATTTCAATTCCCGGGCGGGGCATACTTTCGTTGAGCTTGGTCATGAAATTATTTCTACGGCCATTCTCCCTCCTACCAATGATTCTTAATTATGTAGGACAGTTGTCAGTCACTGACGAAAGTATGCTCTCAGTAGTTGGTTAACAGCTAAATCCAGAAATTTAGCCTTTCCAGAAACAGTGACTAGGTTGACTGACCGACGTAATATGACCTATACAATGTGTTGCTACGGCGGTAAACCGAACAAAAAACAAAACAAAACTGAAGTGACGCAACGAAAAACGCTGTACACTTTTGAAGGTCCGATCACGTCTTTACGACTTCAATGATTTAGCGCTACAGACGTCGTGCTCAATACTGGCTTCAATTCGAAAATATTATGTACTAGGACACAACTTATTCAGTAACTTCGGCGATTTTAATGCTGAAATATTAATTTCACACTTGTTAGATAAGAACAATTATTACGCTTAGAAGATCAAATCGGCAAGACAAAATTAAATAACGGTAGGAGTACCATGTCCATTTTGTAACTAAAAAACGCTGTTCTTGCTGTAAAAGTTGTGCGTCACTACCACGCACACAAAGAAAGAAATGCAGATGCCATAAGTCGACTCAAATGATTGCAAAATAAATGCGCTCACTATGATTCAGTTCAGCTGCATAATTTCTGCATCACGACTAATTAAGTCCTTCTCCGAATCTATACATGTACCATTCATTACTATTGGGGATACACGAGTAAGCGGTGTACATGAATATGGAGTAACACAGGGAGTCAGTAGGCTCGTAAAATAACTCGATGGCAAGTAGTGTTAAGTGAAAATTCACGAACAAGAGTATCACTATTCTGCTAACTAATAAAATTACTTACTTTAAGAAGTGCTGTTCACTACGACAGTTTGCATAAGATTTTTTAAAATACTTTTAGTATATAGTAGAAAGCCCTTGAATTGCGAACTGTTTACTAATATTTATAAAAACTGTTTCGCCCGCTTTCTTTTATATTTCTGGTTTTACAATTTGGTTTTTTTTATTTGCGCTGTTTTATTCTCAGGGTAAGTAACCTTGATAACGCGATGTTTCACCGTAAAGCATGACAAAGACAGATATTACCGATAAGGCCACAACAAATTGATCATATGGTTTATGGATTCGCGCGCACCTTAATTTTGACGGTTTTTACAAAAAAATATTTTTATTTCCTCGCTCGCTCATAAAAATTTGTTCTAACCGCTATATAAAGCAAGTAAATAGAGACTTTTTAAAAAAAAATTTCTTCGCTCGCTCGCCCCATTTTTTTCCAGAAAAATCCGTAGAACATATGATCAACTTGTTGTGGCCTAAGTATAAGGAGGAAACTGTTTATAATGCTTTTTCTTTTATTTAAGATCATACGATTTGTGCTGACACTGCGTTTGCTGGTGTAGAGAATAATAAAGTTAATGATTATGGAAAAAAGGATCCAACTACGGGCACAACAAGTAAGTATTTCTACATTTACATACTGTCTTTTAATGTCTTCAAGCCAAGAATATACAATATTTATGGGAATTGTTGGACAGGAATTGCGACCTCGAAAGCAGAATTGCGTAATTTAATAGGGTAAAAATCAAAGTGCAATCTTTGATTTGAATTTTATTCATCCAAACATGTATGAAATATTTGATTCTATGGAGCTTTGTAATTGCTGGAACCTTTTTACAAGCCGTCATTGATTTCAGATTTTACAGTAGCCATATAACGCCTGTCAGGAAACAATTAGGTATTAGTGAATGCATTTGATAAATGAGCCAAGTGCTGCCTCAAGGTTTTATTGTTTCTTGCATTCATTTGGGTTTAATTTATCAATTGATGAATGTATCATGAATATTAAGTTCTTGTTTGAAATTGTTCATATGTATATATTGTTTTCAGCCGATTGTCTTCTAAATCGCTACATCTGAAATTGTACAAATATTCGAACTCACCTAATGAAAAAGTTGATAAATTTAAAATATCCGTCAATAACTTCATTAAAAAAAAAATATTTTTTATTTTTTGTTTATTTATTTTATGTGGTATATATAGCACACGGCACTTGTATTGATTATTGTAAACATGTTTGCGCAAATTTACATTTTTTGTAATTATTTTATTCCTAAAAATATACATTGTACAATACTCATTGTTTTCATATTTATAAGGCGTATATTTATTATATCATTTTTGTGATTAGTTGATTAATCAAGGCGCTGAAGACACTGAATTTGTTCGGGTTTGAAAAGTGAAATTAGATTTCCGGCTCCTACAACATTTGTACACAAAGAACAGTTCAGTGTTACTGTAATATTAGTTTGATAGGTAAAAAAAGCACAGTTTCAATTCAAAACACTTCACACAATCGAACTATAAATACAGCAGGTAAACAGGACAGACGAACACATCTTTATTTTTTTTTTCACACAATCAACACAAGTCAAAGGGACCATTCTTAAAACAATTTAATAACTGCCGCTTAAAAGTTATCATTCATGCACATTTATTCTACTCCATATGTATGTAAAATATATAAAGTCTATTATTCGGAGATCATTCAAAGCCATCAATTATGATCTTTAAACTTTTCCTATGGAACTTTTCTACTACATAAGACGATGTAACATCTCTACTGACAACTGGCAAAAACGACGGGTCGTGCATGAATCGTTGATACCATTTTTTACATAAGATGACATAATCATCCCTACTGAGTTCTCTGGTTCCCGGTCTCGTATTCTACGCAATACTGATCTATTTAGTAGGCGCAGGTAATCCAGGCTACCCTACTGAGACGCACAATATAGCAGCGATTATTCTTACGCTTGAGATATAGTTCAGATTACTAGAGTATTAATGTGTCCATCGTAACAGACGATCTTTTTAAATTGCTCTATACATATATACTGAGGGACTACTTCTGGATTCGGTAAATTTTCAAAGTGGGAAAGGGACTGAAATACGGTAAATATATTTGTTCAGGACTGAAGTCCCGAACAAATAAAAACTATACATTGATCATAAAATGATAAAACATTTTTTTTTCAAGTTCACGTCTTAATCTATTACAGACATAGCTTATGTGCATACAGGACCTGACGGACTGATCAACTGTTGTGGTGTACTTGAAAGCATTGAATTTGAGATAGACAAAGGAGGTCTTCCACTTGCTTTCCAAATCTGGAGACCAGACACAGGAGGTTACTTGTTAAAATCCCATATTCAAACAACTTGTCCAAGTAAGAATATCTTGAATGATATATTTTTTCTATCAATATTATAACAATTCCATATGAGTTATCAATATTAATAATGTTATCTAAACAAATAATGCTACAATTAGTTCAATGGTCACATAGTCTTTAATCTGTGAAAACAACTAATCTTAAAATGTCGTTTTCTTACTATTCGATTGCTTAATCACCAATGTCTTAGTTTAGCTATGGATTATATTCCTGATTCCTTCGGAGTTTAAGATCAACGTTGTTTTTTGCACAATTAAAAGAAAAGCATGCACTGTACAAAATTTAAAATCTAATTCTTTATCTGAATTCCTTCCATTTTCTCTAATTAAATTTAGTGATCCTATTTTTGTCTGTCGGCAATCTTCGCTAGCATTATAAACTTCAATAAATTGACGTATGAGTTGCATTTTGATTTGAATGTTTAATTTTCAAAGACTAAAGTGTTATTTCCTAGTCGTTGGGGCATTCTTTCAATTTCACATTTAAGATCAGGAATTTTAATACTAGAAGTTTTAAGCTTTTTAAATTGAGACTTAGTTACATCTGATTATTTCTATTGTAGACGGTAACGATAGATGTACTATTACAGTAGGCGCTGCTGATAGAATTACGGTTTACCCTGGTGACCTGTGGGGATGGTAAGTTTATCTAGTTACAAGCGCTTTACAATTTACTTTAACAATCCAGTGGAATATGCCAATATACATAAACGCTATATTATACTTATTGCAATTTTCTGAATTTTGGGACTAACTTATAAAATATCTAATCGTAAGTTCATCACGATGAAATGTCTTATACGAAAAATGAGCTTGAACAATGCTATTACCTTTTACGTATGTATGTGTTTGTGTATGTTTTGCATGCATTATTGTCGAGAAGCGCTGAAGGTTTTTGGCTAAGACAATTTGTTATTGTTTGTTCTTCAATAAATCTGTTTGTGGCAGGCGTGGGGTTGGTACCCCCTTTTAACCTGGTAACAACCCACAGAAGCAATTGTTTTGCCATTGTCTGTTTGTAGGCGTAAAGTTCTTTCGTTATTTGATTGTTGGGTCGTTTTTATACAACAATAAGTTTAAGAATCTAAAAATATATCTCACTCTTTGCTTGCTTTGCTGTGTGGACGGTCTGAGTTTACACCTGCTGTTCCTGATATAAGTAGTAGGATTTTCTACTACTGATATTTTTTCACTATCCCTTTGAAACACTCTACCGATTAGGTACAGGAAATCTACTGTAACATTACATCATGAACAAATTATGATGGACAATTGCTTTCTTTGAAGTGTAATTACGATGTTATTGTGTTTATACTCACCACTTAAAATAAACACTTGCAAATATGCAACTCATGGAAGTTCCTAAACTTTTGCTCTCATTATACAAATAGGTTCAACCCAAGTGATGATGATGTACAGCATGAGGATAATGAAGTCGGCCATAATTATCTGACCAAGACTATTACTAGTCCTACTGTTGATACAACCGTTTCTGCATGGGCGGGTGAAGCAACTCTTATAACGAATTTTATTTATGGAGTAAACGTGGAATTGAATGCAAGTAAGACAATCCCTAACAATATTAAACATCTGACTTCTAAATGTACCACTGTTATATTGCTAAAATGAATCTGATGGATTGATAAATGTTATAGTCTAATATACAAGGGGTCTAGTTTTGAATAGTAAATATTCATCAACTATTGACCTTTTAACTTGTACCAACTATCTGGTACCAAAACGCATATAAATTTCGTAACACTCATGATAAGTTGGATAACTGCTCACTTATAATAATATAATATAGCGAATTACCATAAACCTAGTTTTGCCTGAATTATTATTTATTTCATGCAAACCTGTGAGATAACGACTTTCAACTTTCAATGTTATACACCTGATAATGGATATAACTCAAGATGATTTTAAAATGGTAAAATGCCTAAATGCCACCGTCGTACAGTTTGGCAAATATAAAACATTTAGGCAGATGCTTCATTAGTTATCTTAGATATTGTAATATCGCACGACTTGCTGGTCATATATTGCAATGTTGTAATTGTTTATGTTGATTTATTTGCAGACAATGCTCCAACATTTTCTCTACCTGGTAATCCAACCACTATTACAATACCTGAATCGACGCCTCTTACAACTACAGTGTACAATGCTGTAGCGGCCAGCGACGCAGATATTTCTGACGATCCAATTATTAATATTACCATGGCAGCTAATACATACTTTACATACACCAACCTAACTGTTAAAACCGGTAAATGTTCTTTTAATATTCATGCTTATCAATGGATATACGTTTCATATTATTCAGTTCGAATATGTTTATTTAAATAAATAATTAATACAACACAGATTAAAGTTTAATTTAAAATAGTAGTGCAGTGAATTGTTTCAATTTAAGCTATCAAAAGGTAATGCATATCTCACAGATGCAAAATTAGACAGGATTCCAACTTAACAAAGATCGAAGAATGTCATTAAAACAAACAAGGACAAAATATGACATATGTTTAAAGAACCATTTATATAAACTGAGGGTGGTAACAATGTTGTTATTTTGGAATAATCTTGTTGTTAATTAATATACATGTATAAATTTCGAATTTTATGTTATAGGAGCCGTAGTGTTAAGTAGTAGTATTGCTTCAGCGCCCACCCAGGTAGACCTAGCATTTACAGTGACAGATCAATGCCACCAGACCGGTACTGCTACACTAAGAATTAATATTGAGAATGTGGTATGTATTAGTATTACTTATAATTTTACTAAATAAATTTTATTTCAACTTGTATAATTGTTTAAATACGACATGTACTTACAATTAAAAATAAAGTTAAATACATGTATACATACTATCATCTATAAAAGGTAATGATTATTACATACTATACAAGAGTTCTGATGAATTTTAATCAAAATAATATAAACCAGGGAATTAGATCTATGTCTCTGTATAAACCTAAACTAATCATTTATGGACGATTTTGCATGCGATTCTATTGAGTAAAATTTCGTAAGGCAAAGTAAGAGACCCCCTCTAATATTGGTTTAAATAGCAAAAATGGCTTTAAGAACTGAAAAGAACATTTTTTCCGCGTTCGTCAGATTTTGAAAATTAGAAACAATCTGTGGTGTTTTCGTAAGCGTTATAAATGAAGTAATGCACCGCCAAAATTATTCGAACATTGGATATTTTATTGATAAATTTAATGAACGTGTGTCAGGTTGTAGAAAGTATTTTTTTCACATACCACAATATTTTTATGACTGACCTTTATGTGAAACGCGGCATGACTTTTTTGAGAGTGGTTTCATCTTCGTATGTTAGATCGCCTCGGAACAATTTCTTTATCAATCAGTGAACACGACAAACTACCAAACTTACAAAGTATCTCACTTTGATAAAATTAAAAAATGCAAATTTTCTAGTATTTTAGAAATGTTTTTGATTGTTATATACTTTTAATTATCAAAAATCATTTAGTGTAAATTCTCTTAGACAACTTTGTTTTAATTTAGATTGTAAGCAGTGGTTTTGTTATTGCTTTTATAATCATACACAATGTTGAGTATGTTAAACATGCAATCAATGGCGCGTAAAAAGATATATGACAACGATGATGAATCATTTACTTTGGGGCATATCAATGGACAGTCAAAAATGCCATGTGGTCATTAGTAAATTACCTTCTGAATTGCTTACTTAAACACACTCTCTGTGAAATGCAAAAATAATTGCACGTAATGCAGATATTTCGTTAATTTACTTTTGACATATCATGCTTGTCTCCTAATTCTACGCCGTTTGTATTTTTTAAACACATTTCTTGTTTATTGGTTATGCATATTTCCGTATATTTTACCTTAGAGTAATTTCTCCTTTGCAGGCACCAGTGATACCAAATTTCCCAGCAAGTAAAATAATTTCTGAACACACTGCATCTGTTGTTGATTTGATTGTGTTTAATGTTACTGATTACAACGATACTATTACATGTATCGTTGAATCTGTCACTCCTAACAATGCCAATACTTCAACATCTTCTTTCCAAATTACAAAGATTTCCGACCAACGTAAGTATTCCTTTAAATGAGATTATTTTCATTAATACATCTTTAGACTTTTATTAATTTTGTAAAGTAATGAATTAAAAACCTTAATAATCCTTTAATGTAAGTTGTCATGAGTGATATAGCAGCGAAAACAGACATTCCAAGCCGCGCGGCTAGCTCAGATTGTACATGCAGTACGCAAGTCTACTGATCGAGGGTCGTGGGTACGATTCCCGGGCGGGGCATACTTTTGTGGAGCTTGGTTATAAAATTATTTGTACGGCCATTCTTCCTCCTACCATTGACTCTTGATTATGTAGGGCAGTTGTTAGTCACTGACGAAAGTATGCGCTTAGTAGTTGGTTGACAGCTAAATCCAGAGATTTTGCCTTTACAGGTATAGTGAGTAGGTTGACTGACCACCGTTATATGACCTATACAATGTGTTGCTACGGCGTTAAACCCAACAAAAAAAACCCAGACGATATTGCATTTGAAAAAAAACCCAAAACCATTCACATTTCATTTTCAATTATTTTTGTAATGCAAATATTATCAAACCAATCAGAAAACAATTTTAAACCCAGAAACATGCAGTAAAAAGCCTTACATTTATTTGTGTATTTTTTCTAGAGTTTAATCTCACTACTTCAAGTACTGCCAAGTTCTTATATAACACGGCAACATCACATGATGTAGTAATTAAATGTAATGATGGTGTCGATGACACACGGGTTACTTTTACTGTCAATTTACTGAAAAATCAGGTGAGTTTTTACCCAAAATACTCCATACAACCAAAAATTAACTTATGAACGCAAACAGATCTGATATCGGAACATCCAATGCATCAAAGGATGAAAGTGGATTGATTATTTTTGCCAAGAGGAACTTATTCTCGAGGGCAAACGAAATTGTCCCAATAATTTGAAATATCACTCATGGAAACGATGATGTGACCAACCAAACGAATGCTTCTTTTTAAGAAATTTAAACAGATTACTCATATTATACTGCGTTTAACGCAGTATCCACATTTTTTATTATTTACGGCGTCCGGCGCACCTAACCAAGCTTTACTGGGCCCTTGTCTATAACCAGTGCTCACCTACCCTTTCACGAGGCCACAAACTTCTCAATATACTACATTAATGGAGGAAAATTGACATAATTGTCAAATTTTCATAAAAGGGTATAACCTTCTCGGGTTGGATTCGAACCCGTGCCCCCTTCGAGACACGAGATTCGAAAATCTGGAGTGCTACCACCTGCGCCACCGACCACGGTTAAATATAAACAGAAGAAAAACGCTTTAAAAGTGCAAATAGATAAAGACGTATAACCGTTCGTGTGTAAATGGTTGTATATAGATAACTAATGGGAATGTTACCCTCATTAATTTATATAATATATTCATATTTTTATTTTAAGGCTCCTGTCATGGAAAATCTACCAAGTTCCGTTACTGTCAGTGAGGACGTTACCACTGAACAACAACTGTTTAAAATCAATTTAACAGACTCTGACCAAGCTGTTACAGACACAACAATTACTCTAGGAACGGGAAGTTCACCAGCATTATACAGTTCAAATTTTAGAGTTCGTAAAATTAATGGCACAAATGGTAAGTTCGTGTTGTATTTTTTTTCAAGTATATTCACGAGGTTGTGTGCAATGACAAGGTCGCTTAAGATGATCTTCTACTTGATATTAATTCAATTTTCTGCACTATGTATTATCGTAGTGTTAACCAAAGTCTTTGATCACTAGTTTGTGTAAATTTTGTGTACCGTTAAAAAAGACTGGTAGTTTGCAGTCAAGAGTGCTCATTTTGACAGCTTGATTGATCTGTATTAAGAATTAGTAAGTGTTATCTCTTCAGTTATATTATTATATAATAAGCATATGTTATTAAGCAAATGTTATGAGGAGTGAGTTATGTACTGTGCTTTATATCTCGTCGAACATACAATTCTGGTAGCATTTTACATATACCTTATAGTGACCGTCTAGTCCCACAAGTACATCAAGAGTGTTTCGGCAATATTGTCACGTATTTTTGAAAATCAACTCTGAGTAAACATTCAAGGATAAGCGTGGTGCGAAGATGAAACGGCAATGGATTAGAAGAGTCATTGTCCGTTATACAACATTTTAACACCAAACCACTCACGCGCCTCTTATGCCATGGTTACACATTTCCGGATGAACATGTCCGACAACTACTGATTCAAACCCACAGTAGGCCTATTTTTACTTTCAATATATAAATTATTTAGTTTTCTTTTATTTATTCGCGCGAACATCTGTAATTTTGGTATTCTTCCGTTGTTATGTTTTTTAGAATGGTGCTATCTTGAGTTTACAACAGATAATGGCAAATAAGGAACCATCTATTCAATTGTCATTTGCTTCTTTTTGGTACATGTACATGTACAAATATCTAAGTAGGCAATAGCTTGGTATATCAAAAGTCAATATCTCAATTTACAATTACTAAAAAGCATTATCCAAGTACAGTATCCGGTTGGATACAAAAAATCTACACTCTGTAATTTTTCTCCATTTAATGACGTTTCGGCATTTTGCCTTTTTCTAACATAGATATTTATAAAAATCCAACTACATCATTTCTTTTTACAATTACATGACATTGAAGCTTATAATTGTTTTTGACGTCAGTGACGTCATCATTTGGACATCAAAATGACTTTTTATTTTTTGTACTAAAAACATATAGATAATGTATATGGGACCAGACCGAAATAAGTTTAACAAATTCTGAAACCTTGTTCTTTACTTGATTGTTTTCACTTTATGCAGTAGCAATATAAACTTAGAAATAGATCAAAATGTTTTTCATTAATCACAATATTAGGACAAATTTTCTGATTTTTTTTCAGATTATGCTATTTTTACAACAAGTGGTGCAAATTTTACTTACAATGTAAACAATGTGTACACTCTTCAATTATTAGCCTATGATGGCCGAGACACATCAATAAAATATTTTACTGTTAATCTATTGGCCAACGCTGCTCCATGGATTAACAATCTACCTGGTATTTATAATTTTATCTTTTATCTACCTCTTCGATTGCTTAATTTCCGATTGAATGTTACAAAACATCGTCACCAGCTATATATTCTTTGTATGCTTATTATCAAGCTTTATCTCAGGAAACCCTTTCTTGCTTGAAAGAAAATGCAAATCCGAATAAAAAATGGTTTTATTTTTTGTATATTTGTAAAATTAAATACTTAATATAATTAACAATCCTATTGCTAGTTTTTCTGCATTTTATGACAAGTTCATAAACTTGATTTTATTAAGCATTATTTAGTGTTAATTAGAAAACATATGAACAAATATTTAGATGTTATGCAAATTGACCTGTTATTGTTATCTTTCCAGCTAATGTCATACTTCCTGCTTCTTCTGCAATAAGTTATTTAGTATACAATGTTGGTGGTGTAGACAACGAAACAAATTCAATAACCTACACATATACCTGTAGTCCAACATGTGCACCCTTTACATTTCTTAATGGTAAGTGAGTGAAAAACAATTTATCATTTGCAGTTTTAATTACTTCTGCTGTCCAGGGTTCGATTCAAGGCTACGGCAGGTTATACTGTTCTATTAAATATTAATTTTCCTTCGTAAAGGAATATGTTAGGCTTATTGTGTAAGGGTAAGCTAACACTAGTAAAAGAAATGATCCAGAAAAAGTGAGTCTAGGCTCACGGTGATATGCTGTTTAATATAAGGTAGCTTTGCTACAAATTATATTTGACATTTTTTTATTTTTTCAACCACGCAAATTTTACGACTTTGTATAATGAAATAATAGTTGTAGTGATTACCCATAGACACACGATGTCTTCGGTAACAAACTAATGTCTAATTGTTACAAATCTATATTTGGTGTATTATTACTTTAAACGAAACGTGCTTAGACAAAAGTGTTCAACTGTTTCAGATGGACGTATATTATTAAATCAAGATTTGTCAACAACAACCACTGTTGGATACAACATATCCGTACAAGTGAGCGATTTCAAAAATATAGGAGAGACTAGGACACTTACTATAACAGTAACAGGTATTGGATAAAGAGATCTTACAAAAATATTAATTCTGCATTGTAAATTGGTGTCAATCAAGCATTGATTTATTCTTAGAAAAATGTGTCAAGATGTTTAATGCATCATTTACATATCTAAATGATTTAAAATGAAATGTTCAACTTCCTTGCTCCTTCAATTTTTTTATGGAAATAGTATACAGACGAAAATTTGAAAATTTAGTAAAGAATTTCATACTGATTTATAATAACACAAATCAAACAAATTCATGTTCCATTATGAGACAATAAAGATTATAAATATATATATGCCGGTATAATGGAAATGAATTATAAAATTGTGCGTCCAGAATCTAAATGTACTATCATCAAATAAAATATCATATTATTAGTCGAATTGCCTACCATAATACACATAAAAGAGTATATTATTTAAGATAAAATGTTCACGATGTAAATTGTGTTTGTTTATAACAATTACAGCGTCACGCCGTATAGTTAGCAATCTTGCTAAGTCAAACATGCCTTAAAATAACAACGTCGTTTCTAAACTTATAAACAACATCACTATAAATATATTATAATTCAATTCGTTATTAAACTATTTTAGGTATAAATGACAGACCAGAAATGGTTACTCTTGATACCAGTGTAAATATACCCGAGGGGACGGCTGTCAATACTTTCATTGCAAATGCGACATGTAACGATAATGATGCTACGGACACAATTACCTATTCTATGTCATGTCTACCGACTTGGGGCGCCCCATTTGTTCAACTTAATTCTGCAGGTACGTATCTAGGAGTCATGACTTTTTCAAACACTAGAGTGCATGAAACTATACATGCAGTTGATTAACTAGGTAAAATAAATTTTTCTATGATTCCTAGGTTTGATAATATTTTATTTAATATTTGTGAACTTATAGTTTTTTCACAATCTAATGCAGTCAGTCTCCGTTTTCGGCAAGAATAAGCAACTTCCCTTTGACGAAAGATTTAACCTGATATCGTGTTTAATCATTTGTATTTAATCACAGAGCAATATACATGAAACTATTTTTGTGGTAATGATGGTGCGAGACAATCACAAATATAGTTTTAAACACCTTATTCAACAAAATTATTATATCTACTAAATTGTCTTGGCGGTTAAATAGGTTCAATTATGATTTATTGTGCTATTATATACTAATAATTACAGATAAAATGGATTGATTCATTAACTTTCGAAATGTTTAATTTGTATTAATGTTCATATTACAAAAACGAACGGCAAATAACGAAAATTGACCAAACTTATTACTTAATGGCTCCAATTTTCTTTAACATAGATGGCGTGATAAAGACCCTTTCTGTGATCAATTACGAGGACATACCTGTTACAACTGGAGCAAGAACATTTACATGTACAGTGAGATGTTCAGACGGGCGAGCATCAAGTACAGCTACTCTAGGTATAACTATATTAGACATCAACGAAGCTCCAACATTTTCTCAGTCAACTTACAATGCTGTACTGAATGAAGGAGCGGTAAGTGATAAATATATAACGGTCACATTCTGTTTAAACGCTTTGCTTCGATTTGATATGCATTAAAACATATAATGATTAATGCTCCCCCTGCTCCTTTCAAAATTAAATTCGCTGTATTGAAATAGCATCTTAGATGTCATTGGTTGTGTCTTTCAGTGAAACAAATATCAATGACCTTTAACTAATTGGCATTAAAATCAATAAGGATTTGCGCCTGATCAAAATCACCTACCATACGAAGTGGTAGACATATTGTCTTATCTTATTTATCATTCGGAAATTTTTCAACTGTTCAGTTATCAATTTGCTATTAAACACAAAGCATAGTTCATTCTATTTCGACAACGATAACCTTTGTGTTATTAAGCTAACATTTATAGGGTTTGGTATTACAGATTTACCCTTCATACAATTGTATAATTCATCATGCATTAATGTTTACACTCGTGTTGATTTACAGCATCGCACTATAAATAAATAATCCACTACAAATTATAATACAATACAGCATTTGTACATGAACATTATTCAAGTTTTCTAAATATTCTTTAATTTGTAAAGCTTGCTTTCAAATGAAACTATTTTGTTTTATTGTAATCATGTTCTCAAAAACCGTTTTACACTGTTTTATTTTGTAAATGACACAAGTTATAAATCGCTTGGCTTTATATCAGGCAGGTACAAAGCTTTACACTACACCATTTAATCTGACAGATGAAGATATTGGTGATACCGCAAGATATACGTTAGACTGTGGTGCAAACACTGGTATGTTTAGAGTGGATGAGAGTAACGGTATTGTGGAGTTTGGAGTTGACTATGATGTGGATACAGGAGCACCTCAAACTGCCACATGCGTACTTACTGCAACAGATAAAGGAGGACTTACTGCTAGTGTTAACATACCCGTTACCGTTCGTGAGTTATATTTCGAATACTATATTAATATCATTGCAAACATTTTTGCTTGCTTGATAATTGTATTTCTTTGCAGGTGTCATGTCATTTGTATTATATTGGGTTTAACGCCATGCTCACAGTAATTAAGGACTTTTTAAGAAAAAGCGCACATAACCTAGCTTTTCTGGACCCCTTTTGATAACCAGTACTCGTTTTCCACCAGTACTTGCATTCCCTTCCACAAGGCCAACAACGTTTATATACAACCTTTTTATGAAGGCAAATTGACAATATTTTCAAGGAAAGGTAAAACCGTTCCGGTTTGGAATCGAACCTCCTTCGAGAAAATACATTTGAAATCCCGGCATACTCAAATCTGCGTTACGTGCAAGTGCCATGAATGAACCAAATGAATTTTCTTTACATATTGTATGTAAAACAAGAGTTGTTTTGTACACAGTAATTGCTTGACTTTCTCTATATAAGGGTTTAGTTCCTTCGTACAATAATTAAAATGGCTGGCATTCTATTCCTTATTCACAATTTCTATGGTAAATTTATTTCATAAAAATATGTTTTTTTCTCTTTAGGTAACATCAATGACAATACACCAGCGTTTACAAGATCAGTCTACACGTTTTCAGTTTGGAAGGAATCAGTTTCAGGTACCCCTATAGGTACTCTGACAGCAACCGATGGTGACATCACTCCTTATGGAGCCCCGCTTACATATACGTAAGAAATTTTGTCTTTTAATATTCTCTGATTAAACATGTCGATTATAAGCAATAATTCGCAATCGATTTTGGGAAAATATTGTTATCAAATGGTTTTGCACCAAAAATGTGACTTAACTTAAATGAAAAAAATCTGCACATTTGTAAAAGTCAAATGAGTGATTACTGGCAATTGAAGACGCCACTTTTTTTTCCTTGTTACATTACATGAATCAGTAACAAGTCACTACAAATGTATATCTTAGTGTGCATTCTCTATAAATATGTTTGGATTTTTTGTCTTACCAATTAAACAATCTGATTAAGTTTATTAAGTTTAACTTGAATACACTTGAACTTTGCCAGTCTTGTTACAAATGAGTTACATACAATCTCTTAGGATCACGTACTGTGATTCTTTTTATTTCATTTTTTTTTGTCACTTCAGACTAAACCAGACAGGTTTAAGCTGTCTTTGCTTCAGCATTTCCAGTTCAGGAGAACTGACAACAGCAGACTCACTAACTGGAATAAATACTACTTCTGTAACATTAACTGCCTGGGCAGCAGATAGTGGTGGACTTAATGCTTCATCTACCATAACAATTGTGTTTAGAGAAAATGTCACGCCAGCTCCAACGGAAAGGTAAAATTCCCATCTTTCGTACCTTTAAAAATGTGCCTAGGTGTCAATAATTAACTTACTTACTCCTTTTTATTCTGAATAATGAAAATCAAGTTTTATTTCCCTTAAGCCTTGACTGCTGTTTATGCATTCATTTTCTAATAATACAGTAACAGAGTTGAGAACGTATTATAGTAAACGATATCGTAGAATTCATTATTATGGTTTCTGATAGATGCGACATGGTCCTGTCATGTTCAAATTCAACCAACGGCTTTAACCTTTATGACGTACTTGTTCAGTTTGCATGCGGCTAAGTTTATTACTCTCATATAACTACATTGACAATAACAATGCTGAAATGATACATCGTGTCAACTGAGCTAAACTTATGTGGCATACTAGCTCAGCTTGCAGATTAATTGTACCAATTGAGACAAGTGGTATTGTGCTGATTCACCTGTATGATTATAAATTTCACAGATTTTGGTCATTCATTGATGATCCAAAGAATATAGCATGGTTGGTTGCCTGTATGGTAATTCTTGTTATTGCTGCTGGAGTTATAGCGTATCTTGTGATTTCATCTAGTTCAACTCCAGGTGGATTAAGATGCCAATGGTAAGACGACCTTAAACACTGTTTAAAACTTTTATATTTTCACAAAGGTAATAATTCTTTTGGAAATAGACAATAGAGAAATTTCTTATTTTGATTTAAAATCAGTATTATGACTCTTCGATTTATTTTCCAAATACCATTAACTTCAATTTCAAATATACATACGTATTAAAATAAACACAAGATACTAGTTTAGTAGACTGTGAATCTTAATTGCTTACTTATGTGTTTCATATGGTTTTAGTTGTAGAATACGACGAGCATTTACACCTGAAAAAACTGAAAGGCCAAGAAGAGAAAGAAGCCCTCTTCCAATGAGACAATCCAGACGTAAGTTTTAAATCATTCAATTATTACAAATAATGTATAAAAAATAAAACAATTATACACCATTTACGGTAATGGTTATTCATATTTTGTAGTATAATAGAAGATATAACAGCGTTTGTTCAATTTATTTTACATCAATTGTAATTTAATTGTATAATTTCTTTGAGTAGAAACTACAACAATCTTTGCTCAGCTGGTAATATTAACAATTTATCGTCACTAATTTGGAATAAAATTTTGATACAATAGATACATCTTTACTCTATAAATTAGTAGCTTTTGTGATATACGATTCCAAGTCATTTCTCAATTGTACGATATCGTCTTGCAGCTTTCTATTTTATTTTACTATTATTTTTTTTCTTTTCAGCTTTTCCTCAAATAAGTAAGTATTTTAGATTATGATGGGATGGCACTTGTTTGTTGCAGTGAACACAATTTGATTCCGAACAGAGACATTAACTTACAACAGTGACTTTATGATGCTTATGTGAATTAAGTAAAGCCATGCAATGCAATAAAAGATATTTAATTAAAAGTATTCTGTTACATGTATTGCTCAGGGAAATGAAAATAAAAATGTTTCCATTTAAGTATCTTGCACTTGATACTGCAAATTCTGGAAAGGTTACACTTTGTTTTCATATTATTGAGTGTATTAATTCTTTCATTTTATTATAACACATTCGATACATTATTATTACCTTATACACGTACTTAAGGGAAATCGTCTAAATAGTTCCTCTGACATGTATCGTTATAACTTATAATGTCTAACTATTTTAGCCATTAATTTAGTTTGACTGAGTATTTAGAAATAATCACATTAAAAGTAACGGTACGTTTGAGGAAGAAACTGATGTTTGTACTTTACTCAAGCTAGCTAGTTTAATAGCAGAGATCTCCTTGGTGCGCTTTTCCTTTTTATGCAGTATATAAACGGTCATATTCATCATTGTGTCTTGTAGAATATTAACTAACTTATAAATTTGGCAAACGTCTATTCTTATATTGTTTTGGTGGTGGACAACAATCGTGATTGAATTGAATACTCTTTCTTCTACTTTCAGAACCTTATTAAATGGCCAACTGCTACGAACGAACTGTCAAGTTTACCTAATTATATACTGTGACACATAGACATTCTACAGTCATCGAAAACTTACCTCAACTTCATGTTTATCCATCTCCACGACTTAAATTGAGAATTGTCTAGTTTCATCCCTTTAGTCTGAACATCAACTTATATGATAGGATTCTTCTTAACGTGTTTTCAACTTCGAGTAATATTTTTTCAATATACTGTTATATATAATCAAGCATCAATTTATATTTCTACATCGAGTATGCCAAGGCTTCTTGATTAAATTTACAGTGTAATCGACTTTGAAAGAGGGCAACTGAATAGGAACTCGGTCTTACCAAAATAGGGCTAAACTGTTCTGTGATATTAAATTTATGAACCTAAATAAACGTGTTTTTAATTTTGTTCATCCCGACCAGCATGTCATTAGTGTCAACCAAATGAAAACAGCTTATTCAATAACAAAGACCAACGTGAAAATGTATTCTGACTAATTGCTTGCAAATAGATGGACATCTGAATATGCCGTTAAGTGATAGTTGCATTCGTTTGTTAGCTTATTTGACTGTATAAATTATTATTTAATAACATTTGCAAATGCTAGATGTTAAATTATATATCATTTTAATACGAAGTAACATCTTGTACCTTAGTTATCTTATTTTCTTGTAATATTGAATATATTTTGAACAAAATATCTTATTATCGTTGACATTTTCTCAGTTTTATTGAGTACAACGTCAATAAAGTTATTGATTGGCACATTCTAAAAATAACACTGATATGCACTTGACACTCACAATGAAAGAGTGGAATATAATCAGCTATTCTTTGTCTGACGTTTTTGTAGTCATACTTCTATTACGTTATTTGAAGTAGGCTCTTTTTGTTGTGTATTTTCATACTGGCTTGTCTTTTTTTTTAAATATGATATTTGTTTGTCTTATGTATACATCATTAAATAAATCACACTTTTAATCCCATTTGTTGTTTCTAATCTTGTAGTAACATTAATCTAAAGTGAGTTACATACTTTAATAACATAGGCACGTGCGTTTTTCATTTTATAAATTTCAGTTAACATGACGTCATCTATTTTCCAATATTGAACAAATTCATGACTGTTTAATCCACCCCCATTTTTGATAATACGTAGATTGTTTAAACAATGTAATTTTAAGAACTATAATTAATTACAGTAACTCGTATTTTGTTAGTGATTAAAAATTCTACAGTTTTTGTATATTTTGTCGTAGAATAAAACATAGACACACGTTATGATGCGTTTAAAAAAATAATTAGTGTTATGTAATTTTTGCACATCCAAGCTTATTCCGATTAAATGGTGTAACAGATTTAAATTCGAAATGCTATAGAACTGGGCCACCAACCATGTTTATACCAACCTGAATGTATGTAAAGGTTGGTAATGTGCGAGACAAAGTGACGTTTTACTGCCTTAATCACCAAAAGTCGTAAGTCATAAGAAAATGGAAATAAAAACATTTTTTTTAAATACAAATTGAAGTTTCTTTGCAGTATTGCATTAATTGACGCAATAAAGTACAGTTCATTTAAATTCTTTATCAATATTTCTATTAGTTATATTTTTGCAATTTTTTATTCACATAAATGCTAAACGCACATATATTAAAGCAGACATGAATATTGATGAGACTTAAACATATGGTTAGAATAAAATCATGTAAAATTTATCAAAAGTGTCTCAACTAGATTTCAATTAAATGTGCAACACACCTTAGTGTCTATTCACACTGTGCATACATACTTATTTATAATTTATTTCGATCTTGTTACTCTAGCAAGTTTTTGTACATCATGTGCAAGATTTATGCAAATTAAGTATACGTATGATATATAAGAATTAAGAGTGACATTTCTTCGATAACTTGCCGAGGACCAGATGATTACAATCATCATATATATCAGTAATGAAACAGAGAGAAGATCTGTCAAAAAACTCATTTCCATTAATCGAGTAAAATATGTATAAGAGTTAATTATTACAGAAAATAAATATTGGCAGCAAGAAATTTGAATACATTGGATATACCTTATTAAATTAAAGACTTTTTAGCGATTGGTTTTATTTGTTTTACTTTAATTGTGTTAACATAGCAATCAACATTCAATCTTTTCTTGGAAACATCTAAAATGCTATTATCGAAAAGGATTGGATTCTTATACACGTATGCAGCTATGTTATGTTGGAGCCATATATTAGCAGGTAAATACATTACATCACGCCAGTCTGGCAACTAAATTAGGTTAGGAATCATTTTAGTAGTTTAAAAACTCTTAATAGTAAAGTTTGAGGTCTATATGTCTGCTTAAAGGCGTAATTGAAACAAATAAGTCAATATTTTGAAACCAATACAAGAGAACGAGCATAAGACTTATATTGTATTCCCTTTTCAAAAATGAAATTAAAAGCGAATTAAAGCATATATTGACAAAATATTACTAAGAACATTTTTAATAAAACTAAATTTGCAGAAACTCGCGGTGACTAAAACCTGTGTATGATAACATCTAGCCTATTTGGTCGTGAGAAGCACAATCCATTGCCAATAAATAAATGTGACTTGACTCTTGCCAACGATTTTTTATGTTCTTCTTGGATAAGATTTCTAAATTACAAAATAAGCGAGATGACACCGATACACAACAATTTGATAACTGTTATTCTCTGGCATTATCTGGATTTGGTTCTAAGCTTGCTAAATTTCTACCACTCTCTGAATTAAAAGTCTATAAATTGATTCACAGTCCAAATGGTTAACATACGAATTAGTCTTTATATCTACTCCAAACTCCAAAACGAAAAGATTACTTGTATTCTTTGCACCATTCATTACTGAAAATGTGAACCAATCACTTTTTACTGGTATGTTCCACAAAATTGAAAAAATGCAGTTATTAAACCATGGTGGTAAGCGTGTTTCCCCTTAGAACTTAAAATTACTGGCCAGGGTCAAACTTGCATTTTTGTCAAAGATTCTCAAAAAAGCTGCCTCGAAAAAAAATGTTGAATATTTTGAGTCAAACAGTAGTCTTCTATCATATCAGAGTGCATATCGTAAACATCACGGAGTAGAAACAGCTGTAATCAAGATGCATGGTTATCCTTTGGATGCAAAAGAATCAAGTTACTATTGTAGTAACGATTGGTCTTAATGCTGTTTTTGAAACGGTTTATATACCTATTGTACTTCAAATATTGAGGCAGGAAGTAGGAATTTCTAACATTCCTCTTAATTGGGTCAAATCTTATCTGACTAATCGAAAAATACATCATCAAAGACTGGTTATTTGTAATTTGGGGCTCCTAAAGGTTCATATGCTGGGCCTGTTTTATTTACTTCTCTATTTTTTTTTTGGTGCCTTAAAGAAAGTTGTACAAAAAATCCCAATCATGGCCAATGTTTTATTTGGCTATGCAGATGATCATAAAGTGGCAATTAGGTTTCGCCCTGAAAATTCTGTTGATTGTGAACAAGTTTTACACTCTATGAATTCTTGTCTCAGAGATTTGATTGCATGGATGAATAAAATATAAATATAAATTAGAAATGAATAAGTAAAAAACTGAAATCATAGTCTACGGCACTTTTCAAAACCTGGCGCAAAAGTAAACATATCAATTGTTGTAGTAGGTAAAACTACAATTGTAAGTGTTAAAGATAAAAGAGGTTTCTGTGTTTTGATGGGAAAAGCTCTTAGTTTTGAAAGTCACATCAGAAAGAAATGGCGAATTGCTCATCTACAATTACGTAACATCAGAGGAATCCGCAAACATCTTTCACAAAAGTCAAAAATAAAACATACGTTTATGGTTTAATATACTCATATTAACTATTCTGCAATGATTTGCTAACAAATATTTCAGCATATCAGATATACAGAACATTCAAATCATGCGGCTAGGTTATAACTGATTTCCCATTGGATATTTTCAGTCTTGAAATCTTAAAATTTCTCCATTGGTTGCTGGTTAAACAAAAAAATATTGCTCAGTTTTAGTACTTGTTTACATCAACTTAACTGAATCTCTTAGGTATTCAAACACCACAAGACACTTACCATCCTTTGGTGGTACACAGTCAGCTGTTCCAAGAAATAGGTACAAGATAGCTGATAGGACAATACGTGTTATTTACCCAACATGGCGGAACGCTCTCACACAATCTAATTAAACCCCTAGAATTATCCGCTTGCCTTCCTCGCCAATTTCATCTGGTTGTTTTGTTACGAGGGTCACGTTTAGTTGACCCTTTTCATTATAATATTCATGACGCAATCATAATGTTTTGTAACTTGTTTACATCATCAACGTCCCAACCCGGGTCGATAGCGCAGTTGGTAGCGCGCCGGGATTTGGAATCTCGTGCCCCAGGGGGTGTGGGTTCGAATCCCACCCGGGGAGGTTATACCCTTCCATGAAAATTTGACAATAATGTCGATTTTCCTTTATTGATTAGATAATATGGAGAAGTTTCCGGCCTTGTGAAAGGGTAGGTGAGTACTGGTTATAGACAATGGTCCAGGAAAGCTAGGTTAGGTGCGCTGGACGCCGTGAAATGACATAAATTGTGATGACACGGCGTTAACTCCAATAAGTAAATAAAAAAATCTACGACACGCAATTTGAAAAGTGCCGCCCAATCACAGTCTGCGAATAACACCACAATAAATTAGCCATCAAACCTCGGTCTCAAATAGAAATTACAAGGTTAAAAAGCTATTAATAGTGTTTCGTCTAGATGAAAGCTACGAATTAATTGGTAAACACATAAGTCATCTTGACGCGACCCTCCGAGCGACCCTTAGAGATCCTTAACGACAGCGGTCTAAAGAATATCCGTTTACGGAGATTGGCTCTCACACAGTGACATGACTTAAAATCCTTATTTACATTTTATTCGTCGTTATATACTCGTTAATGAACTTTGATTTCATTTGAAATTGTGAATCGGGCGGACATGCGCTTGTGCACAGGATTCAACAACAACAAAAACACATTATAACAGAAACGATATTCAATATTAACTTTTACGTCTTAAAATTGAATAGCATGGAAGTTATATAAATAAAATATTCAAGATTAAGATAAAACGTCTCGATATTGCTTGAAAAGTAAATTTCTATTGATAAAGCTGGGCCAAATAAATCTCGCAACCCGGTTCAGTGGCGCAGTTGGTAGCGCGCCAGGATTTGGAATCTGTGTATCGAAAGGGGTTAGGGTTCGAATCCCACTCGGGGAGGTTATACCCTTCCTTGAAAATTTGACAATAATGTCAATTTTCCTCCATTAGGGTGGTATGGTACTTCTGACTTTTTTTAGATTTGCATATATAATTTTTGATACCGTTGTAAACTTAAAGATATTCCCGATTCGGATCTACACTTTATTTGATGTCATTAATGCTAATAACGTTTCCGGTCTTGTGGAAAGGTAGGTGAGTACTGATTATAGACAAGGTGCCAGGAAAGCTAGATTAGGTGCGCTGGACGCCGTAAAATGACTTAAATTATGTTGACACGGCGTTAAAAAATTAATAAATTTCGCAGAACGATTGTTCTTTACCTGGACTAGATGTATTTACAACAAGAATAGTGGTTTGTATTTAAGGATACTGCGAGTCTTCAGTGAAAACATTATCCTAGAGGTTCAAGACAGTGATGAGCAATAAAAATACTGAGCATAACTGAATAAAGTGCATTCTGATGTTAGAAGTGAAAATGTATTTGCCACTTTTGTTCCCAAAGCGTTGCCATAGATACCTGCATTTCGATTAAAAAAACCTTTTATGAAAAATGCAAAAAAGCTGTTCAGCGAATTCCCATCTTATGTTTAAAACAAAATCATTTTAACATGTCTTCCTAATCTAAATATTTATAACTATATTTATGAATACTGATATTACAGATCATACAATATGTAATCCCGATTTTGAAGCCGGCGTACCTAGAGATAGATTAAATGATTATGGCAAAAGGAATCCTGATAATCCGAACACGAATAGTAAGTATATATTTTAAATATTTTACAGTTGTATATAGGTAATGTATTTACATTTTCTGTATTCCCTTACTGATAATACGACCTTACCATATAATCCAGATTTACTTAATGATATACTTTTTAATGTACAAAGTCCCATGTAATACATTCATACAGAGTTTAATTTATTCAAAAAAAATTGAAGACAGGCATGAATTAGGTAATAAAATTACATAGTATATTCTGCTGTTGATAAATGTATAGATTTCAATGGTAGATCCAATACATGATGTGAAAAATTTCTTTCACAAAAATAGCTTAGAGTTGTACCGTCCGTAAAATCGTATATTGTAAGTTCAGTATTATCTTAGTCTTCTTTCTCAAAAATGGAGGCCAACGAAAAAACACACGCCAAGTCAAGGAAAATTTATGATAGTGGTCAAATGATATGTATTAAACGACTGTGAGAGGGGTTAGTGACTTTAAATATTATTTTCTTATATTTTATTTCATTTTTATTAGAGTTCCACGAACACATCTATGAATTTCGTTCGGGAAGGAATCTGTTTTTGGTCGGTAACATCGGTTCCGACCTGATCTTTTTTCCTGTTTAACGTCACGAAATTTTCTTCATTGGCTTTTCATTTATAAGTTTCTATATTTAATAGACAGATAAACCATTTTTTTATAAATAAGGCCAAGTTTGTGAAAATCGACCCAGAAATAAATAGTCTGTTTTCGTGGTTTCTGAGGAGATGAGTTACAGTTAAAGTAAGAACAATGATGACTTACTAAAGACAATTAATAAGACCAGCTATAAAGTAAAATATAGTCAGGGTTAACTGATCAATCTCTCTTTGCAATTTAATGTATATACAATATGTATTTATTTCAGCTATTGTACACTGTGTTTCCGAATGAATGGAACTGCTACTTTACAAAATATTTACGTGTCACATGCTTTAATTTCCTGATATCAAAATGCGTCTATGTATTTATCCCTTCTTTTATTTCAGACATTGCTTATCTGCATAAAGGACCAGATGGATTAATCAACTGTTGTGGTATACTTGATAGAATAGTATTCGAGATAGACAAAGGAGAGCTCCCACTTGCTTTCCAATTATGGAGACTTGACCCAGATACAGGAAGCTACGTGTTAAAATCCCATATATTAACTACTTGTCCTAGTAAGTATTTCGCATTCTCATATGCATTTGACTTGATAGCAGGAACTTTGTTTATGCACTCACAATTTGCATAAATCCTTCAACTCTGGTCCCCAGTCATTAACAATGTACATACTCGTACATGAGTCTTGATCCCTAATTTTTGACTATGCACTCACCGTTTGTTTGCCTTAACCCGCCCATTCCGATCCCAAATCCTTGACTACGCACTTATTGTTTTCTTGAATCCTACCATACTTATCCCTAATCTTCGAAAGTGTTGATACATTTTTCTTGAATTCTACAATACTGATCTCTAATCTTCGTAAGTTCGCTTACAGTTTTCTGGAATCCTGATCTTGAGTATTCGACAGTGCACTCACATTCTGCCTGCATCACTAGTTTAAAAGCTTAGGCCCTTTTTATCCCGTAAATATTGATTTGTTACCACGTCTGCAACGAATATGTACAAATATAATTGAACATGCCAACCAAAGCTTCTTTATCGAGTTCTTTATTTACATCTAAAACTTTTATTGTAATAGATGCTGATAAATGTGAAATAATTGCGGCAGGAGATGATAGAATAACTGTCCTTAATGGTGATTTATGGGGCTGGTAAGTACACCTTGGTAGTAGGTAACAAAGTGTCAACTTTCAGTACGTTCAATAGAACAACGTGCGACATTAACCTATGTGTTCGGTTTTTTCAGCTAACCATTTCCTTATATAGCAACTATTAATTTTTCATTGCATTAAGTAACTTGTCAAAACTTTCCAAGCAGCACATAATTTAATAGTCTTAAACAATGTTTTTAAAATTTGTATACAAAAAAATCGACATTACCTCGCTGACCTACATTTTGTTAAACTGTCGCGTTATTTTTCCAACATAAACATTCAGAAATGACTTGATTTTACACGCTTTTAAATTAGATTTCTATATTTCTTCTATAATTCAATTATTTTATTGATTAGCGTATACAGATGAGTAATAACATGTCTTTTTGTTATATTTAATTAAATCGATTCTCATGGTTTTTTTTAATAAGTCGTTTGATTTTTTATTGTTTTCTTTCCACCGTCTCAATTACACCACAACAACCGTTCTATTTGCACAAGTGTTAAATAGTTATGACAACTGCTCTGTTCTTTTCCTCGAGTCTGTATTTTTTTGCTCTTTGGAAAAAAGAGTTGATTGATTCAGCTTGACCCGCTTGACTTTTAAAGATAGTTATACATAGTTCATCAAAGCTCAGTCTGAATTAACTCACAAAGAAAGTTTAATTGTTGAGCCGCTTCATAGTTTGCTACATTAAACCACAGAAGTATTATTCACTTCACTGATGATACCTCTCAGAAAGTTCTTCGGACACCGCAAAACGATATGATGGCTATTACATTATTTTTCTAGCAACGAATTACACATTGTTTGGCTTTACTTTTTGATTAAACGCCTATTTCTATATTACATATTCAATAGCGTTGTACAAAAAGATAAATTATAAAAAACAAATAAGTAAAATCCTCCACCATAAATACATAATGTATATACAATAAAACAAAATAAAATTTATCACACATGATGTAATATAGTGTGTAAGCGTATTTTTGTATTGTTTTATTGAGCTTTTATATTTCATATTTTTTGGACCTACATCATTCACAGTTCATGATTAGACTTAATTTTACATTTTTATCACTTATTTTACATTTGTTTTTATTTATTTGATATTGAAAGTTGGTATCCTGAGCAGTATAACATGATGCTACTGTTAACCGGACATGTACTGAACAGTGTAACATAACGCCACTATTAACCAGACATTTACCCAAAGGTGTCGAAACATCAACTTTTAAAGGGTCCTTAATACATCCCCAAAAGGTGTTTAACCAACACCTTTAAAGGGACAATTTATTTAAGCTGTAATGCAGTCATTTGAAACAAGATATAAAATGACAGACAGTACCTACGGCTTATAACATTTTAATTTTCAAAATGGCTGCTGCTTTGTTCCAATATGAGCGACTTTTGCTAGTGTGTTTAAATAATAGTTAACGCTGATATTTATAAGTTTATTTGTTACATATTAAACACAGTGAAATCAAACTCGGAATATAATATTTTGAACAACTATTCCCACAGTGCATTTACAAACATTTAAATTCTTGTCAACTGAATAAATACTTTTACAAATTGATATCTTATGTTTGTTTGGTTTTACGACGCAGCAACACATTGTATAGGTCATATAACGGCGGTCAGTCAACCAACTCACTCCTCCTGGAAAGGCTAAATCTCTAGATTTAGCTGTTAACCAACTATAGTCCAACAATATTAACCTGAGCTTGAACTACCATATTAAAATAATTAAACTATTCACTTACATCAAATCGTGAGTTTCCGTATGTGTAAATACGATTATACACGTGTTTGTATCCACCTAGGTAACTATAAATCAAATTCTTAAACATGGCATGTTATTGTATTAATAATTTTTACACATTTCTTTGTGGAAAAAGACGTAAGTCCACAATAATGTGCCACATTTTCTAAATATTTATTCTAAAAAAAACTTTATTGTTCAGTAAGTAAGTTTGTCCGAAAGCTTCCGACAAAGCGCGATCTACAAACAAAGACAAAAAAGTAAATACTGAGTTTAATATATTCTTGCATAAAGGCCAAGCTCAGATTAATATTGTTGGACTATACTAAGCGCATACTTTCGTCAGTGACTGACAACTGCCCTACATAACTAAAAAGCATTGGTAGGGGGGAGAATGACCGTAAAAAATCATGACCAAGCTACACGAAAGAACGACCCACATGGGAATAGAACCCACGATTCGTCGATCAATAGACTTGCGTGCTACCGACTGAGCTAGCCGGGTGGCTGTTTTGATAGCTCATAATTACTTTAAAATGAAAGGAATCCAAAAATCTTAAAACACAAATTTGAGTTTCCATATATTCGTGTTGTTTTTGTTCGTTTATGCTAACAGGTTCAACCCAGATAACGATGATGTTCAATATGAGGAAAAGAAACCCGGTCATAATTATTTGAAAATGAGTTTGACTAATCCAGTTGTTGATACAACCACTTCTGAATGGACGACAGGGACAACTCCAATTAACAATGATGTGTTTGGAGTTAACGTACAATTAAACGAAAGTAAGACAATTGTGTTTTATAATAAAACTATGATCTTTATACTTTTATCAGTTGAGAAATCCATATAGTAATTAACGATTTATCTTAGTCCGCAATTATTTTTCGGGTAATTGTTATCATGCACTGATGTATTAAAAAGAATTGTATATACAGTCTGATTTATATTATTAGTTTATTATCAATCGATATTAATGATCTAAAGCCCTATATTTTATTATATACATTTATTTCCTTCAAAAAGTTAAGTATCGCATATGATGTTACAGACTCAAAAAGTTCTTGAAGTGAGTTAACTTTAAAATGTTTGTCACGGATGTATTTAAGATCCTGACAGTCAAGGAGAACGTGTTTGACATTGAAATGCTCGTCACATGGTATACACTTAGGTGCTTTCTCTTTTTTGATAAGGTATGAATGTGTTAATATGGTATGACCAATTCTACATCGCGTACTCACTGTTTGATCTCGGCGATTTCAGAAAATAAAACGTTCTATTTCATCTTTGTGCTTAATGAGATGATAGATATTAAAAGTAAAACAAAGTAATGAAAACTGTCAAATTTTATACATACACGAATTTAAAAATAAACCCAAGTCTTACAAAAGCAGATGACTAGCTGCTAAAAATTTTAAACAAATTCTGCTGCATATTACTTTCCATCAAGTTGTCTCTTACCAAACATGATTGTATGTAAATAACAGATTTTCTTTTTTACAGACAATGCTCCAACATTTTCTCAACCTGTTGATCCAACTACAATATCAATACCGGAATCAACGGCTATCGGAACATTGGTATACAGTGTAACGGCAAGCGATGTAGATGTTTCTGACAAATCTCTAATAACTATCACCATGGCACCTAACACATACTTTAAGTACAATAAACTAACAAACGAAACCGGTAATCTTTTTTTCGTAGCTATAAGAGTGTTTTATTCGTATCTAATTAATCAGGTTATATGTATATTAATCCTGTTGTATATGAGGTGAACCGAGCACTTGAGCCCAGATAAAGATTTGTTTGCAGTTTCTATATCTTTGAACGGTGCTGAATAATAATTCGAGTGATAACACCCGGTCATCCTCGAGCAATTTGCATAATATGCAAATTTAAATATGTATCTATACCCATGTCTTCCTGGTGTATCTATCATATTGTACTAATTTTACCTCATTTAGATCATTTGAATATGCAAATTTATGCACATTAGGTATTTTTCATGATGCAATATTCGGATTTTCTATACAAATCCAAGTCCATAACTATCCTATTGATATTTTCACTTCTAAAATACAGTTATGTTGTGCTAATTTTGTATATATTCATTATACATTATAAGTTGTAGCAATTTGCCTTCAAAAATAGCATAATGTCACGTTTATTTATGTTATTTTTCTAGAATTATGTAGTGGTTTGAATAATATTATATAAGTTTTTGTATCTCTGAACAGTTCTGATTAAGAAACTTAGTGATGACATCCTGACATCCTGGAGAAATTTGAATTATATGAATTAACGATACTCAGTTTTTCGCTAGGCTTAAAATAATAAACTGATGTCAGAAGAAATACATAAGTGCTAAGTCCACACTTTTTAAAAAATAATTAAAGTAAAATTTCCACAGAAAATTTGTCCGAAATCTGATACTTAATTGAACAATGTATTTTCTATATTTTCACCATGTCGGATTTTAAAATTATAATAATTAACTATTATTTTGTATGAACAAAATAGAAATACGCAACTTTCTAATCAAAGGGAGATAATAAAGCACTTTCAGTGAAAGGTTTTATTAATCATATTGCAACAATAGGTTGTTATATAAATCTATTCCACTTAAAATGATTAACTTGGAAGTTACTATGGAATTCCTTGTGGAAACGACAGATGTTAAACAAATGTATAATTTTGAAACACCTATTATTGACAAATGAAATTATATTTTTACGTTATAGGAAATGTCGTGTCACAAGCTAGTGCATCTACTGCGCCCAGTCAGGTAGACCTGACATTTACAGTGGCTGACCAATGCCATCGGACTACTACAGCTACATTAAAAATTAATATTGTAAATGTGGTATGTATTAGTATATAGTCTTACGGAAGTTTCACAGAACAATATTAAATCAAATAAAATACGTCTACTTCTTTATCAAGTTAAGCAGTAGTGATCCACAGCCAGGGGTACGTGCCGAGTACTAATACTTCTAAAGACTTAAGCCTGTCTTACGACAGTGAATAAGGCCATGCCATACCGGAATTTTGTTAAGCGTCCGCGTAGGTTTCAGAGTCCTCATTCCAATGTAAACCAAAATTGTTGGTGAAATTTTCTTAAATAATTCTGTTGTTCCGGGATTCGATAACTGATTTTTCTTAGAAAATACTGATAGTTCCTTGTTTCTGTGTATTTGATTAATGAAAATGTACATGTGTATGTTGCATATAATTTTGTATAGAATTACTTTAATCTCACATTATTGTCATAAACATTCATGTACTACAAAGTACTTATTTATGTGAATACTAGCTGGAATAGACATGTCTCTTCGTTTTCGGTATGTGTGTTTTTGTGAATAGGAACCTAGGTTTGTCAAACTTGAGTTGACGCTTAACAAAATTCCAATTTGGCATGGCCTAAGACAACTGACCACCCCCATTTGACTTTTAAAACCTTAAAATGGGAGGATCTTACCAATGCGCTCGTCATTCATATGTATTGTTGTTGTTTTTTAAGTAAAATAACCAAGATATACTATTTTACTAACACGCTAAGCCCAGTTCTATAAGTATCGTATCTTATCTACTAAGATCATTTTCACAAATAACCGCAATTAGAGGCGTATTGTGGCGAAGGCGTTATAGAATATTTCTTATTAAAGAAGAAGCATAAACATTATTCATTTAAAAAATAATTTCTTTATTTCAGCCAGCTGTTATAGTCGGCCTACCAGCTGATAAACTAATTTCTGAACACACTGCATCTGTTGTTGATTTGATTGTGTTTAATGTAACTGATTACAATGATACTATTACATGTATCGTTGAATCTGTCACTCCCAGCAATGTCAATACTTCAACATCTTCTTTCCAAATTACAAAGATTTCTAATGAACGTAAGTACTATACAATACTATTTATTGTACTCATGGTGATGGAGACTGGCAAAGCTAGTATGTTGGATAAGAAAAGACAGACACTGTTATAGAATTGGAATATTGGCTTTTATTTATAAACAATGTGAAAAATCAAACTGGTCATAAGAAAATAAATTAAAATGTATATAACCAACATATCATGGCAAAATAAAATATTATTTATATATTTGATTTACACTATTTTCATTTATTCTAGACATGAAAGTGTTGCGTTTTATTTACAATTGTTCAAGTAATGCATTGACTTACAGTAATTCAGACAATAGTATTCAGCATATCAATTGTCTAAATTACGATTTCACTGTCTTCTCTTATTGATCTGTAGAAACATGTTCTAATCATGCAAAACAAATACGAATTAAAGTATAGGTAGATGATTAACTTGACATTATCGACAGTTAAAGGCGTTGCTTCGATTTTACCAAATTTATAGTTCATGTACATATATTTAAAGAAGTTGGATCAAAATGTAGATAACTGTTACGACAAAAATACTAATACATTGCATATCATATTAAATCTGTGTTTCTAATATAATAAATGTCTTGATTGCATGTAATCTCGAGTTCTAATCAATACAGGTTTTATGCTTATTCAAATATCAGCAAAAATATTCATTGTTCCGTATTTTGTCGGACCTTTAGAAGGTTAAACAATGACTAGTAAACAAAGTTTCGAGTAAAACTGATTAGATAAGTCGTCTGTATTTAACTTATAATAAAGTAATCATTAACAGCGTAAACTTTTAAACGAATAATTTATATCTACACAAATGTTAAGACACTTATTTACATACATAAAACATAATACATACTGGAAGTCTTTTATTGCAAACCTTTGTGGCAATTATCAGTTGCATTTAGTTATTGAATATGATATAATCTTTGCAGGATTTTAATTTTTATTTTCATTTTTAGAATTCAAGCTAACTACTTCAAGTTCGGTCAGTTTCTTCTATAATACAGCAACAAAACACGATGTAGTAGTTAAATGTAACGATGGCGAAGCTGACACTCGGGCAACATTTACTGTCAATTTAATAAAAAATAATGTAAGTATTTGAACAAAAATAATCTGACTAAAGGGTAAACGCTGTATATATTAAATAAGAAGTAATGGTGATACTACACTTCATTGAAGAGTGAAAATTAAACGATTTTTTTCTGCCTTATTAAAATTTAAAGCAAATATATTGTTCCTAAGGTCTGAAACAACGTGCACATCAAATATGATAAGCAGTTGAGTGTTTCAGTTATACGCACCTTTTCAACGTTCAAATAAAAACAAGAAAGCTAGTTCACCAAAAATAATCATAAGAGTACTAAAGTCTCAAACTAAAGCATCTGTAAATTTTCTTTCAAAAATAGTCATGACCTGTTGTTGGTCTCTAATCAACAATCTTCATGTAGTAAAATATTATAGTGATTTGATGAAGACTCTTTTAATCACTCTGTCAATAAAGTAAGGGACTAACCTGTAAGTCTATGCGCATTAAAATATTATGGTCTTTTTGATATGGCAAAGTGCAATGAAAAGTGATCACATACTGAAAAATAACAGATGAGAGCATATCTAGAATTATTGGGTTAGACGACTGTATGACAAGAACAGTAAAGAAGATTGTGTGCCGAGAAATGATAAATGAGATCGTGTGTCTAAGGTTTTAAGGAAAGTACATGTTTGTAATTGATTAAGAAGATAACACATTTAATTGCAATTAATAAAGGAGATACAATTAAAATCAATAAAAACTGTTTTGACATATTTTTATTTTAAGGCATCTGTAATGGAAAATCTACCAAGTTCCGTTACAGTCAGTGAGGACGTTACCACTGAACAACAACTGTTTAAAATCAATTTAACAGACTCTGACCAAGCTGTTACAGATACTACAATTACTCTAGGAGCGGGAAGTTCACCTGCCTTATACAGTTCAAATTTTAGAGTTCGTAAAATTAATGGCACAAATGGTAGGTTATTGTTATGTATGTTTTATTGATATATCATATTTAGGGCAGTTCCGTTGTATCATCTTTATGTGATAAATTAACATAATTATAAACAGAAATTATCTAATTTTCAATAGTAACATTTTTACCATTATGGTTAATCAAAATCAATGTGGGCACAGTCATTGGTGTTTAAATGTATAGGATTAGATATGGACACGAAACTGGTAAAATATATTTACATTAAGCCTCGGCTATAGAGTTGGCTATTTTCCCAATTTGGACATTACTAACCACCAAGTTTCAGTTCAAACATAATATTCAAAGACATAAGTTTATAAATATCGCTACGAAACAGCAAAATCCAATTTTCTACTTGAACAAAGACCTGAACTCACACAATGATGTCTCATGTGTCCCAATATATGTTTAATATATCTAGTTTTATTATCTATTTTCAGATTATGCTATTTTTACAACAAGTGGTGCAAATTTTACCTACAATGTACACAATAGGTATATCCTTCAATTATTAGCCAATGATGGTCGAGACACATCAATAAAATATTTTACTGTTAATCTATTGGCCAACTCTCCACCATGGATAAATAATCTACCAGGTTCGTTACACTTTGTGTCGTCATGAATAAAAATCAGTTTTAATAATGAATGTTCAATTGATGCATTGAAACTTTAATAGTCTTGCTACAAAATGTTTGTTCACGATCTGCGCTTTAGAAATATATTTAACAATCGTTGCAAACCCCCTAATATCGGTTTTATTGTATGATATTCTAATGTTAAAGCGTTTAGTACGTTATACATTTAGCTACAATATTAACTATATACTTGAAAAACTTAACATTGTTTGCTTGTTCAAGTTATGCATAAGAAAACTTATTCAGAAAAAAAGCTTTGATTTACATTACGAGTATCTTAAATAATTCTTGTAATTTAGATTTTTATGGACCCATGTCATGTAACAACTCAGGCTAAATTTAAAAAAGTTTCAATATAAATATAATCCTAATAATGTTAAAAATATGTAAGTTATTATTGTGTTATATTAATGTTTGTCCTGGACATAACTTATTGTATGTATTTTATTGTTGTCATAATAATATTATGTATTTTGGACCACAGGTCTTTGTTTATTAAATAAAGTTATTTTTTATTATGTTCTGTTAATTAGATATTAAGTTTACGTTTTTTCCAAAGAAATCTTCTCCACCATGACTTTGTGTACATGTACCAGATATTCATGAAGTCATACTGGTATTGCTATACCAACAACAACAGGAACGAGAAATTAAATATCATGCAATGAGAAATGAAATAAATGTATATAATGCTCTTGCGGTATTTTCAGCAAATGTTATCCTACCGGCTTCGTCGCCAATAAGCCATTTGATTTTCAATGTTGGTGGTGTAGACAACGAAACCAATACAATAACCTACACATATACCTGTAGTCCAACATGTGCTCCCTTTACCTTTTTACAAGGTAAGTGAATCATTAGTACTTGTCTAAGTGGATAAGTGGTACTTGAACGCAATTGTTTAGTTCAATTACGGTAACAATCACTTCATAAAGTTTGTTTTAGATGTAGAATATCTCATTGATACAACACACTGCATTTTCTTTTAACTAATCAAAGTGCTCAACACTCATGATTAAATATTAAAAGTCTAGTAAAATTACACAATGCCACAGAAAGTTAATGTAACGTAACCAGAAAAAACATCCAATACATATTCAGTTGGTTAAACTAGATTACGACTACAAGATGTGATCAACTTACTTTTAAATCAAACTTTTATCTGAATGAAAAGACATTTTTCCGACAACAACAAACGCATTGTTTGCAAATATATGTGAAATCAAATTGTTTTAAACGACACTAGTAAAAAAATGAAAAGTGTAATTCTGTTATGAATTTTTAATATAGTGAATCATTCTACATCTTATATATGGCAAACCGAAAATGTACAAAAATTTGCATTTTATATGCCTGACAACAATTGTGTTACAATGGACATGACAAGGCATAAATGATAACTGTATTTAAAAAACATAAAAAAAATCCCAAAACTAGTTTGCCCATAGGCTTCAGAATCGTGCTTTATGCTTGTTCAAATATAAGTAAAATACCTCTCGTAGCAAAAATATGCGTATGTCGTATTATTCATTTCAGCAAAACGTGGTTAGTCACTTGTTTATGTTTTTCAGATGGACGAATTTTACTAAATCAAGATTTGTCAACAACTTCAATTGTTGGTTACAATATTCATGCACAAGTACGCGATGCCAAAAATCCCGGTGAAAATAGAACACTTACTGTTACTGTTACCGGTATAGTTTACTTACACGCTTTATTCTTTATTTGTTATGCCATTGTTGTTCTTCAAGTCAAGAGTTATCCAAAATATTTCTGCATGGTTGAGTGAAATTATAACATTTATACTCTTCCACTTAATTTTGTTTTAGAAAAAAACTTACAACTTACATTAATAACAAAAACTAAAATGTACGTTCATGTTTTACAATTGGAATATTACAACGATATCAAGATAATGTGATAGCTTGAAGTCAGTCACTCGACTTAAAAAGAGTTAAATTTTATATATTTTATTTCTTGAATATTTTATAAACATTATTGATTTTATATGACGATATACCTGAACTACTTTCATAAAAACGGAAATGCTTTAGCTATGGTAAGGACTTCTGTGTCTTCAAAAATCAGATTTGAGAACTTTAAAACTCCAAAAAGTTGGAAGGCAAGTAATTGTTTAAAAATATTTTTTCAGGTATAAATGACAGACCAGAGATGACTACTCTAGATACAACTGTTAACATACCAGAAGGAACGGCTGTCAATACTTTCATTGCAAATGCGACATGTAATGATAAAGACACATCAGACACTATCACTTATTCTATGACATGTTTACCAACTTGGGGAGCTCCATTTGTCCAAATAAATTCGACAGGTCAGTTAATATTGTTCACTGATTTTATCTACGCGTTAAAAGTTCAGCTAGTAAAAGTTCAACTGACCTTGAACGAAACGAATTGATTTTCTCAGTGTCTATTTACGCCAAGATGGTACAAAGCTTAATTTGCCATCATTCCTCGTGATTCAACATATAAACTTTTGATGCCAAGTATATTATCCTTACCACTTAAAGCTTACTAGACTTTCTTCGAGACTGGCTGAACATCACTCAAGAAAATGTTTTCACATCATTCACTTTTTTAGTTGTTTCAGTCATATGTACAGCTTGTTGTATAATGTTCATTTATATTTTAATCATTTTGCTTTTAACAATCCTTGCAGGTTTAATTAAACTATGTACTTCCATGATAATTTCTCTGATTCAGTGTTTTAATCGGATATATTTTCTTTCTATTAAGTAAAAGACGTTTTTATGTAAGTATGTATCAGTATACAATGTTTATTGAAGACATTATTACCTACAACATCTATATCATTATATAGATGGTGTGATAAAGACGCTTTCTGTGATCAATTACGAGGACATACCTGTTACAACTGGAGCAAGAAAATTTACCTGTACAGTGAAATGTTCAGACGGGCGAGCATCAAGCACAGCTACTCTGGGTATAACTATATTAGACATCAATGAACCTCCAGCATTTTCTCAATCAACTTACAATGTTATACTGAATGAAGGACCGGTAAGTTTTTGTCTAATATGTTTTCTATGACAGAAACATCGTATAAACACACCTAAAACTTTATATTACTATTTGATTACGTCTACAAGAAGACTACCTGTACAAAATTCTAAGATCAATATTGTTCAACCTCTTCTGGGAAGTTTTATTTTCTATCTTCTCGATTTGGAATTATATCGAATGCAAATCTTGGAAAATACGATTCATTATTTACTTTAGCACTTTTCAAAATCGTTGACATCAACTGTTCTGTTTCTTACAACATTTTTAAAAAACTTACATTCTGTGCTTGCTGTTTTCCAGGATCTTATCAATATACTTAGACTGGTATGTGATATTTGGCAACCCCTAGACTGACATTTTATCAATGTTCTTAATACTTATAATAAACATGTGATTCTAAATAATAATAATAATAATAACTTTATTTTCTAAAGGTAACATTTAGACATACTAAGTAAAACTACAACATATGCCTTAATTTCAAATGGCTTTCAAACAAACCAATGTGCTCATGTCCTTCTTAACAATAGCGTTTTTATATTAATCTCAATAGTTTTAATTAGACTCATATCGATGTTTCTACAATTTACTATCTGTATTATAGGCAGGCACAAAGCTTTACACTACGCCGTTTAATCTGACGGATGAAGACCTCGGAGACAAAGAAACGTATTCTTTAGATTGTGGTACAAACACTGGGTTGTTTAGAGTAAATGAAACAACTGGAGTAATAGATTTTGGAGTTGATTATGATGTCGACACAGGAGCACCTCTATCCGCCACATGTGTACTTAAAGCTACTGACAAAGGGGGACTTAGTACTAGTGTTAACATACCTATTACCGTTCGTAAGTAATGTTTGAATAAATATTGGTAGTGGACATCGCCTTTACTTGTGATTGTCATTAAAACGTTGCATATGAACTATACAGAATAATTAAACAAAATAATAAATAGTAAATATCTCAACTTATAGTTGTATTTATACAACGATTACCGTTTACCTAATTTTGCGTATACATGTTTCTACGAAGAAATTAAATTATAAGTTGTACAACGCCTATCTTTTTTGTATCTTGAATTCAATTGTTGATTTAAATCAATTTGTTATGTTACATTTTGGCAACAAATTGATAAATTATAATATTTTATAAAAGACTTAAAAGACTCTAACTCATTCAGGTAACATCAATGATAACAAGCCAGCGTTTACAAGATCAGTATATACTTATTCAGTATGGAAAGAAGCAGTGTCAGGTACCCCTATAGATACAATAACAGCCACCGATGGAGATATTACTCCTTATGGAGCACCTCTTACTTACACGTACGGAATATGTATACATTATGATTAAATGTTTTTATAGTTTATCTAATAAGAACTTTCAGTAAATTGTACGAAAATTCGCAATCAATATCCGCTCATCATTTCGCATTTAAGTACAACCAATCGAAATACCGTTTCTAGCTTCGCTATCTTTATGTCTATCTAAATATTTAATTATATATATTAGCATCGTATGCATAAAATAGTCGTTTATAGCTGCTTCTCGCAAGTTTTGGATTTGAACACTTTGTGTGCATTTTTCACTGGTGTATTAGTAATGAATTTGATTTAAATTTAGACCAAGCAACGTGAATTTGAAAAGCGTTATTATCTGCAAAAAGTTGTAATACCGGCTTCATATGACATTTGACTTCTGATACACAGGGGATATAGATAGAAGTGTTCCTAATAAGACGACCATTACAATATTTTATTTTGATCACACAAAGATATACGTAAACGGTAAAAGTAAATTATGTCATGTTTTCTTTTAAAATAATATTTGTATTACTTCAGACTAAACCAGACAGGTTTAAGCTGTCTTTGCTTCAGTCTTTCCAGTTCAGGACAACTGACTACAGCAGACTCACTAACTGGAATCAACACTACTTCTGTAACATTAACTGCCTGGGCAGCAGATAGTGGTGGACTTAATGATTCTGCTACTATAAGAATTGTGTTTAGAGAAAATGTCACTCCAGCCCCAACGGAGAGGTAAACGTTTCTCTCAAGTTTTTTGCAGCCTATAAAAGTGCAAAGTCTACAAGGTTCATTCGACTTATGATAAAAGAACTTATCGTTATCATTCTAGACTCATGTTGTTTTCGAGGGATGGTCAAACGCAGACAGTATTATACACATACTGTTCAGCTGAAATCATCAGTTATCATTGGCGTCCGCGCCGAAGCGCGACGCCCCTTATGGAATGAAATCAGATTTTGTGAAAGGGCAACTGCAAAATCTCGGACATTTTCCATCAGGCATAATAGCCGATTATGAAGGGTCCTCCTAAAACGCAGACCGCTTAACTGACGAGTTAAATAAAGAGCGATTATGTTCTTAACTGACGAGTTAAATAAAGAAGGGATTAAAATTGACTGTATTGCTTGCGTATTTTGTTGATATTGGTGTTTTTTACAACGCTTATGATGACATTGTGATATATTATCTAATTAAATAATGCCATTTTAAGAAATTATGATTAGAATTAGATAAAATATTGTTTAAGAAATGGCAAAATAGATACTAAAAAGTAGAAAATTGAGATTGCGATGTTTATAATCTACATTAATAATAATTTTTCACCAATTTATTAATAATAGTGTAGTTAACAATTACCCAAGACGTATTTTCCAAAAAAAATTATAAAATATGCTAACCTTAACCAACAAGATCTGTTCTCCTAGTTAATTATCCGTAAGTACATTTCTTACTTTTAAACATTCTTTTAGACGCCTTTGGTGCTTTGCATCAATGTTTTTTCTTGTAATTTGTTTTGTTCTACAGTTAAAATATATAAATGCTTATACATTTACAATAAATGAAATCAGCATTTTATACATCATAACTTTAATATGTTTTTGCTATCATAAGAAATGGGTGATTTTTTTCAAATTACAGAATAATAGTTTTGTCAAAATGTTAGTATAAAGCCCAAGATCGTATGATGGCTATGATATCTTAACATTCGTATTGTTTTACAATAGCAAAACAATTTTTCAATAGGTGTTGTTCAGTTTTTAACTTAAACATATATTGATTATTACAGATATTGGACATTTATTGACGATCCGAGGAATATAGCATGGTTAGTAGCCTTTCTTGTGATTCTGATTATTGCTGCTGTAATTGTTGCATACTTGGTGATAACAGCCAAATCAGCGACTGGTGGATTGAAATGCCAATGGTAAGTCGATCTATAGTAAACACTACAACCACTTTGAATGTAAAAGAAAAACACTAACCTCAAGACGGAAAATAAAATCAAAGCGCTGAAAGCACTGGAGTTGTTCGACTTAGAAAACATGTGTAGCTGTAGTCACTTGTTGCGGTCAGAAAATGGAATTAGAGTATGTAGAATAACATTTTGCCTCTATAAAGATAGACTGCAGAACTCTAATTGTATGAAATGTACCAGCAAAATGGTGCTGTTTGTACACATGTACTTGATTACTGTACATAATAATACAATACATTGCATTGGAATACCAGCAAAAGAAACTGACTAACCTCTACGCAATGCCACTTTCCGGAAATTCATTAAAGTGGCTTTGTAGAGAATGTAGCTTTGTCAAGAAGTTTTAAGTCAACCTATTATTTAGGAAAAAACTAAAAATGCATGTATGTATTCCAATAGATAGCATGCCGGACTTTAAATGTGGTGAGTGTTGTCCTGATCTTGGTTAGCAGTATTAGAGTTTTACGAAAGAAGTGGTTTGCATGCGCTGTTAAAAGATTATCAAGTTATTCTAACTCCTTTAGTACTTTAAGGAGTTATGAGAATTACAATGTTCGAGTTTGATCGACGGACGTAAAAACTTATATCAAAACGTTACCTACTATGTTAAAATATGCCCATTTATAATTAGTCACGTAAAAAGTAAACATGGCATTTGTTTTGAGTATTTAACTACACCAAGGAACTTGTGCTTAGACTCTACTAGTAAGCTATACGTCTGTTAAGCATTACTTATTCTTATTTCAAGTTATTATCATTAGGTAGATGGATATTGAAAAAAAAACTTTAACATTCTCTTGCTTACATTTTATTTGTTATATTTAAAGCTGTAGAATACGAAGAGCATTCACACCTGAAAAAACTGAAAGGCGAAGAAGACCAAGAAGTCCTGTTTTTCTGGGACAAACCAGACGTAAGTTTAAGCTTGAATGTTATGTTTTTCACCACTATTATTTCATTTTCTATGATTGACTGTTCACTTAACTGATTTCTAGTGAAGTTTCTACCAGAATTCTGACACTCCAGAGTGGGCCGATACCTTTTTCTATACTATTAATCAATTCATGCTGGTGGCACCACTTCATAAGAGTCACGTATCACAAATGCAAAATAAAAGCGTGCTACTCGGGAGGCTAGAAATTAGGGCTGCAACGATTCGATTCGATACATCGAAACTCGATTGCGAGGGTGCCGATTCGATTTCGATTCGGGACCTGCGAGTTTCGATTCGATACTGACTTTTAAACATGTCTACATAAGTTATAACGATAAAAACAAAGGCGCACCTAAAAGACAAAGTACGTTGACAGTGAAACTGGGTTTAACTTAGTTACATTTCTCTAAAGCTTCCAATACGATTTAACAAGCATGGAAACTCTGTTCCAAATATTTATTCATGCCCCCATTTGCTACGCAAATTGGGTCGGTGTGATTGAATTTTACCTGTCAAGTTTCGATGTTAGTTAATTCAAATTTAAATATATTTCCCAACAAAGCGTAGGTTTATGTTAAATGTACGGAAGTATATCAAGAACTGCATCTTTCTACAATTTATGCTCCATGCTGTCTATACGTTTTTAGTCGAAATTACAATTATAATACATTTTCGCGAACTTTACATTCGTACCCAATCCATTTCGTACTTGAAAAAAGCAAATATAAATTTAGCAGATTTTCGAGTTTCGTGTTATCAAATTTCAGTAACACTTTTAGTATATCCATATTATTTAGTTTTAAGCTCAAATAAATGTATAAATGCATATTTGAAGTAAATTATATTATTAAATGAATCGAATCGAAAAAAATCGAATCGAAAGAAAATGTATCGAATCGCATCGAATCGACTTTCCGGTGAATCGTTGCAGCACTACTAGAAATGCAAGTACTTCACCAGTCTCAACCGACTACAGATGTTCAACTTGTGGAGGATATTTCCGAGCCCGGATTGGACTCATCATTCATCTCCGGACACATAGGATGAACTCGACAAATTGAAAACATAGTCATTGTCGATGACGACAGACGAACACCAGATACCATATTTAACATATTCAATGATAGTGTTTATTATTCAAAATTAATGAGTATAACACCATTGTCACTTACTATCAAGGTATTAATTGAGTGTTTTTGTTTTTCCCTATTTTAGATTTTCCTCAAATAAGTAAGTATAATGTTCAAAGTGTATAAAGTATCGTTAACATTTACATTAACATTTACAATTTGTTAAATTTATGTACCTTATTTTCTAATAATACATAATTAAGTTCATGTATTTGATTGTATGTATATATATATATATATATATATATATATATATATATATATATATATATATATATATATATATATATATATATATATATATATATATATATATATATATATATATATATATATATATATATATATATATATATATATATATATATATATATATATATATATATATATATATATATATATATATATATATACGAGGGGTGATCCAAAAGTTCGTGGACACCCTGCATAAAACAAACGACGTTATGTTATCATAGGAAGTAATCTACGTTACCGTTTTGCCTTATAACTTTTCAAAGTATTCCCCGTTAACCTGCACACATTTTTCGTGGCGGCGGACCCAGTCTCTAAATGAACTCGCATACCATTCCTGGCTGAAATAATATATATTTTATATGTGTGTATGGGCTGATGGCCTTGTAACACTTTGAAATAAAGAAGAACTTACTTACATTTACAACATTTGTAATGACAACATATTTTTCTAAAATACATTTGGCGCGTGTCTTATTGCAATTGTAGTGTAGGACAGAGGAAAAGTCATGTAAATTACATTCCAGTATTCATATTTTGTAGATATAGATGATTTTCTACAATTGCAATAGATGATATATAACCTTGTGTTACTGATAAAACATACTAGACATTTCAGTAACACAAACTGTAATAGTTTAATGTCTGCATTTTGTACTTATATGTTTTTATTTTATTTTGTTTTTATTATAGAACCTAATTAGATGGTGATCCGACTTTGAATGTCCCATGAAATCACGTTGTTTCAATATTACTCTGCCGTCATTGTAAATATTTTACTGTTTTACATACATCAATGGGCTCATTCGTGGTAGAAGACGGCGCGATCAAACGCTTGTTAATCTCATCATTTATGGATGGATGTACATCGTCAATACATGTATAGTTTATGTGAGATATAAGTCATTTTGCGCTTGTTATAACAGTTAAACGCTTGAGTTAAACTTGTGTCATTTACGGGGCTAGTAATGACCCAAATGATTCAATTACTTCACTTTCATTAAATAGAGGCCAGCGACAACGAGCAAGTCACATTATTTAGACACTCCTGTTTGTGCCAGTCCAATGTTTTAGGATAATATAACTGTGAAACATTGTATCAAGCGCTCGTGATTGAATGAACTATTGTGTTATAACATACACCGATTGCAAGTGATAATTAATTCAATAGCTTTATTGTTTTGTGCTATAGTTTGTTATTGATTATTATACTTAAAAATATTAATCTTTTAAATTATTTCAAACCACCTGGCATACACTTTGTCTTGATTCATATTATTTAGAAACATATACTGTATTTCTTGGTTTTTAGTTTTATTATGTAAGAATAATATTAAGTTCGTTTTCGGATTTCTCCATTATGACTTGTTGTTTACTACTCCTTTTATCAATGATGGTTGTTAATAATTATCAGGACATGGAAAGTATCTTTATGAGATCCAGGTGTGAATATATGTATTAAATAAGTAATTTAATACAGGCCCTGATAATTTTCCACGGCTGGTCGTGTTTGCCCGAGACCAAAGGCCAAGGGCCAATGCGACTGTCTCGACGAAAAATAACAGGGTCTATATCGAATCACTTATTTTATGACAACTTTATTAAATAACTTTTTATGGACATAGAACTTAATCTGACCTTTACAAAAACTATTAATTTTGAGCAAAATCTGCAGTCACCCTTTGATGTTCGTCGGCTTTTGCTTTGTTTTTCCTACAAGTTGTGACGAAATAAGACAGGCTGTAAACGACTGATGCAAGGTATGGTATGGTATACCACCATGATGCCAGAAAAATGGTAAAAACGACAGGATAACAAGTTTGGTCCCGCTTCGTTTTCAATTGACGATTATTTTTGTTGCGTGAATCCAAACTATAGGTAAGCAAAACAATGGTCCAGCTGGTGTTATACAACCGAGGAAAAAGAATTTCATGCCCTTTCAGAAGATACCAAAGTCAATATGTAATGTGAGATGTGAATGGAGAAATCGATAGGGAAACTAAGTACAAACATTCCGCCATCTTGGAATACTTCTTTCTTTTCTAACGTACACCGTTACTAAGTGAGCATATTTTCTTTCTATGTGCACGTTGTTTTAATCAGCATTTGTTTTGTCAAAGATATGGCAAGTTTAAGATGGCAAAAAGCTAAATTTCAACAATCTAGATTCATTTAACCAATTTAATGAATTTAAACAGTAACAATTTGTATAATCTTGTTTTTGCAGAATTTGCATTCTTGCTAATGTAACTTCAAGAGCCTTTTTCAGTAAGTTTACTGAGAACCTACCTTTTTCCTTGGCAATACCATGAGCTATATATGTATATAGATAATTGTGTACTTTGTAGGCAACATTGTTGAGTTGAAGGGTGGGTTGAAGTTTTTCACCAAGACAGTCTGTTATTGTTTCTTCATACATACACCTATTGCGGCAGGTGTGACGTAGGTACACCCTAGATCCTGGTTTAAAGCCCAGTGGCTATTGTTTTGTTGTTTTGCTGCTGTCCGTTTCAAGTAGGAAACCCCTTATGTTCTTGCTTTCGATAGACCAACTCTACTACTTTTTTATTTGATAGTTTATTGTTTGCATTAGATACAATAATATCAACCATTTTATATCATTAAGTATTACAATATAAGATGAAAACTAGAAGCATCATATATATGTGTTGTATTGCCTTTATAGATATTAGTTATTTCTGTCATAGAATCACATTCTTGATAAGCGATCTGAAAATATATAAAATGTATTAATATAAAAGCTAAAAGAAAGCGGATAGCGATTAGTACAGCAGTATCTTAATTATTGAAATAATTGGAGAACCAACGGCATTCTACACCACGGTCTAAAATATTGAGACGGCAATGATAGTAACAATGGAAAACACAACTCAAGAATAACTAGTATAGAAAGTCAATATCCTGTATAACGAACAATGTCTACATGCCATATTTACATCAGAACAATCCTTGAGCCGAGATTATGGATACCTTTACCCAATTTTATAAATCAACTATACGGTATTGGACTTCAAATTCGGGGTTTATTTGGCGATTACTACATAATTATAACCAAATACTCAGCCATTATGGGAAAACTTTTCCTTTATGAAATACCTTGGCTATTATGAGATTGGTTTCGAATCTCTAATGGCCGAGTTTTTTTAAAAGTAGTAGTTGGCCGCCATTTTTAATGTAGGTACAATCTGAGTGATTTGATAGGGACCATGTTCAATAAATTTTAACCCTTTGGTGTTATCATTTATCTATTGTACTATTTCACAAATTGTATAGTTAATTAATAAAATTGTAAATACAAAAGTGTTTTGTGACGTATCAGATTGTACTAACATTCAGAATGACGGCATTTTTTATGTGGAAAGAAAAACACGGTCATTATGAGATTAGGAACCTATCTAATATAACTGTCTTCAGCCAAATAACAATGCAAACACTTAATTATTAACATTATATAACAGTAAGTAAAGTAAGTAAGTAAATTGTTTATTATAGTGACTAGTACGCATTTACAACTCATTCATTTGTGCTTGATAAGATAATTTCTAAGTTAGAAACTTTATATGATAGAGCTGACCAAACGCGAGTAACCAAGAGGCTAAAGACCTATTACAAAGGCATTACCCAGACCTGATTAAAGGTGCTGGCGATCATTAAAAAAATATGACAGCAAAAATAAAACGGGTATGAACTACGTTCTTATACATGCATGTATTCAAAATGAGGAATATATTTACCGTTATTCCATTATCAACACATTTAATGAAGACAGCAGCTAATCCAACGTTGTCTCTATATCCAGGTGTTGACTCAGTAAATGAAGCTATTGGTGTGTAAGCATGAAGTGTTTCACAATTGTCCATTACCTATGAAATAAAGTATTTTCTGACGGTTAAGCAAATCACATTTGGCGGGCTAACCAGTGATGTTCATATTTCAACCAATGAATCCGTAATTTTAATTCATTAAAAGTGTTGACAGTGTGTTAACCCCCCTCCCCCCCAAAAAAAAACAACCAGTGCCACTATTTCAGATACAAGATATACAACATGTATAAGATTTTGCAACCTCTTTCTACTAAAAGGTATTATTATAGCTGATATATCGCATCAATAAAGGCTACAAAGCCATTCTAAATTTACCTGAAATAATATCGAAAAGCTGTCAATGTTTATTTTTACTCCTTGTTGTTTCATCTTTGTTATGTGCACAATAACCTAAGTCAGTACAAAATTGGTTAACTAAAGTAAATGTCTTGAAGACTGGATATTGATATAACAATCATGTTATGATCAGTGTTGATATAAGATATACTTTATATAATTGCAATAGTCAACAAAAGTGATGTAATATGGTGATTAGGGATTCGATATTGACTTCAATAAATCGCAATATCTTTGATCACAATATCATAAAATGTTGATGCCAAGTTGCTTAAAATAGGGTTTGTAAGAAATTAAAACACTCGTCTATGTTAGTATTTAATTTACGATTAGTCAAGCGTGCGTGGAGAGTATCCTTGTGCAAACTTAGGTTTTCAGAATTTTATAATCTCATTGCATAGCAAATTGTCTGATCCTTTGCAATAGACATTTTTGAAGTACATTTAAAAAAACAAAGATGGCTGCCAATTTTGAAGCCAAATTTTTAAAGTAATTAAGTTCATGGTGGTTTGTTTAAGGTTCGACTTTAGCAAGAATATATTAAAACTAAAATTGAAGAAAATACATTTGGACCCTTTTTCCAATCCTCTGGTAGGCTGACGTCACATGTTGATAATACATAAGCTTCGCTAGATGCTCTTGAACCAGATGGACAAGGATAGGCGAATGCATTGGTAATTACACGTTCAACAGCTACATCAAATATTACATCATATTTACGACAGCTAACTTTAGTGTCTGTAATATGAATAGGAAAACATTTACTCTCCCAGATACAGTCCAAGGGGTCACGAGTTAAACGAGGTAAACTTCTTTAAAAATTCACTATTCAATGCCTTTAATAGTATAGATTCAAGAAACAATATCATTATAAGAATTGTGGAAGGTTACCATTACAGTTCCAGAACCTAAAGGCTTGAAGCTTGCATTTTTGAATTGTGACCTCAAGATCATAGTTTTTATAAGCTTAAAAATAAAGTGAAATCTTTACACGAACATAAAACAATAAGGGTTTGTGATTTGCACAGTGGAGGTCTGCTAAATTTGGAATACTCTACTCTTTCCGTTCGATTTGACGATTTTCCTTTTTGTAGATCTAAGCAGATATTCCGAGCGTTCCGCTCGATATTTTTGCAGAGGTTTGAAGATTCACGTGACATTCGCTAAACAATCATGGCGGCCAGTGAAAAGCAATAGTTACAATTACATATAAATCAACAAAAATGGCTAAGAAGGCCTTCAAAACTAGTATTTTTATTAGTATAGGAAGCACCTACAAGGTTAATAGTAATGCAACTCTTGTATGTGACCCTCTCTCAAAAAGTTGAAAATAGTCGTCGACGAACTATCATAACTTCATAATTTATGGCAGCTGCCATCTTGGATTTGTTCTTCGCGTGTTCGATTAACAAGCCTATTCCGGAAATTGAAGAAGAACATTTCCATCGAAAAACCTAAATGATATCGGTTTTTCCCCTTCATTAAGGTGTATGGAAAAGTTGACGGTCATGTTGAAGTGTAAATGATGACTGGTTAAAGCCAAAAAGTCAAGGAATGGTAGATTAGGTGAGCTCATCATCGTAAAAAGTTAGTAAACATTATTGAGTCGACGCGTCGTATAACCCAATAGAAATGTTTTGTTAAAGTCCTACCGATAGTTGTAGAAATTGTCGAAACTGTTGATGTTATTGTTGCTGTTTCCGTGGAAGAAACAGACTCAGTGGATAATGGTGAAGTTAAAAGTACACTTGTTGTGTTCACTGCTGGTGTATTGGTTGGTAGCGACGACGACAATATAGATGATGATGGTGATTTTGGTGATAATGTTAAGAGATCTGAAGGTGATGTTACCACTTTAGTAGAAAAAGCTTCAGGTCCATCAGTCGTATCTGCAGAAAAAAAGCAAGTAAGCTTACAGCTTCTTGTATAGTATTGTTAAGATCTTATTATTAGTTTTAAATATCGACTTAAAATGTTTGACAAAAATAATCTAACATGATCGTGACTAGTACTAGAACAGAACGTACAGATCCTAATCTTTATTTTGTAAACACATGTTACATCTATAGATGTAAATATAGCCAAAGCTTTTATAGTACTCTATATAAAGTTTTTGGCATAGGTCATATAACGGCGGTCAGTCAACCTTCTCACTGTTCCTGGAAAGGCTAAATCTCTGGCTATTAACCAACTACTAGGCGTAGTATACATTCGTCAGTGACAGACAACTTCCCTTATGATTAAGAATCTGTGGAAGGAGGGAGAATGGCCGTAGTCATAAATTCATGACCAAGCCCTATGAAAGTGAGCCCCGATCGGGAATCGACCTCTGATCAATAGACTAGGGTGGCGATACTCTATAAAGTAACATTTGTATAATTAAGATAACGGTTTCACTTTTTGGTTATAGTTTTTGCTGTAATTTACGCGTCAATTTTGTTTCCGAGCTAAAGCCGTTTGTTGACAACATCCTGTGCCATTAACTCCTATACTTCAGAGTAGCCCGATTATATTGTTAGTAAACTGTAAAAGAGTTAAATTACCATAAAAAGTAAAATGAAAATATCTTAGCGAATCAAAGGCCCCAATAAGGTTTAGCAATATCGTGATTGTAATAGAAGCGTGAACATTGCAGCAAACCATATAATAAAATATTTTGTGTACTACATACATATGTAACATTGGCATACATATTCATTTCCACTGGAGTATGCATCTGTAATTATAACAAAAATACATACTAGTATTGAAATACTTTACCATTCACAACGTTCAATCAAATATGTTGCATCTAATTTCCCATAACGTTGATAAAATAGAGTCAAATAAACGAAGATAAAAATGGAAAGATATATCATGCATTCGGTTCACTCTAAAACATGTTAAAACTGTCTATTCAAGATTAAAAAAGTAACTTTATACGATGAGTAAATAGTAAAAATATCTTATTCCGAAATCGACAAATATCCTGTTTTTTTCTTACATGTTTAGGAATACTTTACATCAATAGTACACAGATCGTTTTGTTGTCTGTGACCTAGAGAGGTTTTGTTTACATTTTAGAATATTTCGTTGTTTTTTCCTACAAGACATCACTTTATCTGATAGTAAGTTCTCAATTATGAAATTAGACATGTTGCTGATACACATTATATTGACTTTGTATTTATTACGTGCCACTATTTGCTATAATGAATATAGCCAGTTATCCAATTTATTGCAATGGCCCTGCACCTATACCATACGGTCATGTAACTTTTTATCATTCTTTTATTAATCTGAACCTGTCAAAGAAAACACATCTACTAAACTTCACTGTGGAAAGAAGAAAAGAACTTCATGTATTTATGTATTGTACTGTGTGGAGATGTACAACCCCACCCAAGTCCATTCAATATTGATGAATGTAATTCTTCAGATAATAACAAACGTGGTCTTCATATTATTCATGTCAATGCTATAAGTTTAATTTCTAAACTTGATGAACTACGACTGTTTGCATGTAGAACAAAGGCTGCTTATATTTGTATATCTGAAACATGGCTCGACTTATCTGTACCTGACAATGAAATATCAATTGTCAACTTCTGCTTACAACATAAGGATAGAAACCGACATGGTAGAGTTGTATGCCTTTATGTTCGAAGTGACTTATCTTTTAACTGTCGGGGATCTTAAACACAACGACCAGAAGCTGCATGGATTGAAATAATTTTACCAAAATCTAAACCACTTTTATGTGGTTTTATATATAGACCTCCAGAACAATTAGACTTTTATAATATTCTTGATAATGTGTGTTCATCTTGTAGTGATTTTACCATTCTTGAATCCTTTATATTAGGAGATTTTAACACTGATGTTTTAATCCAGTAAAATTGTTCTCTATTTTCCTATTTTAATTCCTTTGTTGATATGTTTAATTTTAAACAACTTATTTATGATTATACACGCATTTTTTCAATTAGAGTTCCACTGCCATTGATGTGATTCTTGTTTCTGATCATGAAAAAGTATGCCAGTCTGGAGTAATACTTGTTTAGTAATCATTCTTCAACATATTGTACTAGAAAAGTGTCTAAATCACCCATTAGTCTTCATAATACTGTTAATTTGCATTTCTAAAAATATGATAAAGATACTTTTCAAGCTAACTTATTAGCAGCTGATTGAAGTTAAGTTTTGTTAAATGATAGTGTTCAGAAACTTATAGTAAATTTAAAGTATTTTTCTTTCTTTAAAACTCTTTCTTTCATTAAAACCATTGCTCCTGTAAATCAAATTCGCATAAAGCAAAGAACAGAGCCATGGATGACATCTGAAATATTATGTTTAATAAAACAGAGAGATAAATCCTATAATGATTTAAAGAAAATAAAAATGAAGAAAATTATGAGCAGTTTAAGTCTTAAAGAAATAAAACACAAGAAACTATACACACTGCCAAAATGAACTATTTCTCTGATACACTTGAGCATAACAAACATGACTCTATGTCACTGTGGAATTCACTTAAAAGTCTAGGATTACTCTATAAAAAATGTTCTTCATCATCATCTCAAGCTAAAGTAAGTAAAACAATAAATTTAGGTATTTGTTTTGGTAAAAGATAATTGCAGAAGCGTTTATTTTTTGTACACCACTGTTGCTGCAAACTTAGCATATAAATTGCCTACATGTGTTAATAAATATGGCAAGAAATGTGTAGCAAAACAAATCTGACAAAGGTGGTCATTTAGACAGATTTTTTATAAGTGTCTGAAAAGAAAGGTTTTAGATATTTATTAAGCCTTGGTGTCAATAAATCCACAGGTTTAGAAAACATTCCATCTCGATTTGTTAAAGATGGTGTTCTATCATAGCCTGTCCGTTGGCTCATGTCATCAATGTGTCATTATTACAAGGTGTTGTACCCGAAGATTTAAAATTAGCTAGGGTGGTTTCTCTTTACAAAAAGAACGATAAAACTCATGTTGGCAATTACAGGTCAGTCTCAAGTTTAAATGATATTTTTTTTTTAAAGTTGTATATGATCCAATTGAACTTCGTTTTAATAAGAACAAGTTATTTTATAAATTTCTTTTATAAATTTCCATCAGGTTTCAGAAGCAGTTTTTTAACTGACACATGCTTAAATACATCTTACTGATTACATTAGACTTAAAATGGATAAAAGTTATCTTGTTGGTATGATCCTTTTGGATTTACAAAAAAGCTTTTGACACTGTTGATCATGATATTTTACATATAAAACTTAAAGCATCTGGATTAGGTAATGATATACTTATATGGTTAAAATCACATCTTTCTGATCGACACCAGTAAGAAGATGTGGCTGGTACATATTCTACTACTGCTCCTATAAAATGCGGAGTCCCTCAGGGATTCATATGAGGTCCTCTTTAATTTTTAATTTATGTAAATGACATGTCTGCTGTCATCAATAGTAAACTTCTTTCATATGCAGATGATTCTAGCATTCTTGTATCGGGTATAAGAATTATACTGAAAACAGACTTTCTCTTGATAATTATCTTATGAGTGAATGGTTAATGAACAATAAGTTGTCTTTGCATCTGGGTAAAACCGAGTCCATACTTTTTGGATGCAAGTTTAAATTTTGATTATTCATGTTCTGTATGGTATTACGGATTGACTCAATCTTTAAAAATAAGTTTTAAACAACTCAGAATGAATTAATAAGATTTGTATTTATTATGGATTTTATAGCTCATGTAGAGGCCGAACATTTTAGACTTCTTAATTGGTTACCAGTCAAACAGACTCATTCTGAGTCACGTATTTAAAATAAAACTTGGTATATCTCCCGCTTATATGTCAAATAACTTTATTTCTCAAGACACCATCCGCAATGATGAAACAAGATCACATAATAAATGAGATTTTTCCTTACCAAAAGTCAAAGGTTTGGGATTAAATTTTTTTCGCTACTTGAGCTGTTCATTGCGAAACTCTTTACCATCCAACATCTTACAAATAAAAAACTCTTCAAATTTAAAAAAATCTGTGAAACAGTATTTATTAGATTATTTGTCTTAGATCTATGTATGTTTTATTGATTCTTTATTATTTTGGCATGGTCCACATAAACTTTTTTTAATTTTTTTAACCTTCTTAAGTAATAACTGACTAAACTCCACTTGATGTAATATTGATGTTTTATTATTTACTTGACCACCTTAGAAGATGTATTTTACCATTTAAGCGTAATACTTAGACAAACAGTGATAAATGAGTTATTTCCAATGTAAATCATATGACTATCAACTTGACTGTGATACTTAGATATTTTCTGTGATTAATTTTGTGATTATTAACTAAACTGTGATACCTGAATATTTTATGAGATTAAAGTAATTAACAACTTAACTGTGACACTTTAATATTTTATGTGATTAATTTTGTGATATAGTATTACATCTATCTGGTGCTTATTATAGATCTATTATAATACATAATGTATTAATTCATTGAAATAGTCTAATTATATTTATCTCATTATTAGTTTAATATTGCCTATCTTTGTCACGCAAATTATTATTATTATTATTAATATTATTATTATTATTATTATTATTATTATTATTATTATTATTAGCATTATCATTTTTATTATCATTATCATTATTATCATTTTAACCGTATGGAAAATATTCGATTTTATATTTTTTACGAATATTAAAATAGGGAAATACTGCATTTCAGTATAAATTATGGAAAATGGCCTTGAAGGACAGATAAGACATGGAATAATAAAATCGATGATAAAATTTAAGTAAAATTACTTACTGATAAGACGTCCAGTTATTTCACGATATATACCATGAGGCCATCTTATATCTTTTATAGTTTTAAGTTGTTCCCATACTGTAATATATTTAGTTTAACTTATACAGATCATTTCAGCTTAATTGTTAAACAAGTTTTTCAACTAAGAGCAATTACTCTCGAGTCTCCATTATAGTCTCCAAGTATTGGGCGAGTAGGATGAAGCGTCTTGCTGAAAGAATCAACTAGAATCAACAAACTTTTTGTTTTAATTTGAATCTAAGTGAAACTCTCTAAAGATTACAAGTTCAACGTCGTATAAACTTGACCACTCTCGAAATATTTATAATAGGATCGGCATTATGAAAATTATTTATAACATATACATACATCCATCTTTAATGTACATAAACGACATTATACACGTGTACATCTATGTAAGACGCTTTGTTATTTTTGTAATGGTACTACGAGTATTTGTAGTTGAGACTACTGAACTATCTTAAAATCTATGTTATATAAAAGAGTAACATTAAACTTGGTTTCCGAGGCTTTGGCATATCAGGCACTTAATCTCTTAAATGTGTTGCATTCTCAAAATTCAATTTATTTTGTCACAAACCATATAAAAATATATAAAAAACAATCATGGTTCTACGAAAACTTTCATTGAAATTAAAAAATATATTTTTTGTCTCCAAACTTTTAGTGAGTACTACATCATTGCAATATTAATGATAGTAATTATTAAAGGTAGTGAAACTTGGTCAACAATAGATGCTGATCGACAGAGACTCCGCTGAACCAACAGGGCAATGATACGCAGGATGTGTGGGACCAAGCCGCATGATTAGATGTTCACAGAACTACTCTGTGCCAAACTAGTTATTCAGGTGGTTACCGTTGCCCTCCGTGCAAGAAGACTAAGGTGGTATGATCATGTGATGCGCTCTTAGGGTGCATCAACTCAATAAAAAACTTGAATACCTCATCCACTGGTAAATGTGGACGGCCAAGAAATCCTGGTAAGAATGCGTGAAAGCAGATTTGAAGACATGCAACATGTATATCAGTGATCCCCTAGACAGGGTTACTTGGAGGTCAGATGTAAGAAGATCTGCTGTCTATCCCTGGGACACTGGCAGCAGTTGATAAAAAAAACATCCGGATTGATTGATTGATTGATTGATTGATTGATTGATTGATTGATTGATTGATTGATTGATTGATTGATGATTGATGATTGATGATTGATGATTGATTGAATGATAAAACTTACCGTGATGATTTGTCTTACACTCGCTAAATTCTCTCTCACTGCCCGAGTGATGTTTGAAAAAATAATCTGCAAGATCTGAAATAAATGTTTAAAATTGTTTAATTCATTTTATAAAATAAAGTTCAATTGCAAGCATTTCATTGAGTAAGGCGCCAATCTATATTAAAGCAGTGCAAAGCCAGTTTAAGTAAAGGTATTAGGTAGGCATATAGACGTTTAAGTATGGTATTTTAAAATAGTAGTACAAAACTTACATTTACAGGCTGGGCTATGGTGACAAGTCCAAGTTTCAGAATGAGCTAAAATAAAAAAGAGATATAGACAACGGTAGATAATTTAAGACAATAATGTGCAGGACTTTCTCAGGTTTATGTGTAAATGACTGAGCTTGTAAATAAAACGAAATTGTTAAAGACACGTAAAAAAGGGCTGTTTAAAAGTCTGCTTCCAGAAACATGTTCAGTCGACTTTACGATTATGACGATAACCACTGATCGTTGAAATAATCTTGATTATTATGATTCCTAACAGTACCCATTTACACCTGAGTGAAGTGGAACAACTGTAGGTAATTTCTTGCTCAATGAAATTAGAGCCGCCCGGCTAGCTCAGTTGGTAGCCCGCAAGTCTACTTTCCTGGGCGGGCCATACTTACATGGAGCTTGGTCATGAAATTATTTCTACGGCCATTCTCTCTCCTACCAATGATTCTTAATTATGTTGGACAGTTGTCAGTCACTGACGAAAGTATGCGCTTATTAGTTGGTAAACAGCTTAATCCAGAGGTTTAGCCTTTCCAGGAGGAGTGAGTAGGTCGACTGACTGCCGTTATATAACCTATACAATGTATTGCTACGGCGTTAAACCCAACAAAAACAAAACAAACAATCAATGAAATTAGCAGTGCCCCTATAGGGTTCCGAACCCGGGACCTCGCGATCTTTAAACGCGCGTTCTACCAGTGGACTACTGCTTATACATGACCTGATTATGCAATAATTAACAAACAATTATTCGTATACTTGTAAAATAAGCTTTAAATAATACATTGTAGAAACAATTTTATATTGGGCATAATTTTAATTTGATGTCATATTCAATTTCTTCGAGACAGGGTTTTTAGAATGGGAAAGAAATACAGCTGCGTGTTCAGTAACGACTGTTTGCTAACGTAACGGGAGCGGGAAAACTCAACCCGAAGACAACTCAACCCGTGCAAAACTCAACTCAAAGTTTGGACAACTCAATCCGTTAGTAGGGATTGAGTTGTCTCGGGTTGAGTTGTCTTTAGGTTGAGTTGTTCCGACACTTTCGTTACGGAACGTTTTGGAACGTTCAGGATAACTGAACACGCTGCAGGTATATACATTCGAAATTTACGAGGCTAAATATGTCATTTATAGCTACACTCAACTTGATATAGAAGAACTATTTAGACTTTCACTGTCAAATATTAACATCCAATATAATGAATATTTTACACACAGAACTATCGTCCCGACGAACTTCCATTTCATATCCAGTGTCATGAAGCAGTTTCATAAACATGTAGTAAAAGTAATGAATACATAGACATTTGGGTACCAACTTTTTCGATAGTTTGATTGGAACAATTTGAACATTTGCCAATGTATTCGTTATCATCCTTATTAGGTTTTCCAAAAATTAAAATGTATGTTTATTTATAACATTTCTACCTAAACTGGTGGAAAAGCAGGAAAATATATATATTGGTCTATTTTTGTATTTTCTAGTTAATAAACAAAATTATGTATGTATATTTTTATTACAGCTCCTTTGTTACAAAATTCGGGTTGCAAAATTTACATTTATGTCAAGTAATTATAAACGTAAACGTTACTTACTCCCGTCATCAACTTTTGGAAATTTGTCTGAACAGTGGCATTCTTGTCCTTGGTTTTTATTGCTCGCGTAGTTATCTGAGGAAGAAACACCATTACAATTATCTGAGGACAATTAATAAAATTTCTTGTTAAATAAGACTTCTTTTTTATCAATTTCATTTCGGCTGTGGTGCATGTGGTTTCCGTTTGAATTTCATTCGAGCCCGGTAAAATAACTCAGTTCTAGTTCACAGATTTGGTTCATTTTTTTTCTTCTATAATTTCAAAACACCATTCAATGTCTGAAATTGTGTCAAAAAAATGATTCTTATCATTTTAAGACATACTGACCTATACGTTGCAAGAAATAATCAATAAAAGTTACAAAAATGAACTAAAAGTGTCTATTACTAACTATTTTGTTTTTAAAAACTGTTACATGCTTCGCCTGTGGTTCGCCTCGCGTATTTAGAAGAAATCAAAGTATTGAAATACAGAAAGACTTTCTTGAAATCTAACAAATCCATACTTAAATTGATATTACTCCTTAAACAGTATATATACAGGAATCAAGCTGTGCAAAAAATGCGGGCGAAATGTTAATTCTACCCTGTATTACTAGCAAATACTATCAGTTCAAAATACAGAGGATTTATTTTCCTCTTCTTCCCATACACAATCTTGAAGTACAATTTTCCCTGTTCGCTTTGTCACTTTGCATACAAATTCTGTAGGTATTATAATTATGGTACAATACTGTAAAACAACTTAAACTTCAAGTAATACAATTAATGACCGCAGCACATTACATTAAATAGCTACAGACACTATCAATACAATATACAAATCATTGTATTGCTCTTACAACATAAACTTCTCAACATGGAATGTAAACCTTTGATTTGCTGTGGTTAATATTAAAACTTCATTGATAGGTACATGTATACTGCTTAGTGTGTTAACGAGATTTGACTACGCCTCTTCCACGCGCTAATCAATTGATGTAAACACCTGACGGAACTATTTTTATCGCTTAAAACTTGACTGCGTAGTTTATCAGAGACACATGTATCACTCCACAGGTTTAACTGGTCAGGCATTTGAATCGTCGATAGTTTTTGACTTGTGGTATAACTAAAGCCTTTCGGCGAAATCGCCGAAAGTCTGAAAAAAACAAGACTATTGGTGGACCCCCGATGAATCCTTCCGAAATTATTAATTGAATGAATGATGGTGGTGTTCCGAATGTAGTAATGGTATAAGAGGTTCATGAATGTATTACATGTAAGTCAATATAATCATGATGCGTGGTAGGAATCATTCTCGTACCCAGAGGCTATCAAGTTTCTCGATACGAGATCGGGTACGAGAATGGGTAGGCTTGTACTATGTTTCAACTTACCTGTTAATGAATTAATCAATAATTTGTAACAATCATCACGTTGATCGTATAAAGGTTTGATTAATGACCATACTGAAATTAAAGTGATAGCAATTAGCTTTATACCTGTTGATACGTAAGTAAAGTCTTCTTATAAATGATTAAATACATGTAGTTATGAAATTGAAAGGTAGTAATGTACGTAGAACAAAAATTAAATCATTTTAAGTGTCCAATTGATCAGTTACTCAAAGTGATATCTGACGAACAGTTTATAACATTGTTCCATTGGCAGATAGTGAAACGCTTTATTTGTATATAAAGCTATTGCACTTTTTACGTAACTTTATCCAATCAATTGTAACTAAACGCAATTAAATTGTAATGCTCAAATATGTCTGTTCACGAGGTATGGAGAAACGAAAGTACGTAAATGCTTTAGGTACATGTATGCAATGGCTTTTAAATGCGAATGAAAATTTAAAACAGATTAGTTTCTGTTTTGCTTGACCCTCATGCTCACGGACATCTGAGTCAATGGGTGCGTTGCTTAAGCAAATCGCTACATATCGCTTTGTGTCCTGGTACCCAAAATTTGATGTCACACACTCATTCCTTTTGTTGTAAGAAGGGTACCAGGACACAAAGCGATATGTAGCGATTTGCTTAAGCAACGCACCCAATATCTTATGGACGTCCCTATAAATATACTGAAAGAAACTTTTAAGTACCTCGATTCCAGTATTGTAGGAAATGTTTATTCTTCAACATATGTCTGTCTGATCGATGATGGAAATGTGTATGGAACCATACTGGCCTTTGCTTGCATGGTTTTCATGCTACTTTATCGATGCAAAACCGGTTTACTCGTGCATGCGTTGATATATGAAGATTTTTTATTGCTTTAACAGAAATTATCAATTACAAATCTTATCCTGCATTTGACGCATAGGTCTTATGCAACCCTATGACAATTTCTCGTTCTCGTTGCGACATTCAAGCCATTTGTTTTTATTTTTTGTCGTGCATATCGACACACTAATGATTTTTACCAAAACTGACCAAGTGGAAATTTTGGACGAGAAGCACATGCCCATTTCTGCTTTATAGCACATGCACGCAAAACCAAAATTTCGACAATTAAAAAGCATGAAAACCACGCAAGCAGACGACACTATAGTCCTATACACTTTCCCATTAACGATCGGACATAAATATAAATATAAAAAACAACATTGAAATTAGGGTACTTAGAAGTTTCGTCACGTATAGTTCCTCGTATACATATACGACTATGTGTACGGGGTAATCGTGTTCTTTGAAAAATTATTATTATTAAAGCATATTTGTGCGTATTTTAACGAGTCCAAAGACTCTGCTAGCAGTGGTAATGACATATCTTCAGCCAATCATATGATGGACATTGGACAACCACCATTGAAAACACACAGAACAGAACAAAACCTCTTTTACTCAAATGCAACTCGGCATACACGTAAACAGAAGAGTAGAACGAAACATGTCCTACTTGCATAAGAACTATATTACTTGTACCCACAATGACAAAAAATAGAGAGGAAACTTGTATATTTGTGAAGTATACACAACGATGAAACAAAGCAAATAATTGATTACTAGATATTTTACCTTCAGTGTCACTGATACATGGTTCACTTTTTAACTTTGTCAATAAATCTGAAAACACAAAGTTACATGTATTGTTGATACTTGGGGTTACTTTGCATTCAACTATTTCCTGTTTGAAATAATAACAAGTTAATTTATACCCGTCGCTTAAATGAAACAACAAAGCTATATTGATCTAAAACATTTACATTTGTATTACTGCTGCTGTTGCTGCTGCGGACAAAGTTAATAGCAATTAGAATTGTTTCATTGTATAAAATGTGCGATATATACGGTCAAACATTTACATGTATCGCTAATTTGCACTAACGTATATGTCACACGATGTAGGTATGATAAATTCGACCGAATATGTCACACACATGTGACATTTATGTTCTGTGACATATACAGTCTAACAAAGGTATATGATGGAGTACCGTGGGTTTCTGACGATGGTGTTATGGTAAATATGTAACAGAGGTATAATACGGCACATGTACTCCATTGCCTTCAAGTTATTAGCTTTTATGGCGACGTGGTAGTGTCTGCTTACGACTCGAGAGGTCGTGGGTTCGAATCTCACTTCGGAGCAATGGATTTTTATCGGGTTACACATATACATAATTACAAGCTACGAAAACAAACTATTTATTTGAGTAAGGAGAAGTAGGCAAACATCTTTACAAAATGCTTGCATACTTTCTATATGAAGTATAATTGCTAACGATGCCAATGAAAAGTATAAAGGTGATTCTACCTACCAGTATATTGACTTAGTTGGTCACATGGTTGTGGTGGTTTATGAACTACAAAAAATAAATCAACGATAACCATGTTAAAGGGTATACGCCTGTAACACACATTCATGTATTACACATATATTTCAAAAAGTATAATCATTTATTGGTAAAGCATTCAAATGACCGCAGCAAAATGAAAATTTGTAAAACTAAATGTTTGTGAATTAATACAAATAGTTAATCATCATATCCATATTTATGGTAGACACACCGAAAATTAATGTGATGCGTAATTTGACAATCTTACGAACCCGCTGTCACATAACATATGGGCCCGAAAATCCGTAAATTTGATACTTGCACCATCATGTTGTGTTCGTTGATAAGGTATTTTTTCATGTTTGTGAGGAATGAAATAAATGCAATGTTCCGTTTGTTCTGTGATCGACTTATTCCGGCAATCGTCGTGATTATTCGACAATTTGTTTTTAAGTTGCTTATAAATACTACAGTATGCTTTTTACGGAATGCTTTTTATTTCAAACTCAGAGAACAATGGTTATGTAAAATTTACTTACAATCGATAAGAAAACCTGACACACAGTTACATGTTATGATTATAACACAGCCTGAAAATACAACAAATAAAGGTTATCAGTGGATCTCATTAAAAAAATGAGGGCCCGATCAATTGGAAATTCTAATAGTACTTTATAGTGCCGTCAAACCTCTACCTTTTCCATCTATTTAGGTGCTGTGAGTGAAATAGGTAAGATTTAATACAGCAACAAAATGGCGAAAAATTTGGTCGAAACATGTCAATTCATATTGTGAATGAAATCATTGCCTAGATACAAATTGTCAGATTTCTTAATAACTCTTTATTCCGAGAAGTGTGCAAAAATCGTGAGAAATTAGCAATTATCTGTTGCAAATTAAAAATCCAAAATAAAGTTTGAAATATTTGAATTGATTCAGTTACGACAGAAGCTATCGTTAGTATAACCGTTGATAATTGAAAGATTTGGAACTTATTTTTGGGTTCATCTAAACCATCCAAGGCTAGCACTCTCTAAAGTTGATAACAACTGAACGAGAATTGTTTTTTATCAGGTTCGTCACGTCTCTATCTCTTCAACAAACTGGGCACATGCGTGTATATTTGTCTTTAAACTGCAGACAGTCAATGGCATTGGTTCTCAAATAGTAAACTATGATTTTCACTTATCCAACTTTTCAATTTGAATAACAAAATGTCTGCCACCAAACATTGCCATTTGTTCTTATGATAATAGTTAATTTGTTGATTAAAATGTAACTGTGAATCGTTGTTTCATAACCTAATATGTTAGTTCATGAATAGGTTATTTTGTTATACTTCGGTGAAGCGTTTACCATATTAGCAATAACATTAAACAAGAAATATAGTGGTTACAGCCTACAGGTCTAGACTGTTTTTCAAAATAATATTTTTGTTGCATCGTTGATGCAGGACGTACGTACTAAGATGGTTATTACTCGAATTGACCTAAATGTACTAGAATAGCAACATTTGGTCAATGATTCAGATACATTCCGCCAAAATTAATGACTTATTTCAAATCTATTTTAATGTAAAGTCATGTATGGTACCCACCAAAGGTTTGGAAGACAAAATAAATTTACTACAATTTTTGGATTTTAATAATTATTTTTGTTGAATCATTATTTTTAAATTATTTAAGAATGGTCTGTAATAAAATTATAAAAACAAATTTCATGAATGCAACACATTTAAAAGATTCAGCATCTGGCACCCTAAGGCATGCACAACCATGTCTATTGTAATTATTTTCCATAATACATGTATAGCTTTTATGCAGAGACAGAGATATATCTGATATTCAATTCCCTGCTTTTATGCAATTTTTGTAGTCTCAGTTATAATTATAATGATAACCAACAAATAATGCAAAGCTACAAAGTATTTCAAAATAAACAGTTAAACCATTTTTTTTAAATAAAAGCTATTCAGTGGGCATACAATCTGAAAAAGTCTCCAAACTTTTGGTGGGTACTGTAAATGTACAGAAAAGTTCCAATATAAGACCACCATATGGTTATGCCACATGCGGCTTTACAATTTGTAAGTCCCAAATGTGTAACTTGTGTATTATCAGTAATAGAAAAAAAATAGATGTTTACCAAAAATCCCGAACAATCTCGGACCCATTGTAATCCAAAAATTGTTATAAGATAAAAACATGTACACAAATAAAACATACTACTCCGATCAAGTATGGAAGCACATTAATGCCATGAAATAATCAAGAAGCCACGTTCAAAGTAAGTATTCCATTATAAACAAGATTCACTAATTTTCTTATACATGTACATGTAGTTGGAATATTTACCCTGTAGTAAAGTCCCCGAGTTCAAGTATCGATGTTGGTTTTTTTTTCAAAATAATTTTTTTTAAAAATTGCTTTCTAAGTTCATGATACTTAGAACTTTCTTATGCTTATTTCGTGAATAGATCGACATGTTTGTAGTCGTTTAATTATTATAATTACAAATGAAAAAATGTTGTTTTTTTACCAAACTCATCGATGTTTATACGTAGCTAAGCTTTATACAGGCCGAACAACAAGTGGCCGATAATTATCAATTGTTTTAAATAATTTAAGTAAAAACTGATGTCTTTTCTTAATCAGTTATTCAATGGCAGGACTTGACCACCATAGTTGAGTGTAGATAAGAAACAAAAATGCAAAAAGGTGGTCTGTGTTATGTCTTCTTATCACGTTTTTGACTGTTTGAAAGATAATGCTCTGATTTAAATTAAAATAAATTTGTTTTGAAGTTCAAGTTCAAAATTAGTGTACAAATAAATGTATTTTAATATTAATTTTTTTTTCTGTAGGCCTAATTCTGGTACTGTAATAAGTTGTTATGTAGAACATTGTCGGAAGAAATGATGCATGAACAAATGGCAGTATTTTATCTTTAATTATAAGCACAACACTACCAAATATATCATTGCATAGAGTTGACCCGTACGAACCGATATTTACCCATACCACAGTCATCGATAGTAACCTCCCCTTTTGTAGAATTTCATTGTTTACATTAGTGATGAAACACTAGGGTTATTGAGTTCTTTCAACAGTAGATGGACCTGGTCTTTCTTACAGACTTATCTGGTAAGAAACCCTAATATGATGTGTAGCTTGTAACTATACGAATCACTTATAATTGCATCTTGATTTCGTAATTTCTATTTTATCACGAATGTGTGTTATTCACAGGCTGTTATTGTACGACTCTTCAAATTTTGTGATGTAGACTATGTTAAGAAGTAACTGAACAAAATGATGTCATCATAAATATTATAGAAGGAAAGGTCAACTGAGTGTGACCTGTGATATAAAGTAGCAAGATCTAAAATAAGTCAATGAGTGCACTGGCGGATAATTTATGGATAGGGTTTTAATCAGATAGATCTAAAGCCTATTTGATTCCTTTTTCAGAAAATTTGACAAACCGATGTAGTTGGTGATTTATTGTGTGCTAACAAAGAAGAACGGCATGGTGTTGTTATAATATTGACATCCATTGATATAAGATTAGGTGACCTTTAATGTAGTAACAATGGGTAATCAAGAATCAACACCTGCTTCTTCTGGATTACCTCATGACTTTTTGAATTCATTGAGGAAAAATACGCCTTGTGAGTATACACTGTAATCTATTTATTTTAGGACTGATTTTTAACATTCTTGTTCTGATAGGTTATCAAGGTTCTCATGGTTGATTGAGCATCTTGAAACCTCTTGGGATTGAATTGGATTACTTAAAACTGAAATTGGTTAAGTGTTTGCTTGAAATCAGTAAGAATTGGCTAATCATTGGAATTATAACTCTCAGAGTCATTCTAGTGGATGTCAGACTGGTGTAGGTAAATCTAAATCTGGTTTATAATGCCTTTTATACTCATTAAAGATGAAACCATTGTCACAATAGAATTATGCCCCCTCTGCAGGTACCCATTTACACTGACGTAAAGTAATTTAATGGTAGAAAAATGTCTTGTTCAAAGAAATTAGCTGTGTCATTTTTGTGTGTTTGTTCAAAGAAATTAGCTGTGCTATTTTGGGTTTAAACTCTGAACCTCTCATCCTGAAGTGTGCAAACTTCCACCGGACTACTGCTTCTACTCATCATTTGAGGCAGACAGTTTTCTTCACCATGATTTTTGGAATGCACTAACTGCTAGTATAAGACTCGCTTCTTATCCAAGGTTATGTTCACATTCTTATATATTGTCATTTTTTGATATCAGGACTTTTACTCTGACGCTCTATTTGAAGGAGCAATGGTCCAGTGGTAGGACGTGCACTTAGGGATCAAGAGGTCCTGGGTTTAACCCCACTAGAGGCTCTGCTAATTTCCTTAAGTAATAAATATACTTAACAGATGTTCCAATCAACCTAGCTGTAAATCGACACTGTGAGGTGATCATGTCTTGATGATTCAAACTATGTTACAGCAGTAATCTTATGCTAGCAAATTTACTATATAGAGGATATTCGCCAATTTTGGTGTAAGATCGATTTATATTTCACCGAGTGAGCTTAGAAAACATATTTTCACGAGTGGCGTAGCCACGAGTGAAAATGTCATTTTCTGAGCTCACAAGGTGAAATATAAATCGATCTTACACCGAAATCGGCGAATTTTCTGTTTCTTTCATGCTGTTCACCTGAAAAATGATGCAAGACTATCTAGATCTACCTGTGCCAGTTCATGGACAGACCGTATGACTCATTATTAATGCGATAGAGCGAAAATAAGTAGTTCCAGTGTGCATAATTTATTGTAATATAATCGTTCATTTCTTAAGACACTACCCATCCAAATTTAATTAATCCATGTTTGTTACATTAAAGAAGTATGAGGGAAAACAATTTTAAACTCGAAAATCGTGTAACAGTTTCCTCACGCGGAAGGAGACAAATGTGTACTGCATGAACAGTCAATGTCAAGGTAAATGTGTTTACGTCTGAGTTGGTATACGCGAATTTTAAATCAATACAGTTTTTATTGTGATGTCATATTACACGGTTAAACGGAAGGATTTAAACGATATTATCAAGCGACTGGAAAGTACATGTTTCACAATTATGATATGGATATAAGGATAATGTAAGGAAACACATATAATCTAGATCTACGCGCTGAAGGGATGTTTCATTGATTTGTCAAAATGGCGAAGACTCAAGAAAGCCGATGATTTTTAGCCAGTTCATTATATCTAATTTATGCACAGATTGGCTTGGATTTATACTAGCCAACCTTTGTATTTACCGTATAATGACTGGATATTCGTCAAATGAATCAATGAATGGAATCCAATGGCAATGCACACGATGCAGCTTTGATACAGTCAACGTTCAGACATGTTTGAGTTTTTCCTCGCTGGATTTGAATGGTGACGTAAGTTATTCTAAGATTTGTAATGAATTTTCTCATGAAAACCTGTATCAGACTATTCATTAAAAGCGCGAAACTCTCGCATTTGACCCCAATTATGTACAAAAAATCTCCATTATGCAGTCGCGTGATTGCCGTGTAATCTGGACTGAGCTGTGTCGACTAAATTTGTTGACTTTCGTTTTAAAAATTAGTTAGCAACAGGATATGTTGGATTTGTTTATATCATCTCCTGCTTTAGCATCAACTAATGCATTTGTCACCATTGAACTCGCTTATATGATGTTTGAAAAAGCTCTAGCTTGTCTGTCTCCCTTGAAAAAAGTAGTCCGTCATTTTTTATATTTTCACCGTAGTGAAAATATAAACCGATATTTTCATCGTTTATTTTCATCGTATAACACAGCATTTCATCGTAAAGCATGAAAGAAGATCAGTTTATTTGTCCAATAACTAACTGAGGGCAATGTATGTGTACTTTATTTTGATGTTCATTCTATCATAAATAAAATTTTCAGTCACTGCTCATGAAATAGAACAGATTGCATACCGCTATACATTAATGGATTCTTCAGAGCTTGGAAGGGCTGGTATCACTGTCAATGATTGTATAATGATGCCAGAATTTACTGGTTGTGTGTTTGCACCTGATGTTATAAAATACTATCGTGATAGAGAGACTGGTAAAGTTCATCCACGACAGTTTGTGAAAATTTGTGCAATGTTGAGTAGGAGAACACCTGCTACCAAGAAAAAAGAGTGTAAGGAATAACATTTTATTATATGTAATTTTAACCCAAGTCTGTAGTACAGTAGACAGAGCGTCATGATTTCAAATCTAGTTTCCTGAAGCCTTAGATGATTTAAAACTATTTTAGCGAAAAAAACTATCTTCTAAATTGTAATACAAAATCAATTTTTCCATGCATTTTAACATTGTGGCAGAAAGGCAAGTCTTATCAATGCAATATTCCGTCATCGCTACTGAAGGGGTAATGGGTTCAAATCCCACCAGGGATGGTTAAACGGTTTAACCATGGTAAATTTGTCAATATTGTCAATATACCTCTATAAATAAGGTATATGGAGAACTTCCCAGACTTGTGGAAGGGTAGGTGAGCACTTGTAATAGACAAGGATCCAGGAAAGCTAGTTTAAGTACACTGGCCGCACCGCTGTGAAATTACATAAATTGTGTTGACACGGGGTTAAACCCAGTATAAAGTAAAAGAACATGTTATTTTAATTGTAGTTCCATGTTGTGTTTGGTCTTTTCAACACTTAATGATCATTTTCATCAAAATTGCAGAACTGTCAAGGGCGGCAAGATTCAAAGCTTGAGAAGTAGGTTCCAAGGGCCTGTTGCCCCTGGTAAGGGTATCCCCCTAGAAACGAATGCTGTATTCTCAATGATTTTAGTAAAAATATTATCAAACCCATTGCATATTGAGCCAACTAAAATCATGTACATATTTCTTGCATTATTACATTTATGGTGTCAGTTTTGCTGCACCCATACAGGTAGAGACATCATTTTTCAATCTTCAAGATTGACAAGAAAAGTTGGCATTCCTTCATCACAGCAAGCAGTTGCACAAGATTGGTCAAGTCAGTTATAATAAAGATCTTACCAAATTAGTACTGATTGAAAAAACATTTTATAATATTTTTGATTTTGCGCAAGAAGTTGAATTCTCAGAGTCAGAGCATGATCTCTGTTCTAAATGTGTGAGCCTCATGCTGAATGCCTGAGACTTGACAGTTATGTTACTGTTATAGAATGATAGCTGGTACTGAGAAATGTTTGTTAAGAAATGTATTTTATATTACTATTTTACAGTTTTATTTGACCTGTATGATGTTGACAGACAGAAGATACTTACCCATGATGCAATGTTTAGATTATATAAACTAATGTTTCACAGTGCTATATCAGATGACCATATATTAGGACTAGTGTTCAGTGCATTAAGACATCCATATTTATCAAAAGATGGTGAATGCACTAAAGATGAATTTACTGACGTAAGTATGGAGAATATACTGTTAGAAAGTGTGGTTTAAAGTCTGCTTCCATATAGATGTTCAGTCAACTTTACAATCTTGTACAATAACTCCTGATCACTGCAATCACCCTCAGGCAGGCAATCCCTCACAGTATCCATGTATACCTGGTTGGAGTGGAATAATTGAAGGGTAATTTCTTGCTCAAGGAAATTAGCAGTGCCTCTAGTGGGGATCGAACCCAGGACCTCTTGATCCCTAAGTGGGTGTCCTACCACTGGACCACTGCTGTTGTTAAGTTTCGCTGCACAGACTACCTTGGTTATTGCATTTCATGCCAATTTTGACAGTTTTTATGTCCCAAATACTTATTTTGGAGAGGAGATTTCTATAGCTAGACTGTTAGGTTATTGAGACCAGGGCTCATATTTAACAAAAAATAGGACTCACAAATTTTTGCGAGTTGATTTGATTTCAACTCGCAAAATGAAAATTATCGCTCACATTTTTTTCTTCAAATTTTAATGGCATACATAGTAACTATTCATATATGCAATACAAAAACAACATAGTGCTACAATTAACTAGATATATCAAGGGCGTTATTGTGGGATAGACAAAAATATCCCAACTATCGATCTATCTGGCCGTTTCAATGCTGATTTGAGCCTTATTAGTTTAGACAGTAAAATGTTTGTGGCGATTTTAACTCGCGAAAATTTGCGAGTTAAAATAAAAGTAACTCTCAATTTTCAAAATCCACTCGCATTTTGCGAGTATGCGAGCTTAAATTCGAGCCCTGATTAAGACAATTGATTGTGATGGACCTTATTGTAGTACTTTATTGTATCACTTCATTTAGCTAAGGTATATAACATCTCTCAGGTTTCCTTACCTTCATGCTAGCTTTTATACCAATATAGAGGCCTGTCCACTTTCAACTCAGAAGGTCATGGGGTTTGATTTCAGATTAAACTGTATATTTTTACCAGGTTACATTTACATAATTAGTTTTATGGTGATTTGGCTCTCATGAATGACTTTTCTATCATATTGTGACAGTGAGTGGACCTACACTTTGTTCATGGAGGTGTTTTAATCTCTAGACAAATGATTTCATCATAACTTTGCACATTAATTACTTCGTCAGTGACTTATAAATGTTCTAATTTATACTGTGGTATCGAAAGTTATTAATGTAAGTTTTAAGAAGATATTTCACAATCAAGCTAAAATATTTTAGTATAAACTGATTGATAGCCTGATGAACTACCTATGAGTTAATAGAGCCAATTACTTAACAATGAACATGTACTTGATATCTATATGTTGGCTTGTGATTATGAAATCATTATTGGTCTGGTGATGTTCTTCTGGAGACAAATAACAACTTGACCATGTACAAACTTAGCAACCTTGCCAATACTTACCCACTGGCCAAGTTTATCAAGTTTTCTTTCGGCAATTTATTTCAGATTATAACAGATAATGAAATACAAGAGAGATTATCTGTAGACTTTGCATTTGATCCAAGATTTGTCACAGAACAACCTGAACAAGAAGAGGAAGAAGAAGAAGATGATGATGAAGAAGAAAAAAAACCAGGTGGCCCCACTGAATAAACATAGAAACATCTGTATGAACCACTAGGTGGCACCACTGAATAAACAAAAACATAGAAACAGCTGTATGATCCACTAGGTGGCACCACTGAATAAACAAAAACATAGAAACAGCTGTATGAACCACTAGGTGGCGCCACTGAATAAACAAAAACATAGGGTCATTCCAGCTCAAATCAACCAGTGCTTCCCAGGTCACCCTCTCAGATCTGCCTGAAACTTTTAACATGTATTTGTACATCCAATTCATGGACAAAAATGAAATATTTAGTCATTATCTCCAGTACTTTGGAAAAAATTGGCATTTTAAGTAAAGGGGGGTAATTTTGCAGTTTCTGAATTTCGTCCTGAGGCCATGTTTAGATACTTATATCTCCTGAAATATTATTTCTATACTTCTGAAAGTGATATATGTCACACACTTTTACCTGTAGAGTACAAAAATGGTGTTCAATCAAGTGTGAAATTGTTACTTTTTTGTCTATAGACCTCTAAAAATCGAAAAATCTTAAATTTGTCTTAAAATCTTCCAAATTGGAACATTGATTTTTTCATAACCATTTCATATTTAGATCTCAAATTTATTAAGCATTTATTTACAACATATAAGAGTATTTTAAAACAAATTTGAATCCAAAATCTCACTTATAGAATTTACAATATTTATTTAAATTGAGTATGATCTCAAAATTTTGCGAAAATTGCCTATATTCGAACACCAAAATGGCCATGTCAAGAGTTCACAATCATTTTCAAATTTTGTACATAAATACTATTACATGTTAACATTATTCAATCAAAAATTTGTTTTGTTTATAAGTTTCTTGACGGAGTTATGCGTAACTTTAGAGAGGTCGATTTTTTCAGTTCTCGGGGGCTATTAGAGTATATTTTAAAGTTGGTTTTGTCCCGGGGTATGACTGTATGTGCTTGTAATAGACTAAACAGTTGCTAAATTATGCATGGAAATAATATTTGAACATTAATTTGCATCATACATGTATATCAATATTTTAACAAAAATCTTTTATTTACATAATACTTTAAATATGTATGATGCCGATTGCATTGGTGCTCATAATATAAACATTGGAGACTGTATTTAACTGAATGTTTCAGGAACCACTTTTGTCATAAATGGTGTTGGAAGGATAATACTTTTTAATAATAGAATGTTTCTTTCTGGAATTAAACATATTCAGTTATTAAATTTAAGCATTTGTAATTGTAATTTAATATTAATTTTTAATTTTATTTATTTATTTGAATTATTTTCTTATTATGCATGAAAAAAGCGTAAGACCAATGTTATATTCTTAAACAATGTACATGAAGTCCAAATGTCTTGGTAATCAGTTATGGTTATTGCCCTTTGTGTTGTTACAGTAAAACTTTTTTATCCTAGTCAGACAACAACCATATTAGTTTCATCAATTTTTCGACTAAGTGTTCCAGGTAATGACAAGGAATCCCAATAAGACATGTTATTTTGTTTAATTGACGTAAGCTTTGACTCCTGACAACTTCTGAAAAAAAAACCTCTTAAACAAGTCTCTCTTTAATACACCTACTTATTTGTGTCCCAGTTACTGCAACTCTGTGGCATTGGAGGTATAGTACAACCTCTCTTGAACAACACCTACTGGAAGGGACCAAAAGTGTTGCTTTTCAGAGATTGTTGCTCTGCAGACTGCAGAGGTTAAATTCAATTAAAATCATTTCTAAGGAAAATACCATGAAGTTGTTGTTGTGCAGAAGATTTGTTTTGAAGAGGGCCACTCTGCAGAGGTTATACTGTATTGTTCATAAATCTTTTCATTCACTCAAAAGTCAGATGTAGACATTTTTCAACAGCTCATAAAATTTGTTCTTATATTCAAAGTGGACATTTTTAAAATTGGTTAAAAAAAGGCTGGCACCATTTTGAAATCCAAAAAAGAATTTCTTTCATGATTGAAAGCACTGTTATAGAGATTGTATGACAAAATTTCAAATACATTTTCCCAAGAATCACTTAGACATCATGAACGTCTAAATATTAATAGTACTGGTACATGTATGTGTAAAACCATTCAGTGTATCATAATCAAGAAAGAAGGTATAATACAGTAAAACCTCAATATTCATATCACTGGAGGCCATCTGAATAAATTCAAGTGATTTTAGTTCTGATTTAAGAAAATAGCACTGGGAAGCAATTATTAGTTTTAAGTATTCATGTATAATTTTGTATTTGTCAAGATATATTACGTTTAATAAGTGTGGTTTCTGTCATTAATATCATAGGTAACAGGAAAGAGTGTTAGGCTCTAAATTTTTTCGTTGAAGTTGAAAAATACATTGACCATATCAAATTTTTTTTAATAATTATCTTATAAAAGTTTACGAATCTATGTATCACTAGTTAACAAATTCTTACTTAATAATGTTTTTGAAACATTTTGAGCCAGTACAAATTGCTTTCAGTGTATATGTTCACAAAACAAACCAAAGAACTGAAACTTTATTTTTAAAATGTTTATGTGTTTCACAACACCATCGAGGAGTTTGATAACAAAATATATTTTTACTCAGATGGTAAGAATCATAATATGTATGTACAAAATGTACAAGTAAATGATCAAATATTACATCCCTTCATAACATTAGGACTGTATGAATTCATGGTTATATTTCATGTGCGGGACAGAACTGAATTTATAAAATACTAGGTTAGTCCCAAAGAATTGATAATTGGATACCTTACTATCACTCAAAACCTACACAATATAATCCTTTAAGACAGAATATGGTTTTGGAAACATTCAGTTAAATACAGTCTCCAATGATGATATGAGCACCTAGGCAATCATCAAAATATGTATATATTCAAAGTATATGGAAAAAAGATTTTTGTTAAAATATTGATATATGATGCAAATTAATGTTCAAATATTATTTCCATGCATACTATAGGGACTGTTAAGTCTATTACAAGCACATACAGTCACACCCAGGGACAAAACCAACTTTAAAATATACTGTAATAGCCCCCGAGAACTGAAAAATCGACCCCTCTGAAGTTACGCATTACTCTGTCGAGAAGCTCATAACCAAAACAAATTTTTGATTGAATAATGTTTACATGTAATAGAATTCATGTACAAAATTTGAAAATGATTGTGAACTCTTGACATGGCCATTTTGGTGTTCGAATATAGGCAATTTTCGCAAAATTTTCAGATCATACTCAATTTAAATAAATATTGTGAATTCTATAAGTGAGATTTTGGATTCAAATTTGCTTTAAAATACTCTTATATGTTGGAAATAAATGCTAAATAAATTTGAGATCTAAATATGAAATGGTTATGAAAAAATCAACGTTCCAATTTGGAAGATTTTATGACAAATTTAAGATTTTCCGATTTTTAGAGGTCTATAGACAAAAAAGTAACAATTTCACACTTGAATAAGCACCATTTTTGTACTCTACAGGTAAATGTGTGTGACATATATCACTTTCAGAAGTATAGAAATAATATTTCAGGAGATATAAGTATCTAAACATGGCCTCAGGACGAAATTCAGAAACTGCAAAATTACCCCCCTTTACTTAAAATGCAAATTTTTTCCAAAGTACTGGAGATACTGACTAAATATTTCATTTTTGTCCATGAATTGGATGTACAAATACCTGTTAAAAGTTTCAGGAAAATCTGAGAGGGTGACCTGGGAAAATTTCTAAAAATTGGTTGATTTGAAATGGAATGACCCCATAGAAACAGCTGTATGAACCACTAGGTGGCACCCCTGAATAAACAAAAACATAGAAACAGCTGTATGAACCACTAGGTGGTGCCACTGAATAAACAAAAACATAGAAACAGCTGTATGAGCCACTAGGTGGCGCCACCGAATAAACAAATAAACATAGAAACAGCTGTATGAACCACTAGGTGGCACCACTGAATAAACATGGAAACTACTGTATGAACAACTAGATGGCATCTTTGCACTGAATAATCATGAAAACAGCTGTATGAACCACTAGGTGGCACCACTGAATTTATGGAAACAACTGTATGAACAACTAGATGGCATCTTTGAATAAAGATGAAAACAGCTGTATGAATCACCAGGTTGGATCACTGAATAATCATGAAAACAGCTGTATGAATTACCAGGTTGGATCACTGAATAATCATGAAAACAGCTGTATGAACCACCAGGTTGGATCACTGAATAATCATGAAAACAGCTGTATGAACCACCAGGTTGGATCACTGAATAATCATTAAAACTGCTGTTTGAACCACCAGGTGGCATCTTTGATTAAACATGGAAACTGCTGTATTAACCACCAAGTATTTGTATTTAAAGAATCAACTGTTAGCTTCTACTGCAGAATTTTAAAAATGTGGCAATATGTTGGGTTGGTTTGGAAACTGCAATCTTACACCTTTTAAAGCTTGGCTTATTGCCTATACATTTGTAGTTACTCACGGAGTAGGTGCGATTCGGCCCTGTAAAATCGCCGAATTTTAAATGTACGATTTCGGCCATAATATTTCTCATACAAATAGATCTATCTTTTAACTTTAAGAAAATGTAAAATATGTGTCCATTCAAGTCTATTTTGACTGCTCATGGGGCCCTTGAATAGGGTCAGGTGCGGCGAAATTCGCTAAATTTGACGGATTTTGACCTCTTCTACTGTCATTTTCAATACGAGTGCAGCATTGCAAAGATTTGAAATTTTCAGGAAATGTTTATTTTATCATAATAAAAAACTGAGCGAAATATAAAATCTTTGTCGTTTTGCACTCATATTCAATTTTGAAAAAAGTGTTTAAAAATCATTACTGAAATCCAAGGGACGCAACTTCGACTTGTTTGTACTAGCGTCCATAACAACGGTTTTGTAACTAAATTTATGTGTTTACCAGTCTCATTTAAGAACAAAAGTGTTATGCATATACTTTTCTATGTATTTACTATTCACATTCACAACTATAAGGGGAAATCACTCGTTATCAGCATTAGATTCAATTGCATATATCTTGGGCTAAAAATAGCTCATTGACCTGAATGCATAAACCAAGATGGCAGCCTCCATGAATATGTCAGCAAAGTAAAATTGCTGTACTTTTTTTGGAAATACGAAGTAAACAGAGGATACTGGAGAATTTATGGACTTGATGGCTAATATTAAAAGCTTGTTTTAGTCTGTGGAATAAGCCATGAAGCCGACATGAAAGGAGTGAATGACGTCAATACACACAGTTCAATTCACGGCGGCTTTGAACTTAGATCAACATGAAATTATGATAACACTGTCTATTTACGTTATGCAGATTGGCTGTATGGTTGACTAGTCTCTCTGTATATAAAGTAAATGGTGTTTGTCACATCATCTAAGAACTATTGAACAAATGGATCCAGCGATAGTGCATGCTTTGTAACTTGATCAAAATTTAACTTCTACTTTCGGTTTCAAATCAGCACAGACATAAAATTCCCTGAAATCAGGTAGATAATTTTAATATTTTCACACTATTTGCATAAGTGCTCTAATATTGATATTTTTGGCATTGAAGCTAATTTCTGCTGTTCTGCCATACATGTATATACAAGACATTTGCAATGCTTGGGTTTGATATAAATTACAAACTTGATTGCCCTAATTTCATGTGAAACTGTGAAAGTTTATTTGGGTCTTGGACCCAAATCTAGCAGTCAACCTTTGTGAACATGTACAGTAAATGCAGTTTGTTAAAATATTGTTTGAATATACATTTGAAATTGTACTTACACTACAAAAACATGTCAGATTGTCAATATATGCTGCATTTTGCCAATACCTGCATGCTATCAACTCATTATATATAGCATGTTGTAACTAGTATATACATGTAATTGATGTAGTAAATATAGCAGTGCCCATTCACATAAACAACTGCCCAGGACAATTAACCAGAACTTGCTTATACCCCATATGCAATAGGAAGAAAAGTTGCTTTTGAATATATATACACTGTAAAACACATGCAAAACTCTTAATATATACTGCATGTACAGCCCTGCTAGTCTGCAAGTATGTTGCAATGAATAGCTAGTATTTGAAACCATTGTGATCTGTCAATTTGTTCTCTTGTGATCAGGTTGCTTTTAAATAATGCACTATTCATAACTGAAAGAGTCAAATAAGTTTGTCAAAAACCTTACAAAAATGATAAAATCTGGTACTTACAATGAGTATTTGTACACTAATGATGTTATGTACAAGATTCAGATAAAATCTGACTTCCATGGTTAGAAGTAAAAATATAGAAGCATTTTGTTATGATCTGTACATAATGATGTACAGTTTTACTAAATATCAATGTATACTTCAAATTATTTCCATTGTATATGCATTTTACAATATGTATTCCCTGATTTGGACACATTCAATAATATGAATTTACAAAAATATGGCTGATAGACCTTCATTGTTTCACATCTATATATGTTTAAAGCTATATGACTGACTGTATGTTGCAAATGATCAAATATATAAGTCTATCTGGGCTCTCATATAAAGTCATATGAAGTTATATGTCTTAACATAGACTGCAGCTTGATAATTGCATCATGAAAGTACAACTTCTTGCATGGACTTCCTGCAATTCTTGATTTTTTTTCATTTCACAAAGTAAATTGTAAAAATCATTTTCACTTGTTATTTTGTATAACATTAATGTGACAATTAAAAGGATTCTTTTGGCTCTGTACAAGGAATGACATTATAGATTGTCCAACAGTACTGGGTTCATTCAGGATTTTCATAAAAGATAACATCTATGTGAGGACTCTCTGTGATGATGTAACTTTTTGTACATTTTGTATCATTGTTAAGCACAATGTGAGCTAAGTGATTCTGTATTCACATTTTTTTCAACAATTAAAATGAAATCACTGCTGGATTCTATTCACTACTACCTAGACCATTTATTGTATCAAATGCTGAATCTGCTTTAATATGATGATGACATAACTGTCTTAACTAAGAAAAAGTAAAGGAATCATTGTATATCTTTTTATATGATTTTTACTTTATTCCAATATGTTCATATTATGCCATCCATTTATCACAAAATGCAATGCAATTTGTAGAAAATATTGTTAAAACCTTGTTATACTATTAATAAGAGTGATCCTTACATCCCAATTTAAAAGCTTGGAAGCTAATCTCTTATGCAGTTTTCCTGACCTAAACTCTATTGTATCTTGTTATCTTATTAGGATTTGATTTACTCTTTTTGCACATTTTCAACATTTTTATATGAGAAACTTATACAAAATTAATTTTATTTGATCTGATCTTTTTAATTTCTATGAAATAATTGGTAAAAAATCAGGTTTCATAATCTTGAAAGTTGCATTTCAAATTGTTACATTTTCATTTTCTGTTACCATAGCAACCACAGCTTTCAATAGAGAAGAATAGCATATGATTGTGGTCTTTATACTTTGCACATCTTGCATACCAAATTTCATTAATTTAACTTATGCAGTATGGTAGCAATGACTGAATCTCATTTTTAGAGCTTTATTTAATAATTCTGTTTTCATGGCAACCACTCATAAAAAGATATAAATTTATAATGTGATGTAATGTTTTAATACTGATACTATATAATAATTAAGCACTTTTTACTTCAATATTGTTTTTTTTTATTTTGGCCTATTTGCATGATACATCCTCCCTATACAGATTTAGGTAACTTTTTTTGTAATGCTCAAAAACTGGGATATTTGTTGCCTTAGAAACGACCTTAGCAACGAGTAACTAAGTCAGTGCTAATGTATTATTTTTACTGTTTCAATTCAATTAAGTGGTAATTGTGATAAAATTTAGAAACAAAACTATTAAAAACTATATATCTTTGAATATCATAATTTTAGTAAAAATGATAAAGTTTCCATGGCAACGAGAACCTATTGACTAAAATGTATTTCTTTAATTGAATTTACTCAATCATAGATGGGATAACCAGAACACTAAGAACAAGGCATGCATATAAAATCTAAACTTCAACTTCAAACTTTACATTCTTAGCGAAAGTATAACATTCTATTTTAAACATGTTATTTCTTGGTATAGAATACATTTATTTTGTTTCCATGGTAATGAATATTACAATAAATGAGGTCAAAGTGTTGTGTTGTTAATTTTATATAATTACATCAACATAATATTTGAATAAGGTTTCTTTAGAATTGCAAAAAGACTGCAAAAAACATGTTTTTAAAAAAATAAAAGATTTTCAATTTCTGAAATTGGTTACCATGGCAACCAAATATTAACAACTCAAAAAGAAAGTGCTTCCCTCATGTGACAATATGTGACTATAAAACTATCAATTTTGAAAGTCAGTTTGAAGGGATATCTATATTTTCAAATTAAGCAATTTATTTTGTTCCGTTGCCATGGTAACGGACTTCACAGAATTCACTTAAAAATGTTAATTCTGGGTAACTTATTCATTTCCCTATCATATGACATAATTTGAACCACTTTGGCAACAGGGCCAAATTTGGGGGTAAACGCACCTACTCCTTTGTAATTTATGCTTATATTGATTTGTTAGTGCCATGGTCTTGCCTGATCATTTCAAAAGCTTGTTAAAAGAAGTAAAATTAAAAAGTAGTTTAGAATCTACTGATGTGTTAATAAACAATGCAAAGTCAAATTGAAATATCATTTTAGAAATATGTGTGCATAAACATGTTATAGCATACACAAAAATTGTAAGTGTTGACCTTCCAAATGTCCATGTGCAAATCATTTTTAATAAAACAACATACATTTACCATTGAAAAAAACTGGGATTCATTTGAGCAAAATTCCAAAATTGTACATATACTAGTTAGACAACATATGATTCAAACTAGTTTACTCTTATATGCTTTAATTAAAATAAAATAACTTGTAGTATAAATGATCATTATTTATCGATGTTTTAATTGTTTTAAAAACTTTTGGAAGGCACTGTATATGCACTTTTAATTGTTTATTTTAATGTTTTATAATTTATTCAACTTTATGTGTTCTATTATATTTTGTTGTTGTTGTTTTTTTATAATAAATTTGTTTTAGTGTATACCAGTGTCAACAACTATCATTTCATATTTATACATACCTAACTTTCAGGCCCATCAAGATTTTGGGTATTTGATACAGTTATATACCCAATTGTAGCTTCTTATATGAAACCGATTTCCTGTCTTCATACTATGACAAACAAAACACAAATATTCAAGTTCATTCCAGATCTTTTGCACCCTCTAACATTTCTTTATCATTTCATCAACAATCAACATGTCGTTGTTATTAGTACAAGGTACGAAATGATTACAAAACATGCCCGTCGTCCGTCCTCACTTAGTTTGTTAACACTCTACTTAGTCAGGGCGAATGTCCCAGTAATTACTCGGATGAGTTTGAATTTGGGTCATCTGGGGTTAAAAAATAGGTTGCAGTTACTAAAAATAAAAAATCTTGTCCAGACTGTAAATGTGTTATTTGTCACTGGATTTTAAAATAACTTGGAATTCATGTTCACCATAGCAAGACGTTGGGTCACATACAATACTCATACCTGTAGGTCCAAGGTCAAGGTCACTGTTACAGAAAATAGAATTTTCTCGTCTTGGCTGTCAATTTGTTATTTCTCATTGGATTTTGAAATAACTTAGTATAAATGTTCACCATATCAAGACGTTGGGTGACGTACAACCCACATGCCTGTAGGTCCAAGGTAAAGGCCACTGTTACTTAAAACAGATTATCTTTTTCTGGGCTGTAACTTCGTTATATTTCGTATGTTTTATGGCTCATGTTTTGTTTAAAAAAATTTCTGGAAATTAGTCTGAAAAGCTGTTACGATTATTTCTATCTTCTTATATGAGGAAGCCTTCTGAACAATTTAGTGGTGACTTTTTTACCCAATGGTCATCAAACTTGGTCAGGATGCTTGCCCATGTAATTGCTCGCATGAGTTGGAAAATGGGTCTTATTGGATGTAAAACAAGGTCACAGGAGCTAGAAATAGAAAAATATTGTTATTCTAGTGATCCATGTGCCACAAAGACGTATATATGTCATTCCATCTCAAATCAACCAATGATTCCCAGATCACCCTTGCAAAATTACCCCCCCCCCCCCCCCCGTTAATTAAAAAGCCATTTTTCCAAAGTACTGAAGATACTGACTAAATATTTCATTTCTGTCCATGAATTGGATGTACAAATACATGTTGAAAGTTACAGGCAGATCTGAGAGGGTGACCTTGGAAATTGGTTGACTTGAGACGGAATGACCCATTTTTCAAATTTGTGCAAATGGCATTGGGAAGCAATTTTTTCTTGTTTTCGATACTTTTTTAAAAAATATCTTAATGAAGTTTTGATCCCATTTACATTTTTTTCCAAAAGTGAAAGAAGAAATTGAAACAACGTTTGCACAAAATTGATATCTTAAAAATAAAAGCTATATGATCTATCAAAGAATTTTCACCTATACAATGTACTTTTCTATCGTAATTCGATTATCTACTCGAGACGTTGAGATCATGTATCGGCCTAAAAGTAGGACATAATAATAATTACTAATTTAAGTAAATATATCAAGATAAAGTGATGATTTATTTAGTACGAGTACACAGCCTGTCATATCTTCTCCTCATCCTTAAGTTGACTATCACGTTGACATCACGTCGTCAAATACTTTCAATTATTATCAATACCTCTTTATCATTGAATATCTGAGTAATCTGCTTTCCGCTGGTTTATTAAACAAAATAAGAATGTTATAAGTGAGGATAGTTCATTTTATTAGGAGGCTAATTTCATGACATCAATATTAACTGGTTTAAAGGACGAGCGCGACGAGAATGGAATTCTTAAGATTGGCGTTTGTGTTAATATTGTTTACGTCAGAATGTAAGGGAGATTTTAAAGAAGCTGGTTTTGAAAATGTTGATTATTTATCAATGATAGAAGATGCCATATATGAGGCACAAAGACCTTTAAAATCAATTCCTAAACCCAAACTCGTGTTAGCGGATAAATTTCTGGCTAAAAATAAAGCAGACGACATTCAGACACGTGCTGGTGAACTTTTAGAAGCAGGCGATACATATTTAGCAGCAGCAGAAAACGTCAGTGACTTATGTAGGAATCAAACAAACCTTTATTTAGATGCACTTCAAAACGAGGCTCAATGGGCTTTAATGAGTAAGTAAATACCTAGTATCAGTATTAAAGAATGTATACATTGTATGTTTTGTTATAATAAAACTTTAAAATGTCCTGTTTTGAACTACATTGTAGTTAGTTCGATATATATAGCTCGTTTAGGATAACTTGAGACAAACGACTCAGTCTGTTTACATATTTGGGACTCAGGTATTACATAAAATAGGGAGGTCAGCTGATTTTGTGTAATGAAAGTATTAAGCATGTCTTAATGCATGGAACGTGTGTTCTTGTACTAAATTTAATACATCAAAAACACACTGATAATGGTCGATAATTACGTGTACTAAACTTAAATCCACCTGTGTATAATAAGGGTATCGTTGTATTTTGTCTCAAGTTATCCTAAACGAGCTATAGCTGTTTAGCTCACCGACGCTGTATTATTACGAGTCTTATTATACAATTTTACGATGAACTAATGAATTCAACGTACATGTATATCATAATAATGATGCTAGTGTTTTGAACTCGGCTTACCTCATTGTCATTTGACGTATGCAAATTATGTTGGTACCAATCGAAAGAGCAAACCATTACCTATAAGTATTTATAAACCACTTTGGTTATTGCATAAATCACTCTACTCGGTTTTTTGGTCTAAATGCTTAATTTATAAGGAAAGTGTCAAGATTAAGATCGCCCGCTATGAGGATCACCGACTTCGACGCCTAATAATTTATGAAACTTTAAGTACTGTACTGTACCTGTCTGATTTCAGTGTTTGATTCGGCTGGTAAACCTCCTAGCGCAATTTTTCAAGGTCAAACAAAATGGCTTGGTAATTGGGAAGAATGTAAGAATGTGAAATCTGAAAGTTACTATAGAAACGGGACACCAGTTGATGTGTCCACACCTTTTGTCGGGAAATATTGTACAGCTTATGTCCCTGTCAAATCTGTGAGTAAAATCTAAACCTATAATATTTATCAAGGTGACTTTATCAATATGCATTATCCTACTACAGTCTTATCATACAATAATAACTTGTATGACAGTAGCGACCCCCATGACTGTCTGAGAATGGTGTGTGGAGCAGTAAAACACGAGGGGTTCCGCATGCAGGGAACAATTCAAAATCTATTCCATAAATGCATCATTATTATCAGTAATGCCATCACTATTATTGTCATCATCATCATCCCCGCCAGGAGCATTATCAATATCGCCATCATCATCATCTTAATCATTACTTCCATCATCATCATCATCATTATTGTCATAATTATCATCACCAATATTATCATAATCATAACTTTCATCAACATTATATTTTAATCATAACTGCCATCATCATCCTCATCATCATAATCAAAATTGTCATTATCATCATTAATAGCATCATAACCATACTGCCATAATCATAATCTTTATCATTATAATCATTACTGTCATCATCATAACCATCATCATTATAATCATCACTTCCATCATTTTAATAATCATTACTGCTTTCATCATCATTATCATAACTGCCATCATCATAATAACAATCTTTACTGTCATCATCATTGTCGTCATCATTGCTTTCTTGCATTTCAGACATTATTAAATGGTAGACTGGAGATTGGTGTATGTTTTCCTGATTCGTGTTCTAACTCTGATGCTAGTGAACTTATGACTACATGTATGTAGCACTTATACATCTATACAATGCTTGACTTGTCCCCTCTAGGGCTGGGTATCTCCAGTCGAGATACGATACGATACAGGTTACAATAAAGAGGCATTCGGAACACCTCGACCTTTCATGAATGAATAATCTCGGAAGGATTCGTGGGGGGGGTCTTCACTGGATTTTTGTGATTTTACTACCTACGCGAGGCGAAGCACGTAACGGTTACACAAAATAGTTCTTGCAGTTTACACACAGATCTTTGTCTAAACATATTTATTCGTTTTAGATTGAACTAAATATTGTTCATTGATATCATTGAACCATGTAATTTCAACTTTACGGACTAAAAGCGAAAATTCAGTCATCGCCTAAACGAACGTGTATTTGTTTACTTCAACACCGATTTTTCCAAAATGGCGTCTAAATATGTCCGAGGTTATTTGTAGCGAATGGCCTAGGAGTTCCGAATGAATAAAGAAGCTGTGATATGTATCACGATACAAGTGAAATTCAATCGACAGTCTAAGTTTATCAATCTGTTAATGTGAGCAGATATAAGAATGCCTCTTAAATATTTACTCATTCTGTTAATCTATACATCCAGATTTGGCGTGCTCTATTTATAAAATGATCAATCGACAAGAATGTTTTCTGATGAGAAAGTTAATTTGATTTTTCTACTAACTTACGGATAATTTGAATTGCGATTTTAATATCGATTATTTCTGTTCCGATACGACTCGTTGCCAACGATACGGTTTAGGAATGCAGCCCTATTCGTCAGTCGCTTCAATGTTGTAACAAAAATCCAAGCACTATATCAGTGTTACACTTATTTAAACTCCATATTTTTGATGAGTGGGAAAAAGAGTTATCCTGAAATCTGTTGACTTGCTTTCTTTTCTGAGATAAAATTGTATATATTGTGTTCTTTCAGTTCTGGAGTTGATTCCACTAGAGGGTATTCGCCCAGGGTCGGCATCTTGTCGTGAAAATGAATTGGAACTTTCAGATAAAGCCATTGCTGTAACGTAAGTTTTGTCCCCTTAAAGCTTTCAGTTCACAGATTTCAACGTAAATATCAACTTTTCGACAGCCCCCTCCCCCCAATTGTATAGAAAGATTTTGAAACAAGTAAAGCAGTGTTCGGATGTCAACAATTTTTATGCGAATTGACGTACAACTCTAAAATAATGATGATTTTATGTATCAACCCATGCGCAGTTAATGACAGTATAGATGATTTCAGTGCGTTTTATATGATTTTTTATTTTCTCTTATTCTATAGCTCAGGTTTCCTAAAATAGTCAAGAAATCATTTTCTTTACACAATTACATACACTAACAAGTAATTCTAAAATATCAAAACTAACAAAATCTGTGAGTGGGTAAGTTTAAAACAAATACTGTTTCAATGATTGTTTGAACTATGCTCCCGTTCGATACAAAAAATATAAAGTATGCAAGCACAATGCTGTAATACATTGCAGCTTCGGTGTATTTTCACATCAACGAACACTGGTCATTACTCTAATTTTTTTAAGAAATGAACAATTTAGATGGCCCGTTTTGGCAAGAAGTAAAAGAGTAATCACACATGCGCAATGAAGCAAAATGGCTTGTGGTTTTAAAGTTGGAAATGATTGTATCAAAGGATAGGACGATGCTTCATGTTCATGTCAACCGTTAATCCATATTTTCTATTGGGACCATGTGATTCAATTGCAAACGCTAATGTTTCAGGTCAAGTTGCAATTACAATGTTTGTACACAAATGCTTGAAAATATGGTAATACCTTATTTGTTCTTGCTTTTTTGTAGGATTGTTTGTAGTATCATCGGCTTCATAATTGTCATGGCAACCATCTATGACGTCATTATACAACATGTTATACCAATATTTCATCTCTCAGGTTACAATAGATTAGTAAGTATTATATAAATACATCATAGCGGTTACGTTAATCGTTGTTCTATCCTCGGCGTTACTCCTGTTATTAATTTGATAAAGGGAAATAATCTCAGCAAAGAGTTTGGGTATTTCAATTTTTTCCCCATGTTTAGTAGTGGACTGTGGCAAATCCTCATCAAAATTTGTCGCGGACTATTACATTCGGCAGTGCGTGCGCATTCCAAGGGATAATTACTACTGCAATTAATGTAGTCCGCATTACACGTTAACAAGCAGACGATAAGAAGTACATGTATATCTAATCTGGCTTATGTAAGGTAAAGGTCCCTTGTATCGCTCCCGTTTGTTGTATACAGCCATATATGCCATCAAAACCCCATGTCTGACAGCGCTATTGGCGCTTTGATTAGTACACATATAGTAAACTTAAACTTAAACTAAATATTTTAATAGACAAATTCTAATGCAGTGCCGTTTGCAAACTTTAAAGATGAGATGATGATTCTTTTTACAGTTTGAAGACCCAATGTATGGTTCTATAAAGTTTGATCTCGCCAAGCCTCCAACACAGAAAGGGTTTTACCTTTCAGACGAAGAAGCAGAAACTAAACTTCTGAAACCACCGGAACCGGAAGTGTCCAGACCAGAGTTAGACGATAAGAAATATGACAATAAATATGTGTACGAACCTAGTAAGATGAAACTTTTGAACAAGTCCATTAAATCACTAAATATCTATCGAAAATATAGTCGTCCATTGCATCACCGAATCACTCCTGGAAATAAAGTAGTTCATTGCATCACCGAATCACTCCTGGGAAATAAAGTAGTTCATTGCATCACCGAATCACTCCTGGAAATAAAGTAGTTCATTGCATCACCGAATTACTCTTGGAAATAAAGTAGTTCATTGTATCACCGAATTACTCTTGGGAAATAAAGTAGTTCCTTGCATCACGGAATCACTCCTGGAAATATTTATAAAGTAGTAAAATAATGAGTCGATCAAATCCAATAGTCCTTCTCGAGAAAAGCAGGCCATTAAATCATTGAGCCATATTCAGAGAGGGAGTAAATTCTTGTTCATCCCTTGACAAGGTGTATTTTGATTACCCGAGTATATAAAAGCTTTTCATTTGGTTTAAACGGAAGGCAAATTTACAACTTAACTGTTTGTCCGTTTCAAACGTACTTCTTGGCTATTCTGCTTTGAAGTAATAAGGATTATAATTTCTTGCTCAGCATTATCATTGGTATCCGTAGTGAGAGAGTACTTGGAAGACATTAAACATCCTATAAAAACCCTATTTCATAATATTCATCATGTAAAATACGTTAATTAATACAATTTTGGAGGAACATATTCATACCATTGCCGTTACGCCTAGCAACAAGGTACATTTTGGACCCGTTAACGCGTTGTAAGCGGCAATGCCTACAGTGATGCTGTCCAATATTGTAACTGTTACTGCTGAGTCCAACCTGATTAAACCACATCTAAAACAATCCATTCTCGCATACGCTTTTTTAGCCCATGCAACACTACACTAGCAATTACGGTGATAATAGTAGTGTTTCGTCTCGAAGAAAGCTGCTTATGATTGGTGGACTCAAAAGTCATCTGAACATGTCCCCTGTGCAATATCTAAAAATCCCTTGACTACTGTCTCTAGGATAAAGAGATACGGAGATTGCTGCTCAACCAGGCATCATTCTGACTATGACATTTTTTTCAGGTATTGTTGGCAATGCTTTGTTGTCTTTCTCTGTATATACAAATGCAAAGAAGATATTAAACACTGACCAACCAACAGGGACATTGACTAGTATTAATGGTATAAGATTTATCAGTATGACCTGGGTTATTCTTGGACATACGTATTCTTTTGGAACCCGCACTGTCGGTAAGGAGATCTTTTATCACACACTTTTACCTGATATTGTGATTGTTAAGAGGTACTAAAATATGCATACATGTGTAACTTCAGTCTTCCTTAATGATATGTTCGAAATTTTAGTCAAATCCAGCAACTTGCAAAACATTTGGGAGGGGGCGTGATGGTGTTTAGATATCAGTAGGATAAAAATAATCAAGATAGCCTCAATTTATTGAGGCTAATGAGGATAATGAGTTAAAATCAATAATCTAGGTCCCTTAAGGGTCTTTTATTTTCAGTAATCAATATTTTGAGTCCCTGAATGGTATGTTCAAGAATTAATATCATACAGTTTCATATGAGGCTAAGTTATGATCAATATTTTTAGGTATGGTTCAATAGTTTCATAAACTTCTGATTCAAAGTATGATGTTTCACCCCTCAGGGTTTTGTTTCAATGTTGTAGAGTTTTGGTGGGAAAATCAGTACAAAATTCAAAAACCATAAAGTCACTGTTACCATGACAACCTACTGTCATTTCAATATTCATAGTTCAATAGTTTCATAAAATTCTGATTCAAAGTATGTTTCAATCACCCCTCAGGGTTTTGTTTCAATGTTGTAGAGTTTTGGTGTTAAGTCAGTTCAATATTCATAATACAAAGACTATAAATATAAATAAATATATTTTTAAGACGTAAATATTAAGTTTATTATATTCTTGCATAAAGGTCAAGCTCAGGTTAATTCTGTTGGACTATATCAATGTTTATATGTAAAAAAATCATGGGGTCGATCGTGAACAAATTGTCGAAATTTTAAATTGATAATCAGGTAATTGATTTTTTCTTACGTCGACGTCAGTTTGAAATGTTATAATTTACAAAGTCTAACAGCGTAATCATTATAGTAAAGCATTGTTTTGGAATACATCAGATGTAATGATGACACTAAGACACACATATCATGGCACTGGACTAATACAGAATATTGAACATTTTTACAAAAAAAGTTTGATGAGATTATTGAGAATTCCAGCCATGATAACAGCATAAGGGTCAGAATAAAAAATCAGTATCTGGTATGTCCACCTCTAGCTTGAATGACAGCCAAACAACGTCGTCTCATTGAACTTATGAGACGCCGGGTGAAGTGAGCAGGTGTCTGTGCCCATTCCTCGTGCAAAGCACTCTCCAAATCACGTACGTTATTGACGTCATTCCTGTCACGCAACTTACGACCAAGATAGTCCAACATAGGTTCTATTGGCGACAGATCTGGTGATTTCTCTCAAGATGAAAGAAATATCAAATCATTTGCAATATAGTTATTTAATTAAATATAGGGAGGCGAGACAGGATAGAGCGCCATGATCGTGCGACCACGTACACGACTCATGCAGGTTGTTTCGTCATCGTGATGGCCCTGGACTGTCTCTATATACATGGAAACACGTCCATTTGTCATTTTCATGTCAACATTTAGTAATAACCTTGTTACTCAATTATCTCATCATTACATCAGAACAACGACTCACACGTCGTATTTCTGTGCAATTCAGACTACATTACTACAGAAACTAAATTCGTAGATCTACTTTTTTCACCTTATGATATCCGAGATTTATCTGCATAGAAGATCGCCGAGGTAAGTCCGGTGGTAAAGTTATAACTTCCTCGACAGACCTCTCTCAAAATGCCAATATTTTTCCGACAAAACTATTTTAATGGTTTCATATTGTTTGCATATTTTTAAATATGAGAGGCAATGCATTAAACTGACGTGACCCGGGTGCGTAGAAATTCATTTTATGTATTTTTGAATATATTTTTGTTTATCATAATACTGCATTTTGACCATGGCACTCTTCCTGTCTTCGATTATAGGAGGTTGGATTTAAAACAATATGAATTTTTCGAAGGGGTAATAAGTACAGAAATGTATGAAATGGACATAGCAAATTTACCAATTAATCCATTTTATAGTGTACATGTATTCATTGATATTTTTTTCAAATTTCTCTCAAGATGAAAGAAGTATTAAATCATTTTCAATAAAGTTATTTAATTAAATATAGGGAGGCGAGACAGGATAGAGCGCCATGATCGTGCGACCACATGCACGACTCATGCAGGTTGTTTCGTCATCTCACGATGACGAACGCAGAAAACAAAGCGTTTGACCAAGTCCTAGCAAAACATCAACAGCTCTGGTAACCATGCCATATTTCCCTTCTCTAAGAAAAAGGAATGACTTGGTATTTGGGAATGACCAGAGCCAGTAAAATGCTTCGCCAGAAAAAGGCAAACGCTTGACAAAGTGAACAGACGCAGCTTGTCTGTTTGATACAAGAACGTCCATAGATCTATATACAAAATATTAATTACAAGGTTTTAGGTTAAATCATACCGCTGTACATAATTTATTAGTATGTCAAATAAATCGTACATGGGGTTATTTTACTTGAAATTTCATAACTATCATTAATACGTTTTTTTACAAATTATAATTCAGTTGCTTTTTTTAATTTGATAGTGCAGTTTATTTGTATTTGATAACAACTCACAAAATTTAGGATTCATCTTCCAAAATTATCTTCCCCATATTTAATGTCCTTATTACAGTATTTAACTATTGTTACATGCTCTGCCCTTTAGGACCCAAATAGCTCAGTCGGCTAAAGGGAAGGAACGGAAATAATCATATGAAATGATAAGTTCAAGAGGTCGCTGGTTCGAAACCTAGCAAATGCATACATTTTTATTTTTATATTTTATTTTTTTATTATACATGTATATCTATATTTTATATTATACATATATGTATTTACGTATTAAGAGGTAACATTGACATATTGAGATATATGCTGAGAGGAAAAAGTTTAGTCAGTAAGAATGTTTTATTTAATATTTTATTATAAACCCCATTTTATTGACAAAAAATTGATTTGTAACAAAATTTATTCAATCGACAGAATATTGAACATTTTTACAAAAAAAGTTTGATGAGATTATTGAGAATTCCAGCCATGATAACAGCATAAGGGTCAGAATAAAAAATCACAAACTAATCAGTATCTGGTATGTCCACCCCTAGCTTGAATGACAGGCAATCAACGTCGTCTCATTGAACTTATGAGACGCCGGGTGAAGTGAGCAGGTGTCTGTGCCCATTCCTCGTGCAAAGCACGCTCCAAATCACGTACGTTATTGACGTCATTCCTGTCACGCAACTTACGACCAAGATAGTCCCACATATGTTCTATTGGCGACAGATCTGGTGATTTCTCTCAAGGTGAAAGAAATATCAAATCATTTGCATTTGTTTTAATACATAACTTACTTGTTAATAGTAATAAATTTCTCTTGCTGTACAACTGATCTGTGATAAATTTCTGTTCTGTTCTGTTTAAATCAAAGGAATTTCTATATACATGTATTATAGCTTTATGTTATTTTCGTCATATATAACTTTATTTCTTCAAAATTTGAAGATACAAACATGATATAAATATAAAAATAAACAATAGAAAATAGAAATGGAAAGAAGAATAAATTAGACTGAACATATATACTAGGGCTGGGGATCGTTGAGCAAGTGGCGATTCGATCCGAACTACGATTCATGTGTAGCGATTTACAAACCGAACTACGAATCACTTGTTAATAAGAATCATAGAGGAATTCATGTAATAACAAAAATAAGTAAAAAAAAATACAGAAACTTAAATTACATTGTACTTCATGTAAATCCATGTACTCCAAACATTTCTTTTACCAGACGTTTTATGGACATTTTCAGTGATAACATTTTTGTTTAAAATGTTTATCAATCAAACTTTTGGCAAAAGATAACTCGGTTCTTACATAAATTAACGTTTTCATTAGTAGTGCGGCTCGTTTTCAGTGATAATTAAGCTGAAAATGTTCTTTCATTTTTTTCCAAACTTAGATCGCGATTCGACGATTTCCGACGTGACGAATATTCGTACTCTATTTTCTGGTCGGGATAGCGAATACCCAAGCACTCGAATACTCGCAGCAGCCCTAATATATACATACCTGCAGATGACTTATTGCATAACATGTGATATTTAAGTCAGTTTAAATACATATTTAATTTGTTTCTATTACAGATAATTATCTCCTCTTTGCATCAGAACTCAACAGTAGATTAAGTTTTCAAGCGATTGCCAATGCCACAGTATCCGTGGATACATTCTTTGTTCTCAGGTAAATATTCTATGGAAAGCCAAAGTTATTCTAACTGACATGGATGATAAAAAGTATGTGTCTGTTATTAAAAGAAGAAATCGATTTTTATTTTTAAAAAAAACCCATAGAGTTGCTAAATTGCAATAATCACAGTGCTATGAACACTATGAATCTGTTTATAGCGATTATATGGAAAGCCGCAGTTCATTTTTAGCAATATGTACAATTTATATTATAAAGAACAATATATATTATAAATAACTCATGGAAATCTTAAGTTTTTTTATAAAAGTTAAATGGCAAGATGTAATATGGCTTTGAATGGCATTCGTTGCAACCTTAGTTGTTCCATTGGTATAGATCGGCCTATAGCACTGGCCCAAAATTGCTGAAATTCGTTGATGTAATATTTTATCAATGAACACTAAAACGGACCCGTACACATTATTGTGTATATGTACTATATATTGGTAACTATACATGTAAATAGGAGCACTTTTTTATGATCATAAGTTACAGAATCTGGTGCTAGTGTCTTATAACTTATATCCACGCTTGTAGATTAAAAATGCATAGAATCAGAGAATTTCTTGGTGAGTTAGCAACATAATAATTTTCAACTGTTAACCCTGTGGTTTATTCTTAGAATTCATCATTTCCTGTTTTGAATCATAAACGTGTCATGCTTAACTCGCCCGTGGAAATAGACCCAGCCAGTGGACGTTGGTACTGTTGTTCTTATTCTTTGATGTTGTTCATTTATATAGAAGATTTAAGTTTGTTTAATTTAGTTGGTTTCTCGGAACTGACATTGTCTTTAAGATAAATATAAATAGAAAGCACTTGGGTTTAAATATGGAACGCTTGGGGACCACTTATAACCGGTTTAAAAAAAACAGTCGACCGTAAAATGGTGTTTGTTACAATTCTTAAACTTTGAAGGAAATGTAAGGGACTGCCCCGTCTTGTGGAAAACATGAACTTTGGATTTGTCTTTATGTTATAATAATCGTTGAATCACACTGTATATATACAGTCTTGTATACATGTACATATTTCAGTGGCTTATTAGTCGGATATTTATCATTAATTGAAATGAAGAAGAAAGGTGGACCATTAAAGATAAACTGGTTCATGTTTTACTTTCATAGGTTTTGGAGGTGAGCAATAGTTACAACTATTCACAATTTTTCCTATTTAGAGACATTATTAAATGTATATAAACGATTTCTGTAATTGATACTTGTAATTGGATATAGGCCAGATGCCTTTTGGTGAAAACCAGTGTACTAATTGATATGCAGTTTAATAAATATTCATGAATACAGTAAAGTTCCACTAGTTGTACCTTTAACATTGGTGGTCTAAATAGCGAAAAAGTCTTTATATAGGGCCTTTTTCTTATTAAATTAATTCTCGTACCCACAGGTTATCAAGATTCTTTATTTAACGAGAATCTTGCCAACCTCTTGGTTCGAGAATGATCAAATCAAGCATTAAGAACTTTGAAATTATCACGTTTCCCATAGTTTTGCTATAACCAATGATGTATTGTACGTTTTTTCTCAACTATCAAAGCTTGAATAATTTGACGCTGACTGAATGCATTGTTTTTGTACTGGCGGCCTAATTGTTAATAAATATATCTTGACTAAAACATATCATACGGCATTAGAAGCTTTACTCGATCATTACACACACTTTCGGAAAGTCATGAATGTATCACCACGATAATTTTAACAAACTCTTTCACCGTGAAATTATTCATGTTTTGACAGTTGAGAAAAAACGAACTATATTTATTGCGGAACTTTACTGTAAATCATACATACTCATTAAGCAAACAAGTTATTTCTGTAAATGCTACATTCTATACTGGTTTTATACGGAATACGTATAGCGTCGATCAATTCTTTATTAAGATACAGGAGTTGGTTGAGTGATCAAATCTCTCACTAAAAATCTGAATATGTTTAAGCTCACATGGTCTAGCTCAGGGTAAGCTTTTAGTATCGTAGAATGTCCGGCGTCCGTCGTCCGTCCACATTTCTTTGTGTACACTCTAATGGTAACATTGTACATTCAATTGTCATCACATTTGGTCAGGATGCTTGTTAATTAGGTAACTGCTCAATTAGCCCGAGCATTGGTCATCTTGGATGAAAACCTCGGTTACAGGAGCCAGAAATAGAAATATCTAGCAAACACTCTAGTGGCTACTTTTTATCAAAATATGGTTTGGTTTTACTCTGATTCATGTATATATCAATGGTACTTAGGTGAGCAATAAGGCCATCATGGCCCTCTTGGTTAGATTACTAGAGTAAAGCGGTATGCTACCACTGGTACGTTGCCCCACCGGTGTGTGTATCGTGTCTCTGGTTCACAAGCACCAACATTTGATTCTTAGGATGAAGTTTATAACAACACAAAAACTGTATTATAACGTTTAATGATAGTGGTCTGAAAACGGTGTAGTCTATAATTGTTCTTGATACAGCTATAAATCCAAACTTGTGATGCATTTAAGTCCTGATTCAAATCAATGTTTATAAATCTCGTGTTCGAGCCACCTAACATGTTACATTCGGAACACCTCGATCATTTATTGAATAAATAATATTGGAAGGATTCGTGGTGTCCACCAAGGAAACTGAGATTTTAATACATACGCAAGGCAAAACACGGGCGAAACACCTAACGGTTATAAATGCAAAATAGTTCTTGTCGTAAACACTCAATGCTTTGTTAAAACAAGTTTCTATCTTATATATTTGACTAAATATTGCTCAGCGTTATTGAATAGTGTATTTTTAATTTATTGACCAAAATGAGACAATTATCACGGCCTAAACAATCGTGGATTTGTTATATTCAATACCGGTTTAAGCATTTTGTTCGAGCATGTGACGCATAGGTAGTTCCAAAATGGCGTCTAAATATATCCGAGGTTATTCCTAGTGAATGGCCGAGAAGATCCGAATGTAACATGATGGCGAAAACATATTGTCTTTAAAACAGGTTGACACCACCATACATGTTACTGCTTATGCTATATGTTCCAACAATCAAATATTGGAGCGATGGTCCATTGTGGCCACAGACTGGCACTGAGAGAGACGAGTGTGAAGAAACATGGTGGACAAACTTGCTATACGTAAACAATGTCGTCAAGTCAGAAAAAATGGTAACAATTTTTTAAACAAATCTAAAAATTTCACATTATCAAGTCACTAGTTCTTCAGTCAACATCATGCTGAATATAAGTTCATAAAAGCACTTCTCAATCATATGCATTACATGTACTAATATTATGAATAAATGTAATTGGTTAAAAGATGCATAGGTAATAAAATGAATACTAATAAAAAACCAAGGATTAGATATAAATTTAGCGATAATAGAAGTTACAAGTTGGTTTTTAACTTTTTCTTCAATTACTTAGAGACTGGGCTCACTAGAATGAGTCTAAAACGGCATCCCACAGGTTTTGCGCCGCATGACTGAAACTACGGTTGCCAAAAGTAGACGCAGTTGTTTTGCCATCGTATCTCCTTAGTACGAAGGCTTATTGTCTTCTCTGTGTATAGTCTCGATTAACTCCAAAAGTAGATCTCATTTGTTTTATTTTATTTTAGTGCATGGGTTGGAGTTGGTATCTTGCTAATGACATGCAATTTTATTGGATAAGTCCATTCATGTTGATTCCATTGTTTTAGTATGTATGCTTATTTCTATTCTTTTTATTTATAATTTATAATTACCATCAGTGCTTTGCTTTTGGGAATTTCAGTTCCGGTAGCGCCAATAAGCTGGTACGTCAATCTATGACCAATTTAATTAAAACCCAATCTAAAATTATCCGCTCACTCACTCGATTATTTTGGATCTGGCTACTTTTAATAAAACCCGCGTCGATAGCGCAGTTGGTAGCGCGCCGGGATTTGGAATCTCGTGCCCGAGGGGGTGCGGGTTCGAATCCCATCCGGAAAGGTTATACCCTTCCATGAAAATTTGACAATAATGTCCATTTTCCTCCATTGATTAGATAATACGGAGAAGTTTCCGGCCTTGTGGAAGGGTAGGTGAGTACTGGTTATAGACAATGGTCCAGGAAAGCTAGTTTATGTGCGCTGGTTGCCGTAAAATGACCTAAATTGTGTTGACACGGCGTTAAATCTTATTACAAAAAAAACTTCATATAATGGGTCACGTTCAGCTGACGTTAGCTTTTATGATATTCATGACCAAATCATTGTGCTCGGTGAATTGTTTACTTGTAATATGTTGCATAATTTGCCCAAAATTTTTCTAATCACAGCTCGCGAATATCACTACCGTGAAATTAGCTAAAAACCCTCGGAATGCTTTTAAACGATGCATTTATTAGTGTTTCGTCTAGTAGATGAAAGCTACACATTGATTGGTCAACACAAAGGTCATCTCAACATGACCTCCTGAGCGATGTCATGAGATCCTATACGACAGCTGTCTATAGGATATCTGTTTACGAAGATTGTTCTACGACCATACAAAGGAACGAGCATGACCGAGTGGTTACGACGTTGGACTGACAATTATTGGATAAAGAGCTACTTTAATTGCGGTAGTAATTATCCTTTGATTTGCGCATGTGCGGCCTAATGTAATCGTTTGCGTCAAATTGAAATGATGATTTGCCATTGTCAGCATTTGAGATTGGGGAAACCCATGCAATTAATGAATGTGTAACACAAGTAAGCCGAATACCAACAGTACATAACAAGGTCTGGATTTCGCAGGATCTCGGGTTACTCGTAGTTTTCGCTTAGGAATATGTTTATGGACTGAGGAAATAGTTAAGAAATCAAAGTATCATGGTTTTAGGGTGACAATACCACGTCACTATGACATCATAAGTGCTACGGTTTCAAGAAGAAAACATATCGCAGACATCCTGGGAAACCTAGCAACATTATTTATTTTCAGTGCGCTACAGTGACGAGTCTTTGTCCTTCTTTGAATAGGAATAACATTGACCAGTAGGTTTTCCAGGGGTTTTGCAAAAAAGTATATTGAACTAGCGTTGACGATCTGATGTGCAGCTATGAGTAATAAATAGGTTTCATGGAAATCTGACTAGTATAAAAGACTTACAGTTCTTTAAAACTTCGAGTCGAGGCGGATTTTTCATTGTTTTCTTCCTCGAACCGTAGTGTTTGTAGCATGATGTTATTGTCACGTGGTGTTGCCACTTAGGGTTTCAAATGATTCATATTTCACAGATTGATTGATTTATAATATTCATGTTTCATTATTAACCAACTAATTAAAGTAATTCAATGTTATTTTTTTTAATTTCAGTTCCAAGTTTTTTGGTACATTGGCTTGTTTAAGTCTCATATTAGCAAACTTTCTAAGCGCTGCATTGGTATCAAAACACAATGAAATTGTTTTAGGGTAAGTGACTCACACTTTGCGCTTCTAAACTCAATACCTATGAGATAACTTTTACCTTTTTGTCCCCGAAAATCATCAAATGGTTCCGTTTTTGAATATTGATCTAAAGCTTTTTAATATTGTGCAAAAAATATTAATAGAACGGTAAGTTAGGCCATTTGTAAACATATTTTTTACAGAATTCACATGCTTGTGTAGGCATTTTTGGACATACAGTAAGGCGCGCATAATAGTTGAAATACGATCTTTACCATATGCGAAGAGAATACGCATGCGATCCGCACGTTATACCATACCAAAAGTCAAACACGAACGATACGTTTTACGATCTTTACGCAGGTCTTACGATATAAATCTCCATGCGTTTTAGAGTAGTTATTTGTGCAGTATTTTTAAAAATCCTTGCATTTGTTTGGCTATCGCAAGAATTTGATGAACAGGAATTTGTTTACATTTTGAACGTCACGTGACTATATTTTCTATCTTCCGACATATATATATATAAACGAAAAAATAAAATTGATGATTGATGATGCCACTAAATTTAATTTGAATTTCAATATAAAGTTATATCACAGACTAGTTTCGCCGTATATGGCTCTTCAGTGTGTATAATATAATAATGACGTGACGTTGACGTTGTCATGATTATATATTGAATATATATATATATTACGGAAAATGTGTTAAAACTGGTATCCGCTGAAAAATAAACATAATATTTAATCAAAGCATTGAAGGTACTGAATTTGTTGAGTTTGGACAGTTTTATTAAGAATTTCTGTGTCATTCCTCATCGTTGGCCCCATTAATGTTTAATTGCACGACATCACCGGGTAATATTGAATATGTTGTGCACAATCACAGTTGATAAATAAACGTAAAAAATGAAACACAACCAAATGTTGACAATCATTAGTGACTAGCCTTGATGTCGTTTTTAAGCTATACCTTATTTGTCTGTACCCTAACAAATGAAAGCATGCTTATGGTTTATTTATTCCAGAGGTAAAACACTCTTGTTTGATAAGATATACATAAAACCATGGTGTAGAGTTGGTCCTTACGTTGTTGGTATATTTACTGGATATATATTATACATTTCAAAGTGTAAAGTTAAAATGAACAAGGTAAGTTTATACATGAGGTTTCCCCATAAATTATAGTGGACTGTAACAATCCTCATTATAATCCTCCGCGGACGATTACATTAGGCTGCGCATGCGCAATTAAATGTATATTTAATTACTACTGCAATCAAAATATTCATCTTTACGTGTTTACACACAAACGATGCTGTTTGTGCCATTGTAATATGTCTGATCTATACTAATAGACAAAAGATACTGGACATTTACATTTTGTGTAATATTTTTACAATTAGGAAACCCTTTGAAACGAAATTTATCCACAAGTTTCAAATTATGTGTCACTAAACTTACCCACGATTTTGCGACAAAACGCTCAACCGATAACAATATTAAGCTCTTTGTTGAAAAAAAAAACGTTTTCCTCGAGCACGTCGAGAAAATAATCATGTCATTGTGTTGACGTCGAATTTCGATTAGACTTTCAACACGACTTTCGAAAAATCAAAACCATTTCATTGCCTTATCCTCATGAAATATGCATAACTTAAACGAAACTGATCATATCCTAGGTCTGATGCTCTTGGCGTCCGGGCAAAGCGCAGTAGACGTTGCTCGTACGTTAAACTGCAACTGAAAGACTAAAATAAATATCAGTGAGTAGTTTGACACTACGGTGTCGACAAAAGACGAAGCAATGTCTAGTTGACCAACAGTCACGAACGTCAGAACTGACCAAGCTTTTACGTTGGCGCACGTCCGTAATCCGTTCAGAACGGCGACTGCAACTGCTCGACAATATGGGATCTCATACAAGATGGTACGACAATGTCTTAAAAATAATGCTCGACCCATACGTCATAGGCGTCCATACTTTGGACAGAAGCTACTTCTGCGACATAGACGAGCGCGAATATTGCTTTCACGACGTCATTTGCGTTATATATGGCAATCTTGCCACACACGTATATGTTGACCAAATTTTACAACCTGATCTAATGTCATTTATTGCACGAAATTTTTGGACTGACTGTGCTCTACATTGCTTTGTTGGAGGAATGGGAACGGCTTCCAAATGCCGATGTTTTAAAGTACGTGCGGTAAATGCGTTAACGAGTGGCCACTTGAAGAAGTCAGCGAGGTGGTCACACTCGTTGTTAGACACAAAGCATAGCAATTTGGCTTTATACTACTCGACTAAATTTACCTTTAAAATCAAAATCATCTATTGCAGTTGATTTGCAGCTTTTAAAAAGGCATTTCTTATGTATAATAGGAGCTTACGTTATACAAATGTACATTGAACGTATTTTCAAATTATATTGTTATAAATGTAAAGTATAATATGATCCCTTCAATTTGATACCACATTTATATGGAGTTTCCATTTCTGAAACATAAAAGGTCAGGTTTATACAGATGTCCAGCTTCTTTGTTGTCTATTAATATAGTTAAATGTTCTTATGATAGATAAATGTATAGTTAAATGTTCTTATGATAGATAAATGTATAGTTAAATGTTCTTATGATAGATAAATGTATAGTTAAATGTTCTTATGATAGATAAATGTAAAGTGATTTTCCTTGTAATGTTTCCATTTGTTGTGTAATTTCGTGTTTGTGTCCTCCTTAAAAGACCAAGGTAGCTGTCTAGGCGCATTAATACTCACATGCGACAGGTACGGTTACGATCCTAAAATGCTTAATCTCTGGATTTAATCTCTGAATTTTGCTGTTAATCGGTTTATTTGGTGCACTTTTATTTGTATTTCTGATTACCTTTGCACACTTTTTTGTATTTGTGCTTTAACATTTTGAATATTTTCAGATTGTGAACTTATTTGGTTGGTTATGTGCTACTGTTGTAGCATTACTTGTATTGTATGGTTTGTATAATGACAGTCCTGAACCAAAGTTTAATGTAGATACTTCAGCTCTTTATACAGCCACACATAGAACTGCTTGGGGTATGGCAGTATCTTGGGTTATATTTGCCTGTGCTACTGGAAATGGAGGTTTGTACTACCCATAGGTGCCGGATGCAATTTTTCCTCCTTATTGTATAAAAATATAATCTACAACAAGAAGGAAATATTGCGTCCAGCACCTGTGACATAATCTTCAAAATTTGGGTACAATATGGAGAGCCTTGGCAGAAAAACTGAACTAAGTCGAATTTTTAACTTTGTCAGGAGTTAAGAACGTCATACTTTCTCTTAGCTTTTGGTCAATATGATATTGCGCTTAGTATAAAACATTTACTTATACCTTGAATATTTAGATTAAGAAGTTTTTGAAAAAGTAACTAACACGACTATTTTATACCGGCAGCCTGTGTGTTAAATGGGACGACGAATTACCAGAAAATAGCTAATTAACATTTGAACATTCTATAACGTTATTGCAATTTAGCTAAGCGTTGACTTTAGCCTTCGTGGTTATTAACCCGTCTTATCTCTGAACAGCGATTCATTCATCCGTAAATGACAATGGGTTGTTTATTATTTTCTATTTTATTACTAATAGAACCCATGACCATGGCACTGAAGGCTAAGCACATGATTTCAAATCAAGTGTCTTGATGGGATGGGTTGCTGGTTCAAAACATATGCTTGCTGGTTATACCCTTCAGTTAAAACTAAGTCAATTTTCCGCCACTAATAGAGAAGTTGTTGGTCTGATGGAAGGATAGCTGAGACATAACTTCAGAAAAACTATGTTAAGAGCTGGCCGACATATAATGACCATTATATGAGTGTTGAACCAATGAAAATAGTGCATTGATTTTTTTATATTCTAGGACCTATAAATTCTCTACTATCCTGGAAAGCGATGATACCATTGAGTAGATTAACTTATTGTGCATACCTTGTTCATCCATTAGTATTAAATGTATACTATTATAGTAGACGTACACTGATGAGATGGTATGACTTAGAAATGGTGAGTAGTGTTTTTGTTATTCAAGGGAGGTTACTCTTATATTTGACACGTCATTTTGGATCACTTCGGAGTTCATCGATCTGCATTATTCAGAATTTCCCAGCAAATTTCTACGCATATCTTCGTAGCAGATTGCCGTGGTGTTCCGATTGTATCTTTATGGAAAGTCGCTCGACAAGTTGAGTTCTGAATAGACATACGTGCATGTATTTGGAATTTACCAATATTTGCCAAGCCTGTCCGATTACCTCAGACGGCAGCGCGCCTGCCTTAGAATCAAGAAGGTTGTGGTTAACTTTGGGGGGTAAATTATGGTTGTACATTATGCACTTGAGTCTATGCCTGGTTGAATACAACTGGTTATACAACAATCATTGTAGATTAAGTTAGAAAAATCGAGAAAATAAAATATGTTTACCTTTTTATCAGCGTTCGGTCCGCCATCTTGGTTGACTGTGCCGTTTAGTGCTACATGACAGAGATAATTTGGTGAACCTTATAAGTTGTTGTGGGTCACGTGACATTTAAAATGTTTTTTAAAACTAGTATGAAGGCATTCAACCATTATACAAACAAATATATAAATACAATTTACAAACAAATATGATTTGGTTAAAACGCTTTACCTAAACAGTAGCGCTTTTCTCAAAAAATCGTACGATTAAAATTATCGTAAGTTAAGAGCAAGAAACTTCCATGATATGGTCATTTTGGCCAATCAATTTCAAATATCATTGAATTGTGTATAATATTGTATACCTTTTGAATGTCATAGCATATTTATGTTTATTATCCATTATTGTCTTTGAATAAATTTATTAATCATACGATAAAATTTTTCGTAAGGTTAATTATGAAAAGATGCACTTGCTTTTTGGGATACTTATTTTTTCAAACTGTGTGTCTTTATTTTTCAGATATATCTATTTCTAGCACATCTGGTCATATCATATGTCGCAGCTTTTGTGATTTCTTTAGCATTTGAATCACCAATGATGGGACTGGAAAGAGTACTACTAAGGAAACAGAAGAAAAAATGAACAAATATCTTGATTTAACTGACGTCATAAGCTTTACTGTGATATTTCATGAATGTTTTGACGATTATGTTGTGGTTTTGTTGTATAAATTCTGTTAATTTGCTAGATCTTGATTTACACAATTGTTAAATAAGACAATAAATATGTGACAGAAAAGTGGTATGCTTTGATCTTCATATTTATGCCAATTTTCAAGAAAATTAAACAAGAGGGACCCTTTGTGAAAAACACGTTTTGTGAAAAATGAGGTTTAACGTTGCACCTCATTTTTCATAGAACAAATATAATGAAATATATGAAAATTAAACAATCTTCTCGTCTGAAACCGCTAAGCCTAGAGCTTTGGTATTTGATCAATAGCAAAGTTTATTGTTCCTCATTAAGTTTGCTAAAATTATGTCACTTTCACAAAAACAGACTGTATGGTTTTACTATTATTATAGAGTAGAACAGAACATCTGTTCTGTTCTGTTCATGAAATCTAAAAATTATTATATTTTTTCTAAAGCATAAGATGTTTCCAAGGTAAGTAAACGATATATAAGTATCATTTGTACAAAAAGTATTTGTTATTATACTTGAAAATCTTTGTTTTAATGGACGTAAGCTCTAACCTTTGACGAGGGGAAGGGTACTCCGCTTCTGTACCGCCCCTCTTTGTTTGTTTGTTTGGGTTTTACGGCGCACCAACACAAAAAGGTCATATCGCGCCGAAACCGCCCCTCTTAATCCATCCTTGGTGTACACATGAAAAGAGGGCAACCAAAATTCCAAATCTAGAAAAACGTAGCTGGCAACATGTTTATTTAAGAGAGAACAATAGCCGACCGATTCTAGATCAAGTACATTTTCCATCCCTGATTGTCATCGTAACCAATGCATATTTCACTCATAACAAAATGTACAGCCGCTCGGCAAGCTCAGTTGGTAGCGCTCAATACTACTCACCGTGGGGTCGATTACTTGGTGGGGCATACTTTTGTGGAGCTTGGTCATGAAATAAGTTTCTACGGTAATTATTCCTTTTACCACTGATTCTAAAATGTATATGACAGTTGTCAGTCACTGACAGAAGTACGCGCCTGGTAACTGGTTAGAAGTTAGTTCCAGAGATCTAGCCTTTCCAGGAACGGCGAGTAGGTTGACTGAACGCCGTCATATAACCTAAACAATGTGTTGGCGTTAAACCTAACCAAAAAAAGGTACCTGTGGGTGATTAATTTTCTTTTTTTTATTAGTGGCTTATTACTTTTTTGCTAAACATAAATCAGCAAACAAGATAGTTGTCTGTTTAAAAATAACTTTATTAAAATTATAAACAAGTAACAATAGTATGGACGGATAATATTAACACAAAGTTGTGGCCTGGTTTCAAAATGCTTCAAAATGAATCAGCTCTCAAGTGATATATTTTGGATAGTTAAAGGTACAAGTTCACAGATTGGTTTAATTTTTCTATAATTTCAAAATATACCATTCAGTATCTGTAATTGTGTCAAAAATTAATTCTTATTTTTTTTAAGACAAACTGACCAATATGTTGCATGAAATATACAATGAAAGTCACAAAAAATGCACTAAATTGTCTATACAGTGACATACGGGGTAGATATTTACTACATGAAACACCATCATTTGTAGTTGCATGTAATTTTTTAAATATAGAAAAATATCAACAATAAATACATAGATTTAAAATATGAAAATCCGGGCAAAAAAGGGCAAGTTACAAGGCTGTTCCGTTTTTCATCTTATGTGATTTGAATGAATATCATAACCAAATATAATGGCCTTAGTCAAAGTAGAAATTGTTGATGAGTTGGTGTCACGTGACACACAAGGTAGGTAACTCTTGTATATCTAATCTGCGTTCTGAAATCTTCGGCCACATTCCTCGGAACAACCTCGGCGATCATCTAGATATACCTCGGAAATCAGACGTAGTAGGAATACAACCATGTTATAGGGTCTGACGATTAACTCGCTGGCAAGTTGTTCTATTAATGTTTATACATGGACGTGTAAAGTCAATATTAACTAACAACTTGCCTTGATTCATACAAGTTAGCTACAAAACAACATTCAGAAGTCATAATCATAGCAAATGACCATGGATTGTCTACATATACATTAAACACGACCACCTGTCATTTTCATGTACAACACTTAATAATAACATTGATACACGATTTATCAAAACATTTTTTCAGTGCAAATCTCACACGTCGTATTTCTGTGTAGTTCAGACTATATTACTACAGAAACCAAATTCCGTCAAGTTCATGTTTTCTTCGGAATCCATATTAGATCTACTTTCTCACCTTATATAATATCCTAGGTATATCTGCGTAGAAGATCGCCGAGGTAGTTCCGAATGCCTCGGCTATTGACTACGAATAACAGTTTTCTAATATTAATTCAATTTGGTTATAGTTCTTACATATATTTGTTTCATTTATAAACAGAACCATACACAACATGTCCATGTATTTGTTATACTCTTTTGATGAAAAATTGTACCATTTGTGTCCTTTCTTATATTGTACTTTAAGCTTATTTAAATATCTACTTCAGGCATTTTGGCACCTTTTCTATCGTCTGTATCTGTTGTTGATCTTTGATTCTTTTGATAGTGTGACATACATTTCTAATTAAATAGAAAACATACAATAATCAACTATAATAACATCTTTCTATAAAAAGACATGATGTTTAACAAACATAGATCAGTAAGATTGTTTGTGTACAAAATAATAATTATGTTATGTTGCCTATGTTGGCATGTGCGTTTTCACTCTATATCAAATGTGACGTTATTTGCATTTTGTTTACTATATAGCATAACGTGACGTCACTGGGTGATATCCCGTAATGGCGATCACTTGACATCACCTATCGACACGCTTTAAGCAATGGGAGACCACTGCATTGGAGTTTGCTGAATACCAGGACCCGAGTTTTAGCCATGCAATTTGAATTACCTCCCTTGGACAGACGCTTGCTTTTTACCTAACGACAAACTTAAATGATGTATAAATGTCTTCAGAAAAGGGTGATAAAACGGAATGTTCACCCGAGATAAGTAATGTCAACCGAGGTTTAAGGCGAGGTTGACATAACTAGTCAAGGGTGAACATTTCGTTCTATCATTCTCTGTAGCATGTGATATTCATTTAACATCATATTGAATACAAACACATCTGTTATAAATATCCCTCTTGATTAAAAAACTTTAAAATTAAAAGAAAAAGATTCGGTAGAGTTTTAGATATATCTTTCCAGTATCAGATGGTGTTTTTCATATTTTCGTTGGTTAAATGCACTCATGGAGCGGCTATTTTTCTTGAGGTACGTCAAAATGGCCAAAAATCACTCCTATTGGGAAGGATTATGACATTTGCTTCCTGACCGGGAAGTATTAAATGGGAATTTACTTGCTTCACTAATGAAAAGCATTCCCTACTGTTTATGGTGATTTTTTACTATGTTAGAATCGAAATTTTTATTAAAAGCTTGAAATAGAATAAAAATAGTCACTTCTTTTGATGCGCTTATTAATTTATTTATTGTTAAGCACATAGTGAGGTTAAACTATTCAAATATATGTTATAAATACAAAACGTTCAGCATTATACAAGAATATACTTACACGAAGGCCCTTGCCCATATAATATGGTCTGTCCTCACCATTATTCATTATACTGTCTTCACAAAAACATATAAATATTGTATCGATTGTCATCTGTAATATCAGTAGAAAAAATAAAGTACAGTTTAAAGTCCGCTTCCTTATATATGATTAGACGATCTAACAGTTTTGTACGTAAAACCCTTATCGTTGAAATTTACTTAAGGCAAGTGATCATTTACATAACTTATTCGCTGCTGGATAGAGTGGAACAATTGTATGTAAACTTTTTGCTCAATAAAATGAGCAGGACAATACTATACAACAATGGTAAAGTTTCATGCTACAGGACACAACCAGGTGGGTTTCGGATTGTACTAAAGCAATATGGTTCTTAGCATTGTTCTGACTACAGGAGCTTGAATGGCTGTATCGTACTTTGAAAATACCCATCTATTATACAGAAAGAGCTACATTTTTCAAAGTACAATTAATGTTAATCTTCTTTAGTTCTTAGTTTAAAGACTGCAATGTCATTTACACACAAAAATCATTATAAATATCAGTTTTGGTATAATTGCACATACTTCTCGACAGACGCTTTAACGTCAGTTATTTGAACTGTCTGTGACGCCAATATAGGCTACATTGCATTTACATTTTATATAATGCTTACAGACACTTTGGCGTGAAAACCGAACGATAATGTCAAAAATCCTCCATAAACGGAAACATAGTTGATTCCTTTTCTTAGGTAAATGGTTAAGCGACCACTGGTAAAACATTATAAAAAAAGCTGGTAAACAGACTGTCCTAAATAATGGCACCGATGTCGATAAACAAAACCATGTATACAAAGCATTATTCTGCTTTCATATCACCATCATGCATTATAACTGAACCACTGGTGATCGGCATGGTTATGAGACAAAAACACAATACATACCATGCATATAGGGATTTTCTCTCATATCTGTGTTGGCCGCCTATGAACTGAACAATATTGCCACAAGTTGCTGTATAAGAAATAATGATTCTTTTACTTACCTCGTAAACTGACATAAAACAAGACGATATGAAATATGTAAATATTCCAACTATACTAACTGGTAACCATATATAATTGATTGATTTCCTCAGCTGTAACAAATATTGTCCACAATCAATAATCATGTTAAAAGTCAAACCTTTGGTCAAATATAAAATCAAAGCATTGAAGTACAGAAAGACTTTCGTGCACATTGAAACCTAATAAATCCATACAAATGATTACTCCTTACATATAAGATTCAAGTACAAATCAAACAGGGAAAAAAACGGGCCAAGTGTTTATTTTACCCTGTATTACTGGCAAATACTACTGTTTATTGTATTAACGAGATTTGATTACTGACAAATACTACTTCTAAGTGTATTAACGAGATTTGACTCCGCCCCTCAACACACTTATCAATATTTTGAAAACACCTGTCAATGATCATTGAAAGAAATACGCGTCAGTTGATTGACGGAACTACTTTCATCGCCTAGAAATTAACTGCGTAGTAAATCAGATACACATGTATCACTCCGCAGGTTTAACTGGTCAGACATTTACAGCGTCGATAGTTTTCGTTTTGTGCTCTAACTTAAGCCTTTTGGCGAAATCGCCGAACGTCTAATAATACAAACTGAATGCAAATGAACACGTAAATTAAACCTGTAATAGCATTAACTTTGAAACGTTTTTACGTTTCAAGTATACAGAGAAAATCTCTTAGTGTCACCTACCATTACCAGTCATCTCTCAACAACAATTATCTCAAATTTATCCCTTCCATTTATTTTTTCAGACAAAATTACCCAATAATACAAGGTGAGTTTTTTAAAGAAAAAATGGTTCTGGCACATTTTGAATGCAAGGTCAAGGTGACCATTGCCTTTGACCTGCTGACACCAAAGTCTATGAAATCATCTACTGACCATGGCCAACCGTCATTATAAATATAACTACCAAAAGCCTCGTAGTTTCTAAGTTATTAAGCGTACAAAATTTAAGTAGTTAACAGACAGACGGACGGACAGACCTCAAGGACCATGCCGAAAATAAGACCCATAGAAAACTTCAGGCCATAAAATGTAAAGATAGCACAACATCTTGGATTGGAAAATATTCGTACCGATATCCATTGTATTCCTAAAACAGTAATTAGGGCAATGGTTGCAACTTTTCCCAAGAATAATACAAAGTCTCCAACACTGTTGATGGCAGCTACCCTCATTGCGTTGTTTACAATTACTTCAAATGCTTTGCGGGCAGCCTTACAAAATCCATTTCCATGTATAGCTGAAATTTAAATGAATTGTACTTCACTACTTAGTTTAATTTATTTCATTTTGACAGCGAAGCAAGTTCTAACGATTGTATTGACTATTCTATCAATCTGATTAAAACCCGATCTAAAATTTTACCGCTCGCATACTCGCTAATTACGACAACGCTCTACAGGATCTCTGTTTACGGAGATTGCTATTCTATCAGTTCGCTTCCTTGTCTCTCATCTTAAAGCAACAAGGGTAAACATAACGTCATGCTAAAGGAAACGGTGAGATTGGTTTCAGATCGTACTTGAAGTTTGAGCCAATGCGGCTATCCAAAGATTGCAAATTTCAACGTCGTAACTACTCCGCCTCGTATGCTTTTGTTATTAAGATGCACGGAAATCTACACTCACTCCGCCTACATTAATAATCAGAGCTTTTGAACATTGAATGAAAAACTAAAACAGAAAAAAATCTCTGTATTAAGTTGTGAGCCAATTTCTATAGGCGAATGTACGTCCGTCAGTGACTGACAACTGCCCGACTTCATGAAAACCCAACAAATTCAACCTCAGATTTAATTTTGAACAGTGTACAACAATAATAAAAAAAAGAAATGAAACATGATATTCATCAATTTTGGAGTAAGGTTGTTTTGATTTAATTCGTGAGCCCAGAAAATTACATATTTAATCAAGTTTATGCCACTCCTGAATATATGTGTCTGGGCTCACTCGGTAAAATCAAATCGATCTTACACCAAAGTCGACGAGTATCCTTATAAGTTATATACCTATTTCAATGAAAGCATTACTGTTGAGAAATTTAATAAACTTTTCAAAAAACCATAGACAACACTTGAGACATTTAAAAAAGAAATCAACAATTGGATTTTGTCTTCCTTTCAATCTGTAATAGAAAATAGTAACATATTAAAATCTCTGCATTTTCTCATTTATCAAACTTCACCATAATGGTATTCCATTATCCAAGACATACTTAACTGCAGTGTCAAAACCTTATCATCACCGAATTATTAATAAGTACCTCAATCCTCGTTTTAAATATTCATTGAGAAACTCTAAAGCTTAAAAAGGTCTATTTTCGCTCATATTCAATAAGATGGAACATTTAATGTTCCATGAGTTACTGAGTAAATACGAATAGACTGTGAATTGAATTAAAATGCAAAAGTTGTATGCTGTGTGTGGGCATTTGGGACAAAAAAGATTTTTGAAATATACACAAGTATGTGTTCATACTGGTCTCATAAGTACCCCAAAATGTAACATACGTTACTGTCGCCATCTCAATTTTCTGACTTTGAGCGCAGACTACGAAGAATAGGCACATAAGGTAGTCTTAATGCACTTGTTTTTTAACACATACAACGTTCCTGTATGTAAGAATAAGATTTTTATCTTGCTCCTCAGAAATATAAACTTACACACAGCTCTTAAACTTTGTCGCCAAGAGTGTGGAAACATACGTGACCGTGAAAAAGGTCCATTTTTTAAAAATTTCAAAACGATATTATAATTGTAAAATATATAAAATCATAAGATCAGATATGAATATACATGAAATAGAAACGATTGTCATTAAGTATTCACAGGCATTTCAATAATCATCACATTTTACCAAAATTTTCGGGTAGACTTTTAAGAATGAAACATACGTGACCATGGTTTTTCAACTAATGGTAAATATCTTAGTTGAATTAATATTTTCTAATTAGTCACTCTAATGAACTCTTCTTTTTATGATAACTACTTTTGTCATTGCTTAGGATCGTCTAGAGATACTGCTGTCTAAAGTATCAAATGTAACATACGTGATGTAACATACGTTACCGTTAAAATGATAAACCGATCTTACAATGTGGCAAAGGGTTAAACGATGACATTATCTCATTGCAAAATATACGAAATCATCAACCAAGCTGAAAAAAACTTGAAATTGCGTGCCTCTCAATGGCGTTGACAAATTAATGAGTCTGAAGATTTTTTAACCATTGCATGCAATGTAAGCATAAAATCCTACATAGCAATACTCAAATAAATGCTTTTTGCAAATGATTTGCTACTTCAATACTTACTAGATGTTAACAAATCTAATTTATTCGTCCTTTTTCGCTTCTTTTTCAATAAGACATGGTTTTGTAAATTGAAACATACGTTACGTTTGGTAACGTATGTTTCATAAGAAATGTATCTTAGTTGATGATTGTTAGTTTACTTGTTTCACTATGTTTCGCTTATTTTTTGAAACTCCGAACGTTCAAGTCCTGATTGTTTCTTTTATATCCTGTCTTTAAGTGTAAAGGAACACAGGACGTCAGTCAAATTCAACAGCAGCGAAAAAACCTTTATAAACATACGTTACCACAGGCTGTTGTAATTCCTGACGACACAGACAACATATATCATAATTCATTTTTTGTCAAAGATGAACTAGAATACGTCGCGGAAGATTTTGTTGCAGAACTATTTGAGGGAACATGGCACATTGCTACAAAACGATAATGATAAGGAAGCAAACACATCGATCATGAAACAGCGCCAACCTCTCATCCAATGGCAAACCTATGAGGCTGTAATTTGGGTGACAAATGTTTTGTTTTCTGAAATAAGTGTGCCAATACCTAATGGAATGTCTGGGAGAATGTTGCAATGTTTATTTCAATTGTATACTTAAGTGAATTACTATGTGAACTTTAAACACGATTTAACTGTTTTGATTTTTTGAGACTAATTCGTAACCTTTTTACCTCTTAATTTTAAATTTGTTTTTACTTAATTTTGAAGGCAAACCTATTAACATTATATAGATATGACATAGTACATAGAAAATAGTAAGTGCTACCATTTAAATTTTTAAACTGTTGTACTGGGTGTGACTGATAACACTGGGATATGATAGTTTAACCAGTGTTGTTGTAACATACGTTACTAACTAGTTATTTCTTTAGACGTTCATGATTATGAATTTTTCAGTGAGTAAAGTATACAAACTATTAAAATGTATTCAGTAATGTTGATTTTTACGGCCATTGTACTTAAGTTCTCTTTGAACTTTGTTCCAAGTTGGAAAGTCATTGTATCAAGGGTCATTAATCTAGTTTTGTAATTTGCATACGTTGTTCAAAGATTTAAGACATATTTGAGCAATTTTGTGTTCTGAATTTATCGTTTTGAAGTATGTATTTCAAGTACCATCCCCTTGCCTTCTTATAATTGCTTAAATCATAGACAAACATACAAATCCAGACCAAGAATATGCGTTTTATTAGCGTGTTCCGTAAAGAAACATACGTTACTATAGAAAATATGTGCTTGTATTCAAATATGTGTAAAATTTTATTTAGTCCGAGATTGTTCAAACCCTTGGATAATATCAAGCCTCATACATACAGCAACTTGTAAAATCAGTCAAAACAAAAATTGACAGAACTTTATTTTTTGCATTTTTCAAATCTTAATTGTCCCGTCTTATTGAATATCAGCGTTTTACGTGTTGGCTATCTAAACGTAGATGGTGTTTGCGATGTCACGTCGTCAAAACTACGTTCTCTTACATTAAATGAGCAATTAACATTTTCAGTCATTTGATTAATGTGTTTGAACCATATGCTCACGAATTTTAATGTTCAGCGGCATGTTGACGAACTCGTTGCGGATTTTAGGCAATGACGGCAATAGGGAACTCTCGTGTACCTTTCTCTGTTTGGTGTTGTGACGCGTTGCTTCAGATGTTCATGTATGCCTTCCACTTTATTGGTCACGTGATACTTTCTTCGTAGTTTTTCGATAGATCTATGAAATCTGTGTAACACATGCAACATGAAACACAGCGTGAAACAAAAACTGGTGTATGTATAATTATGATTAATATACACACCACAACTACGGCATTTGGAAAATAGAAACTTCAATCTTGTCTCTTTTATTGGCGAACTATCATTGTTTAACCTTTAATTTTACTCTCGAACTCCGTGGTTTATTTTGAAAATTTTCACAATGATTTTTTATAAAAATATAGGAAAATGCATACTTGCAGACTAAAATGTGTATATAAATCAAGTAAATCGAAATTTTAGCACGAGGACTGCGCTTTCAATATAATTTTTAACAGTATACAAATGTTCTCACTTAAAAACATAAACCTAAGTTTATTAATAAATAGAACGGCTCATGAGTAAAAAATCGTCTTTGATTTGATCAAAGTCGTCGACACGGTCCCAACCTTATACCGTGTACTTAGACTATGGACTTCAGAGCCGATAAAATAAATGGCCGTAGAATTAATATGAATATATACATACATTTATGTACACGAAAAGAAATACCAAGAGAAACATATGAACAAGCACCGTTATACAAATTTATATGTAACGTGTAACAGTACTCTTGTTTATAATATGTCAGTTACTGTTTATAATAAGAGAATATTTATTTATTGGATTTAACGCCGTGTCAACACAATTTAGGTCATTTTATTGCGTCCAGCGCACCTAACCTAGCTTTCCTGGACCATTGTCTATAACCAGTACTCACCTATCCCTTCCACAAGGCTGGAAACTTCTCCATATTATCTAATCAATGGAGGAAAATCGACATTATTGTCAAATTTTCATGGAAGGGTATAACCTCCCTGGATGGGATTCGAACCCGCACCTCCTCGGGCACGATATTCCAAATCCCGGGGCGCTACCAACTGCGCAATAATAAGAGAAGGTTCGACACAAAAAAATGTGAAAGACAATACAAGTCTGTGATATTAGTAGTTATTAAAATGCATTTAAAGAAACTTCAATGAAAGAATGAATCATTGTTGTCGGAATGACACGACAAAAGCGGCAATCAAAACAAGCAACCCTGCGTGCGTCGAAATGTTTAAGCCGATAAACATGTTTAAACATTAGAACAAGGGCAAGCTAAGATTGATTACTACAAGCATGTAGTTGGTTAAACGTCAAGTAGGTCGTGCAAAATCTAAAGCCAAAAATCATGGCCAAATTAAAAGCGATGTCTTTAAAATAGCCAAGCACACGAAGAAAACTAACCAAAGTGTGCTAGACAATAGAGATAAGGAGAGGAGTAGATCTTGTAAGAATATAATGGTGAAGCCATTGGCAGGTGCAACTTCTTAGCATGGACATTTATGATTCATCCAAGGCATTTATACCAACACCTTAACTTTATAACATGTGCATGAGTCAATTGCTTGAACAGTGAAGAGTTGGAGGTAGAAGATATCGTCGTAATTGTTAAAACAGGATAAAAGTGAGTATGTTCTATTTTAAGGGTGCAACATCATGAATGCAGCCAGTCCTGACCAAAACCCTTGGATGGTGTCAGCACTGACTACATGTGATGGCAGAGAATTCTACTGAACAACAGTTCTGGGGAAGTATGAAAACATTTAGATGACCACACGAAATAAACAATATGTGCAAGGTTAAGGAATAATGGTGCGACAATAGCATTTCCTGCAATAAAACCTTCAGCCATCTTAGATGAAATTGGAACAAAGCTCCCCAACGTGTGAATGCACTGTTATGTCTGCAGTATATCATTAACCGTCCCTAGATAGCGTTTGGGGTCAACTGAAATCCTATCTTGAGTGAATAAAATATGACTTGAAGGCTTGCAAGCTTGACTCCATGATCAAAATAACAACACTATTTGGAAAGAGTAAGTACGACTCAATAGTCAATAAGGCACACAACTGCAACATAGTAAGATAGAATATAGATTAAGCCAAGCCATGTCTAGAAATCTAGATGCCTAGCCCTTGACTTCTGTTATTGGCTGACTTTGTTCTGGGTTAATATCAATTCTTCTAGTCCGTAAACTTATATTGTATAAACACGGAATTATGTTATGTACAATACTGAAAGGTACCTCATTTCATTTAAACAAATTCTTAATTTTTCGTACGTGAAATTTTGAGGCCAATATCACTTATACAGGCCTCAATGTGACCCAACCTCGACGAAACAGTTGTGCACAGTTTAGCAGTGCATAGGTGTTTTTTAAAGCGCATGTACTTACCTTAAATGAAAATGATAAACATAATATAATAGTACATTGTATCTTAATTTATTATAGAAATAATGAACATTCTTCCATAAAAAATTAAGACGTTATGATTAAAAATTCATGTAAAAGTCATTTTTATTAACAAAAACTCGCTGTTTTTTAATCTTTATTACCTCAAATCGACTAACATCACAATACACATATAAACTACCAGCAGCGTTTTATCAACGTTACAAAACGTTCCGTAACGATACATTCGGAACTGCTCGGCCATTCACTGCGAATAATCTCGGACAAATTTAGACGCTATTTTGAAACTACCGGTGTTGAAGTAAACAAATATATGATTGTTTAGGCAATGAGTGATGTTTCGTTTTTGTCCAAAAATTTTGAAACATCACTTATTGCCTTAACAATCGTATATTTGTTTATTAGATAAGATTATTCGCAGCGAATGGCCGAAGAGTTCTGAATGGAACGTTACGGAACGTTTTTGAACGTTTACTGTAACTGAAAACGCTGCTGATATGAGAATATCATTAACATATTCATGGCGACATATGGAAAGCCATGACTGTCTTATACCGTTCTTATTCAATTAATTGATACATCAAGCTATATACTAGTCTATTTCGACAATATAATATGAAATAAAAGAAATTTTCATTTTGAACCGAAAAAATTATAAAAAGAACGGTATAAGCCAGTTCTGGCTTTCCATAGTGGCAATACGACGTGATTATGACACCACAAATGCTACGATTTGAAGAAAAAAACGTAAAATATCACCCTCCATACAAAGTTAACGAGTTGTAAGATTTTTGTTTATTCTTGTCTTATTTCAATGATACCTACGCGAGGCTAAGCAGAATAGAATTCGCTCTACAAAAACAAATCAGTTTAATTCAATCTTACGACCTTAAATCAGCGATATTCAACAATCATTCATTAGGACTGTATACATTGAACTGTGCTATAGACGCATTTGATATTGTCCGTTTTTTCTCAACTGTCAAAGCTTGAATAAATTCACGGTGAATGTATGCATTGATTTTGTACTGGCGGCCTAATTGTTATTAAATATATTTTGACAAAAATAGATCATACGGCGTAAACAGCTTCACTCGATCATAATACACACTTTCGGAAACTCATGGATGTATCACGACGATAATTTTAACAAACAAATTCACCGTGAAATTATTCATGTTTTGACAGTTGAGAAAAACCGAACCATACATACAATTTCTTGTGAATGCATATTACCTGATTCACAGAACTGACCGTACCCATTGTCTTATTTACTCTAGCGGAAACTTAATATTGTAACAATAATTGAAACGTATTAGTTTGTTTGTTTGTTTTTGTTGGTTTAACGCCGTAGCAACACATTGTATAGGTTATATAACGGCGGTCAGTCAACCTACTCACTGCTCCTGGAAAGGCTAAATCTCTGGATTTAGCTGTTAACCAACTACTAAGCGAATTTTTTCGTCAGTGACTGACACCTGTCTTACATAATTAAAAATCATTGGTAGGAGGGAGAATGGCCGTAGAAATAATTTCATGACCAAGTTCCAGGAAAGTATGCCCCGCCCGGGAATCGAACCCTCTACCCCTCGATCAGTAGACTTGCGTTCTACCAACTGAGCTAGCCGGGCGGCTGAAACGTATTAGTTAGTTTCATTCAACTGTCAGTAGTGAATAAATCAACCCTTTGTATTTAAATACTTACTGCAGTCTGCAGTATTTAGATAGTAGGCACTCACTATAGATATAATAGTTATCAGTATCCATGTAAATTAGCAGGGTTAATTTATGCGTCATTGACAGATAAATAAAATTGAACCATTATAAAAAAAATAAAAGAAAATGAACAATAATAATAAGATAGTTAAAGGTTTATGCAAATATTGTTGGACTATACCTGTTTTCAATAAATGAAAGCACCAATCTTGCAAACATCACAATTGTAAGAATTAAACATCCAAATATAATGGAACCAATATGGTATCTGAAATTTACAAAGCACATTTCAAGGGTTGCCCGCAAGACTGTAGTAAGTGCATTGTTAAAAGAGCGTAGTTACTATACAGTCTTGCGGGCAACCCTCGAGTTGATAGTGCATGTAGGTATATACATGTATACTGAATAGAAATCAATATTGTGTTATTGGGTTACAATGATAACTTAAAGAACAGGATCTGCTTGGTCCAAATTGAGGGTATGGGCAGTCAGCACAGTTCTACGTCGAAAACTCTATGACTACGTACATGTACAATGTATAATTATTCCTAGATTGGTAGTACATTGTATTAGCAAGCAAAAGAAATTGGTGACATTTGAAAGACCAAACCTGTTAAGTAGAAAAATTAACAGTGAATGCGTGATTCACGTGAATGTAAAATTGCTTATTATAGCAGCTTACAGACGACAAGTACGTTTGTTATAAGTAACCATAGCAACTAATGTTAGCTCTACCGAAAAAAACAAGTTATGACATCTTGGAATAATTACTTTCGATTCCGCTTTCTTTATCCAAGTTTGCTAAGTAAAGATAAAGTTTCTTGCATAAGGAAACAAAATGAGATAGATTGGATGTGATTTCAACCAACGCGGAACTTGCTTTCCAATTATTTCAAGTCCAACTCGTAACCACTCGACCCAAACCACTATTGTTCTATTTTATTCAACTGACAGTGGCGCAAACATTAACTCTAATAATTAAGATATTTAAAACTACATTATTTCTTAACTCACTATTGATAATCAAAGTATTGAAATACAGAAAGACTTTCTTGCACATTGAAACCTAACAAATCCATACTAAAGATTAGTCCTTATACAGTAGATTCAAGTATGAATAGAGCAGTGCAAAAATGTGGACGAAATGTTAATTCTACCTTGTATTATTGGCAAATACTTTCAGTTCAAAATGCATGTACAAAGATTTATTTTCCTCTTCTTCTCATACAAAATCTTGAAGTACAGTTTTCCCTGTACATTTTGTCACTTAGCATACAAATTTTGTAGGTATTATAATTATAATGCTGTAAAACAACTTAAACTTCAAGTAATACAAGAATGACCCTAGTATTATTACATTAAACAGCTACATACACTATCAATATACAAATCATTTTATTGCTTACTACATAAACTTATAAACATGGAATGTAAACCTTTGATCTGCTGTAGTTGATATTAACACTTCATTGATTACTAGGTACATGTAAACATGGCCGAGGAGTTCCGGAAGTATCGTTACGGAACCTTTTGAAACGTTTAGGGTAATTGAACAGGCTACTGCTTAGTGTATTAACGAGATGACATAACTACTTTTATCGCTGACTGTGTGGTATATCAGAGACTCGTGTATCACTCCGCAGGTTAAACAGGTCAGGCATTCGAATCGTCGATAGTTTTCGACTTGTGGTATAACTTAAGCCTTTTGGCGAAATCGCCGAAAGTCTAATAATATATCTAAGTCAGCGGAGCTAATGTTTGTACCACTGACGGTTGAATGAAATATAACAATACGTTGTTTTTTTATTGTCATACTGTTAAAATATAACCATTACCTCATAATTCTCCACATTGACTTAAAAATTGGCAACGAAATACTTGATTTCTCTCTGAAATGATACAAAAAAAAACACATTTTTAGTATTTCACATAACGACGGACCTGTACTGGATTAATAGTTCAGAATTTCAGGTTTCTTGATGAACACTTAATATTTTTTTTATTGGGTTCGATTTCGTATTCAACACATATTAAGGACATATATACGACGGCCAGCTCTTCCTACTATAGGTTTCCTCGTCACTTTTCTATCACCAGTACTAACTTAGGCCATGCCATATCGGAATTTTGTTAAGCGTCCACGGGCGCGTAGGTTTTAGAGTCCTCTATCTAAAAAAAAAAACAAAAAATTGTTGGTGAATTTTTCTTAAATAATTATGTTGTTACGGGATTCGATAACTGATTTTTCTCAGGAAAAACCTAGATTTGTCAAACTTCAGTTGACTCTTGACAAAATTCTAATTTGGCATGGCCTTATTATATTACATGGTAACCTCATTCAAATGCCACGGGATGCAACCGTGGTGTTTTGTATCCTAGACTAGATTGTCTCCCTTGCATATATATTTATACGAGTAGATACTCTTTTGTATATATTTCAATTGAATGCCCTAAGGGCATAAATATAATATCGTTTAAATATACTGCATAAAATATTACAGGGAAAATGGAAATAATTTTGAAGTGTATATTAATTTTGAAATATTGATCTAATGGGTTATTTAGGTCCTTAATTGACATAAAAATTGTGTGACTTGTTAAATTATTAACACTGAATATATCATCTTAAAATTACTTGTACTAAAGTCAAATTGAATTTAATAGACATGGTTATCTAAAAAGTTCGTAAACCGTTGAATAACTTTTTACCTGTAATACAAAAGATGACACTACGCAATGAAGGATTGTACTATTGACGTTCAGTCATACACACTACCAAGCGTTTGCCATCTTTCGGTGAAGCATAATGGCTCAGGTCGTTCCAAAACACCACGCCAATCCTTTCTCATATAGAGAAGGGAAATAAGGCATGGTTACCAGAGCTGTCGATGTTTTGCTGGGGGTTGTGCTTACGCTGTTGCATTACGTTTGTCTTCGTGAGAAGACGAACAACCTGCATGAGTCGTGCATAAGGTCGCACGATCATGTCGCGCTACACTGTGTTCCCCTCTATATATCTAAGTATAAACATTTAGCAAAATTAAACACCACTATAGCCAATTTGATTTTAGGCAACACCATGTTTAAATTAACTTTGGCTTTATATCAATTATTCATTTTGTCTTGTTTCACTCAATGAATCATTTTGGTTGAAAAGTAACTTTATCTACAAACCTTTTAGGAAACTTACATGTATAATGTCCAAATTTATATAATAAAAAATTAAAAAAGATTTTATGACTAAAACGTTTGTAGATAAAGTTACTTTTTAACCAAAATGACTCTGAGTGAGAATTTTTTATATAGAGCCAAAGTAAATTTAAAAAGTGGTGTTAAATTTACTAAATGTTTTCTACTATAAGAGGGTTAACAGGACCATGCGCCATGATCGTGCGATCTTATGTACGACTCGTGCAGATTGTTCGTCTTCTCACAAAGACAAACGAAAACAACAGCGTAATCCCAACCCCCAGCAAAACATAAACAGCTCTTGAAACCATACATTATTTCCCTTCTCTGTATGAAAAAGGATTGGTGTGGTGTTTTGGAACGCCCAAAGTCATGAACGCTTTTTGAGAATCGAAAGTGATTGAAATAATTAATATGTAAAATATTTGTGTTTTTGTTTTCGGTTTGTGTGTTTTTGTGAATAGGTACCTAGGTTTGTCAAACTTTAGTTGACGCTTAACAGAATTCCAATTTGGCATGGCCTTACCTTTCCATGAGGCCGACAACTCTTGTATAGGGTATGACCAACCGCGACCGGGCCCGAACCCGCGAACTCCGGATTTGAAGTCAGACATGCTTTCCACTACGCCACGGCTGCGGCTTCCTTTATATTTAAAAACAATGAATCTTAAAAAGCGAATAGTTTTAAATTCTTGAAGTCACCTACTGTCTCACTGTTTGTTTGTTTTTTTGTGTCGAGACGCAAGAAAAGTCGAGAGCTCGTCTTAATTGGCACAAAGCAGTTTTTTGTGCGAGTTTAACGATGGGTCGTTTTGGCTTATTGTAACACTCTGACACACCCAATTAGACCATTCGTAACTCCTCGGCTATTCGCTACGAATAACCTCAGACATATTTAGGCGCCATTTTGAAACTACCGGTGTTGAAGTAAACAAATACACGATCGTTTCAGCAATGAGTGATGTTTCGTTTTTAGTCTGTAAATTTGAAATAACACAGTTCAATGATATCGCTGAACAATATTTGGTTCAATATATAGAATAGAAATATGCTTTGACAAAGATCTGCAAGAACTATTTTGCATAACCGTTACGTGCTTCGCCTCGCGTAGGTAGTAAAAGCTCAAGCCGCCCGGGAAGACCTCCCCCCACGAATCCTTCCGAGATTATTCATTCATGAAAGGTCGAGGTGTTCCGAATGCCAATTGGACTTGTATATTATAATTATAGGCACGGCCTATTGACGGAAAAGACATACAATTTAGTGAAGTAGTTAGTTGTTCGTAAGAGCCATATACAAATGTATATCAAATAAACAATAAAATCTTCATTACGCCAATGTCTGCTTAATTTCACTTAATTGCGCGTTTTAGTCGTACAGTCATACCGTCCCACAATGCAACGACTGGTTAGCACAGGATTCAGAAGCGTTCCAAACATGCAAATTTAGTTCGAAAAAATGAGGATATCTTATTTCCCTTTTATATGATTTTAAGGAGGATCAGAGGGAGGTAGCTAGAAACCGAAAGTGATCGACACAAAATTCAGTTTTGACAGTATACAGAAATTAATCCACCAGAACTCTCGTGATACTTTAAAGTGGGAAAGACATTCGTCTGGAGAGCAGTCCAGTTATGTAGATAACTAGTAGTTTTCTAATTCTGTAGAATAATTTCTTCGGCCATTCTAACTTTTATCACTGATTCTTAATCATGCTGGACAGTTGTCAGTCACTAACGGAAATTATGCGTCGTCTGGTAACTGGTTAACAGCTAAATCCCATTTTTTTGGCATTTCGAGAAGCAAGCAAAAGGCGGAGAATAAATTTGTGATATTTTCATGAACATTTATGTACCAAACGTAAAAAAGCATGCTAAATATGGACTTTTACAGAAAACATTATCATACTGTATAATTCAGAAAAACGTTGTAAGTTACTTTTTAGCGTTTTAATTGATCATTTATTCATCATATTGATGTGATACAATTAATCATGCACATTTAAAGATATAAAGGTATATAGCTCTGATTATCTTGCAGGTTGTTGTTAAAAAATATTACTTGTTGTAAGCATGCATAAATGCTTTTTATATGGTACATACATCATAAATGACTGCATTTTGTTCCTATTTCATTTACTGTCCAATTTATTTATTTTTTCTATTCGGATTTTAAGTTCGGTAAATCCGACGAACTTATGAGCCAAAAAATACAAAAAAATTAAATAAATCAACAGAGTTACGCTCATCGAGCTTACACTAATTTACAACGGTCATTCATTCAGCCACTAACTTTACATTTCGTTGCATTACTTTGACACCTGGCCATCGCTCTACGTACTCACAGTAAACTCCAGCTGTGAAAATCGTAAGCTAAAATATGTATATATACAAGCGTGTGGAAGATAATAATGCGCAATAATACAAAATAACTATTCTCCGTACACAGTATGAATAATGTTTGATTAATGTGAAGATACATTAAATATCATAATTTTAAGTATTTGTTTAAATTAGTATTTGTGTAAATTAGTTTTTTTAATTCATCTCCTTTTGATAGTATTCAAATTTTTCTACTGCACTATTTTCTTGGGCGCATTTACTCATTGTTAGGTGTTGTTCGTTATTTTTCAAATTTCGCAGAGCGCTGACATAGAAAGGAATTTTTTGAAAAAAAATCCTTACAACAATGTCTTGCTACGGCGTAAAACTCAACCAAAAAATCTAAAGACGTCTTACCTTGTAAAGTACCAATGAGAAACAGCACCAGCGATGGTCATTTTATGACAAGCTATAACTATCTGAATACACCATATTATGCCAAATATATAATACCATTTAAATATCTGAATATTGTAAATGTAAATATTTCTAAATGATATGTTATTATTTGACAACATTAAACATGCACTGTATGCATAGTCGTGAATTACCGTATGAAATCTCCGTAAATTCACGAAAACATTACTTTAAGGTTTAGTAATACGGCACGAAAATCCATGTAAGGACTTGCTGTAGTGGTAAAACGTACCACCTCACAATCAAGAGGTTACGGGTTCAATCCCGCATATTTTTTTTTTGCAATTTAAATGTAATCGGTTCATGCTTTATATATACTTGTGTACACGACGGCGCACGGATGCCATGTCGTTGTTTCTATTGAAAATACCTGCCACTAAGGTGTATTACTTACATAATGAGCGTTTTCATTTATGAAAGTCCTTCAGTCTTTAACCATGTCACAAAATTATTATAAAAATATGAATAAAGAAAACATATGATGATAAAGAGACAACAAATGTCGTAAAAAGATATATAATTAATATTCAGTCAATTAGTTAAATGTAATAAGTAAGTCACAGTGTTGCTAATATATGTTACTGGCGTCTGCAAAATTACACAAAAATATCAACCCGTGCGGGGATCGAACCCGTGGTATTTCGATTGACAAATCATTTCTATAAGTCTGTGCTACAAACCGTTTGAAATAAGACAATCGTTACTTTTCCATCTATATCTTTTGGTGTCATTCATTAAAGCGACGAAAACTTGACGAATGTATACAAACTAATCGATACGAATACTAATGAAGTGCATGTTTAATGTTGTCAAATAATACAGAACAGAACATAGCAGAACTTATTCGAGAAACGTGAACATAGTACATAGTTATAATACCATGCATAAATTATGTAAAAACAAAGGCAATGCATGTATGCAAAATTCTTAACAACGTAGATTGTAAAAGGTTGCTTAAAATGATGGGAAGACTTAGAAATAAGGGGAATTAGGTTTTACTATTCATATCCATAGGTAACTCTATCAAAATAATTCGCCATGTATACTAATTACATGAATACAATATTTCTATAAATACAAAAAGCTCTATGACTTTTTGCGAAATTGATGCCAAAGATTAGATTGGATTAGATATTTTGTATTACCTCATACAGTGAAGAGAACATAATAAAGTACATGTACATATCAAGAATAAACAATAAAATGTGAAATGAATTTACTTCCTTGCAACCGTTGTTTGAAAACTGATAAATTGACCATCTATTATTATAATGTGCATAAATACAAACGTTTACCTTTTCAATGGACACTTTATTAAAATTTTGTAAAACATTACACACATATAGACAAGCTATTAGTGCACAATTTTTTTGGCCCTTTACCCCCCCCCCCTCCCAAAAAAAATAGTATTAAGTCATCATTTGTATGTTTCACGTAGCGGAAAGTCCGACGGTTAATTTTCAACCAATTAGTAATAATTATATGATATTAAACAACACTGACCTTTAATACATCGTCTGGCTCCAAGGTCACTGTACCATTATTTTCTTGTAACTTGTAATGACCTGAACAAATATATAACATAGTAAATATGTCTGGAAAAGTTTGCAGAGATTATTTTTTGTAAACATGTCATGTGATTATACTTTTAATTTTTGATTCATCCAATAAAGGGTAAAAAAATATTTATTCGGATAAAAATACAATATATCGTTCAGTACAATTGGCTCAGTAGATAAAAATGTATATATTATTCCCTTGTTTTTTCATGATAAAGATAACTACAGAATATTTCAGAATATATTCATTCCTCTCTGTATTTGAAAGTTATAGTCCTCTTTTGTTAGATGGATACGCCAAGTTGAAAAATTACCATTAGAAGTCGTTCATAAATCATAATCATTAAAACCATATATTTTGGCGTGTGAAATATTATGACAATTTAATAGTGACCTATAAATAGGTAATTTTTAGCCTGAATATTTTTGTGATCTGTTGTATAAAGTTATTTACAGTAAGGGACAACAATACCAACTAGCCAGTACATACAAATCGTGGGTTGTCCGCAAGGCTGTAGTAAGTGCAATGCGTTAAAGAGCAAGTTACTACAGTCTTGCAGGCAACCATCGAAATACAATTATGCTATTTTCACTAACACGTAACAATTTTCACATGTCCTAGGTTTTGGGCTAGTGAGTTAAGGCGATGACTGAAAAAATTAATATAAACCAATACCTACCAGAAGTTTCAATATAGAGGAAAATCCAAGCCAATGATATAAAGACTATAGCTAGGCATATAATTGTCTATAAGAAAAAAACAAAGTGATAAAATATATTGATATCTTAAAATAACGACAAACCATTAAAAATTATTGTTGCTATGGAAACTGTTTTACATACATAAATATTACTTCTGTCATAAAAATAATTTTGAATCTAATAGAGTTGACATTTCTGAAGTATTTTGTAACAAAATAAATGTATCATTTCCCCAAAATAGGGTTTGGAAATTAAAAGATATGCATGTAATTGAAAAAATCGACATTTTTTCTGCATTTTTTCATGGTTTTTTTGGTTAATATCACACATTTTAGCAGATAGTTTTCTATATATTTTGAAAGGACAGTGTCTCAGCTTTGATTTGACACTAATTATAATATTCTAGCTTAATGCTTGTTCAAGTTATTAATGATTTAAAAAAAACACCGACAATTTCTACGAAAAACAAGGCGTTGCAATGGAAACTGTGAAATTTCAGGTAGTGTGCAATAGTTTATTTTTGAGGACAATGCCGATTCTGATTCAGTGGATCCTAGATACAAATTAGCATGGTTGGCAAAAAGTGTAGAGGGGGTGCACGGTGGACCCCTCTGGCCCCCGTACTAAAACAAAGCATACATATACGCGGATACTTACAAATAATGGTTGGAACAACAATAAGGGCATACATTTTATTGCTTCACCGGCCTGGCAGAATAATTCAACAACCTAAACAATGAAATCAAAAAACAAAATTTGTCATGAACAAGACACTCTCACTACATGTATACAACATTTATATTTAATGAATTACTATAAGCGGCAAATATTGCAGCGCTCGGTGAACAAATAACTATTGTGTATACTAAAGAAAGTCTGTGTACCGCCGCAATATGTCGCAACGCCGCATTATGTCACACTTGACGCAAAACGTCGCAATGTCGACGCATTATGTCGCAATCGACGCATTATGTCGCAATCGTCTCCCGCAAAATGTCGCAGCGCTGACGCAAAATGTCGCATTTTTTTACTAACGCACTATGTCTCAACCCTAACGCAAAATGTCGCAATTATAAATTGTGTTACACATCATATCTTGACAACTAATTAATGCAACTAAACTAAGACAGACCCTGAAATAAGTAAGCTTCCGCATATCAGTCAAGTCATAAATGTATGTATCTGTGAATAGCATGTATAAATACAATGCTTACTTCAGGTAGGTGGATACAATGTTTCATAAATATAACAAGAAATGTCTTTAAAAAAGACAAACGGCGGCGATTTAAAAACAAGTGTGCTCACCTGAGGAAAAGGTCAAAGGTCACAGAAGAGCCATTTACAGAGGACCACTCATGTTAAAACCTATTTTTTGACCCAGTGACCTACTTATCCAACCAATCAGACCTATTTGAACAATTTTGGTAGGTAACCACCCACGGACCATTCCTGTTGAGTTTGGGCAAATTATCATAAGCGGTTCAAGAGAAGATGTTGTTTGAACTTTTCCTTATATATTTCAATGTAATATTGTGATTCATGGGGTGGGGTCAATTTTGACCCAGGGGCATAATTTGAACAACTGTGATGGAGGACCTCTAGATGATGTTATATACCAAATATGAAAGCTCTAGGCCTTGTAGTTTCAGACAAGAAGATTTTTGAGAATTGCATTGTGAAAACCTATTCATTAATGCTACAAAACAAAAATTATGAATTTATTCTTAAGGTTCTGGAACTGTAATGGTGACCTTCCACAATTCTTATACTGATATTGTTTCTTGATCTGTACTATTAAAGACATTGAATGCTGAAATTTTAAAGAAATTTACCTTCTGTAACTTAAGTTATGTGCATTTTTATAACGTGACCCTTCATTTTTAGAAAGACCGTAAATTGTGCTGGGACAAAAAGTGAAAGAACTTTTTTTCAAATTCTGCTGTTTTATTTCCAAGTTTTAATCCATTTTCTTGTTATACAGTCATGTAATGACAAATCAGAGCAACCAGGTTACACTTTGGACAAATACATATAAAAATACAGAGATTTGCATACATGTACCCCCAAGCAAAAATCCGAGTTTTTGAGAATGTTAAAAAATTTACCCTATCTTTAAAAGCAAATATCTCAAGTTAGAAGTTAGTTAGACACATGCAACTAGTTTTAAAATTTTCTGCAGTATTAACTGCCCATATAATGAAAAATTTAAGAAATTTTACCGTTTCTAAAATTTTTTATAAGAATTTGTATTAGATTACTGTACTGAAAATGCAAGAGATTTTATAGAGAAAAATAACGTCAACATGGCCAATTACAAATAATACTACTTTATACAAATATATCATCTAAAATTGGTATTTGAGATGGAAAATGTATGTTAAACTCTGCATTATCATATAAAAACCTTCTCTCCATTGCTTTTTGGCAAGCTTGAGGGGACTATTTGGGGATTAAACTTGTACCAGCTATGTTTTCTGCTGTTGTCGTTTTTTGCACTAACAGTTGGACACTAGAGTTAGTAATGTTGGCATATTATGTGCCTTAGCTTTCAAATTATGCTGTTGATTGTATTGTTTTTTTTATAATTAGAATATGATGATATTAAAAACAGAAAATGTGCAACGATTTTGTCTTTATATGCTGACTTTGGTACGATTATTTGTGGGAATTCGGCAATAAATCAATATAAGTTAAACATTCTTTCCAGTTTATCGATATTTGTGTAGTTTATTTTACCTTTGTTCATTTTCAGTACACAAAATAGATTAAACAATCAAAACCCCATTTTGCCCCAAATTCTCCATTTCGTCCATTTCGCCTCAAAATCTCCATTTCGTGTTTCAGTCATACCCAATTTACATCGCAAAAAAAGATGAAAAAAAATGTATTTTACACCTGTACAAACAGAATCAACGCAAAAGTTATGATCCACTACGGCTTTTCATTGTTTTTATGTCGATAAACCATTATTTTTACGATAACTAACTACGATCACGCTGTAGAGCGTCTGGTTTCGCCATTTTCGGAAAATGCGTTACCCTATGACTTCTGGAAAATCCCACGTCACGTGGTGAAAATTTCTAAAAATAGCAATTACGAAACTTGACGAAGATAGGTATTTGGGAAAAAACCTACTTAATTATTGATTTGATAAAGGGAGATAACCGCTGCGGGGAGTTTGGTTTGACGTGTCTATTTTTAGTTTTATCTATTTTTAGACACAACCCCCCCCCCCATTTTTTTGTTGATTTTTGGCAGTTTTTGCAAATATCAAGAGGCTTTGTAAAAAAAGAATTGTCAACTTGATATGCCGGTATATGTGTGCTCCAGCGACAAACAAAAGATTTATTTAAAGCTGCGCAGTTTCTTCCACAAAACAGGAAACTCACAAATTTAATAGTATAGATGTGGAGCTGTGACTCTCAAAGTGTAAACCCCGGAAACTGGACGTAGTGAGGCTTACTTAATAATTATTGGGTAATATGTCAGACTTTTTACTAGAAACCGGTTCACATCTGGAGACGTAATTCATTTTACCCATAAAATATTGTGTTTGACACGTAACTTTTTATTGTTACAATATAAAAAACACTTTGGAAAGCAATAGAAGTCTACCCAAAAAAAATAATCTACGAACGAAGCAAAATTTCGTAAAACACTGCATTACAATAGTGTGGCCTTTATTTTTTCGCGCGTGTCAGGGCCATCCAATCGAAGAGGGGATTTTCTCTGTTTCCCCCGTACGTCATTTTCAGTGCTTATAAAATCATCCAATAGAACGGCGGATTTCCGAAATCCCCAGACAGACGTCATTATACAGAAATGTAGGTCAAAATCCAGCTTAGACAGCTACGCCGAAAAAGTCATTCAAACTTCACGAAAGTCGGTGTACATGTAGACTCACAATTGTATTTTATGATAATTATAAATATGACAATTATTTTCATTTCTATTACGACGTCACCATGGCAAAAACGTGTGATAGTCACACGTATAAAACACGTGTAGAAAACGTCGCGCTAGTTAAAACGACATTTTAATGTGTTAACAAGCTCGAAACTTCTTTTAAAAAAGTACATCATTGTATGCACGGAGAATTTTGCTTAAATTGATATCAGGTTTGCTAGAGAGCTACTTAACGATGACGTAACGTTTAGAAACCATAAAATATCGTCGTAAAATTTAACGTCGTTTTATGTCTACATGCCGTCATATTTTTTAGCTTATCGTGAAAATTAAGCCGGTGACATACATGTATTTTTTTTATTTAAAAAATACATTTTGTATGTATGTATCAATGTTTATATGTAAAAAAATCAGGGGGTCGATCGTGAACAAATTGTCGAAATTTTAAGTTGAAAATCAAGTTATTGATTTTTTCTTACGTCGACGTCAGTTTAAAAAGGTTATAATTTACAATGTCTAACAGCGTAATCATTATGGTAAAGCATTGTTGAACCTCATTTTTCACAACCCGTGTTTTTCACAACTTGTGAAAAACGCGTACGCATTTTTCACAACTTGTGTGAAAAGCACGTTAGCATACAAATTTCATACGAGCATAGAAACGCATTTTTCACAACTTCAAATGTGACGTAAAAAGTTTTGAAAAATTTGAGTTTTTTGGTACTAACGCATTTTTCACACTTGTGATTTTTTTAGTTGCTAGCTGTAAGTAAGTAAGTAAGTAAGTATTTTTTTTTATTTTCGTGACATGTTTTATGACAATATTACAAAAATGAAAACAACATGAAAAGTATTTACAGATAAACACGAGACCCAGTGGGTGTAAGAACCACACTTGCAAAAAGATTTTTTGTGTAAAACGAGGTTTAAAGTTTGTTACAACCCGTTTTGTAATAAAAGCCCGAATTGTTTTAATTATTACAAAACGGGTTATTACAAAAGTAATTGAACATACAAACGCAATTTGTAATCAAATCCCGAAATGTAATAAAATGTCTAGTTATATTAATTTTATCATAAAATATAGTATGATACTTTGAATTATTGGTAAGGAAAGAAAATAATGTTTAACAAGCAAACAATAATGTTCAAATAGACAAATTACTTGCATTCGTCATATAAATTTGAAGATTTCGTCAGAAAAACAAGTTGTCAAATTATATTGAAAAACGAGTATTTAAAAAGTGGTTGAACTTACCAACCCGTTTATTATAAATAATTATTACAATACGGGGTTTTATCACAAAACGGACAAACGTTGAAAAAAACCACGAGCGTAATTTTTACAGGTTGTGAAAAACACGGTGTGTGAAAAATGAGGTTCAACGTTTGAACCTCATTTTTCACAGAACGTGTTTTTCACAACCTATGAAGAGCACGTTTGTGAAAAACGAGGATCAACATGGCAAACTTGCTCAATACCGGAATATGTTGTCGGCCTCGAGGTTTTATCGGCACCCTTTCTCAGCAATTTTGTTACGAATTCCAATATTGAGCGACGGTAAAAAAATCTGACAATTAAATCTGCACCTCTAAAATTGACCACTGTGTAACAATTCACAAAAATATAAATCACAATTATCAAAAGTTTAAAAAAAATCGATGTCCTTTACTTTTATATATCAATTGTATTAGCTATAACCATATTTATTTAAGTTTAATATTCATGCATCTTCCCAACATGTAAACCTTTTTTACCAACTGTATATCTTACCAAAATATGAAATAATTTAGAATCTTCATGTTGCCAGCTATGCATAATACATGTATATAAATATTAGTGTCAGGGTGGATAATGGGTTATGTGCTTCATGCCCCAAGAGTCGCTAGTTTGAACTTAAACGACTAAAGCTAGATAGAAGTTGCTATGGACATAAATGTTACCATGGATATTTGTGCTGTTTTTAGGGACCGTAACATAGGATGCTAGGACCTAAATGTTTGCTAGAAACATTAACGTAATTACTATGGGCAATGAAAATGTTGCAATGAGAGTGTGCTTGAGCAGCTGCTATGGATCTCGAGGCGGTCACTTTGGATGCGAATCTTGTTAATACGAACATTTTAACAGTACCATGGGGCATGTGTGCTTACTATGTACCATAAGATGGTTTCTCTATGCGCGTAAGTGGTTGCTTGCACGTAAAGGTGGTTAAATAAGGCACAAATCTGGCTGGTGGAAGACCTTGGGTTAATGCGACATCTTGCTTCCATGTGCGACATTAACCATCAAAATGATATATTAAAAAAAACTGAAACATTAATTTTGTTTATCATAGTATACTTTTAAATTTACTTTGATATTGACTCATGTTGTGAAAATTGCGTTAGGACTAAAAATCGAAAAATATGTCTAACGTAATTTTCACATTGCTCATTTGTGAAAAACGCGTACGCAATTTTCACAACTTGTGAAAATTGCGTACGCGTTTTTCACAAGTTGTGAAAAACACGGGTTGTGAAAAATGAGGTTCAACAAAGCATTGTTTTGGAATACATCTGATGTAATGATGACACTAAGACACACATATCATGATACTGGACTAATATTATAAATTATCTATCTAAAAAATGAATAAAACAAATGCATTTTGAAATATTTATTTTATATTTCAATTATTCAAATAATGATATATGATTGTGTAATTGTATAAGTCAAATACATGTACAGCTTATTTTGTTGCGGTCATTTTACTATATTGTGCTTTCATATAATAAATTTATATGTTAAGTGTGTGAAATATCTCAAACCGTAGCCGGATTTTTTATTTTCAAGCAATGCAGCAAAAATCATGATCTTCTTTTCATATTTCATTTTGTTAATCAATTTAAATTTTTATTCCTGAATGTAAATACATGTATTGTTAATGTGCCCATGTACATAATGTGCAGTTAAACAATTATAAAAGATTTAAATTAACAATAATTTTGATTAATAATCACAGTGGTGATTCGTCATAGGAATAATTCTTTATCACAGAACTAAATACTGTTTTGGCTAACCAGGAGCGCTATTAAGCTGTAAGTACATGTTATTGTTTTATATATTTCAACACTTTTAAACATTGTTATAACAAGTAAACGTGTGAACATTCAATTTAGACCATATTTCTCATAAAAATAAAGTAAAATAAAGAGTACAAAAAGAAAAATATAGAAAAAAAGAAAATAGAACGGTCAATATTTAAAAAGCATTTAGAGAAATAAAGTAAGAAGAAGAAAAAGATTCAACCAGTTATTTTCACTCCATCATTTGGAGCTACTGAATGACAGGAAAAGTACCCACTTAAAAGGTTAGTTCTATGAGCCGACTCTTAAATGATGCCACAGAGTGGGTCTGAGCCAACGAGGCTGTAAGATTATTTCAAGTTGGTACACAACTAGGGAAGAAGCGGTTGCGGTAAGAGTCTATCAGACAAGAGAAGGGTACACGTAGATAATATGTATTATGATGTCTTGGCATCGGTTTGGATTCTTGTAGATAGATGGTGTGGTCAATGTCAACTAGATGATGTATAATCTTGAAAAATAAGATGAGCTGAGATTTCTGTCTACGTGATTCAAGAGATTCACTTTTCTTACTATTTGTTATTGGAAACTACATTTGTCGATTTGGCACAAAGGGAGGCAACACTGGCAAGTACTAAGATCCTATTTAACTCCCTTGCGTGTGTAAATCGTATGAGATTATATTAAGTATACGCCCCGGGGGCATGTTTATGATTTTAAACACATGGTATAGAAATATATAAAATATAACGCGTGACTGTAGAAATTTTGTTTTTGATTAATTTTATAAGTCTTCAATATATTTTTGTAATAATCTTTAAATATTTAGTTAAATAATAAACAAAGAATCTGCAACCTTAAGTATGACAGAATTAGAGACCAATTGAATTTAATTGACATAATAAACTGCCTACTTTGACAACTCATTCGTTAGTTTTTTACTTGTGATAGAAAATATCACAGTTTGAATGTGTATGTCGTTATTTTGACTTAAATGTCATACATATAGCCAAGCGTTTGCCTTCTTTAAGCGAAGCATTTGACTGGCTCTGGTCGTTCCAAAACACCATGCCATTCCTTTTTCATAGAGAATGGAAATAAGGCTTGGTTACCAGAGCTGTTAATGTTTTGCTAGGAGTTGGCTTACGCTGTTGATTTTGATGTTTGTCTCCGAACGGAGACGAACCGACCTGCATGAGTCGTGCATGTGGTCGCACGATCATGGCGCTTTATTTCCTGTCTCATTTATTTCCCCTCAAAATATTTAAAGTCAGAAGGTATACTAAATTTATTTAACTATCAGTTAAATAAACTTAGATCCTATTGTAATGTAATTGACTGAAGTAACTAGTCTGTTACAAAATTTCTATAGGCCTTTAATTTATTCAGTTTTCCCCCCAAAATAATTGCCCATTCTACATGCGAGTTCCTTTCCACAAATGCCTTTACTAAATTTCTAAAATCATATCACGAGGGGTTTAATAGATAGGAAATGGTGCCAATGCAGTTTCACATTTATATATATCACATAATCTGCAAAATTACGTTGTTATACGTATGCAAATTTCAAACCAGTACGGTATACGTGTACAAAATGTACAAAATAACATTATGTGTTAGTGTCAACGTTAAAATAAAACAATCCAGTCCACTTCATCAATTTTCAAACATGGCACATGAGTCCACACTAGTGTGGTACAGTGACAACGTATTTATTCTTGTGAGGACTTAAATTAATCATTCAGCACGTGTGGCTCAGTGAATTAGACGGATATTACTGACTTGTTTTTACATAGATAATAAAAGAATATTTCTGAATATATTCAATCAAATCTATTTGTGACGGACTATTTTGTTCTTAATTCGACGCACCAATAACAGAATTCACTTGTAGGGCAGTATTGAAAATAAAGGTTGTGTGAGTTATTTGAACTAACTCTGTGGCTGTTAAACCACCACCCCTACGTATGTACGTATGCTAACATATTTTGCCAATGAAACATTGTGTTACATAAAACTGGTCGTTCCATAATGTGGGAACAAGTGGACCTTTGAATCAAACCCTACCTATATTTTTGTGCACCTGCTTCAAAACCATCAAGACCAATTTCGTGAACATAAATGGTAAAAAAATCTCAATTACATAGTAAAATACATAATGCTATACAAACATTTGTGCATAAATGATGACGCCTTAACAATATTTGTTTTGTTGCAAGTATGAACTATCCAAAAAACAATTGATCGAAAGGTTTCTGTCTTAATTATAGTTTCTTGGTTTTCTTTAAATTAACATAACATATTGTATTAACTTGTTCGGATGAACTCAATAAATCATTCGCTTACAATAGTTTTTAGACTAAGCAAATAATGCGTTTCCTTGTCTCCCAGTAATAACTAATAAGGACAGTTAATTTCTCAAAACTTTGGTTGGCTTTCAAATCAATACAGATAAGCTTATTACAACATTTTACCTTGAAAATCCACATGTATGTACTCAGCAGTTGATAGTATTAAACTGATAATGGGGCGGATCTAGACTTTTTACAATGGATTGAACTATTCCATGAATTGTCTGGTCGACAAATGAGATCATGAATCAAAACTTTCCAATTTTCATTGCCGCTTTTAATACAAACTATAACATTGCATTTTGTTCTTAGTCTGCACAAAACTTGAAAAGTCTGGATCCACCACATACTTTCACGCACTTTTTTCTCGAGTTTTAAGCACGGAGAAAACGGTCTGATAATATTAAACACTTAACCATGTGGTATGAGATTCATCAAACACTTTTTTAGCAATTTGATTGGCTGAGAGGGGGGCACCGTTGTCTAAGCAAGTTTACGGACTGGTTGGTCAGACCTCGGAAGCTTTATGGAAGCTAATAATGTGGTCGATATTTTGATTGTAGTCAATTATCAATTATAAGTCATTAACAACGTGTCTCGTTGTGAAGATAGTAGGAACTGATTGAACACCCCTTATAAACCATATTCCGTCTAGCGTGATATTTATCGTGATATAAGTGTCTCCACGTGAAAGTCGTGGTTCTCATGGGAAATTTTCACTGTGTTTACAATTTTTTTGAAAAGCAGTTGGAGAAAACCCCTAACAAAGGATCAACATTTGACATCAACGTAGGCCTATTATAGTTTGGGGTTTTGCGGACATATAAAGAACAATCTTGGTACCAGTCGTAAGGAACAGTATCATTACAATCGCGCGATATGTAAGTTTTTATTTGGAGTTATCATCCTTCTGTGAAATACAAATGCACAAGCTTATCATAATGAGTACATAATTATTTCCCATGTAGTTTTTTCGTTAATACTTTTTTGATATATCGTGCTTGTTTGTTTGATTGTTTGTTGCTTTTAACGCCGTGGCAACACATTGTATAGGTCATATGACGACGGTCAGTCAACCTACTCACTCCTTCTGGAAAGGCTAAATCTCTGGATTTAGCTGTTAACCAACTACTAAGCACATACTTTCGTCAGTAACTGACAACTGCCCTACATAATAAAAATCCTTAGTAGGAGGGAGAATAGCCGTAGAAAGTCTTGGGCAAGCTATTTAGGGACACTTGTCTTTTTCAGAGACATGACTTGTTATCCATTGTTGTTCACTGTCCAAACAATGCAGTTTCAGCTGTTCAACTAATATTTTTTTACCTGAGTTCCTACGAATTGTGAGATAAATGGTTGAAGTATATTCTGAGGAAATGTGGAATATTTTACATGAAAAAGAATGACTTTTTATCATTATTGTCTTTTATCATTATATTTATAGCGTAGATCTACAATGTTATAAAGATACCGTACGTTTATATCAAAATGTCCTCCTTATCAGTATGATTGTAATTTTATTTCCGGAGTTGCCCGCCAGACTGAAGTAATAGTTTTGGAGCAAAGAGCGAGTTACTACAGTCTTGAAAGCAAACCTCGATTTATATGATATACTTTAATGTAACTATGTACCTTTCATGTCATATGAACTAAAATTTTCTACGGTCTTTATTCCGCCGCCTGCAGCATAAAATTCGGCATCGTTCAGCCATTGGTAAAATCTAAGTACTGGTGGTTTAAAGTTATATCTCCATAAAGATTTCGTTATAAAGTACGGTCTAATACAAGTACAGCTTAAAGTAACCATGATAAACGTAAACACAACACTATTCATTTTAAAATATTCATAAGTTTCTATCTCAATATGTCAATGTTACCTCTTAATACGTAAATATATATAATATAAAATATAGATATATGATAAAATATAAAATATAAAAATAAAAATTTAGGCGTTTGCTAGGTTTCCAACCAGCGGCCTCTTGAGCTTTTCAAATGTTCATTTCCGTTCCTTCCCCTTAGCCGACTGCACTATTTGGGTCCTAAAGGACAGAGCATGTAACAATAGTTAAATACTGTAAAAAGGACATTAAATATGGGGAAGATAATTTTGGAAGATGAATCCTAAATATTGTGAGTTGTTATCAAATACAAATAAACTGCACTATCAAATTAAAAAAAGCAACTAAATTATGATTTGTAAAAAACCTATTAATGCTAGTTATGAAATTTCAAGTAAAATAATCCCATGTACGATTTTTTTGACTTACTGATAAATTATGTACTGTGGTATGAATATACTAATAACCTTGTAATTAATATTTTGTAGATAGATCCAAAGACTATCTTGTCACAAACAAGCTGTGTCTGTTCAAATTGTCAAACGTTTGCCTGTTTCTGGCGAAGCATTTTACTGGCCCTGGTCGTTCCCAAACACCAAGTCATTCCCTTTTCTAAGAGAAGGGAAATATGGCATTGTTACCAGAGCTGTTGATTTTTGCAAGGACTTGGTATAACGCTTTGTTTTCTGCGTTCGTCATCCTGAGATGACGAAACAACCTGCATGAGTCGTGTATGTGGTCACACGATCATGGCGCTCTATCCTGTCTTGCCTCCCTATATTTAATTAAATAACTATATTGAAATTGATTTAATATTTCTTTCATCTTGAGAGAAATTTGAAAACAATATTAATGAATACATGTACACTTTAAAATGGATTAATTGGTAAATTTGCTATGTCCATTTCATATATTTCTGTACTTATTACCCGTTCGAAAAATTCATAATGTTTTAAATCTAACCTCCTATAATCGAAGACAGGAAAAGTGCCATGGTCAAAATGCAGTATTATGATATTAACAAACATACATGTATATTCAAAAATACATAAAATGAATTTCTACGCACCCGGGTCACGTCAGTTTAATGAATTGTCTCAAAGCAATTCCATGTCAGATACATTTTACTTCAAAATAATGACGAAACTGTATTCCACATTCTTTGGCATATAAACATAAATACAGTTCTTTATCTTCATTTAGAGTATTCTATTATACTCGCATCGCTATAAGCGGTCTTTCGTATGAACATTTTATACATCTTACAGTATTTAAGATTCGACAATTTTGAAGTTCCCTGAAGAGTGGGCATTTTTCTTTCGGCGCAGCTGTCTAAGCCAATTTTGACCTATATTTTTTCCAATACAATTTGCTCTACACTATCTGTTTGTCCAATGAAATTATATTCCGGTATAGAGAAATGGATAAAGAAACAACATAAAATATATGGTACACTTGGTTATTTGTGATATACAGGTGCGTAGCACTGCCAGTAGATGGTAACTATTTACTCTGTGTATTATGGGTGACCCACTATGATAATTGATTATACATTCGTCGTGACGTTGCGCACAATGTTTGACTACTTAGCGTAACGTCATTTTAACTGCTCAGAACGTCGTATTAGGCCAGCGAACACGTATGAATTGCAGTTTCATATGCGGATCCATCGGGGGGTCCATACGCTACTGACGTCATGACTGAACAGCGAATATGACTATTTATATTATAAAAGAATAGTAAATATTTTGCAAACCTAGAAAAGAAACGTGCAGAACGTAAAACAATAAAATGTCTTAAAGTTGGTGACAGATTCATAACGGATTCAACTGAAATATTAAATGAACAAGTAAAATTCTATACATCAATTTACCAAAAAGAGCATCCTGAAACTGAAATAACTGACATTGACTTTTTTAATGTTCCAAATAAGAAATTAAATGAAGATGAAAAAAATATCTGTGAAGGTTTACTGACTCCTGATGAATGTTATTATGCTCTTAAAGAAATGAACAATAGTAAGAGTCCGGGCTCAGATGGCATCACAGTAGAATTTTATAAAACCTTTTGGGAACACATTAAATGTTACTTAACTGATTCATTAAATTATTCTTTTGAACTTGGTTCTCTCACAGACTTACAAAAGCAAGGTATTATATCTCTAATCCCAAAGTCGGATAAAGATTCTACAATTTTATCAAACTGGCGACCTGTCACATTATTAAACGTAGATTATAAAATTGCTACAAAAACTATAGCTAATAGAATAAAACAAGTTATAACAACAATAATTGATCCTTCACAAACAGGTTTTATAAAAGGACGATATATAGGAGAAAACGTCAGATTGATCTTCGAGATTCTAGAGTATTTAAATGAAAATAACGAACCTGGTTTGCTATTCTTTTCCGATTTTGAAAAAGTCTTTGACTCTCCTAACCATGACTTCATGTTTAAATGCCTTAACCACTTTAACTTTGGACAAGAGCTAACAAAATGGGTAAAACTATTTTATACTGATATTAATAGCATTATCGTAAATAATGGTCACTTTTCCAAAAGTTTTAATATAAAAAATGGTGTTCGACAAGGATGTCCGCTATCATCTTTCCTTTTCCTCATTTGTATCGAACTTCTATCAAATTATATAAGACACGATGAAAACATAATAGGAATTAAATTTGGTGACATTGAAATCAAACAAACACTTTTTGCCGACGATGCAACATTTTTTAATAATGGAAACAGGACCTCGTTTGAAAATCTTATCAACGTAATGAATACTTTTGGAAACGTATCAGGTTTAAAACTTAACTACAAAAAATCAACTATACTTAGAGCTGGCTCACTCAAAAACACCGACATAAAATACTGTAAGAAAAAGAAATTTAAATGGACCTCTGAATGGGCAAAAACACTGGGAATATTTTTTTATAATGATAGAAATGAGAATTTGACAAAAAATTTAGAGCCTAAGATAGAAGAATTTAAAAATTGTTTGAAACAATGGCAACATCGTAAACTAACTTTAATGGGTAAAATTATGGTGGTTAAAACTTTTGCACTTCCGAAACTAGTCTATCCATTTACAGTCTTGAATAATCCAAGTAAAAATATATTAGATGAATTAAACAGCAGTATCTTTAATTTCATATGGAATGGAAAACCAGATAAAGTCAAAAGAAAACTTCTTATTCAAGACAGTAAAGATGGGGGGTTAAAATTAACAAATCTGAATTTTTTTCTTAATTCATTGAAATGTAGTTGGGTAAAACGACTTGTAGACACAAAAAATAACAGCCAACTGAAAATATATTATCATGAAATTTTAAAACGAAAGGGTGACATTCTAATTTTCGAGAGTTATATAATAGAACATGACGTAAGACAAATAATTAAGAAAAATAAATTTTTACAAGACGTAATAATATGCTGGAATAATGTGAAAACTTGTACGAAAAACGACAAAAGTAAACATGTTATCTGGAATAATTCAGAAATAAGAATTAATGATGAAATTATTTTCTGGAATGATTGGTACAATAAAGGCATAAAATTTATTCATCACTTATGGGATTTTAGAATAAACAATTTTTACAATTTTGAAACTTTCCAAGCAATCTATGACATCGACAATAGTTGTTTGTTAAGATACAACCAAATTATAAGACAAATTCCAAATAACTTACTGATAGAAATTGAACCATCATTACTAACACAATCACGACCTCCTACTGTACTGAATAAACTTAGCATCTCAAAACAAGCATGTAAACTATGTTACAAAATACAATTAGATTACAATGACATTCCACACATCCCCTCTCAATTAAAATGGACAAATTTAATGGAACAAGAATTACCATGGGAAAAAATATATTTACATATAAACAAAGCATCTATCGATACCACACTGAGATCATTTCAATATAATCTTCTGATGTTCCTTACACCAACTAACACATATCTATATAAATGTAAACTGACACAATCTAACTTGTGTGATTTTTGTCACCAAGCCAATGAAGATACTGAGCATCTGTTTTGGAAATGCTGTCACTCACAACACATGTGGAACAGATTATCAAATTTTTTTGCCACAAAAGATGTAAACATACAATTTACCTTCAATATGATTATCTTTGGAGTTCTAGAACAATCAAGCCAATACGATGCTATTAATTTTGCCATTTTACTAATGAAATACTTTATATTCAAATGCAAATCAAGACAAACTATTCCAAACTTTAGCACTTTCTTGTCCTTTCTAGATCATAAAATTGATATTGAACTTAATATTGCATTAAATAATGACAAATACAAGAAATTTAAAACCAAATATGAATTATTGTTATAATCAAAAAGTACTCGTCCACCTAAACGGATATACTTCTTAACTTTCATCTCCATCTTTGAATAATTTTTGTTTAACCTTGTATAATTTATGTAGTCTTATATATATAATCTTTGTAACTGTTGTAATAACCTACAATTTACCTATCATTTCTATCTTTAAATAATTTTGTTTAACATATTGTACACATTCCAAGTCATGTAGTCATGTATATTTTTTATGTTATATTATGTAATATGTGGGATTGTATAGTATGGAAACAAATTTACCTATCATTTCTATCTTTAAATAATTTTGTTTAACATATTGTACACATTCCAAGTCATGTATTCTTGTATATATTTTATGTTATATTATGTTATATGTGGGATTGTATAATATGGAAATCTTAATAAAAAAACAAAACTATTTACTCTGTGTATTATGGGTGACCCACTATGATAATTGATTATACATTCGTCGTGACGTTGCGCACAATGTTTGACTACTTAGCGTAACGTCATTTTAACTGCTCAGAACGTCGTATTAGGCCAGCGAACACGTATGAATTGCAGTTTCATATGCGGATCCATCGGGGGGTCCATACGCTACTGACGTCATGACTGAACAGCGAATATGACTATTTATATTTCAAACAAAATGAACCCGAAAATCTTTTTAACGATATTTCTTGTATGATATAAAAAAGATAGAAACATTATTTCTTACTCACCAGTTTGATGTGTTTTCTTAGAGCCAATAATACAAGAATAACAATAACCTGTAGTAAATAAGATCATGTTTTACATAACTTTTAGTCAAGTGTTTTACGTTGATTGCTACATGTATTGACTTATCAGTAGTCGAAATCAGAAACACGGTATTTTAAAAGGCCAGAAACACTGAGAAGTATTCCATTCATGTTCGGAATATGGCACATCATACTTTCAGTTCATTTATTTATGTCCACACAATATAAGTAGGAGCGGGCGTGACCGAGCAGTTACGACGTTAGACTGACAATCATTGAATAACCAGCCCCGCTTTGGCTTGAATTCCATCCAAAACCTAACCCATTGTTTCCTTAAGCAAGAAACTTAATCCTTCTACCTCAGTATTGAGGGTCTATAGGAAGTGGAGGCGAAAGTGATTTTAAAGTTGTAAGAACTTTTTTTCACAATCGAGCTGAAATGAATTAGTTTAATACATGTAGTAAACTATACTATGCTATTCTAAATAACGTGTTATTTTAATTTATGTTTCCATCTGCTAAGAGGCTGTCGGCATAAAAGAGCCCGCCTTAAAAGTTGATGAGGGGGGGGGGCTCTTCAATCCGACAGCCCGTGGTTCCGCTAAATATGTCTGTTTAAAATGTTTGATATGTTTGTAAAATGTAAATATGTTTTCACTCTTAGTTTCTCGATCATTGCAGCAATTGTGATCATTGTCATATGTAACGGTGTGTCAACGGTTTCTAAAAGGCATTAAGTAGGATTTGTTTTTGGTTCTTTTTTCGTAACTTATTAAATTATTGTCGTTGCATTTTATACTAAGTCTTCATAAAATCGATCCACGAATTTATTCGTTGGTTTTACGCCGTGTCAACGCAAATCATGGCCACTAGTCCAGCAGTATATGAGGTGAACCGTGCACTTGAGTCCCCACAAAGTTTTTTTGCTGTTTCTATATCTTTGAAAGGTGCTGAATAAGAATCCGAGTGATGACACCCTGTCATCCTTGAGCAATTTGCATAATATGCAAATTAAGTCCGCCATTATAGAAATTTCGTTTTTCGCCAATAACTCAATAACCAACTTAGATACAAAATTGAAATATGTATCCATACCCATGTTTTCAGGGTCTATCTATCACATGGTACTAATATCAGCTTGATCAGATCACTTAAATATGCAAATTTATGCAAATTAGGTATTTTACGAAACACAATATTCGATTTTGCTATACAAATCAACGTCTGTAGTTTTTACATTGAGATTTTGAGTAAAATATGTTTATGTTATGCTAATTTTGTATATATATTAAATACAAATATATCAAATAATTACATTAAATCAGTAATTGATGCTCTAAAGATATGCAAAATATTCAAATTGCGATAAAACTTGTAGGATTTTGCCTAAAACATTACATGGTGTCATGAGTATTTATGCCATTGTCAAGCATTCTGTTGATGCCTTGATAATGTTGATTCAGCTTCTATACCTTTGAACACAGCTGACTGAGAAATTTAGTGATGACATTCAGTCATCCTTGAACAATTAGCATAATATGCAAATTTGGTCCGCCATAATCGAAATTCTGTTTTTCGCTAATAACACGATAATCAATCATGATAAGATTTTAAAATATGTGTCTGCACCCATGTTTACAGGGTCTAGCTATCATATGATACCACATTCAGCATGATCAGATGATTTGCATATACAAATGTATGCAAATAAGGTTTTTCAAATGAACTGTTTTTCAAGTGAATTTTATTTTGTTTTAATTTAAGTACTTCAAGAAGGAAATTTTCCAGGAAATAAAGTTATCTGTCATTTGCGATCCAATTTATGTTCGGTAGGATTTCAATGTCCAGAATGTCCACATTATGAAACCATTCATATACCACACCTAATCAAAGTATTAATATAAAATGAATGTTTATAATGTGTTACTTATTACCTTGTGGTCTACGCACATGGGTGCTTTCAGTTCAAAATAACATTTTGAAGTGGTGTGCCTTTACGCCAGAACAAAAAAAAGGAAGAACAATAAATTAATTTGAATAGTACATCGTAAAATTGATTGTAAAATTAAAGCTACTGAATTCAATAGTGTTTCCTTATCATAAAAAACATCCTGTCGTTGACATAATTTAAACATCTATTTGATTGATATACATGTACTTCATGGCAATAGTAGTAGCTGGAAAGTCTTACTCATTTTCTTGCAGATTTGACCTCTCAACATTGTTTACTGTGGAAAGAAGTTCGTGGAACTACATGTGTCAACTTTATTCATTTGCTCATAGTTTCCAATAATTAATTTACTCAAGATTTGATAGAAAGTTCTAGGCATGTATATTAATATATAATAACAATGCCAGCATTAAGGAGTGTCATATACATAAATCTATTGCTAGCATGTTCAATAATATTTGTTACTTTTCAACTTTTCATAATCATAAATATGACAATGAGAACTTGCATGCATGTTTGATAACTAGATTTTGTATGTTTATCGCATAATTGGTCATTGCCAGGTGAGCAGGAATCTCAATTCTGTAACGCCATGATAATCAAACTTACCGGGTATTTTGGACTATCACGGAAGGTCATGAACTGCAAGAATTGAATTGGGATAGCCAAACTCGGAGTGTGCTGTACATGGTCATGGCTACCCAAACTTAATTTGTCTTTGTGTGGCTAAATTTTCGACTTTAATTTGACTAATAGTTGTTTTGCATAGTATGTTCTTACAATCATTTGAATGCATCCTTACGTATCTTCCTCATTATATAAAAAATTGATTACAGAACATATTCTAAGTAGGGGCAATAAGTCATTGGAGAAATTACGGGCACAAAAACAATATTTTTTACAATCTAATGACCGTAAGGAACACGTATCTTAATTATCTAAATTTTATATATAATAAGCAATGCATGTTCTTAGTTTATGTAGAATACCTTAGTTCTATACACTGACTTTAACTTAGATAGAGACAAAGGATATCACTTTATTTTATCCACTTAATTTGCATTAGTATACATATCCAAATCATCCGATCATTATAATATTAGTATATGTTCTCCGACATAAAACGAAACAAACTATTGCCATGGAAGCATATATATAGGTAAATACATACTGTTTATGTTTGTCATATATGATTATTGAGATATTACTAATGTTTTTCAAGTGTGTCGTCACTCTTAATATACTAACTAAATGCTTTGTCTTTAATTATTTGAAAATTAACGTTAATCTGTTCATAACAACACGAAATTTGGTATCTGATCTTTATTTTATATAGTGAAAAAAAACAACACTTTCCTATACTTGCATACATCTGCATTTGCAAATCATCTCTGATAATGCTTAAGGTCGTATCATATGATAGCTAGACCCTACAAACATGGATGCAGACACATATGTTAAATTTTTATCATGAATTTTGTAATTGTGTTATTAGCGAAAAACGAAATTTCGGTAATGGCGGACAAAATTTGCATATTATACTAATTGCTCATGGGTGACAGGATGTCCTAACTAAATATCTTAGTCAGCTCTGTCCAAAAAACTAAATCAAAATTATCCACACCTCTACAGAATGCAAGACAACGGCATAAATATACATGACATCATGTAGTCTAATGTTTGAGGCAAAATCCTACAAGTTTTATCGCAATTTGAATATTTTGCATATCTTTATAGTATCATTTACTTCAATTTAATGTCATTATTTGATATATTTGTATTTAATACATTGTATATACAAAAGTAGCATAACATAAACATATTTTACTCAAAATATCAATGTAACAACTACAGACGTTGATTTGTACAGCAAAACCAAATATTGTATTTCGTAAAATACTTAATTTTCATAAATTTGCATATTTAAATGATCTGATCAAGCTGATATTAGTACCATGTGATAGATAGACCCTGAAAACATGGGTATGGATACATATTTTAAATTTGTATCTAAGTTGGTTATTGAGTTATTGGCGAAAAACGAAATTTCTATAATGGCGGACTTAATTTGCATATTATGCAAATTGCTCAAGGATGACAGGGTGTCATCACTCGGATTCTTATTCAGCACCTTTCAAAGATATAGAAACAGCAAAAAAACTTTGTGGGGACTCAAGTGCACGGTTCACCTAAAATATGGCATTTTACTGCAGGACTACACTATACCTACAGCCTGCTCACCAAACACAGTGTTTCTGTACCTTTGTCTCTAACCAGTACTCGCCCTTCCTCAAGGCCGACAAGTTCTCCATATAACTTGTAAATGAAATAAAACGACATTATTGTCAAATTTTATGAAAGTTTATTACCAGCCCGTTGGAGATTCGATAGCAACTCCTTCAAGACACTCTATTATTCGAAATCTTACGCGTAGCTTCTGTGCCAAAGAACCGGGAAAGATAGAATCAATTGGGATTGTAATGTAACTACATTGTTTGAAAAACTTTTGAGATTTGGAGGACTCATCCCTAAATATAACGTTCAACCATCGTGTAATATATTCATATGAACAGGTTAGAAGTGATCATTACTTACTGTAATCACGGTGGTACATATTGATCCAATCAACCAATCACGTGTCTTCTTCATCATATGTGGTGTTCTGTCTTCTGATACGATGGCGTCCATATCTGTTTTAACTTGGTGGTAATGATACCTGATTTAAGATTAAATACAAAATAATATAATCACAGGCACGGCCTATTAATGGAAAAGACATGCAATTTAGTGATGTAGTTAGTTAGTCGTAAACACTATATATTTAAACAATTAAATCTCCAATTTGCCAATGTTTGCTTCATTTCGTCCATTTCACTCAAAATTCTTCATTGCGTGTTTTGTCATACCGTCCCTCAATGTAACGAGTGGCAATCGCAAGAACAAGAAGCGTTCCGAACGTGCATATTCTGTTCGAAAAAAATGAGGGTATGATATCTCCCTTTTACTTGATTTATAGAAGAACCAAAGGGAGGTAACTAGAAAACTAAAACATCGACACTCAATCAGTTTGGATAGCATACAGAAATTAATCCGCCAAAATGCACGCGGTACCTTAAAGTTGAAAAGACAAGCGTCTTTTCCATATCTTTATAACAGAGTGTATATTCACGTGGTATACTATTACTATAACAGCTAAATAGGCATTTATTTTTCAAGGCAAACTGACGTGCAGATTGAAGATAATTAAAGTCACTAAAACGTATTTATCATATATTTCGTTACTAAAGGTTAATATTTCCCATGTTAAGGAGCAGACTGTAGCAAATCCTTATTAAAATCCGCCGCGGACGACTAGGCCATGCCAAATTGGAATTTCGTTAAGCGTCAACTCAAGTTTGACAAACCTAGGTACCTTTTTACAAAAGCACACAAACCGAAAACAAAAGCACATGTCCATTCTAGCTAGAATTCACACAAATAAGTGCTTAGTAGTACATGAATGTTTATAACATTCATGTGAGATTAAAGTAATTCTATAAAAAAATTATATACAACATACACTAGTCCATTTGCAATAATCAAAGGAACTATCAGTTTTTCCTGAGAAAAATCAGAGAACAACGTCACAGTCTAAACCACTGACGAAGACAATGTGACTGGCACCATAATCAGAGAAGAAGGATTATCAGACCATCACTGATAATGATCCTTTTATACATGTATATTGTACATTTATTTATTAAATTATCAAACATGATTGGTTTAATTAACGGTTAATAAACATTTTTTAAAGAATTTTAATCCCTCACTTATAGAGATCACAGGCGTAAGCAGCATTTCGTGCTATTAATTGTTTAGGGACCTTTAATGTTTTGTGCCAATAATTTCTTGTAAAGAAATATAATCTACGTTCGATTAGCCGTCGGAACATGGGACAGAACATGCTTTTGAATCGAATAATCTGGATTGGTTATCAATAAATATAATTTCTTGCCAAATGAACAGGTGAATTATAATGTATACCATAAAAATGAGTTTGTACGTGCTCGGTCGGAACATGACGAAATTGTTAAACTCTGACACATATATTGCTTTCAAGAATGCTTTACTAAAGGAGATGTCATACATGGCTAACCGACGATTTCAAGCATTTTTGGAAATGCTAATACTTGTACTGTATACATTATTTTAAGTGCTGATTCCCGCGTATTGGGTTTGTTTTAAAGATAATTATTTCCGGACTGTAACTGTTCGGGTCGTGTGCAATTAAACCTGAATTTTACGGCGCATTGGATGCAAGTCCTTAAGTGAAATAAATTTAACAAGGATAAAATCATCAATATACATTTTGTCAATGAGTATCACAATGGATAAAATACTTGCAATAAAATCCATCCATGACTATATCGGGTTTAAATACTTACAAGTCAGTAAATTTGGAAAATCCTCTGTTTTGAAGTGGTTTTTTTTTGGGGGGGGGGGGGGGTGAAAATCTTGTGCAATAAAATAGTGTGAATTATCATTGGTAAAGTCACACTATTAGTGTAGACTATGATACATTAAGTAGCACCCTGACTTGGATACTGGAGTATCAAACCCTTTCAAGAAAATAAAAATTGATGTAGATTTTTTTCTCTGTGAAGGTATAGATTGAAGTACTGTGAAAGCTAAGGGATTATAAAATCTATAAAATCTATTCAATAAAGAATAAAGGCTTATGATGGAAAAGTTTCATTTCACCAATGCGTAATCTGACAAGAACTGGAGAGATTAAAGAAAAATTCCTGAATAAAAAATGTTAATACAACATACTCATTTAAAAATACAATAACTGCATTTAACTTAAGTATATTAATAATATAAATGATAATTATTAACTATCAATTAATGTATTGAATATATTATTTGTACTTGTTGAAGTCATCAACATAATTAATGTTTGGAACATATATCACTTTTACTTCAAAATAACTAGTTTGTGTGTAATAATGAACTCTGGTATTTAGATAAATCTTAGTATAACACTTTGAATCTTAACATGTGTTTATTTTCTTACAAGATATAGATAATTTGTGCATATAAAACACTTTCAACTATTTTCCAAAAAATAATCCCATTCACTTGACTACATTAACCTCTTTGTTAAATCAGGTAATCAAATGAAAAAAAGAAATATAATTTATTATTAATTAATTCTTAATTATATCTGTAAATTTAACCTTCATCATTAAACACCATCAGTGTAGGTAAAATTAATTTCTAAGACATTTATGATAAGCAGAAATGGGGTTTAAATACATTATTTTCAGTTCAGTTACTATATAGACTAATTAAACAATGTAATAGTCATATTGTAACAGTTAATAGCTTTGACTAATTACAACAGTAATCATAGTAATACGTAAATTCAATCGTTCAATATTGTAAATGACTCAAGCAGATTTTTATTGTGAAGAGAGTATGAAAAAAACATGTAATCGACACCAGTAATAATTTCTACGGCCATTCTGCCTCCTTCCCCTGATTCTAAATCATGTAGGGCAGTCATCAGTCACTGACAAAGTATGCACCTAGTAGTTTGTTAACAGTTAAATCCAGAGATAAAGCCTCTCCAGGAACAGTGAGTAGGTGGATTGACCGCTGTGATATAACCTTTATAAGTTGTTGCTACAGCATAAAACCCAACAAAAATTGAATAAATCAAAACACAATGAATACCCAGTACTTTCAGTGCTTTGATTTTGGATAGGGGACTCTAAACCTACGCGCACGCGTACACAACAAAATTCCGGTATGGCATTGCCTTACATTAGGCAGCGCACGCGCAATTAATGGGATAATTACTTCTGCAATTAATAAAGTTCGAATTACGCGTTAACAAGCACGCGATATGCTGTTTGTGGAATTGAAGTACATGTATAACTTATCTGGCTCATATAAGGGAACGGTTCATTATATCGCTTCCGTTTGTTGTATAAACCTTATACTCAATTAAAACCCCACTGCACCATTGGTGCTTTAATTATCATATCACAATCATTTACAATTGTTTGTCATTTGCACTAAATTGTCAATATCAAAACACTGCTTTACTGTTTCAAAATGTTTCTTAATAATTTTGAGAGTTTTAGGAAGATTGATATATATTAAGTTGAAACCCGTAAACGAGTAACTTTAAATATTTCAATGCACAGTAAAGTTCCGTTTTTATACCATCTTATTTATTGCAAAATCGTGCATTTTTTACCATCTTTAAGTCTCAAACTTACGTCACTAGCCCGATGATACTCTTACCCATCTTATTATTTAGTAAATGAGAGTATCATCGAGCTACTGACCTGTGTTCCCAAAAGCATCATTTGAATAGAAAAATGTCTCTTTATTGAAACTAATCTGCAATCAATACCAGCGATTTTGACGGTCCTGATTATGGAAATTTATTTAAATATTAGTTATAATAGTAATAAGTATTTATTACCAACACATTCCTGTAGCAGCCAATGTTCCTATCACCATAGCAACAACCATCAACCAAACAATAAACTTGGCCAAGTATTTCAGCAAGAATGTCAGTATTAATGATATAACTGCAAGAAGAAGAAAACAGAACATTTGTGAGTTGACAAAGTCTTCATGAAGGAAAGGAAATATTTGTCCAATCATTACATCTCAAGAAAGTATAAAAAGGAATTATACAATACCAATCTGAACAGTAAAAACAAATGAAATACTTGAACATTTTATAATCGATATACAAAATTAATGTATTATAAATAATGAAATAATAATTTTGCGCTGACAGTTTCAAGACGACTGAATTATATCGTGCTTTCCAAAAGATTTTGGACAAAAATGAAGTATTAAAAATGTAGGGTTTTTGCGATTTTATAAAAAAACTTTTTACAACCGTGAAATAATTACGAATAAGGGTCGAGTATCAGGTTCCGGATTCAAAAAAATACGTAAGGAAATGTTTTGACTCAACATTATGAGTTTCCAATCAAATAAGTCGAGTTTCAAATCAAATTCTCAAGTTCAGATTTGTTTGTATCCAAGGCCAGGTCAAAATTGTGGACCAATATAATATCATTAGCTCGAACTTGTTCAATACAATGTAATACAAAATACTTTCTCGTACCAACAGCAAGTACACATAGTAAAGTCATTTCCAGCCAAGTATTCATAATGTCATTTGCTCCTTTCTGTGAAATAAAAAAAATATATATATTAACACGTATTATAAATTCTGGCCGGTTTTCGGAGGTAGATTTAAGTTGAAATTTCTGGTAAAGTTATCCAGTATCCGGAATTCAGAGTTTTTCAGTTAGTATGAGTAAAATATATAAGGAAGAAACACGGACCGGTCGATTTATCCGGTTTTTGGGAGAGACCGGTTTGGGGAGGGATCAGTTTTGGGAGGGATCGGTTTGGGGAAAGATCGGGTTGAGGAGGTTCTACTGTACTTCTACATTTTCAAATTTAATTCATAACAAATCATTCCAAATAGTTCAAGTTTTACACCAAACAATGAAGAAAATGATAATACCGAGAAAAGCAATAGACTTGGATGATTAATGGGAGCGGCTGATGCCAGTAGAATAACCTTTTTTCAGAATCTTATAAAAATGGCCGCATGTACTAATAATATGAAATAATGTGTACAACGTTGTTATTGCTCAGAAATGCTAACTCAAGTTAAAGTTTTGTTCGTATGTACATTGTATAGTGCTTGGCTATCAAACTTTTGATGACATTATACATGTATCTTAAGGACAGAACTGTTAACGAATGTATATAAATTGATTATTCTAATCGTGTTCGTTTGTCCTAAATGTTAAACAACATTATTGCTACTTATTAGTGTAAATTACTCATCTTTTGAACTGCATTTTCAATTTCCAAACTAAAAATCAATTAGATCATTGCTGCAAAATGTACAAGTAAGATGTGGACTTACCATTGTTTTACTATTGAAAATTAGTATACACTAGCATGAATTATAAATCTTACCTCGAATAGATTTTCCTCTATAGCGTTAAGGAGACTGTTTGCAGCTGATAGTAAATGATTAATTCTCTTTGATATGGAGGTTGGTATACACCGATACAAAAAATCATCACTGAAATGTTAACATTAATGTCAAAATAACAGTCAAATCATCACTGAATTTTTTACATTAATGTAAAAACAGTCAAATCATCAAATCATCACTAAAATGTTTCCATTAATGTATAAAACCAGTCAAATCATCACTGACATTTTTTATTAATGTAAAAAACCAGTCAAATCATCACTGACATGTTTCATTAATGTAAAAAAACGGTCAAGTCATCACTAAAATGTTTGCATTAATTAAAAAAAAAACAACAGTCAAATTATCACTGACATTTTACATTACTTACTTACTTACTTACAGAAATCCTCAGTTTTCCCAAAAAAACGAATATCTTGCCTATTTCTTGTTTTTATCTTATTATTTTATGACATCATGTTGAAGATTATACGTATATTTTCATCTCACGAGAATACTCGATGTCACGAGATATATCACGAGAATAACTCCGCCAATTTAGATACCCACTTCAGTATTTATAAACTCACTACCGATAATCGAGTGTTTAAATCAGCGGGGTGAATGTATGTGCCACTGTCAGCTGAAATATCGATGCTAGAAATAATTAATAGAACTTACTGTTCGTGAATAGGAAGAGCTGGACATCCAATTTGTCCATTTGTACCATCAAAATATTCTGTTGGGTTTATATCATATGTACATAGCTTCGACCCATCCGCTGTTGCAAAAGACTGCATCTGTGATACAGTATTTATGTCACTAGCGGGACAAGATGATACACAAATCTTTACAGAATCTGACTGGCCAGTAGCAGAATCAACTACGTAATCAAATATATTTTCATTGAAGTAAAACAGGTATCTGAAATACAAAACATTTGAATAAAACAATTCTAGACGTCAGAATGTCTGGGACAACATTTTCATTTTTAATCAAGTTATAAATTACATGAACGCATGAATAGTTAAGGGTTAATAAATGTTAAAAATACGTTTGGTTCACTCATTCCGTAATGCGCCTGATAACAAATTCAGTGATAAGCCTTTAGATAGTGAATATGATGTCTGACTACCAGGGAATGTCTTAAACAACTACCCGGCTTGCTCACTTGGTAGCACACAAGTCTACTGATCAAGGGGTCGCATAGTAGCTGGTTAACAGCTAAATCCAGAGATTTGGCCTTTCATGGAATAGTGAGTAGGTTGACTGACCACCGTTATATGTCCTATACAATGTGTTGCTACGGCGTAAAACCCATCAACAACAACAAAATAACTTAAATATGAAAGCACTAACAAAGCCAAGACAAGACCCTGATGCATATCATTCTTTGAACCGGCCAGAGCAAGTGATAATGGTCAGACTACGCTAAGGACATAAAAGACTGAATGCACACATGTACAAAAAGTACCGACTCGTACAATCCCCAAAGTGCCCGTGCGGGGAAGAAGATTAAACTGCAGAGCATGTCCTCCAAAGATGTAAGCGACACGACCAGGAGCGAGCTGCGACGTGGCCTCAGGAAACAACCCTCCAACAGAAGCTATATGGCGATGTTGAGGACCAGAGACGGACCACATCCTTCATCGTAGATACTGGCGTAATTGTGTAAATGCGAACGCCTGTAAGTACTTAAACGTGTTGAAACGATGCATACAACATTTTACACTTTAGTACTTGACAGATCTTGGCGATCTATACCACCATGGGAATTATGTATGTTATCTATTTCTCTGGTTGGACTTAAAATTCGTCAAAATTGCATGAATTTATCACAAATATAATCAACTTAAAATTGCCCATATGGTTGCCTAGTGCCTACATATATATTTCTAAATCAATATAAAGATTTCATTAAAACGCCGAAATCTAGTCTTAAATAATATTATAGATATTTAATCATTTTAGACAAGAAAATCCAGTGATTATTTTTACATCAAACATTTAAGGCACACAATCATTAGACATCGATAATTGACATCTTGCATAACGCTGCATTACTTATTTTGTCAAAGTATTACAGAAACGACGTGATCATAGATTTATCTGATAAAAAACCAAGATTTGAATCATTGTAGACAGGTAAAGCCAGTAGATGACAAGCATACATTAATTGTGATATATTGCTCAATCAATACATGTATAATATAATTATGTACAATGTATGACAATATGGCCTCAACAAGTTGATCATATGTTCTATGGATTCGCTCGCACCTTAATTTTGACGATTTTTACACAATTTTTTTTATTTCCTCGCTCGCTCATAAAAATTTGGTTAATCTGCTATATAAAGCAACTAAATTAAGATTTATTTTTATTTCTTCGCTCGCTCGCCCCATTTTTTTCCCAGACAAAAATCCATAGAACACATGATCAACTTGTTGTGGCCTAACATAATGATAATCAATTTTGCAATCCGTGTATATAACATGTAGACAATATCAGTATGAAAATTTCAAATTTCTTAAAATAAGAAATAATGGTGTACATATTTGAACGGTCTTAATATAGGTAGATGTTCCTACCACAGGTGCCAGGCACAAATTTTCCACATTATAGTATGTATAGAGAATTTTGTTTGGCACCTGTGGTATGTACTCAAATTTAACTTTTGGGGCTAAAAATCATCAAAATCATCACAAGATTTTGCAGTAGCAAATATATCGAATTACGGATATCAACGATTGGCGGACATTAAAGATCTCGGTGCATATTTATATTTCTAATCCCGACAGGCCCGTGTCCTAAGTCGTCAAATTTTTGAATCAATAATAAATTGACAAATTTATGTTGATATGCTAGTCGGACTTATGATGCATTATATGGTCCAATTTTGTTTTAAACAAAATTTGCTTATGTCAGATTTCCACCATAACAAAAGCCACAGAAGGTACAAACGTTTTAATATAATTGTACTTACGGTATACCGGACATATCTAACCCAGTTAGATTTGTGTCTACCCCATCAACAATGGTATTCTTTTGATTACAAATGTTACCATAGCTGTCCGTACCATAGATTATTCTATATGGATTACCCAGGACAATAGCCCTCCAAGATACAGCACCCTACAATATGTACGATTCTTTATTATCTAGGCCACTTAATAATATACATTGTACATGTATTTCATAACATTTTGGTAATCTATTAAAGCAGTGGTCACGCGGGATGATAATGTCAGACCAAAATATCCGGCAGAATTTAAATAGTTATAAAACGCAAGATTTCTTAGTGGAAGAAGATTTTGAAACAAAATACAGTTTTACAGCGTGTAAAGCACATTTATTCCAGTAAACCGTAATACGTATCAAACTGAAACACCCCAGGACACGCCAAACCGTAAGAACACTGTCTTATTTGAATATGGAATGTATTATTTAATATGGAATTCACCATTTATAAACATGAGACTACATGTAGCTCCTTTAACCTTTATTAACATGATCATTCATGTAGCCTCTTTAACCTTTATAAACATGAGACTTCATGTAGCCCCTTTACAAATATGAGACTAAATGTATCACGTGTGTTGGGACATCTTCACTAAGGATTAAACACTAAAATCCAGTCCAAATTTAGTTCATGCGCGGCATGGACAAAATCCACTGTATACAGTCTCTATCAACCAATAACTAGTATAATGAACTAAAATAGAAATTTTGTTCATGCGCGGCATGAACAAAATCTGAAAACTACAATACGAATAGGCTACATACAGTCTATTTTGTTGAACAAAATGAACTGTACAGTGAGTATAGTGAATTCCATATTAAATGATACATTCCATATTCAAATAAGACAGTGTTTAAAGAATGAGGTGGTTCAGCCACTAAAGCACAAGACCATCCACGGAAAAATAGTTAAGTTTAGCGGGATGAGTTTATGAGGTTTCCCAGGTAAGTACTTTAGTGAAGTATCTTGTATCATCATAGTTATTTCAAATTTTCTTATATGTAAATTTACTAAGAAAATTGGCCGTAAATGCATAGAACGTTTTCAGCGCAAAACTTGTCAACTAATGCAATATTTGCAGGGCCCATATAATTATTATCAATTGTTAACAATATACATTTGTGTTTTAGAAACATATTACTTACCATTCCACCCATGAAGAATATAAAAATAATAAGAAATATTATATCTCTGCATTCTCTGTTGTCCGTAGGTCCATCAAATTTAATAAATGTTTCTGCCGGTTTTACCTGAAATGTTTAATTTCGTTGTAAATGTCAGTCAATGCGCACGTTAGTTCTAATGAAATCAAAATTCAACGTCGCTGTTTCCTTAACCAAATTCAATAAATCTGCCAATCGCTTTTAACTGAAATTGTTCATTTACATGTAAATGTAGGTGTATGCATTAGTTAATATGCAATCCTAATTCGATGTCGCTGCTTGATATTGTTACATAATGTACTATACTACATAAATTATCATGTTGAATGTACATATCAAGTACATACATGTATGAACACAATTGTCGCATGGTCTAGTTGGGATATAATATATACAAATGTATATTAAATTAGGCAGTTAGCTCTCGGAACGCAACGAAGAAATTTGGCCACAAATAATGCTCGAACACGAGAATTATGAACAATCGTTTTCTATCTGTACTTTATTGTATTACCGTAATGGATTATGAACATACATTAAGTACGAAGAACTATACCGATAAAAGACAACTATTAAATATCAAAATCAGACTTACTTTGTTATAGAATAAATTAAACGTTGTTGCCCTGTGAACCAGGCACTACACAACAAACATCAGTGTGGCAACGTAACAGTCATAGGCGGTCGTCACGGTTCCGACACAAAAACTAAAATATATACTTAGTGTTTTAACTCGGAACCGTGCCAGTCGCCAATGGTACCAGTTGCATAATACATGCATTAAAAGAGCAAAATGCTGATCCAAGAATGAAAATGTAAAAAGTGTAACAACTTGTTTCACTATGTACATCGTCAGTTATCCCACGATACATTATACCTCAGTCCCATAAAATCGTGGCTTGTTACGGACCCGTACGTGCAGACAGTCGTAAGCCTCTGGAAGCCTTGCGTATCAAGGTGAGGGTACGCACATGGAACTAAACAACCCACCCGTACGGAGCCGTAGCTGGAAGATATGCATGTTTAATTTATACTCGGTCATGATTTTGTTTATAATTTGACTCTGAAACTGATAGGTGTTTCCAGGGCTCATATCACGGACCCTGGTAAAAACGTAACAGTCCGTACGGGTACGCAAGAGTTCGTACGGGTCCTTGCGGAGCTTGATCGCACGGCGCCCGTACGGTGCCCTCACGGCTATTTTTATGTTTATGGGACTGTAGCTTTACTCCGCAAGTGTAACGGAAGAAAGTACTGTGGTTGCCGACGATGGTTTTACTATCGTGAATTGTGTATATTATAATACATGTAGTAATACTTTAACTACTGTCGTTTGCACATTAATTCTTAATTACCTCTCTCAGAACATTCATTACTGTCTCAATTACTTCATATTTGTCGCTTTTAAGGAGGTTGAATAATAGTAACATCCTATACAATGTATAAGTGGCGCTCATGGTCGAGTGGTAAAGAAGTTGGGCAGGTAATCATTGGATACAAATGTAGCAAGTCCCGAGTTGGTTTCAATCGAAAACAAAACCTACATTGTTTCAATAAGCAAGAAACTGTTTCATTCTAGTTAGGTATTGGAAGACTAGGAAGCGTACTTGATGGTGATAAATTTATGTTTTAAGAACATTTCAGAATTGAGCTAAAATTTTGTCCTAACTTATTTGATACCCACTTATATAATTGAACAAGTTATCAGTTCGAGATAATCTTCGCATACATTGAATACCTACCTAAAATATCACTTAATTAAATTTTCGGCCACATCATTTAATTTCAAAATGTCGATTTTAATCCATGTTGTATACTTAACATGAAAATTGAAGAAAACATACACCCATTGTAATGGAAGACTAAAGTACTATAAGACATACAGTAATATAACTTGTGAAAATTGATCAGTAATAAAATTAAAATGTAAATATTATTTGGATACAAAACATTAAGTTTGAAAAGTGTAGTTGACTAAATGGGGAACAAGTCATTTCTCCCTGGTCATTTCTCCACTTGTGACTTAGTGAAGAAATGACCGTAAGCCGACTAAATGTGCAATGTATTCATCTGTCTCAAGTCAATTTTGCACAAACTATGTCTTAGACGACATGAATATGAAACAAAATTATAGTTAAAGTTGTACCAACCTGTATAGGGCCAACTGCATTAGAAGATCCCATTAGTATTTTACGTTACATCCATGAAATAAAATTTGTTCATTAACTAGCATGTGTGTTGTATGTTGTTTCAATTCTGTAAATCTTTATCCACATTTAAATTAATATATGTTACATACTAATGTTCTATTTTGTATACAAACGTCTCCTGTTTGTTCTCCTGCATTGTTTTTATCTAAAATCGATATAATCAGATCATTTTACAATTTTCCACGTTGTTGTCACATTCATGGATAAAATATTATATTGGTTATAAGGAAATATTCAGGTACGGAGAAAGCGCAGTGTATTAAGGGGAGACGTTGCTCAATCGTAACTGCTTCGTAACGAAGCATTTTACGTGACTAGGACAAACCCGATCGAGTTCAGAGTGGGCGTGGCTTAGTCAGCCGGAAGACTTTAGTCATTTTTGCAAATAGTCTATCTAGCTTGGTGTGAATCAAAATACTGTCAACTTGACCTCGGTCATCTTCCTCCAATATTTTATACAAACATAAACTAAGAATAACGGGAAAAGCCGAGTAGTTACGATCGCTTAAGCGATGTGGAATCGGACATCGCCGGTCAATAGCCATAACTGTGGAAAAAGAATAATCATCTTAGTAAGGTGCTTTTGATTGGAGAACTGATAAGAGCTTAACTAATTTCAGTCTATAAATTCGCAGACCTAGCCTGTACATTCACGAAGCTCCTTTGGAAAAAAAATACCTTAGGTAGTCACTTTCCTCCTAGATTTGGTAATTTATTCTTTAGATATTTCTATAACTAAGGTATCATCTTTTACGTAAGAATACCACCTTAGATATTTTCCTTACCTAAGGTGATTTTTTCCTATGGAAAACTATTCATTATGAGCATCGTGAATACGGGTCCTTGTTTATATGAAACTGGCTAGTTAACATTGTTGTGCTAAGATAGCGCTGTTTGTTTACAAACTTGTGCAAGCTTTACTTGTGGCTTCTCATTAATACTTAAGTACTAAAGTCTATGTTTAAGCACAACATCTTAGTCACTCCTACTGCTTAGCGTTCACCTAATTATGCATTTACGAACAAGTAAAAATGTGTACCAAACCTTAGCACATTTATCGTGGATGCAAGCACTTCTCCAAATAAAATCCACAATGCCTACCCGAATAAGCATACGTTTTTACTGTATTCCGATTGTTTATAATGCGTAATATTTATACTGAATTTCGATGCTATTTATACATTTATCTTAACTTATAGAGCTCTCTTGTTTAAACCACAAACCGTATGCTCAAGTACATATGCACTTGCACTGTTCCTCTAGACTACAACCCTTCCAAATCCGCCATGTTATTTTGCTAATTGCATTGAAAACCAAGAAACCGAGGAGTTCGAATAATCAATTTTCTGTCACTATATTGTCATAACATTCCTTTCTCGTCCAGTAAAACAATATAAACATTATAAATAATGGTCAGTAAAACAAGATTTTATCGATCTTAGCCACACAAAAAAGAGATAAAATTACAAATATCAATATAGATTTCCTATCAAGCTCGGTATTAGCGAAGACATTAATGACGTAAAATACTTGGTCTACCCTGATCTGGCTTTGTTTTGTGATTACGTCGAGACAGTAGCTTATGTTGCATAAAACATGCTTGAATTAAAGAACATTTGAGGGTAATTTAACAGCGTTAAGTTGTACGTGGTTTGTACTTATTGATTCATAAGTTGTTAACTCTGTAATCAAGTATTGATGACTTTCAACCATCAAACGCGCAAACTAGTGATTTACTGTGCTGTATGCGCCCTTTGTTGACATTGGGCTTTGAGTGACAACGAGATATATCCATGCCCAGGCGTGCATTTGCTTCACATTCTGATGATGATCAAAGGGATTACCGTTGTCTTTAGCATAATAGATAGCAGGCAGGACATTGTTAGTACAATAATATTGTATTGACACCTTGAAATACTAAGGGGGTGTAAATTTAATATTTAATGGACCCTAATTATAGCATGGTGCGTGTATTGACATGCAGGAGATAGCATCATTTTAATGGAGTAGTTGATGTTTTAGAGATTTAGCCTTCCATGTACGGCGAGTAGGATGATTGAAGGCAATGATATGACCCAAACAATGTGTTACTACGGCGTTAAATCCAATCAAAATAGAATGCATTAAGCGACAACTATAAACAAGTTGGTGACATAATTTAGTTTTAAGATTATATTTAGTATAAACATGGATTAAGACAAGTGTCATTGACAGTTTTAGGACCGTATGTTGTCTAACAAAATATCACAATACTCAATACCGCTGAGACGTTGACTGACATGTAGAGGCATAATTAATTATGTTTATCCAAGGGTTTGCTTGGGTAACTATATCAAAATGAATTATTCCACATCTGTCTAACTAAACGATACTGCTCGCTATTGGGGTAAAAAGCTGTCACTATGTCCATTTGCTGAAGACTGGGGAACTCATCTTTTCAACGCCAACGATTCTACTGTAACAAACATGTTTGATCTGGAATAACATGATTAACGCTTTATTTATATCAAATAACTTCAAACGAACAGCTTTGTGTCATATTATAATGGATTTCATGAAATAGATTTTTATTAAAATAATTCCATGTCAGATTTTTTTTTAAAATTCAAAATCATGAAAATCTGTGTTCCACATTCATTGTACATGTATATGTATGGTTACAAATGGCTTTTCGTATAAACGTTTTGTTGCACCAACCTGTAACTCTTATAAGTTGAGATGTTGTAGGTTACTTACAGATTATATCTTATTCTTCTTCCACGTAAGGTCAGGAGTCTTCATCCTGTTAACCAATTTTAAAATATATGAAATACCCCATAAAGAGCTCGTATTTATGTACAGGGTTAAAACTATTTACAGGGCTATGACTGACTAGACTGTTCTAGAGGGTGAGGCTCTAAGCTGAGCTAGAGCAGTCTTAAACCCTTCTAGACAGGTGGCATCTGTGACTGTGATTGGTAGCTGGTTCCACTCACATATGGTACATGGGTAGAAGGAACTGTTATTGACAGTAGATGATGCTGCGGCCTGCTGTAACCTTGATCTTCCTCTGGTTCTGGTGTCGCCGCGTTGGAGGATGGGTCCGGGATCTATGTCTACCAGTTTGTTCTGGATCTTATAAAGGAGGATCAGACGCTGGTCTCTTCTCATCTCCTGTAGTGGTTGCCATGCAAGATCCTTGAGCATACGTGACACACAGCCTGGAGTTCTGTCCCAGTAGTTGTTGCAGACGAACCTTGCTCTTCTACCCAAGATGTTGGTATTTACACTTTGATAGCTTGATGTTTAAGCACATTTTCATGAAGATATAAATTTTATAACAATTAAGAAGTAAAGCAAATATGTTTGGAATTGAATTTTCCCATCATCTCATAAACATAATTTTTATACATTGAATATTGATAAATTGTTTTACAACTGTCAGTAGCACATACATTATCCTGCTGATTTAAATGCTCGCTACAGTATTTCTGTACTCACTAACTTACTATAATAGAGTATTTCAATCAGCAGGGTCTTTCCCTGATAAAATCTGAAGCAATCCGATTGGTGAGAAGGTCCTTACAGTAGGAATCCTCGGATTTTATCATTGAATTCCTATGTAAGGATAACAAAATATTTCATCTTATATCTTTCTTGTTAATGAAGATATTTACTGAAGTGATGAAATTTAGTTATTTACCCTAAAAATACTTAGCTTGAATTTAAAAAAAATTAAATGATTTACAAATATGTTATTTAAGATTAATTTTGGCAAATTGGCAATGAAAAGTAAGGGTAAAATCCGAGTAATCCTACTAATTGGTTTGTTTGTTTGTTTGTTTGGGTTTTACGGTGCACCAACACAAAAAGGTCATATCGCGCCGAACCTACTAATTGGACCTACCTATTTGATGACTATACAAGGGGAAATAACTGACTAATGTCCCTAATTAAACAAAATTTACCAGTACATGCTTTGCACATGCATATGAATTTAGATGAGTGGTGAAAAACAAAGCCATGGTTGAGGTTTGTACTTCGAAAACATTGAATTGATTCCTGGTTGTAGCAAGCCATCCACAATAAAGTTCAACAATGTCAGTTTCTGGTGGACAGGTTTTGGGACGGTCTTTAAAATAAAAGCATTGATGATAACAGTTTAAAATTTAAAGCAAACAAATACACCATTCTAGATTACATGTTATTTTATTGAAGACTTATTATTCAATATCAATTGCAAATACTACAACTAGAGCATAAACTCTTGGTGCAGGGATCATATTTGGGCGCGATTGCACGATATTCTCACATTATTTTAACTAAAATTGCATAAAATTTGCACAAACAGGATAAAAAATCGCATTAGAGCCTAGCCGAAACTTTTGCATAAAAAATTCAAATCAAAGGTGCATTATTCATACTAAGTTGACGTTTGCCATCCTACCAGTCTGTGCCATGTAACAACCTCTCTGAATAATTACAAGCTAGGTCACTGGTTATATTTGCTGAAGATAAACTGTGAAGACATTTAAATCTTAGGAACAGGGTATAAAAATGTGGCTCACACAAGTAACATAAATATGTTACAAAATTGATGTTCAAAGTTTCACAATCAATACATTGAAACCTTCCATTACATACATTTATCAATAACTGAAAGGTTCAGGATATCTGTGTATCCAGACAACAATGTAGAGGTATCAGATTGTCAAGCCAAGATAAACAAACAGTTAAGGTTTCAGTTAGGTTATTTATTTATTTAGAAAAAAAAATAAAACTATCAACTTTAATAAACAACAAGAAATTGTAAACAAATTTATTTTAGTTTGAACAAAATAACATAACCTGTTTATGTCAGCATAAAAATGAACCAATCCATTCCAGAGGTAGGCAGAATTGAAAATTAAAGTTGTATAGCTTATTTCAACAAAATTAGAGAGGCAACTAAAACACCAACCCATAGTCAATCATGTTTGTAATGGTAGAAAGCTTTACCATTACACCAACAAGACACTCATAAAACATATTAAAATGATATATTTCATTGTCATCCGAGCATCCCCTGTCGTGGGTTAGTTCATTGTACTGTTTACATAAACAGACTTATGTTTTTTGCTTGAACTATAAAATTTAAAATAAAGAAAGTCAACTAATGAATGTACTTTATAATAGACTATATCCGGAATTCAAATATTTGGGTTTTCGCCTCCGGTACAAACAAACTATCACAGTTACAATGAAAACATGCATACAAAGAACAATAGGATTTAATTCATAGTTTGTGCTATTAAGCAATAATATGTAGAAAACTTTGTTTGTACTGGCTATGCATGGACAGAAAAACCCATAAATTTGAATTCCGGATAAGGTCAATACTAGCCATGTCCACAGACAATAAAATCACTGATTATAATGACCAAAGTACAGTTGTTAGTAACAATATTTAACTACAGTGCCCACCAAAAGTTCTGAGACATTTTCACTTTGTAAGCATTCTAAATAGCTTTTAACATAAATTTTATAACTGTTTATTTTGAAATGCTTTTTATAGTTTTGCTTTATGTTTTGTAATGGTTCTTTTATAGTTGATACTACTGAAGTAGCTTAAACAATTATGTTTTAGAAAAGAATTACATTGATTGTGATTTTGGAGGCTTTGGGATATCAGCTGCTGAACCTATTACATAAGATGCATTCAAAAAGTGATTTCATTTTATCACCAACCTTACTAAATGTATTGAAAATAATAACTTTTAAGAAAAACAATCATTGGAATATAAAAAATTAAAATTAAATAAAAATCTTCGGTCGGCAAACTTTTGATGTGCAATGTACATGTATATATATTTTTTTAAAATAAAGCCACAACAAATTGATCATATGTTCTATGGATTCGCTCTCACCTTAATTTTAACCGTTTTTACAAAAAAATATTTCCTCGCTCACTCATAAAAAATTGATTAAACCGCTATATAAAGCAACTGAATTAAGATTTTTTAAGTTTTTTTCTTCGCTCGCTCGCCCCATTTTTTTTCTAGAAAAATCCGTAGAACATATCATCAACTTGTTGTGGCCTAATAGTTACATAAAACATGATCTAAAGGTTAAAATGTATGTTTTTCTAAAGTCAATTTTAAGGTATGTTTTGTTATAATTTGTTATAATTGAAAATCCGTTAATAAACGATCATCTGTATATTTATATTCTTAAATATATGTATGCTACAATTTTACACACCATGTATGGTTTGTATTTTCCCAACAACCAAAACATGAATAATTCCAAGGTGACTTTGTGTGTTTCTTGCATAACAATATTGACCAGGGATTTTATATAACAGGGATTTGCAAAGTACTATTTTGAATATTCACGATCGCCAATGTCAATAACTGGCTGAAGCAAGCTGTACAAACTATTCCAGAGTTTAAAAACTTGATTTATGTTTTGTACATGTCTTCCATGCAACTTGTGAATGTTTCTGAAGCTTTTGACAAAAGTTTGTAGCAATTATGACCGAAAATATGACTCTACATGATGTAAATTAGGGCTGAAAATCGCGAATTGGCAGAAAAATGCATACTTTTGTGAAACAGTCTGTAAGTGTAATTTACCTCAAAATCATCTAGAAACACATTTTTCCTAATATTTATATTAATTTGAAAGGTACTGGAGCAAACTTTCATGTGAATATCTTTATTTAAACTTTTAAGACTTGTTATCTGTATGAGCCAAAATAATAGCCAGGACAGTGAAATTTGATGTAAATCTATGTGGTTGCAAATCTCAGTTGAAATCCTTGTATTGGCAAAGTTAGTTTAAACATGTGGTAGAACAGACATAATATACATGAAGCTTAGCGGTTAAATGTCTATTTGCAAGTCAATGCCACTTTCATATTTGTATAAGAGAATGTCACCCTGAAATCATTTATACTTCGACAGTTGGGAAAAACAGACTGTAAATGCACAAATAATGATTTATTTAGGCTATAAAATTGATTGGTAAACAAATATAGCTGTTTCAGACAAAATGAGTGTCCTCAGCCCAACAACAAGACCATAAAAACATATTATTCAACAAAGGAGGCCAGCACATTCAAAAACAATAAAGAAATTTAATTTGTGTCTCTTTTTTTGATGATTTGGAACTGTATGGGCCACCTGTGTTACAAAATGGTCGATAAACTATACTACATGTATAAAAATACTTTTAGAAATGCAAAACAACTTAGTTCATCAAATATTAAATGCATAAAGAAAACAAAATTCCCATAACCAAATAATTAATCTATAAAATCCTGCCTGCAGGAAATGTAAATATATGAAAACAGTTGTAATTTTCAACTTAAAAAAATAAAGGCATTCAAAAATACAAATGTAGTTTCAATAGCTTATTAATAATAACTGTACAATTTCAGTAGTCTTATGACTTCAGTATAATTGAAACATGATATTTTTTAATTTATTAGCAATAATATTGTTGTTGCAAAAAATAGAATTTATATATAAATGCAATGTGAATAAATCAATTGAATTTTTTAGGTAAACTATTTCTTTCTTAACCTGATTTTAACAAAAGTCACAAAATTGTAAAATGGAATTCACATTAGTAGATATTAATTAAAATATTAATAAGTTTCTGACTAAAAAGAACTGGTCCAATTATCACATTCTACTTTTTACGCACTGGTGTTCTATTACGTGCTTTTGTGACAGTCCTAGAAACTTGTTTACCATTTTCATTTGTAACCGTAGTAACGACCTCCCGACCTCTACCTATTACCATCTTACTAGGATCAAGTTTTGGTTTAACTTGTTCACCTTCTTCTGGTGGTCCTCTTTCATCTAAATCTATACATTCTTCTACCATAGCAACAGACTGAAAATATATGATTTAAAACAGCTTACAGACCATAGCAACAGACTGAAAATATTATACATAGAACAGTTTATAGACCATAGCAACAGACTGAAAATATTACATATAAAACAGTTTATAGTCCATAGCAACAGACTGAAGTTATTATATATAGAACAGTTTACAGACCATAGCAACAGACTGAAAATATATGATTTAAAACAGCTTACAGACCATAGCAACAGACTGAAAATATTATACATAGAACAGTTTATAGACCATAGCAACAGATTGAAAAAAAATTAGATATAAAACAGTTTATAGACCATAGCAACAGATTGAAAATATTATATATAGAACAGTTTATAAACCATAGCAACAGACTGAAAATATTAGATATAGAACAGTTTATAAACCATAGCAACAGACTGAAAATATTATACATAGAATAGTTTATAAACCATAGCAACAGACTGAAAATATTAGATATAGAACAGTTTGTAGACCATAGCAACAGACTGAAAATATTATATATAGAACAGTTTATAAACCATAGCAACAGACTGAAAATATTAGATATAGAACAGTTTATAAACCATAGCAACAGACTGAAAATATTATATATAGAACAGTTTATAAACCATAGCAACAGACTGAAATTATTATATATAGAACAGTTTATAGACCATAGCAACAGACTGAAAATATTATATATAGAACAGTTTATTAACCATAGCAACAGACTGAAAATATTATACATAGAATAGTTTATAAACCATAGCAACAGACTGAAAATATTAGATATAGAACAGTTTATAGACCATAGCAACAGACTGAAAATATTATATACAAAATAGTTTATAGACCATAGCTACAGATTGAAAATATTAAATATAGAACAGTTTATAGACCATAGCAACAGACTGAAAATATTAAATATAGAACAGTTTATAGACCATAGCAACAGACTGAAAATATTAAATATAGAACAGTTTATAGACCATAGCAACAGACTGAAAATATTAAATATAGAACAGTTTATAGACCATAGCAACAGACTGAAAATATCATATATAAAACAGTTTATAGACCATAGCTACAGACTGAAAATATTAAATATAGAACAGTTTATAGACCATAGCAACAGACTGAAAATATTAAATATAGAACAGTGTATAGACCATAGCAACAGACTGAAAATATTATACATGGAACTATTAGACTTCTTCACAAAAGGTCTGAGGATATTTATCATCGTTATGCTGCAGTCCCATAAACATAAAAATAGCTGAGAGGGCACTGTACAGGCACTGTGCGATCAAGGTCTGCAAGGACTCGTACCAACTCTTGCGTACCCGTACGGACAGTAACGTTTTTACCAGGGTCTGTGAGATGAGTAATGGATACATGTATCAGTATCGAAGTCAAATTGTGAACACGATTGTGGCCGAGTATGGATTAAACTTGCATATCGTTCAGCTACAGCTCCGTATGGGTGTGTTGATTTATGCCATGTGCATACTGTCACCATAATAGGCAAGGCTTCCCACGGCCTACGGCTGTCTGCACGTACAGATCTGCAACAAGCCCGGATTTTATTGGACTGAGGCATTAGTCAAAAATAAGAAATATTCATAATGAGGTTATTTTTGGTCTATCAATACCAATTATTCTTGAATAATGTAGATCATTGCATCAAATGATCATAATCATAATTATTTTTATCATATATATAGCCTTCTGGCTTTGTACAGAAAATGTATGAAATTGACTTAATATTTTTTTTTGAAACAAATTTTTGTGAAAAAAATTTACAATTTATTTATTAATTGCAGTTATAGACTGAATAGATTACATATAGAACTGTAAATGGTCAATAGCATTCTATCCATTAGACAATGGTAAGCATATTCATAAATGTAGTATGAGTTGTTGAGATTATCATATAAATTATGGTATTTTTATAATTTTAGTTCAAAATATGAGTACATTTTTGTCAGTGTCTGTCTTAATTTTGTATTGTTTTTGTCTTCACACATCTGTCTTTGTGTCTTGTCTCCGTTAGTGTATATGTCTGTGTGCAAGAAATGTTTGTACTTTTAGTTCAATTGTATGTTATTTTTGAAATTTCATATTTTAGTACATGCCATTTAGTTTCTGTTGAAGGCCATTTGAAATTAAGGCATATGCTGTAGTTTTACTATGTATGTCTAAATGTTACCTTTAGAAAATAAAAGTTATTATTATCATTACCGCTATAAGACATTTTTTCTTAGGGATGATTTGTAATATAATTATGTTCAAGTTAACTGTCAATAATAACTAAATATAAGAAATCTACATCTTAATATTATTGTAAATTACAATAATTTGTTAAACAAAAATTTCATCATGACAAAATCCATAGTTAGCTTAACACCAAAGCAAAGCGAAGTTAAGCTAAGTTACATGTATGTAAATAAAGCAAATTGTTAAACAAACTCTATAACAAAATCATTATAAGTGTCAAACACATCTAAGAACATCTTAAAGGACTCATATGGGAACTGACTGGTTCAACAAATGGTAAAAAACAACTTTTTTGTTTCAAAGAAAGAGACATAGCATAACCTGACAATAAGGAAACTGCTCCAGTGTTTTTTTTCAGGCCATTTTGGAGCCGAAATTGGGCCCCATTCCCCTCTCCGTTCCCAGGCAAAATAATTTCGTCAGAGTGTCCTAAAACTTTTGTACTTTTTTTATAGCATTTTTGCCCATTCCTCAAGCATTACAGAGATGAATATATGGGTTCAATAGTTGAAATTTTATATATGTAGACAGAAATGTTACTCTGGGAGAGGAACCATGTTATCCAAAGTATTGAAAATAAGGAATTGTTTTTCCCCTATTTTCGTTTTCGTCGCTATCCTCCCTTCAAAAAGGGCCCCGCTACCTTTCCCCTTAGAGTGAAAATATTATAAACACTGTGCTCTTACAAAAGGCAAAAAAATAAATCTACTGAAATGACTTCAAAAAATAATGTCATGAAGTCATTGCCTTTAATTTTTCTCCTGCACTTACACATTTTATGTAATATAGTAAAGAGCAAAATTAGTAACTAACTGAATGAAGTAAGTAAGTAATTTTCACTAGCTCAAATAAATTTTTGCTAGTCACAGGTTTTGGGCTAGTGCAATAAAGTGCCGACAGTAATAGAGACAAACATTTAAAATGGTCAATTTTTGAGAACTTGATAACCAAAATTATCAAATAAAAGTATCACAATTATAACAAAACCAGTACATCACTAAAAAATAATGATATGACCAATATCAGTTGACAACATGTGTATGAAGATTGAAAAAATATAAACTAATTAATAACAAAATAGGAAAGTACTGAAATGCTACTGAAAACAATTTTTTACAAAAAAATTATACCACAAGATGTGAGTACTAAAACAATATTAAGCATGGTAGTGCATCAACAATATCATTGATAACTAACCATAATTGTAAATAACTATTTTCATAAATTTTATTAGAATATTCAATATATAAATTTAATGTTTGTGCTTATACATGTAAAATAGGGGCTGATGAGTAGAAGACTGTTTTTCAGTAATATATATAACATTGCATAAGAAAAGGGAATTTAATTCCTATCAAAATACCCGAGAACGATGAAGTTTTTTTTTTTAAGTACATGAATATGCATTTTTACTTTTCTTACAGACAACATAAAAAAATATGAAATTTTACATGATTGTTTTACAACTTCTATTCAGTTTAATAAGCATTCTAGTGAAGGCATGTTTTTGAAATTTAAATAAAATTCCAATGCATGATATTATAAAATAGATTCAAATTTGGTCAACAATTATTTTAATAAATTCACACAATGCAGTTTCAAAAAAGCTTTGTTTAAGTTCAAACTGAAGATGTTACACTACAAAAATTCAATGTTATAAAAATCATGTCAATCAATCTGTACAATCGAAACATGCTCACACATACGGACAGACAAACATGCAGTACCAGTTTAATACTGACTGTAATACATATTAAAACCAATCTAGAACAGATCCTGCTTCATCAAATAATTCCGAAGCCACTGTATCAGCCTGTATAAAGTCATATAATTATAATAAAATACATTATTGCGTATGTTACTAAATAGTAACAAAATTGCTGTGAAAGTGTGATGTACATACTAAAATTTGTTTGTAGCTAATAACAATACTCTATTAGAAATGTCTGTTACATAAACAATGCTGTATTAATAATTTCTACCTAAACAGAAGAAAGTCAATTTCATTGCCAATGTTGTAAGAAACAAGCAAATTCGTTGAATTTATATCCCCCGCCGAGTACTTGTTTTTACTAACACAACAACTGGAGACATAAGGCTTTATTAATAAATATAAAAATCCATAAAACCATAACAGGGACCATACATAACTCCATGTTAAATAAAATTATCAGGACATGCCAATGAGATGCAAATTTCTTTTCTGTATTGATGGTTTCCATAAAATCTTGTTGAAATCAATCCAGCAGTTGCAAAGAAATAGCAATATTTCTCTATATGAACACTGCACAATTAATCAAGGGCAATAACTCTGTGCTGAAAGGGCTGACCGGAACAAAGTGACGATATGAGCGTCTCCTCTAGATATTGATGATTCCTATAAAGTTTCATTGAATTCCAGCCAGTAGTTGCAGAGAAGTAGCGCGGAAATAATTTTTCCTCTATATGCATACTGCATAACTAATCAAGGGCCATAACTCTGAGTTAAAGTGTCTGATCGGAACAAGGCAACGATATGCCCATCTCCTCTTGGTATTGAAGATTCCCATAAAGTTTCGTTGAATTCCAGCCAGTAGTTGCAGAGAAGTGGAAACGATTTTTACTCCATATGCATACTGCATAACTAATCAAGGGCCATAACTCTGAGTTAAAGTGTCTGACTAGAACAAGCTGACGATATGCTTATCTCCTCTTGGTATTGAAGGTTCCCATAAAGTTTCGTTGAATTCCAGCCATTAGATGCAGAGAAGTAGTGCGGAAACGACTTTTACTCTATATGCATACTACATAACTAATTAAGGGCCATAACTCTGAGTTAAAGTGTCTGACCAGAACAAGCTGACGATATGCGCAACTCCTCTTGGTATTGAAGGTTCCCATAAAGTTTCGTTGAATTCCAGCCATTAGTTGCAGAGAAGTAGTGCGGAAACGACTTTTACTCTATATGCATACTGCATAACTAATCAAGGGCCATAACTCTGAGTTTAAGAGTCTGACCGGAACAAGCTGACGATATGCGCATCTCCTCTTGATATTGATAATTCCCATAAAGTTTCGTTGAATTCCAGCCAGTAGTTGCAGAGAACTACTCCGGAAACGAAATTTGGACGGACGGATGGACAGATGGAAGGACGGACGGACAACGCCAAAACTGTATCCCCCTCCCGATTCCATCGGGGGGGGGGGGGGGGGGGGGGGATAACAATATGACCTGGTCAACCGGCAATTAAACCTAAAATACTGGATGCAAATTGAAGGGCAATAATCAACATGCATTGGTAATCCACCAACATAGGAGAAAGTTTTCAGTATTAATACCAGTTTCAGTAAATTGAGAATAACTTGCTCTACTGTATGGAATTTATCTTTTCGGTATTTTAAAAGTTGATTTTTAGAATTTTCAAAACTTTCAACTTCTGACCATGAAAGCCTGATTTGAAGTCAAACATGCTAACCTCAGCACAATGGCGATGGTTTTAATTGGTAGAAAACAAGTATAAAAACAACTTACAAATACATAGAAAGTAGCAGCACCAGCCGAGACATCTCTCACTTCATCTAGTTCTTGTTTGTCTAACAATTCTTTGGCCCTTCTAGCAGCAGATATTGGTATCTTAGTAGCATCACATTCTAAACATCTCCTCTTTAACCCTTCTTTACCAGTCTTACCTACTAATGCTTGGACATTCTTCCATATCTAGACAAAAACAGAAGAGAAGAGAACGTTGTGAGACAAAATCTAACAAAGGAACAGCACCACAAACACAAAAGCAAGGAGTGAAATAGTTTTAAATTTCATGCTGTTGCAGCTTCATTGACTTTTGCAGCTGTTATCCTACTGCATCTGGCTACAGGTATTTATCTTTCAACGTCCCTGAGGAGTCTTTTACTTAGTTTATGCACAGCTAACATTATAGTACAACCAATTTATGAGCTTTATGATGCATTTTCCACAATTTTTGGTGGAATGACAACCTTCTTACTGTCACTTTTCTCTGAATATAAGCTTTTGAACAGATTTAGAAGCACATACCGAAACATTCCAGTGACAGAGAACTGCCCCCTAATTAATACAGAAGTAGGCCAGAAAATGATCATATAAAATAAACTTGCTGTTCTATACATGATAGCATTTGGAACACCTCGGCCATTCGTTGAATTAATAATCTTGGATGGATTCATAGGGATCAACCAAGAAAATTGGGTCTTTGCACCAATGCACCAAAGGCAAAGCACATGCAGAGCATGCAACATAGTTCTTGTTGTTAACAGACAAGGCTTTGTAAACACATTTTGTAATTAAATATGTGACTAAATATACTTCAACAATATAATTGAATTGCGTACTTCAAATTTATGAGACATTAATCATCGCCTAAATGATTGTGTATTAGTTTACTTCAACACAGAATAAAGCATTTTGTTTGGTCATTTTATGCAAAACTAGTTTTTAACAAGTCATTTAGGTGTACATTTCAGAGGTTATTGATAGTTAATGCCCGAGGAGTTCAGAATATGTTAAAGTTTACAATTTTGTACAATGACACAATGACACCTGATGTTTAAAATCATCTTCAAGCAGGTGATTCTCACAGTACTCATTTATACCTGGTTGGGGTGGAACAACTGTAGGTAAATTTCTTGCTCAAGGAAATCAGCAGTGCCCCTAGTGGGGTTTGAACCCTCTCAGTCCCTAATCGCACGTCCTATCACTGGACCATTGCTCCTATAACATTGTAATTTACCTTGGTTTCTTTCTCAGTATGTCCCAGTATAAGGAATGTAGCAGTCATCACAGTGTGTACAACAGGTGGAGGATTTTGATAACTTCTTATTTCAGCTACAGTTGATTGTTTCAGCTCTAAAATCTCAGATCTTATACGCTGTATCTTCTTTAATCTGGCAAGAATTTCAGTTGCTTCACGAAGTTCTTTAGCTAATTGTACTTCTAATCCATTCTTCTTGATAATATTGATAGCTTTCTCAAGCTCTTCAATCTCTCTTCTTGACATAGCTTTCCTTAGATCTATAATTATTATACAAGCAAGTCTGTGTTAATGTAATGCTGAAACATCTGGGGGGAATATCAACATCAAAATCCAGCAATACAATACACATTGTAGATGGATTTATTGTTAACTTTGAATGTAAGACTGTAGATAATATGGTCCACGATATATATATAGGCGAAATCGATCTTCTGTATTGTCTGTGTTGTCCAAAGGCAAGTACAGACAAGTGGATTTTTTAATTATTTTATTCTATAATGTTCTTACGGACAAGTAACTTTTACCAGTTGGCAAGAACGGACAAGTTAACAATTTTAAGATTTCGCCAGCCCTGAGATCATCTTTGGGAACAAACAAAAAGTTAAAATTTCACCTATCTCTAAATACTTCAGGGTTTATTATAAGTAGCATTTGGGTCCTTGCAACAATTCACAGGTAAGTTAATTCAATGTCATTCAATTTTCTTTTTATTCAGATTTGATGTATAAAGTTTGTATGTAGACAAAACCCTAGATATCGATTTTCTTATGAATCTGGTCACACATTTTATGTACTATACTTTCTATACAAGAATGACATTTCAAACAACTTACTGTCTCTGGAAACAAGCTCCTTTAACAATCTCTCAGCTTTTTCTAGATCCATATCAACATCTTCAACCTGTTCTGTCTTAAATTCATTGATAGAATATTCTAGTTTGAATTTGTCTTTGTCTTTAATAGCTACCTTTAGATTATAGCGTATTCTCTTGTGTTTCATGTCTGTAATAAAGAATTATGGTCCATTTTTTTCTTAACTGTCAAAGTTTAAATAACTTCATGGTGATTGAATACACACAATACCACAAGTGTAAGACAAAAAGCATGAAGTCACTGTGAAAATATTTATGTTTCGACAGTTGAGAAAAAATATTATACACATGTAAAAGAAGTTCTCATTTTAATGCCAAACTGCTTACTCTTTTTTCAAAAATATATGTTTTTTGCATTTTTTATATTATTTCATAATATACAAATGAAAGTAAAAGTGGTTTGACAGAATTTAAAGTTTTAAAATGGCATTTTGCTCAGAAAAAAGGTTAAGTTTAAATGCAACATAGCTCAGTTTTAGGCCTCCAGAAAATTATTGAAAAACAATATAGAGCAATGTTGTATTAAGCCCTAGGTACAATATCAGTCCATGGTCAAAACACTTTACAATATTTTTTGGCATATCTTTTAGATTTGAGTTAAATTACAAGTAAATCTATTATGTGCTTGCAAAGAAAACAATCACACACAAACTTAAAAAAGTAACATTGACAACAATGCAAATTAAAACTAAAAGAAGTAACTAGGGGTGTAACAATACGGCAAAACCCATATTGCAATATATTACTATACATATGGTTTATTGCGTACATTAGCGAAGTTGTAATTAATGACATGTGTAAACTGTAATGGATAGAATTATTTGGCCTATTGAAGCACAATGAAACTCAACAGTTTATTACTAGACAGTAGGTCCTGTGAAGATCAAAACTTTACAGAACCTAACCAATTCTTACAGGACCAAAGACATTTTACTTATTTTGATGAATAGAAAATTGTGTGAATGAGATCAAATTCTTCGCCAGACAGTTTGTCCTGTAAACCTACAGATCGAGATGGACCGTCAAATTTATTTCAGGATTTGTCCGTCGGTCTGCCATGTTTTGTGGTGCCTAATAATGACTAAAATCTAACCTCTTAATAATTTCAACAATCTTTGTTCCTCTTCCTCCAGTTCTCGTCTCTTTCTCTCATCTGTTTCAACCTTTAACTTTTCTCTTACAATACGTAATTGTTCCTCTAGACTTTTAACTTGATCATCAGTCTCCTGTTCACAATGATAAAATATCAACATTCATATTCATGTAATAATTGTACATAAATATTGTTTAACAATAAATCATTTATCAAGATCATTTATGCCGTGGCCGTGGCATAGTGGTTAGCATGTCTGACTTCGAATCTGGAGATTGCAGATTCAAGCCCGGTTGCAGTAGGTCATACCCTATACATAAGATGTCAGCCTCGTGATAGGGTTAGTTAGTACTGGTGATAGAAAAGCGTATAGGATCCCTATAATATGAAGAGCAGGCCGTCGTATATATAACCTAATTATGTGTTGAATACCACTTAAAAACCAATTTTTGATATGAAACACAAATTATTAGGATTTTGATAATCTGCTCAACTGTCTGTTTCAGAAAACAAAAGATAACAGTTTTCAGTATACACACATGGTGTAATATTGCTTTATCATTTTTATGAAATACTTCTTTTATGGCGACTATTGTTTTTAAAACCCTAACTGTTTGATGATGTTTTAGGATTTCCAAAGCAAGCATAACTGAACGACTTTGATATTTCGGAAGCCTAATAGTTGAACACAAATGCATTGGGTCTTTTCTGTACAAGCAGGATGTAGGTGCTTTCCAGTTCAATCATAATGGAAAGCCTTGGGAGCTTTTAGCATCAAAGGCAAAACAAGGAAACATGCCATGTGATATCTTAGCAAAGCAGCTGAAAAAGTGTCCAGTTGTCTTTGGCTCCATGGTAATAAAGAAACATGGAAGCCAGCACAGACAAGCAGTGCTTGCTTGACACTGCTGCCCTGTACAGTATCACAAGGGTGTTCCAAACTAAGGGGTAAAACACTTGTTGACTGATGAGAAATGACTGTGTTAGCAGTTATCACTATATCTTACAACATGCAGTACTATGCAAACAAGCCAAAACCTCAACTTCAGACTTGTGTTTTTAATCTTTCCACGTAATGAGAATCAACTTTTACCTCTAATATTTTGTCAGCATCTTTATATTTGTCCATTTCTTGTTTCCTTCTTCGTTCTTCTTCCTCTTCTAATTGTCGCAATCTTTCTAATTCTCTCTGTCTCTCCTACAGAATACATATAGAATATTATTGTATTATTTTTCAAAACCAATCAAGTTAATTGATGTTATCCATTTTATAATTTCATCTTACTAGCTCAGTACTTGGGTACTAGAAAGCTGAATTGGGCAGGAGCAAAAATAATGACTCCTTTGTTTAAATGGGGTATACAAGCAACAGTTTTTCAATTATAAGGTTTCTGATAGACCCATAACATGTAATTTACTATTCCCAAGGTAACTGCCAAGTTCCAAGGCAGGGCTAGCTCTGGCTTTTTTTTTCTTTGAGCCAATTTTCGCGACAAAATATGAAATCGCGACAAAAATTTAGTCGCAACAAAGAACTTGAATAGGAGCTTTTTCTTGTCTCATTGGATGATAATATGAATAGCTTAACATACCTAGTTCTCTATGAAAATACATGTTCAATGGCAATGACTTTGTTGTTTACTTAAATCTATGATAAATATGAAGGAATTGGTATTTTTTACACAGCCGAAAAACTACCTAAAATTGTCAGGAGTGAAACACAAAAACCGCAACATTTTAAAAGTTCAGTTATTTTTAAAAATGGATTAAAGATGCATTTGCATAGTAATCACATATATTAAGATCAGTTTGATCAATTTAATATCTTAGATCTTGAAATTGCTATATCTTGTCATGTGTTGATGTGTCTGAAGTCTTCATAGAAGTATGCTTTTGATGGGAGTGCTTGGATTAAAATACATAGTCACTAAAAATGCATGTATTGTAATAACTCCTTCTATTTAGTTAACCTCTGTATTCATAACACAATTGTTGGACTGCTGCTTGTAAGAAATATGTATCTATATATTTAGATAATCGGAACAAAATAATTGTATGCAACAACATTTAGAAACATTTTGGTATATTTATCATTGGCCTCAGACATTCAATACTTTAAATATGTGGGTTAAATGTACTTGCATGCCTGTTTATAGCACGAACCAGTGTGACGTCCATGACGTCGTGAACAAAATGACAATGTCGCTAAGGTTACCAGAAAAACAAACAAGAGGCATAAAGGTATCTGCCTGACGACTTTTATCATAATCGGTGAACATAATATTTTTTCGTTTTTTTCTCCGAGTAAGGTACCGACCCACCTTAAGGAACAGCCTTTATATAAATATACATATATTACAACCTTCTGTTTTATTTTTTCGGAGCGCATGTCCAAAAGTAATCATAAGTGAGAGGAATCTCCATCTCATGAGTCATGCGTTCATTACACATGATCATAAGTGATGTCAGGAGTGAAGCACTAATTTTGCATTTTGACCTTTGCCTTATTTACTTTGTTTACAAAGCATGTTCAGTTTTTTATTCATTTTCTCAATATATCTCATGAGTACAGGAAATGCTATTTAATTACCAGTGACATTTAAGTAATTTCTGCAATGTTTGTTCTGAAATTTTCTTGAAACCTTCTCGTCTTTAGGTTTATATGGTATATATATCAGAAACATAAATTAAATCAACATTATGCATATTTTTAAAAGTAAATACAGAGTCAAACTAGTGAGTTAGTACATGAAATGTTTGATTTATTGAATGAAAAATATCAAACCTCTTCCTCTTTTTCTTGCTGTAGTCTTCTTCTCTCATCTAAAAATACACAATTACATGAAATCCACTATTTCTCACATAAAAAACACAATTACATAAAATCTACTATTTCTCATATAAAAATACACAATTACATAAAATCTACTATTTCTCACATAAAAATACACAATTACATGAAATCTACTATTTCTCACATAAAAATACACAATTACATGAAATCTACTATTTCTCACATAAAAATACACAATTACTTGAAATCCACTATTTATCATCTAAAATACACAATTACATGAAATCTTCTATTTCTCACATAAAAATACACAATTACATGAATCTACTATTTCTCACATAAAAATACACAATTACATGAAATCTACTATTTCTCACATAAAAATACACAATTACATGAAATCCACTATTTATCATCTAAAATACACAATTACATGAAATCTTCTATTTCTCACATAAAAATACACAATTACATGAAATCTACTATTTCTCATCTAAATATACACAATTACATGAAATCTACTATTTCTCACATAAAAATACACAATTACATGAAATCTACTATTTCTCATCTAAATATACACAATTACATGAAATCTACTATTTCTCACATAAAAATACACAATTACATGAAATCTACTATTTCTCATCTAAATATACACAATTACATAAAATCTACTATTTCTCACATAAAAATACACAATTACATGAAATCTACTATTTCTCATCTAAATATACACAATTACATGAAATCTACTATTTCTATTCTATGTAAAGCATAATTCTTTGATGACCTTCCATTCTTCTGGGTATTTTCATACATGACAAGGGACAATTGCAGTTTACCAGTACGTAAAAAATCCGCGAAATGGTAGTGTTTATTAGCAACTAAGCCTGGCAAATCATTATTGCTAACAACCAATGAAAATACAGGATTTCATGTTATATCAGGGGCTACTGCCCCCAAACCCCCGTTTTTATGTTTTAAACGAGAAAAAATGCAGCCATTTGCTTCTGTTGTTTATTTTAACATAGCAACGGAAGTGCGCCTGCTCTGACCGGTTAGGCAGGCGCAGAAGTGGTAAACAAACTCGTACCGGTAAACTGCAATCTATCCCATGACAATGCTTTACCCTACTCATTAATTTCAGGGGTTCAATTTGCATTAGATTTATAATGTCTAAGAAAACTATTAGTTACTTTTCTACTGATCTCATATTTTATTTTCATACTATCACAAAGCTTTACATATTTTTTTCAATTTTGGGGGTCTAATGGATGAAAGATCTGTTGAAATTAAGGGGGTACAATTAATGGAAAGCTTTAAGTAGCTGACTGTTCGTTGTTTGTGTGAATTACATCATAAAATATGTGTGAACATGTATTATACATTAAATCTAGCTGAAGGGAAATCATACAGTGATTGGAATGCAGTTACAATAATTGTCACATTAATCTAACAATGAAGATGTAACCTGGGCACCTGATGACAATTTCCTTGATAAGTTTGGTTATTATAGCTCTGTCCTTCCAAAAACCTGGTTACATGTAAAAGCTGTTGGTTAATGGCATAAACTTTAAATAAATTGTTTGTTGGTTTGTTTGGTTTAACACCGTAGCAATACATTGTATAAGTCACATCACAGCGGTCAGTCAACCTACCCACTCCTCCTGGAAAGACTAAATCTCTGGATTTAGCGGTTAACCAACTACTAAGCACATACTTTCGTCAGTGACTGACAATTGCCCTACATAATTAAAAATCATTGGTAGGAGGGAGAATGGCCATAAAAATAATTTCATGACCAAGCTCTATGAAAGTATGCCCTGCCCGGGAATTGAACCCACGTCCCCCTCTTCAAATAAACAAACAGATTACACTAACCTTCTTCTTCCATCATTTTACGTCTGGCTTCATCTTCTAGTCTTTGTTTTTCCTGTAATATTATGATGAAGAAATCTCAAACATTGTAACATTACTTTGTCTAGTAGAATGGAACAGAACTGAACAGAACTTTATTCAATGAACAAATACATAGTACATACATGTAATTATAATATCATACATACATACATACAATGTATATAAACTTCACCATACTTCAACATCAATGTTTTGATTTAAAATTGGGAATAAATCATTATTTTAAGTAACTAACTTACATAAACAAATATCAATATCTAAAGTAGTAAAAATAAATCCCGCATGTCACAGTATAGACAATTTTAGTGCATTTTTGTGATTTTTATAGTATATTTCTTGGAATCTGTTTGTCTTAAAATATTAAGAATTATTTTTTTGACACAATGACAGACACTGAATAGTAAATTGAAAATATAGAAAATTCTTAACCAAAGCTGTGAACTAGTACAGTAAAAACTCTGAAAACCGGACCTGGTCCGGACTGACCAAAAAGTCCGGTTTTCAGAGGATTCCGGTTTTCAGAGGTTTATATAGAATAACTAATAAAACATAGCTATGGGTTTGTTGGGACATTTTCCTACATTAAATGGATGGTTAAGCTATATCTTAATTTATTTTTGATTCAAGTTTGGCCAATTTTGGATTGGCAAGTGTCAATTTACTGAGAAAAGAGAAATTTTACATTTAAATGTACATGTTATCAATGGACTTTAAATGCATTCAAATCAATAATTGATAAATATGGATGTTATTCTCCTTTTAAATGAATGCATATAATCACATAACAACAATAACAACATCATATAAACTATTTTCCGATATCTTACTAAAAAAAAAGATAGACATCATTATTTCCTTACAACTAACAAACTTTAGTAATTTTGAAAACATACATCTAGCCTCTTTATTTGTATAAAAACAATATTTGAAATTAAAAGATTTTCACAAATTATGTCTGTACAACAATACATGTTTATACATAAGAAACATCATAAGAATCCTAAACAATGACAGACAAGTGTTTTTCACACCTGTATAGATAAATGCTTGGATATTTAATTAACAATTGACATCTGCCAGGGATTATGATTAACTAACTGTTACAATACACAGAAAGTTGACACTTGGTGTCCGGTTTTCAGAGGATTTTTAATGCATATTTATCATTAGAAGCCATGGCAAAAGGTCCGGTATTCGGAATTTAGAGTTTCCGGTTTTCAGAGGATATTTTTCAATGCATTTAATAGGGAAAAATATGGGACTTTAAAAATCGTCCGGTTTTCTGAGAATTCCGGTTTTCAGAGGGTCCGGTTTTCAGAGTTTTTATTGTACATGTACCTTTAACCTGGAGGATTTAAAATATTGTTTCTAATGCAAGTTGCTTTATTACAGTACAATGCAAAGTTTTTATTTCAACATGCTATGTCTATATACAAATGCACGCCTCATATATACTGGCCCTTAGACATAAACAAATCTAAATAATAATGAGCAAGCAGTCAAATGCCATTGCTTAAAATCAAATATTATTAACAGAGGTTTTTTGCTACAGCCCCTACTTTTCAATTTGTGAATTTTAGCATGAAAATCTTCTAAAATAGTGAAAAATATTTGTGGGAAAATTTGTCAAAGTCTGAAAAAATCTCATTTTAGGACTAAAAGTCAAACAAAGTACTTCAAGAAACATTCTCAGTCTATGAAATTAGGATATGTAAGTGGTTGTCCAAACAGGTCATTTAAGTAGCAGGCAATATTGCTTGTTTATAGGATTATGGTTTCCCAACAGAAATTATTGATTGCCTGAACAAAGAAGTGGATGTCCCAGGCAACTGGACACCCACTAATTCATTAGACTGCATTCCAACCTTGCTAAAAACAGACATCAGACAGCATATAGCCACAGTTACACTTTGTGCCTCAAAAATCTGAGTATTTATCACAACTTGACTAAAGGATTCAATAATAGTCAGAATAGGATGATGGCAAATAAATTTAGAATTTACAATGGCATGCTGATTATATGTTGCTAAGTAACTATACTGCAAATACTCAGGTATACATTGATACACTTGCATACAAGTAATAGGAAAGTCATTTATAACCTGCCCCCGCATCCCTAGAATAGTGCAGAGGATAGCAGGAAAAACAGTATTTTAACCTTCCAGCACCCCTCCCCACACTGCCAGGTAACAGGAGGAGAATAGTTTTCATGCCAAGAATAACAGGGACTATAGCCATGGTTACAGGTGAAAACTACCCATACTTTTACACCTGTTACTATGGCTTTTAGCCATGAAAGTCTCAAATTTACTTTATTTAGAGATTTACATAATACATAAGCTTTTACATGAGACTGTTATAATGTCGCCCAGAGCCATTGTAGCATATGGGCGAGTATAAAGAACCACACATTGCAGCTAGATGCAAGTCTAAGCACTGGATTTCTTTCTATAATTACATGACAAGAGTAGACATCAATGTGTCCTGTCTTTGAAAAAGGAATTGGCTAGAAAGTCCCAAAGGAGGGGGGGTATGGTATACATCAGGGTTTTACCATCTGAATGTCTTGCAGAATGATGATTTTACCATGAGTAAGATGGATTCAAAGACAAAGTCTCAACTATTCCCTGGGATGAGAGGGTATGGGTTACAAATGACTAGTTTATGAGTACATAATTATATTGTACTTTAACGCTCCATGCTAAGTGTACACAACATTTTTGATGCCTAGCATTGACACATTGTTCTATAAATTTAAAGGGGAAATTGAGGGGAATTTTTATCTAAGATAGGGGAAATAAACATATGATTTTGAGAGTGTAATGGGGCCCATATTCTGCCCCAAATTAAATATGCCAAATGAGTGCCCTGATCAGTTTCAAAAAGATAATTTTTTCATTCTCTTTAAGCTTTATTAGAGAAGTCAATGTTAATATAAACAAAAGAGAGTACAAATGAAAAGGCAGCATAGTTTAGAAGAAAGTCAGTATTAAGTCTGCTATATAACTAGGGCTGTCACGATATACTAGTATACCGGTACATTGTAATACGCAGTTGCGGCAGTATGTACCGCGGTATGAATTTAACACACCGGTATTTGGCGACATTTTTTATTTAATTGGAAAAATCTTCCATTTGCAAAATAAAAGTAGCAAAACCTCAGTTTTTCTATTGTTCGTTCAATTTAATCTTAAGTTACAAGAATTTAACTGACTGGGTCGCGTACGTTTGGTTATACGGAACTTGTGCAAAATATGTTCTTGAATTGAGTACTTCAGGACAGGAAGTTGTTAAACAAGCATGGTGTCCAGGGGCTTGATTGTTATGATGTTTTGCAGCTAAGGGGTGATCCTTTTTTCCAACTAAGCATATTTCTTATATGCAAAACATATATCGCAGTCCTAAATGGCCGTATAGACTTAGTGAGACTAGATTCAAGTAGTCGCATGTAAGGCACAACCAATCTATAAACCCACAATATATCGTGGTAAGTATCGCAATGCAGTGCTAGCATATTGCAATATATCGCCATATGCTTCTGGCGTATCGTGACAGCCCAATATATAACCCATGCATTATCAATCTCTTTAAAAATATATATTCTATGAACAGCTTTCATAGGATTTTCTGTTAACCCACATGAGGCCATGTTCAGATAACCTTTTTGTGCACCAATAAATGCATAGCTTTTATAAGACAAAATACTATAAATACAAACAGACATTCAGAATTTATATTTTTAGATAATGTATTTTCCTGTATTTTTGTTTAAACCCTGGTGAAGGCAATTATAGCCGAAAGCTTGGGCAAATAAACTTAAATAAACTCATTTGTAGTTAGACTACTATTTTTCAATATTTATTTTTAGATAAAGCTTTCCAAGCTATTTTTTATGGTGCATGCAGATTTGTCATTAATTCATGAATATTACAATACATTTAGCTATGGTCAACTGAGCTCATTCTGTCAACTTGTCTCACGTAAAATAAATGAGAATGCAAGTAGAGAATATTACATTGGGTTTAAATCAGATTGATGCATCGTAAGATAATGATCTGAGTATATGATATACAAATGTATATTCATCTAAACAATCATGCAAGATATGTAACTCTTACAGGTGATTTAGTTCCTTTATCAACAGAGACAATATTTGTGATTTGTTTTATGTCTCTAGTGCTCCTTATAACCTTCTGTAAAAAATGCATAATTCAATAATAACTTGTGAACCTACATTTTGTATTGAAGTTCTGTAAGCTGAAAATAACTTTTAATGTAGATACAAACAATGATTTAACATTGTGCAACCAAAATTATGTGCCAGTCATTTATAATCTGCCCCCCAGAGGCAGTACCGATGGATAGCAAGAACAAAGAAAGAGCAGTATTTTTAACTTTCCGGCTTCTCCAGTACTGTTGGTCAATTGCAGGGGGAACGTTGCATCATAATTGACTGAGACAATAGCTGTGTTTGTAGAAGGATAATATCATGACTTTACGTTGGTTGGTACAGGCTTTAGTCAAGTATTCCCCAGAGTTTAAATACAACACAGTTACATTTATAATTAGTATTTACAATACATGTACTTATATTTGGTTGAGATGTCCTCAAAGGGCAGGTAGTTTAACAGGTCTTTCCTGGAATCAAAATCAAAGTTTTCCCTTTTTTCTTTATGAGGTGGGATTTGAGGGTTAAGGGTAACAAAATGTACACCAAATTCGATAATAATGTATACCTCATCCTTTCGTCTCTTTTCTTCATCTTTCAAACGTTTTATTCTTTCTCTTTCCCTTAATGCTTCTTCTTCTTTCAGTCTTTCTCGTTCCAGACGTTCTATAGTAAAAATATAACAATAAATAAAAATGATAACTAACATTTAAAGCATACCGTAATCCTATAAACAAGTGTTATGTAGTAAAGATGACTCTTATTATTCAATACCACTTAATGTGACAAACTACCACTATGCCACTACATTTATACCCCAATTACAGAAAATAAAGGAAAATTAAAAAAAAAAAATCTTTAACACAGGGCTCAAATTTAACAAAAAAATTGGACCTGCAATTTTTTGCGAGTTGATTTTATTTCAACTCATAAAATAAAAAAAATCACTGACATCCTTTTTTTCCAAATTCTTAATAGTATGTATACATAATTACTATTCATATAAGCAATATAAAACAACATGGTACTAAATTTAACTGTAGACAGAACAAGGGCGTTATTGTATGGATAGACAAAGAATATCAAACATTTTTTACCGTGAATCTAAATTAATACTAACAATCTATCTGGTCGTTTCAATGCTGATTTATCAGTAATGTGTTTCGTCAATTTTAACTCAAAAATTTGAGTTAAAATATAAATTACTCGCAATTTTCAAAATCCAGTCACATTTTGTGAGTATGTGAGCTTAAATTCGAGCCCTGTTTAACCATTTCTGAGAGCAAAAAGCTTAAACGCATTAATTTTCATTTCTTTTGAATTCAAAATGAAAATAAGATGTGGCAACACATCAATTCTTATCAAACTCAGGATTCATTTTTAAAGACTTATTTAAATAATAAGCTAATAATGAAGCTTCCATTAAATCTTCTGAAATATATGATACATCTTTTTACTTTTACTCTACTCACTACAATGACACACAGATGTAAAGATGAGGAACTTTGGAGCAAAGGTCCAGTTGTAGGACACACACTTAGGTATCAAAAGGTCCCAGGTTCGAACCCTACTAGAGGCACTGCTAATTTCATTGAGCAAGAAATGTAACTATATTTATATTTCTAAATAGAAAATTCTGTTGTCATCAATTTATGACAACAGAGTTTTCTATTTTTTATAAATAATACTTGTATATTCCCTTTTGAATTATATTGGACATAATAATGTAACTATAGTTTTTCCACAACCCAGGTGTAAATGGGTCACCTGCCTGAAAGTGATTTTAATGCTCAAGGGCTATCATACAAAATTGTGAAGTTGGCTGAACGTGCATATGGAAGCAGACATTAAACAGAATTATAACTTTAAACTTTAACTTTAAGGCATATGATACAGCTGGTGAACATTTGGCTCAGACAAGTATAATTTATAGCTCGATTTCCATTCAGGCAACCTACTTTTTTATATTGAACCCTAGTAAATTAATATTCTAATAAAATGGCTAACCTAGACGTTCTCTATCTTCATCTTCTTTATCCTTCAAGACATCTAAACTACTTTTCACATTACATAATAATACTTCTATTTCTTGAAATGCTACCTTGCTTCCAGGTATAGCACGTTTGCGTAGAAAATCCGACCATTTTCTTTTAGAAAAGTTTTTACCATGAATTGCTTGAACCATCCATCTTAAAACACAAAACAATTGTACAAAGGTAAAATCATTATCACATTGTGATTGATTATCAAAATTAAGTCCTATCATTTACCAATGTTTTCTTCAAGGGTAAAAATGTTTAAAGATCTTACTAAAGCTATAATCCTATGACACAAAATTTCCCACATGAGTTCTATAAAATCAGTGAATTAAAGAATTTTGTGATGGAAGCCTGAAACAGAATTTATGCTACAGTTTTGAGGAATATATAAACAGTATCAAACATGTCTTTTAGAGGATATTATCGATCAATTTGGTCATTTCTAAGCTATATTGAGCCACATTTGTTTAGACAGTAATAATTTTTCATCGATTTCAACTTGCAAAAATTTGTTAAAATAAATGTTACTCGCAATTTTCAAAATCCTCTCGCAATTTGCCAGTATGCAAGCTAAAATTCAAACCCTGAGTAACCCCTTAGTTCTAACCCCAAGAGAGTAATAGAGTATCCTAAAATGTATTAGTGAGTGAGAACATCCCTTACCTAGCCTGTTCTATAGTGATAGTATCTTTGTGCTCTCTATCAAGAAATGAAAACTCCCATCTTAAATCTTGAAGTAGAAAATATCTTCTATCCATTTCTTGCAATAGATCATATAATTCATCGGAACTACAGCTATCTTGCGTAGCACATGTATATTTCATACTGGCAAGAACCTGTTTTCAATGAAATATAAAACACAATGTTATAGTAAATTGCAGATAGTTCATTCTCTTAAATCAATGTCTTTTCAACACTTTACTCTCATAAAAAAAATATTTTCAGAAACACATTTTTGTTCTTGATCCTGCCACATACAGAAACAATCTGCTAAGCATTGTGAAATTTATGTCATGTTTTTGTGGACTTTGACAAAAAACTGTTCAAGGCAAAACCCGGGTCAATAGCGCAGTTGGTGGCGCGCCGGGATTTGGAATCTCGTGCCCGAGGGGGTGCGGGTTCGAAATCCACCCGGGGAGGTTATACCCTTCCATGAAAATTTGACAATAACGTCAATTTTCCTCCATTGATTAGATAATATGGAGAAGTTTATGGCCTTGTGGAAGGGTAGGTGAGTACTGGTTATAGACAATGGTCCAGGAAAGCTAGGTTAGATGCGCTGGACGCCGTAAAAATTACCTAAATTGTGTTGACACAGCATTAAATCTAGTAAAAAAAAATGTTCAAAGCAACAAAACACATGCAGCAGCAGAATGTTAGAAAATTAACAAAACCATGGTAAAAAATAACCTTATTACATATAAAAATCAAAAGCTCAATGTCATTTTCCATGATAATTAATAATGTGACTCATTTTTATCTCACCTGTGGATAACTAATTCCACCCATTCTTATATCACCATGGAGACTCTGTACTTCATGTGGTGATAGTTCACCTTTACCATGTCTGTCATATTGTTTAAATACATGTTGTAATACTCCATGTTGATCACTAACTGACATGTTCTGCATTAACTCACCCATGGCTGTTTAATATGCTGTTTATAGAATAAAACATATGTGTTAACTTGGCTCAAAATATGCCAAACAAGTGATACAATACCAAGGGCTATAACTCTGTTGTTTCCCAGGTAAAGTGGACTTATTGTCAAAGTCACAAGGCCTACATGTATACTGGCAGCACAACTTCTAGCTGTAGGTCTTCAGAAGCAGTTGGCAGACTACCAAATTATTCATCTAATTTGAGATGAAAACACAGAAAAATAAATGAAAGTACATGTATAGTAAATTGAAATCTAAATGAAGAGAGAGCCATAGAAAAAGTTCAAAGAAGAGCCACCAGAATGGTACAATCAAATAAACATTTATCTTATCCACAAAGATTAAAGAGATTGGGTCTACCGACATTAGAATATAGAAGAAAACAAGCCGTCATGGTACAAACATTAAAAACTCTGAAAGGTTATGACAAGATTGATGGACAAAATTTTCCCTTCTCCACCAACTAAATCTCAAAACCTAAGAGGGAACTCAGAAAAAAATCTACAAAAAAGATCTAAATATGAATTAAGGCGGTCCTTTTTCAGACAGAGGGTGGTCGACAACTGGAACCTCCTTAAAAAAACTGAAGCACCATTCATACATACGTTCAAAAGTAAAAGGCCCTCAGGCTATTATGGACGTTATCGGGTGATTATCGCATAATGGCGAGTGGAGCAATTAATCATTAATCTCTAAATAATCATGGTAAAAATCTTTTTGAATATTTTTCATTTGTTACTATTCTGAACTTTTTGTATGAGAAAGTCGGCATATTCGATTTGCTAGCTTGAAGCAAACCGTTCAGTAGACCTCTTATGCTACAAAAAATTTCTTTCAAAAACGGTAGCTAGAGATCGCCTTGTTGACCAAGCCCTGTGTCTCTGGTGAAAGTGACAAGCACAACGTCATGATTGAGGACGAATCAAACACTGTATCGAAACGTCCAATACCGAGAGTGACAAAAATCATCATTCAGCAGTAAAGCATGTTAACTGAATGTAGCTAAAATATCAAGAGAAAAACATACTGAATCAATAAATATGGTGCTAAAATCAAATTTATCGACAACTTACCGTTGCAGTTAAATTGTGTCGGCCATTTGTAAACAACTTGCTACCACAGTTCTGTTTGTTACAACAACTCTGATTGGTTTACTTGTCTGGCCAAATATCTTAATTTACCAATTAACTTCTAGCTTACATTAATCAGTCTAAGCAGCCTCGTTTACAAATATCCAACATGGCAGTCGGAGTCTGGGGTGGGACGATGTTATTTTGACATTTATCGTTTGTTTCATTTCACATAGTTTGGGGAAGCTGTCATTTATAAGAAAATGAATACCGACGTAGAAAACAATATTAAGCAGAACAATCCGTGGTCTAAATTACCTGCTAACGTTAAACAGGTTGGTAATTTAGGTGTTTTATTTCATAAACAAATCCTTGCAATGAAATAATACAAATTGTCTTCCTGTTTTAATCTTGCAACTACATTATTAACCACTTCATTGTCCCATGTCATTAATTATAAAGATATATGCCCGTCCACTTGATGCAGAAGTCTGAAGGTCTGTTAGATACTTCAAACTTTATTTCTCATCCTAGTCCTTTGGCTTTGCTCTGACAATCATCATACAGTAATTTATGTATTTTAGTTGTCTTCAGGTTCAGCTAGTGACACTACTAGATTTATATGTCAATGATCTCAATGTTTGTTAGGCTTTGTTATTTTCTTTCGCAACCACTAAACAGTTAAACTTGAAACTAATGGCGTGTCTTTTGAATAAGCTCATGGAGGTCAGATATATCAAGTTTAGTGATTCTAGCATTAATTTCAAATATACCTGTTTCTCGTATTCTCGTGGTTTCTCATATTCTCGTGGCGTAATAAAAATGGTCCGAACCGACGCTCGCGACGATTGGTAATATCCGAAAATAGGTCAACTTTTTACTCTGATCAATATCAAACTCGCCTAAAGTACAAAAACGGCAAAAGACCGCTAAAACCCTAAATATGAGTGAAAATGTGTATTAAATTAGCAATTTTATGTAAAAAAAACTTCATATTCCTCCCCAGAATAACTGTTTCAACGACTCGTTTTTTGCAAAAGCCGTCAAAAGTAGGTCATGCATCATTATTACATAGATGCTTTGTCACACAAAGGTTAAACCCCAATAAATTCTACATTGCAGTTCAGAAAGTGTGTTCCACGATAATTGAAATAAAAATCCAATTACACGATTGTTATTGTGCCTTATTTTGAATCAAAATTGAGCTGTGACCACTGTGTACCACTTAGTTTTGGCACCTCATAATGGGTTTTCAAGCTAAACTGTGTGTTTCTGAAGATCTGTTGTCAGTAAGAAGAATTTGTATGAAAATAGACTACAGTTTACCATAGTTTTTTTATGATTATTGCACTTAAATTGCCATTTTTTCATGCATATGTTAAGCCTGATATCAAATTTTCTTCATACTCAATACCATAGCACATTTAAATGTCCGTTAGAATATAAAAAAACCTCATTCCACAGATTAAAAAACTCGCCAAAATGTTTAATTTAGAGTGAATTAAGAATTCTGAACTGAATTGTAGAATAGATATGTCACATAGTTACGAGCCTTGACAGCCAATCAAAAACCACGAGAATATGAGAAAGCTCTTTAGTGATCCAGAGTAACAGGTTATCGTTTTAAAACGTCAATTTGACCTATTTATGCTTAAGTTTCGCTATTTTTGCTGCTTGTCCATTGTAGACGAAAGTTTTGTGTATTTTTTGCAACAATATAAAATTAAGACATTCCTCTTATTTGTGCCTGATACCCAAGTATAGTCTTAACCCCACGAGAATACGAGAACACAGGATAAATCATGCCCCTTAACTACGTTTTTTAATTATTTGTTTAGGTTTGGACTGAACTTATCTTATGCCCCTTTACTACGTTTTTTAATTATTTGTTTAGGTTTGGACTGAACTTATCTTTTAACTATTGCATTTTTCTAGTAATTGAAACTGTTGACAATATAATGGGCGCAAATTTTGACTGACTTATGCCCCTTTCTAAATTGAGTTCAAAGTGAGCTCTATGGTAATACAAGTTAGTCTATATCACAAGTTACTTTTAAAATTAAGCAATTTAGTTTTTAAAATTATTCAAGATTTTTATGATATGGGCTTGAAGTTTTTTTGTATTATCTGAAGTCAGTGGTTTTTTTCACCAAATTGGGAATGGGTCCCGTACCCCTCCGATTGGGAATTTTTAGTCATGAAAATAGGAAAAATTGGGAAAATCCTGCACAACTTAGAATAAAATGGGAATATCAATAAACAAGGGTTTAAATACAGAAATTGTAAAATATCTGCATCATTCTGCCTTTTAACTGTATACATTAAACTAATTTTGTTGTTTTTGAGACATGCAGAGGTAAATTACACAAATAAAGGAACTTAAGAATTGGGCCATCCATATAATGACCCCTAGAATTTGGATACTCCAGACAACAATATAGTGCCATTGTTAATAGGCTTAAAAAAGAAAGAGGGTATAAGCGAGTCAGGTTATGTGACAAGCTGTACAAAATTATTGGAGACAAATGTTTTACAATTTACTCCTTGGAAGTGACAATTTAAATTACTTAAATATAATTGTAAAATCATCATGACATGAACAGCTTTCAATTTTTAAGCTTAATGTCTGCTAGTTCATAAAAAAATCGTAAAATCACGGGTTCGTGAGAAATTAGTAAATTTAATGACCTTGACGGAAAATAAAACTTAAGCACAATTTTACAAAACAAGACAAAGGAGTTTGTTTGTAAACATTAAATTTTACATCATTAGTTTGATTCTAGTTTATTTTTAATTGATGATAAGTGATATTAATTTATGAAATATGCTGACTCTTGCCCATTTAAGTGATAATTAACGCACAGTGATTAAATAATTATCAGTTATGATACTTGGACAAATAAACAAAAGAAAAATTTTATTATTTCCAAAACCCCTTTTTGCTGATTTTTTTTTTAGTTTTGACTACTTATGCCGTTTTTCTCTTGATTTGGGAAATATCAATAAAAGAAACGATTGGGAAGGGAAGGGTCCGTTGATACAATTGGGAAGGTCTGTTGACATGGTTAGGAAGGGTCCAGTCGTCATTGGGAATGGGTCCGTTTCCCGGACTCATTTTCAGAAGGAAGAAAACTCTGGAAGTCTTTTCAAACTAGATGATAAAAACTTAGCTAAATATCATTTTACTATGATTTTCATTGTTTTTACCAAAGTCGATAGCTTATTATGTTATTTTATTTACTAGAATAGAAAATAAAAAGGTTCAGTTATATTCTTCTTTTTTAACTCCTTAACTTATTTTGTATTGTACTTTTTTCAGATCTGTGGAAACTCACAGAAAGAATATGACAAAGCTATTGTCCAGTTCAGTGTAAACAACCAACTAAGATTTAAAACAAATTTAGGTAAGAATGAAATGCTAAATTGCATCACACTAAATTCTCATGTGATAGAACAACTAACAGGGTACCAGTGTTTTCCCTTGAAATTTTTTATGGGATCACAATGTCCCCCTAGGTTTATGATTTTGGGGTCATTGGTAAATTTTTAGGGTCATATACCAAAATCTGTATTCACTTAACTTTTGCACTTTTAAATGGGTTGTCTTGGAGTTTTGACACATGGGTGGGATGTTTTATCTTACCATCTTGAACATACAACCAAGCATATTTACATACCTAACTTATGCAAAAAAGTTTTCTTTGTATTTATTAATATGAATCACAGCAAAGTTAAATAGGGTATTATGCTGGTTGGACTTTCATAATTTAATTATGTGACTCATTATTAGGTTTTAAATTCTACCTTTAGAGATGCTAAGTTAAAGCTATCAACTATCAGCAGTGGGTTTTTTCCAAACCATTTTTGGGCCAAATTTTGGCCCAATTCCCCTCGCTAAAATTTTTTTTCCTTGTCTTTGAAAAAAAAACCCTGCTCTAGAAAAACGTAGGTGTATCGAATATTTGCCGTTTTTTTTTTTTTTTAAATGCAGTCCTGCATTTTTGTGATTGCATTTTAAACTGTAAGAGTAACCTCACTTGTCGTTTCTCAATTACGTAGGCCTGCACGTCTACACCACATCAACAAGTCATGCAATTTTAATTTATATTAGAACAAAGGTTTAAGTAACAGGCGTTCATGGAATGCTTTAATTTTTAGTCCACCCTTTTCTCCATTTCTGTAAAATTGTGTTGCCCTAAATTATTGTAAATAGTAATAGTAAATAGGAGTTTGCTGCAAAGGATGTGGGTTTTCATTGATCTTTGCACTACTTCAGAATGGTAACGGAGGCAACGTCTTTGATGACGGTCGCTTAAACTGTAAGCGACCGTGATCAAAGACGTTTACCAACATTGCAGTACTAATATAAAGGTAGACCGCATCTCATATACATTTTTTGAGTGTAGTCGATTACAAATTACAATTACCATACCGTATTTAATTTAAAAATGCCCCTTTTTATATTAACTCTTTAAATGCCCCTGTTAGGAAGAATTATTTTGTGCGTCCAGTGTGTCGCAATACAAGTTCATTTTACATGTCATATGTCAAAAATATGCGTCAAAACGCACAAATTTGTGCATCAGGGAAAACCCTGGGGTATGGATTAATAGACATAGACTCAACTGCTTTACTATATTTTTTCAGTACTACACTTTTTTAACCAAGTACTAAGCGAGAAATCTGTTAGAAACAATTTTTACTGTCTTGGATGTTACCCAGCTTAGGATTGAACCAATGACCTTATGCACCTAATATACCATTTTTCTGTCTTTGGAATGTTACATCAAGTGATAGTGTGTAACCATGACTTTGGCCACTTGGAAATCAGGGTTGTCATATTCTTGATGAGTTGAGGTCATGTCATTTTTATTTTAGTTAATTTTGCTACAGTCCCTACCTTTCAAATCATAAATTTTGCTCTAACAATATTTTTGTGAATTTTCTCATTGTAAAGAGACCTAGTTTTGGCCCCCATGTTAGTTTAAAAAATACCTCTTGAATAATATTTAGTATAATACAATGTTTTTTAATTGAAATAAAAACTTATTATTTTGAAACTATGTTTATCTAAATATACAAATGTGATGTATTACAGTAAAATCTGTATTGAAAGATGAAAGGAGATATTATGAAGATTTATTACAATACAGTCAGGATCATCTCATGTTGTACCCTTATCATCTATCAGATATTGTTGTTAAAGGACTTAGAGTCTCACCATTTATTTATTATACCAACATCATGTCAGATATTATGACACAGGAGAGAAGTTATGATTCATTACCAAACTTTACTGCTGCTGATTGTAAGTATAGTTTAGTCTTTATCTTTATATTAATTCACCACCCTCGACCATTTCATTTTCAAGTAGGGTATTTACAACAACATCTTGTTTTAGCTAGCTTACCCAACATAATGAATCCTCTACAGCTTACGTTGTTGATGTTTTTACCAGCTGTACCAAAGGAGTCCTTAGTTATCCAGAGATTCCTCCCTAATATTAGGGATTTCTTATATAGAGAGAGATATAGTTTATTTCCAATACATGTAAATGCCAGTGACCATTACATAGCATGTTATGCACATACTGATCATAAATAGCTTACACAAATCAATTGAAATGTAACCAACTACTAACAGGTATATATTACTATAACAAGGACTATATAATAAAGAAAGAACGAAAGAAAGAAAGAACGAAAGAAAAGGAAGGCAAGGAAAGGAGAAGGTCATAATGACACATATAAGGTTAAATTAAATTGCATAGAACAAAAACAAAGTGTAAGACATCCTTGACAATATTTCAACAAAACTTTTGAACAAAAATACTCCAGTGTCTAAACAAAAATTTATCTCTTTCGTCAAAAGCTATACTAACAAACATGCCAAGATTTCTAATAAAAGACAAAGATTTTATATACAGATTTGTAGTCTTAGATTGTGATAAAGTTTATGGAAAATCGAATTCACATAAAATCATGATTTTAGGGATCTTTGTTAAATCCTTGATTAGAATCACGCAGATTCCTTTCAAGTTTTTTCGGTCCTCAGAATCCCTGGACATTGTTAGTGTTGAATCCTGAGACAACCAATACGTTTTTAAAATCATGTAGTTGTAGTTACTCCCCATTCTTATGACTTTAAATGTATTTTTTCTTAAAACAAGATAGTTCTTTCAAGATTACAAGATGGCAGATTGTTGGTCCACTGAGCATAGAAAAGATGATGTGGAAATAATTGATTCCAATGTTAGGAATGCTTTCAAATGGAACTGAATGGAGTTTAAAAAAAGATAAACAGCTGCTTTACAGTGTCTTTGATTGATTTTCATGTTGTCAGTTGCTTTTAAAAACCTTTTGATTATACATGTATTAGATAAAATATCATATGTTTTCATGGTTATGTTACAGGTTTACGTTTACTGGGTATTGGTAGAAATCAGTATATAGATTTAATGAATCAATGTAGATCATCTAAGGTAGGTTAGGCCTAAAAAATAGGTATTTTTCTTTCCCTACTGACCCTAATTCTGTAATAACTGCAGATAGTAAATTTTAAAGTCAAAATTTATTTCTTTGTCAAACATTTAAAAATAATGACAAAAATCAGAATTTCAATCATAAAATTCATAAATTTTACTCGTGAATTACTCAAATCAATTTTAAAATTGTAAAAAAGCAAAGGTATGACCCTACTTTTTATGGAAGTGATATATTTTTTTTTTAAATATTTTATTGTAGAAATTCTTCAGACGAAAGCCACCAAAGAATTTATTACCAACCAAACCTGTAGAAACTGTTACAATAGATTCTTGGTGGGTTGTTAATGTAGGTTATATTACTGAAGATGATATCAGGGTATGTTTGGTTTAGATAATTAATTTGTCTTAAATTGTTTTGCTACCATTTTCTGTAGATGTATTGTTAAATTTTATTTAACTGTCAGTGGCACATACATTATCCCAATAGATTTAAATTCTTAATACATTACTTCTGTATTCCTGATTGATTCTAAATAGTGAGGTTCATGTATGGGCCTGATGACAGTTGGATACAATTTAACAAGACTTACATAGTAAATTGAAAGTCTTATCAGTAAAATAAAGAAGAAAAAATGAAAATTGAAATATACACTTCGAGTAAAAAACAAATTAATGTAAACAGAACAAAGCAAAAAGCATTATTAACTGTGATAAAATGTTTACATGTATTGCATAAAACAAAATAATTATTGAATTCATGAATCAAATGTCAATTACTTAAAATAGGCTACCAAGTTATGTGATATAAATAAATGTATAATCACTTGATAAGACACTCTTGGAAATTGACTGTCATACATACATGACATTTTAAATCCATCAATCCATGATTTATTACACGTATACGTGTAACTAGCATTACGCTACATGACAATATTGAGGTAAACTTGTCTACGGAAAGTTATATTTTATTATGCCCCCGCTTCGAAGAAGAGGGGGGTATACTGTTTTACCCTTGTCCGTGCATGCGTGTGTTCGTGCATGCGTGCGTCCGTCCGTTACAAAATTTCCGTCGCAGTTTTCTCAGCAACTATAACATGCAGCAGCCTAATACTTTGCATATTGCTTCATCCCATAGTCCCATGTGGTGTAAAGCGATTTCATGCTCCTTGCTCATCTACTTCCTGTTTGTCGCATATTTTTAGATTTCGTTAAATGAAAGTTACATTATGATAGTCATATTTCTCACTGCGGGGGTATCACTAGTGAGCATTAGCTCACAGATTTACTTGTTGAACATTTCTTTTCATTTTGATTCATTAAGCAGCTCCTCTCCATACAAGATCATACAAAGAAGTGGTTTGTGATTAATTTTGTAGATGTAGGTTTTTCTTCTTTAAAACCTTCTTGTATGAATGAAGCAATTTGGGCTGACCTTGTATGTAACTATGTACTACTTTCTATTTTACTGTTACAGATGTGTACCATTGCTGAGAAAAACATGATAGACAGAATTATTGATCGTGGTTGTCAAACAGCTGGTGAACTCAATTATAAAAATCTACATAGTAAGCTATTTATGATATTATCATGATCAAAAAATGAAATTAGATAATTATTTGCTTGAAATTGATTAGAATGGACCTTTCCATGACCTTACCTATTAGCATACTTAACAAAGGTTTACAGTTAGATTTTGTCGCACAAACAAGGTGTTAACAATAGAGTACATGCTTACATTTGTGGGTAAATGTATTGTCATTCAAATAAAAAGGTTGCACTCGGAATGGTCAATTGTTGGCCATTTTGATTTATACTTACAGCTTTTGTTATTCATTCATATTCAGGGGGTCAGAAAGTTTGGGTACACAAATGCACTTTATTGTGTTGTATTAAATATTATCTTGGCTTAAGTTGATGGCTAAAAAAAACTAAAAATAGAAAAAAATACACCCAATAGTAATTCATTGTTTATGTACATGTAAACAAATATTTCTCCTTTTTGAAGTAATGGATTTTTTAATGTTGTATGTACTGCCTGACTAGGCATCAATTATTTTGTGTTTAGAGTTAAGGGGTTAATCTCTAAAAGTTGGGCGAAACCGGGTCGGGCGGGTGTCTGGTGTCATAAAAATTGAGGTAAAATTTTTAATTTGCCATATATTTCTGCCATTTATAGTTAGATCTTTACGAAACTTCATACAATGTTAACATATCGTATGATGAACAGAAGTAGAAAGCAACCGCAACTCTACCTGGCTTAATTATGGATTATTTCCCTTTGTAATTTTTGCATTAAGTTTTCAATATTTTTGATATCTCTGCCATTGTGGGATTCATCTTGATGAAAGTTCATTCAATGAATACATACCATGTGTTGGACAGATTTAGAAAGTTACAGCAACTCTACCTGGCTTAATTTTGGATTATTTCCCTTAGTAATTTTTTAATTAAAGTTTTCATTTTGTTGGATACCTCTGCCATTTAGGGTCAGATCTTGAGTTCTTACAATGATTACATATCATGTGTTGAATAGAATTAATAACTAACCACAACTCTATCTGACTAAATTATGGATCATTACCCTTTGTATTTATTGTATTAATAGTTTATTTTGTCTTATGCATTTTTAGTCAAATATTTTGTGGATTAAAAACACTCTTTCTTTCGTCGTGATGAATTATTGCCCTTGGTATACCTTTTCAATAGCAATTTATTAAATACAACATTCTTTTGTAACAACATAAACTTGACCTAAATTTTCCCCATCTGCGGAAAAAAATGGCTTTAATGTGGTTTCCACATGATATTTCTTGTTTATTTTAGGTTTATATAGAAAAGGTTTAGTTTATATAGATGTACCTATAAATGATGATGATTATATTGTATGTAAGTATACTGGATATATATTTATTCGTATTTAATGACATTGACATGGTACATGTGTAGAGAGCAAAATGATGGAACAATATAAAGATAAATAAAGATTTATGCATAAGATATTACATAATATATATATAAAAAACGGTTTATAAAATTGCATGTACAGTAAGATGAGAATGGTTAAAACAGGTATTTATTGTTGATAGGCAAATTTAAAGACAGAAATATAAGAGGAATCATTGCACTTGATTGAATTTTTAAAGACCGTGCCGAATATAGGGATGGCACAAAAAAGGAATTTAATCCTTATTTCCTTTGTTGTCCCTATTATTAATTAAATTGATGAATACACTAGAATTCATAAGCATGAATATTACATTATATATGTATCACAGATAAATATGATACTATCACAGTAGGTACACAAAAAAGACAAATATCAAAATAATATTAATAATAATTAGATAGCGAATTAAGAGCTTAATACATATATACATTAGTTATCTTAGATCTCTGACATGAGATGGGCTTTGACAAGTGCTGTAAAATGGGGAAAATTCCTAGCTTGTCTAATGTCTTGTGGCATTTCATTCCACAGAAAACGCCCAGTAAAAGCAAAATACTTTTTGCCAAAACCTTTGACCTTAGGTAGGCTTAATCTGCCTGTTTCTGAGAACTTAGCTCCTAACCTATCACAGAAAACTCTTTGCCTTGTGGAATAGCTGTGAATAGAACTAGTAGGAATGAAATGCTCTTTGAGGTAACCTGGTGCTATCCCATTTTGAATCTTAAATACATCACCTAAAATAATTTGATCCACCCATTTTGATACAGGTAACCATCAACATTTAACAAAATGATTCTGGTCAAGGTATGTCCTTGCATCCAGACGTCACACAAATCTTATCATTTTGTTCTGAGTGACTGTAACTTATTCTTAAGTTCCTGAGATTTATTAACGTACATTAACACCCAACACTGATTTTGGTGAGATATGTTTTGTATGAGCTGTTTAGATAAATTGTTGATAAAATATGAAAAAAATAATAGTATAAGCTTTGTTGTACATAGATCTGTACAAAACTGTATTGCTAAATTATTGTAAGATTTTGATTATATGTTGTCCCAGTTTTTAACCTCATTTTTTTTACCCTTAAATAAAAAAGTGCAAGTGTACATTATAACCATGGGCGCGTTGCCTAAGCATTTCACTAGGTATCACTTCATAGCAGAATCATAGGAAAGGACCTGCTACAAGAGCAAACGACCTCACTACCCGAGAGCGCTTTAACAAATCAAAATGGCTACCTCCCCAGTAATGTGACTTCCTGTTTGTCGACAACTTGGTTTTTATGTTTGACTGACTATAGATGAATTGAAATTATAAATATTTGTTATTGTTCATATAAGCATTTTTTTTTTTGCAATGAATTTATACTTGTTAAAGACTTAACTAGTTGGAAATCGCCCCGAAAACATGCAATTGCAATAAGTGCATAAGTGTTACTCGGCACAGGCCGCCTTCTTGGTTTGTGACGTAAATAGCAAGCCGTTTCCCACGAAGAAGAGCTACAAGAAAGCGCTTTTTCATAGCGATAGGTAGCGAAATCGTTAGGCAACGCGCCCCTAGCTTATTGAACTGTTTTTATTCTAATCATGCTAAATCTCATTATATTTACAGTGCCCCCTCTAGAGAATTTTGTAATGAATAGAGTATTAGGTGATTATTTTGAGACATTATTATACAAGATATTTGTCTCTATAGATGAACATACTACAGTTCTAGAGGTAAGATATATATCTGGTATATCCAGTATTTGAAGCAACACACTCTCAGGTTTGGCAGAGTAACCTAAAGGTTGTGAGAATTATGAAGTAAAATTAATGAATTTAAAGATACTAGTTCACAGATTTGGTTTATTTTTTCAATAAATTCAAAATACTTTTCAGTGTCTGTATTTGTGTCAAAATAATTCTTATCATTTTAAGACAAACTAACCTATAGGTTGCAATAAATATACTATAAAAGTCACAAAAATGCACTATAAGTGTCTACCCTGACATACAGGGTAGATATTTTCTACATGTAACACCATCATTTGTAGTTGTATGTCAGTTTGCACTAATATAAAATTGTCATCATCAGATCACTACTTTCCTTCTTCCAAAAATATTTCCTATAAAAATATCTATACTATTATTTTATTTCAGCTGTCTAATGTGTTACAGATTGATATACAACTTGTCAAGGTAAATATTTGTGTGTTTGTTTGTTCTTAAAAAAAACTTTTTGGTACAAAAACAAAAGAGCTGCCATATGTGGCATCACCTTATGATCCTCTACAGAGATTGTACAAATTATGTTCTTCGGTCAATATTGATCTACCCTAGTTTATAAATCTACAAACATCTGTTTTGGACCCATAAGGTTTTGACCTACCTTGTCTCTTCTTCACATTATACAAACAAATTTACTTAAGGTATTAACAATGATTCTTTAACTCTGAATTTTATAGGCACAAAAAAATTTGCCCAGCGATACAAAAAACTCACTATAAGTTATGAAAGTAAATCATAGTAACTAAATCTAGTATTATGATTATGATCTGAACTGGCTAGAATGAAGTGCTCATGTAAATAAGAGGGGGATATGTCATTAAAGAAATTATAAACATTGTTAAGAACAATTTGATTCACTCTGTTTTCTAATGGTAACCAATTCAACTCAGTAAAATGATCTTGAGAGATGCTGTATATCCTATAATGACTCAATCTTGTTAAGATTTAACTTATAAACCAATTTATATTTTAGATGGCTGTATCTATGTATTGTCGTCTTGGTTTTGCCAAAAAGAAAGGTGCTGATATGATAGAAGAAGAACTACATCCATCTTGGAGGGAAACAAAATCTTCTACTAAAAAGTATGATGTATTTTTGGTTACACACCACTAAATAAAATCCTTCTTTGCTGTATATAAAAGTCTCATTTTCAATGTCAAATTACAGAATGACCCAGGGGTGTTAGATACCCCAAATCATATATATATATATATATATATATATATAGGCTGAAAGATCTATCTATTCCGCACAAAATGATCAGTATTAGAAAAAAAGTTGCATTACTTATAAGAAAATAAAATTCGATTGAAAGTTCCTAACATGAAAACATCCATGTTTTTCTTTCGTCACAAGCCATACAGAGATACCTCCCCTTTTAACTACTCTTTGCGAGCAAAGAAAGTAGATCCATTGATTTTTGCATAGTGTCATTGGAAAAGCATTGCCAAAGACATACAAACTCTTAATATAAAAAAAACACCCCGAATGAGGACACCAGGTACTCTAAAATAATAAATATGCTGCATGTCACTTTTTCTTTTTCCGGCAAATTACCGCTTCCAGTGAATATTTAGTGGTATGTAACCTTTCAACTTTTTTAACATCTTTTAACAGTTAATAAGTTTGGTGATGCATAACAAGTATATTTTTCAATTGTTACAATTCAGAACTTTCATATGTGGAAGTCGCCTTCTTGCATTTGCTAGCTTGTAGTAATTTATTGAACTTGTATGCTACAAAATGGTTTACATAAATTGCAATGAAGCAATTGCCTTACATAATGGAATCCTGGTGACCTAGGTTTCTCTCCTGGTTGTTGCTGATTATACACTTCAGTTAAAATACAGAAATGACATTGATGGTATTATGTCTTGGGTTCATATAATAAGAGATTACTGTATGTTATAGTGGCTAGTTTAATTCTGATATAATGACCGGAGTACTTGTCACAAATTCTATACAAAAGGCATGGCTTATCAGCACATTGAACAGTAGTACATCATTGTTGGAAGAATTTAAATACTGAACTGCTGATGTTTTATTTATCATATGATATATTGTAATTACAGAAATACTACTACAGATGCATCTATAATAGATTGGGGTGATACAATTACAACGGATGACAATGAAGCACCTCCTTCACCATCCACTAAACCTACTGTTGTCTCAGATCTTGTATCATTAGAGTCTTCCATGGGTTAGTCCATTATTTATTCTATTATTATAACAAGGCTTAATGCTTGTCTGCATGTTAAGTGAAAGGATGGCTTGTCCATTTTCCTTGTGATTATTCTAGATCTCAGATAAGGGCAGTGAGGTAGAATGAATAAGAAGGCACATCAGATGGTTAGCCGCCCGGTTACCTCAGTTGGTAGCACGCAAGTCTACTGATCAAGGGGTCGTGGGTTCGATTCCTAGGCGGGGCATACTTTCGTGGAGCTTGGTCATGAAATTATTCTACGGCCATTCTCCCTCCTACCAATGATTTTTAATTATGAAGGGCAGTTGTCAGTCACTGACGAAAGTATGCACTTAGAAGTTGGTCAACAGCTAATTCCAGAGATTTAGCCTTTCCTGGAGGAGTGAGTAGGTTGACTGACCAACGTTATATGACCTATACAATGTGTTGCTATGGTGTTAAACCTTACAAAACAAACAAACAAACATCAGAGGGTTGATGTTTCAAAGTAACTATTTCTGCATGGGGAGAAGCAATGAAAGGCAGTGAGGGGAGAAAAGGTATGGTGCAGCACCCTTCTATTTTGATGTAGAATTTTCACTATGCTTTCTCAGTGCAAGTAAATTGTTGAATGATTGACTTCACTGTAATCTCTCTCTGGTTTAGATTGTTGGTTCTAGCCCAGCTACCAACCATGGATGCTTTGAGTCAGTTAGTAAAAAGTTGCTTTATGGAGGATAGTATTCCAGTAGTGAGTCATCTAAGCAATAATATTGTGAACCTGTTAATCTATCTATCTATCTTCCATTAAGTCAAACCCCTAGTGGGGACTTAGACTTTTGGCGCGTCAACCGAGAAGAATATCAATAAGAAATGAGTAAAAGATGATAAATATATGAAGTAAGTAAGGTTAAAAACAGTTTAAAAACAGGGCAGGCATAATTATGGGGAGACATGTTCAATCTGGCTGACAGCAAGACTGAACCTGGGACCTGGTAGGGTGACAACATCAGGGGCTAGGTTGTTCCAATGGAAGATTGTTCTTGGGAAGAAGGAGTATTTGTGATAATCGGTTTTTATACGCCCGAAGGGTCGTATTATGTTATGGCGCCGCTCGTCCGTCCGTCTGTCTGTCTGTCTGTCCGTCCGTCCGTCTGTCCGTCCGTCCGTCTTCCTTGTGTGGACAACTCCTCCCTCATTTCTTGGCCAATTTTCTTCAAACTCCCTCTGATGATAAACATTGATGCCTAGTTGTGCGTAAAGTGGAGATAATTCAATTTTTTTCATTCAACTTTGAATTACTTCCCCTTTCATATATCTCTATATATGCCATATGTTAATAAAGTCAAAACGGCAAGCAATGAAAAACTTGTCCGGACAATAACTGAACCACCAATGTACCTAGGTTCACCAAATTTTATGTGAGGGTAGCCCTTGTGTCAAGGATATGGCCTATTGGTTTTGGGGCTCCTGGGTCAAAGGTCAAGGTCACAGGGGCATTATATTGAAAAACCTTGTCCGGACAATAACTCCTCAACGACTGTACTAGGGTTCACAAAATTTTATGTGAAGGTAGCCTTTGTGTCAAGGATGTTCCCTACAGGTTTTGGGGCCCCAGGTTCAAAGGTCAAGGTCACAGAGGCATCATATGGAAAAACTTTGTCAACACAATAACTGAACCACCAATGTACCTAGGTTCACCAAATTTTATGTGCCAGGAGCCCATGTGTCAAGGGTATGCCTTATTGGTTTTGAGGCCCCTGGGTCAAAGGTCAAGGTCACAGGGGTATCATATTAAAAAACCTTGTCCGGGTAATAAATCCTCAACGACTGTACCTAGGTTCACAAAATTTCATGTGAAGGTAGCCCTTGTGTCATGGATGTGACCTATAGGTTTTTGGGCCCCAGGTTTAAAGGTGAAGGTCACAGAGGCATCATATGGAAAAACTTTGTCCAGACAATCCCTGAACCACTAATGTACCTAGGTTCACCAAATTTTATGTGCGAGTAGCCCATGTGTCAAGGATTTGCCCTATTGGATTTGGGGCCCCTGGGTCAAAGGTCAAGGTCACAGGGGCATCATATTGAAAAACATTGTCCAGGTAATAACTCAACAACGACTGCACCTAGGTTCACCAAATTTCATGTGCGAGTTGCCCATGTGTCAAGGATGTTCCCTATTGGTTTTGGGGCCCCTGGGTCAAGTTTAAACCATCAACCAGAAGATATCAAATTACCAAGCAGTGACTTCAAATGTTCAATCAATATGTTAATAAAGTCAAAATGGCAAACCATGGAAATAATGCTATATTTAATAAGTAACATGAAATAAGTTCACCAAATTTTATGTGAGGGTAGCCCATGTGTCAAGGATGTTCCCTATTGGTTTTGAGGCCCCTGGGTCAAAGGTCAAGGTCACAGGGGCATCATATGGAAAAACATTGTCAGGACAATAACTAAACAATGCTTGTACCTAGGTTAACCAAATTGTATGTGGATCAGCCCATTTGTCAAGGAGTAATGCGTTGATAGCTCTTTGGAAGAGGATGTTCCCTTTTGATTTGGAGACCCTAGGGTCTAAGTCAAAGTCACTGGGACTTAATTTATATTGAAACATTTTCCGGACAATAACTCAATAATGATTGCACCTAGGTTCACCAAATTTTATTTAAGGGTAGCCTAAATGTCAAGCATATGCCCCTTTGGTTTTAGGCCCCTTGGTCAAAGGTCAAATTCACTTGGAAATCATGAGAAAAAACCTTGTCCAACAACCAACTTTATCTAATATCACCAAATTTTATGTACCAATACTCTGGGTCAAGGGTGAGAACTTTTGGTTCTGAGGCTCCAGGGCAAGGACACTTGTGCCAGTGATTACTCAACCATGGCTGTACCTAGGTTCTCAAAATCTTTGCTTTGGATAGCCCTCCAGTTACGGGTGGGACCTGTTCTGAGATCCCGGGGTCATTGGTCAAGGTCACAGGGACTTCATATTGAGATAGAACACAGCATGGACTGCACACGGGCGTATAATGCCCCGCCCAGCGGAGCTCTTGTTGTTGCTATATTTTGGAAAGCATTTGGGTGAGATTTTCTTGAGGTCCTTTCTAGCATCTAGCTCGAAAGATGCTCAGCTGTTTAAAAAATAGTGTTAAACAAAGAGTTAGACCATCAGTCTTCGAATTTAGCCACCGGACCGAAGACCGAGTCCGTATAAACCGCCGACGGTCCGGTTAAAAAATTCGGATCACAAGACCGATTGTCCGGTAGAAATTTCAATAGCAATATTACTGAAAATGATAATTGAACATCAAAATTGATCAAGCAGATTCTAGCAATTTATTCTCGTATTTAATAATAACGCCGTATTCTCTATAATTCATGATTTACCTAACGACGACGACATCGTCCGTGTATTTGGACGCTAAAAATCCAGCCGAGAGTCCGTGATACACATTAAATTTCTTTAACAATCATTGACAATTAAGACTTTTGTGTAAAGCAAACGAGTGTTTAATTGATAGGCGTCCTCTAAAAAATCAATAGTGCTACATATGTTGGCTGGATAAATCGATTACGTAATCAAACAATTGCAATTAACAAACACGTGACAAACTGTAATGTACATTTATTGAAGAAGATAACAAAATTATGTTTGCCGATAAGATGATAATTGTAATAAATTATTAGCGTATTGTGTAGCAGTTTAAATAAACATAATTAGTTGGGGTTTTAAGTCAAATAAAGATGACAATAACTGCAGAGGAACAGATAAGCTGCGTATCTGCGTAAATACGCAATTAAAAATCTCAAAAACCCAATAAGAATAAACAATTTGCGTATCATAACCCAATTAAAAACTCCTATACTCATAAAGTCTCGAAATTGCCGTGTATCGAACGTAAATAAAAATCGAAACTGGTCAGAAAAGAGATGCGAAAAATGAAAGTTCACGGACAATTACATGCCAATTACATTTCATTGAAACCTAATTGTCGTTCACACGCTGCGAGTTTAACTCGCCGACATATGAATGCACAAGGATGTCACAAAATCGATAATAAAGTACGACTTATGATAACACGCTCGATAACATCTGTATATACCTTTACCTATACACATCAGAGTACATTGGAAATAGCGCATATATTCATGTTAATTGTTTGCAGCAATTAAATCAATATTAATCCTTTGTTTGAGGACAAATATGTGTTTGCAGTTTGAGCAGAAATTATGGTAAACAATTTAAGATGTGTGTCGGCATTTTTTCACTCTCACTTTGTCGATGTTTGATAGCTTAACAATGACATAATTGCAATGTCTCATTATGTAATCATGGAGTCTAATATTAATTAATCGTCATGAAAAATGTATTCTTAAACTAGCGTGACCTAATTTGTTAAATTGTATTATATATAAAACTTTATAAAAACGATTGCGGCGATCCCGGGAAGTCATTTTTTCTTTGTTAAAAGTACTGACGATAATTGTCAATAACACCGTCTTGTGTAATTAAATTTTATAAATAGCGTTTTGTATTATTTTACAACAAAAATATATTATACTATATAATTTAGTATTGCATTTTGTAAAAATAAAATCCCTTCAATCATGACTCATTGTCATATATTTTCGCGACCCATGCTATCGCAAATTAAGTAAAACGTTCTTAAATCTTCATAATTAATGTAATAAGCTAATTATTTTTCATTTGTTTTTCTTAATTAGCAAACAGTGCCCAAGGAACCGACCATTTCGAACTTACGATCCCGTTTTCTGATGTTGGTTGATTAAACAAATGTCAAAATGCAAGACATCTTTTTTACTTGCCAACATTTGTTTCGGTGTAATTTTAAAAATGAAGCATAATTATATGTTTCTTTTAAATTGAATTAAAATACTGAAGATGCTATCATAGCTATACTGTGTTTATCATTATCAATATGTAATAATTGTAATTGATGACAAAGAGTTAGATAAACCAAAAAGTTAGTTGAATAATACAGTTTGTTGATAAATCAGCATTTCTAAGATTCTAATAACTGACAAGCTGTTATTTGATACATAAAAGTTATTTTCAAATTAAGTCATTATTTTGTAGATTTTTCCACTCCTGTGAACTAAATTCTGGTGAAATCTTTGAAACATTTTCCTGCAATGTTCTGTCTGATTGGTCAAAGCAAAATTCTTCCAAACAAAACAGCCACTGTTGAAAAGGTTTTCAGCATTATGAATTCCATGTGAACTGTCTTATGCAATATGATTCGACAGTCTCTTTTGGATTCTCTAAAGAGGACATGTTGTCATTATAAGTCATTAGAATTGGAAATGGCATTACTCAATTGTTTGGAAAACTGGGAGTAAATACCCTATACACCCCAAACCTTATCTGTTCCTCTGACTCAGTTTATTACATAAAAATAGCATTTATGATGTAGAAGCATAAGCGGTACAGTTTGAAATACCTTGTGAAAAATTTTGATTGATTAGCTTTCGGTCCGGTAAAAGTCTATTCGGTCCGGTAAAATTTTGGCCTTTACCAGACCAGATGTCTTGTGCTTTGAAAATTCATTCGTGAAGACTGGACCATTTAAGTGAAAGTTAATGTTAGTTCATCACACTAACATTAGTATATATGTACTTTATGTATCATATATGTGTACATTGAGTATAAATGTAATGTAAATCAAGTTGATTCATATGTTAAGTTAATATTTGTATGAGTATGAATTAAGTCAATATTAGTATAAATGAAATGTATATTTTGTTGTTTTTAGATACTGTATCAGTTGGTGCTTCAAAAAGATTGGCTTTCTTATTTGATTCTACATTGACAGCATTCCTTATGATGGGAAATTTATCTCCTGTAAGTATTAATAAGAGACTTTTGTCAGTTATTTACCCTTGTATACTCTTCAAATAGGTAGGTCCAATTAGTTGGATTACTTGGATTTTACCCTATTTTTCAGTGTAAATTTCCCAAAATTAATCTTCAATAACTTTTTTGTAAATCATTTAATTTGTTTGAAGAATTTTTAAGGTAAAGAACTATCTAAATGTCATCACTTCTGTAATATCTTCATAAACAAGAAAGATATTAGATGAAATACACATGTATTTTATTATCTTTACATAGGACTTCAATGATAAAATCCAAGGATTCCAACTGATAGGACCTACTTACCAACTGGATTGCTTCAGATTTCATCAGGGAAAGATAACTGACTAAAGTCCCTAATTATTTCTCTCTGAGATTCATGTTATCTATATAATAAATGAAGGTTTTGTATTGTTCTGTCTGACAAGATGAGGGCTTGTAGATGTTCTGACTATGTGTTTTTTTTTATGCATTAAACTTTTTTTTTCGGTACATAAAATACATGTATAAGTAGTCGTTCTTTGATGGTCAAGTGTTTAACTTTCTTATTGTTCTCCTCTCCCATCTCTCTCTTTCTCCCATAGAACTGTAATACTTTTTATAAACTTGTAATTTTTCTTCTTTTTAGCTCGACTTTATGTAGTAATGTACAGTTATTTCTAAAGATATTAACTTCAAACTTTAAATATATGTTCCTTACTATCAACCACTTCTCATGTGACAAGGTTCATAACTCCAAACACATTTTTTTCAGAATTATTTCCCCTTGAACTTAGAGTTTTCTTTAAAAAATGTTTGTTTTTACTGCAACTGTTTTGTTTCTTGAGATATTGACTTCGAACTTTGAATATATGTTCCTTATTATCAACCACATCTCATGTGACAAGGTTCATAACTCCAAATACAATTATTTCAGAATTATCTCGCCTTAAACTTGTTTTGTTTCTTTAGATATTGACTTCGAACTTTAAATATATGTTCCTTATTATCAACCACATCTCATGTGACAAGGTTCATAACTCCAAATACATTTTTTTTTCAAAATTTTCTCTGGTAAACTTAAAATTTTCTTTAAAAAATTTTTTTTATATTTTAAATTTGTTAAGGTATCATTTTCAAATTTTAAAATATGTATGTTCCTTATCATCAACAACATCTCATGTGACAAATACTTACTTAGTCGTGTTGCTGTCTCCTCTGACAGCTCTTGTTATGCATTAAGCTTCTTTTTTTCGGTACATAATATACATGTATAAGTAGTCCTTCTTTGATGGTCAAGTGTTTAACTTCCTTATCGCTCTCCTCTCCCATCTCTCTCTATTTCCCATAGATAAGAAGTGTTAATACTTTTAATAAACTTGTGACTTTTCTTCTTTTTATATTTTTGTTTATAAACTGTATAAATAAATTATTATGTATCATGATTTGAGAATAAAGATTTGTTCTGTTCTATTTTGTTTGTCCAGAGCATAACTTAGTCTGATTAACTTCAAACCAAAATAAAACCTGGTATACATGATAATTACTTCAAAGTGCATTGAGTATGAAGGGAAAAAACTCCAATTTATGGGGTTTTAGAGTTATTGGTTGCTTTTAATGTAAGGGGACACTTATAACTTTGAGAGTTTTTAATAGTGTGGTTAGCTCTAAGTAAGCTTTTTTACATTTGATTACTTCTTAGTATTGTATTTATATTTTTGTTTGTTTTTGTTGGGTTTAATGCTGTAGCAACACATTGTATAGGTCATATAACGGCGGTCAGTCAAACTACTCACTGCTCCTGGAAAGGCTAAATCTCTGGGTTTAGCTGTTAACCAACTACTAAGCGCATACTGTTGTCAGTGACTGACAACTGCCCTTCATAATTAAGTCATTGGTAGGAGGGAGAATGGCCGTAGAAATAATTTCATGACCAAGCTCCACGAAAGTATGCCCCGCCCGGGAATCGAACCCACGACCCTTTGATCAGTAGACTTGCATGCTACCAACTGAGCTAGCTGGGCGGCTTTATATTTTTGTATTATTTTGATATATTGATGAATAATGAGATTACTGTTGTATGTATTAAGGGTTTGAAGAGTCATGCAGTAACTATGTTTGAAGTAGGAAAGTTAAGTGATGAATCATTGGATAGTTTCTTATCTGAACTTGAAAAGGTATGAAATCCAAAATTTATATTTAACTTATATTTATACTTAGGCTTTATATTCATGATGCATTTAAATGTACTCAATCACAGAGTTCAACTTGAATATCAACATTTTCTTAAACTATCAAAATTGTGCAGAAAGTAGTGTTCTGATAATGATAATTTTAATGCAATTGACATACAACTGCAAATGATGGTTTTTCATGTAGTATAAATCTACCCCATATGTCATGGGGACTTTCAAAGATAATTATTTTCTCACTTTACAAAAAATATTTCAAGTTTCTGAACACATTTTAACATTAATTAAAACATTTAAATTTCAGACTCGGATAAAAACAATCAGAATGGAACATAACTAGAAAAACCGGTTCAGAGAAAAGGAACCGGTTAAAAACCGTCAGAAGTCGTATTGCAATATTAACCAGTATATCGGTTAACCGTTACACCCCTAATATAAACAAACTTGTTACAATTTCAAATGAAAATAAATGGAGTGGCAGTACATTTCTCATTAGCAGTATCTGTTGACATTATAGGTTTACATTATAAATATTTCCTCCCTCTATAGGTTGGTTTTGAAGCAGAAGGTGAAGCTAGAAGATATTTTGTTCATGCATTATTATTACGAGATACTGTTAGGTTTTTACGTTATAATAAAAACCTGTGTGCAGATAATGAAATGGGTTCAGCTGTAGACCTTATAAGATGTGAAAGTTTACTAAGTCTAGATGCATCCACTAGATCTAGAGTTCTCAATAAAAATTATAGGTAGGTTCTGTTAATATGCAAAAATGTTGATGTATGTATGGCTCTTTTAATGCCCCCTCCCCCACAAAAAAAGAAAAGCTTTGCTAGGGGGGGATATAGCACTAACACTGACTGTCTGTCTGGACAGCACTGTTTCTTGTTAATGGTTGTCTTTATTTTAGAATTTCAAGAGTTGTAGAAATGTTTCTTATATTTTTGTATATTTTATTTTTAGACGGATTTTTCAACGAAAAAATTTGGCGATGCAGGGGTGGGTGCTTGGTCAGACGGGCGGGCGGATGGGTGGTCGTCCTGTGTCGTTAACAATTGGGTTAAAGTTTTCAATTTAGCATATATTTCTTTCCCTTTGTAATTTTTGGGTTAAAGTTTTTAAATCCAATCTTTAATGTGGTTTCCACATTACATTTCTTGTTTGAATTATGAAGAAAGTTACTTAAGCAAAATTCACATATTTCTTAGAAAGTTAAAATATATTAATGTTTTACTATTCTTTGGAGACATTCCTAGCTTCTTGTCGTACTGGTTAGAATACTGTCCTGGAAAAATAATTAAACAAATAAGCTGATATGATGATAAGTTCAGTTAGTATAAGTAACATTGGCTCACAAAATAAAGTACAGTATTACCTCTACAGAGCAGCCCTCTACAGAATATGTCCTCTGTACAACAACAGATTTTGACATTTCCTGTTGGCAAATTTTTTTACTGAGTTTAACCTCTGTTAAGCAACAACCTCTAAACAGCAACACACTTTAGTTTTGTTTGTTTGTTTTGTAGGGTTTAACGCCATAGCAACACATTTTATTGGTCATATAACAGCGGTCAGTCAACCTACTCTCTCCTCCAGGAAAGGCTAAATCCCTGGATTTAGCTGTTAACCAACTACTAAGCACATACTTTCGTCAGCGACTGACAACTGCCCTACATAATTAAAAATCATTGGTAGGAGGAAGAATGGCCGTAGAAATAATTTCATGACCAAACTCCACAAAAGTATGCCCCGCCCAGGAATCAAACCCATGACCCCTCGATCAATACACTTGCATGCTACCAACTGAGCTAGCCGGGCGGCTAAACACACTGTAGTACCTCACAGTGGAAGTCTCTCTAGAGGGGGTGTACTGTTAAGTATTAAAACTGTTTCTCTACAATGTTTAAGTTCACTCATACCTTGCAGGCAGGCTTGGCATAGTGGTAACAAAATAAACAAGTAATAATTTAAAAGTCAGCTCGACTTGAGGTCAATTTACATTCAAAAAACAACCTTGTTGTTTCTTTGAGCAGAGTACTGCCTTCTTATAGCTCTATACTGAGGAACCAGGGAGCAGAGTTATTAATCTAAATTGTAAGAACTAGTTTCACAAAAGACTATATTCGGAAGTCATACATACTTTCACCATTACAATGAAAATATGTGTTCAAAAGACAATGGGTTTTAATCCCTATTTCATGCTTTTCAGCAATAATGTGTTACTAACTTGTTTGTACCGCCTCCACACGGATGAAAAAGCCCACAAATTTTAGCTCCAATAGGTCTATTGAGCTGAAATAAACTAGACCTGTATAAACTAAACTTAGTATTGTATGGGACTATTTTCTTTTGTTACAGTCTACTGGTATCAATGGCACCATTAAGTTACGAGATTCAACCTGTTTCAAGTTGTGTACCTCAACATGTTGGACCTGCTGTACCTGAGGTATGTTACACATTTTATATAAGCATAAACATACAGTTGTATATATTTTGTGGTTAAATCAATCATAAGCTCAAGTTTTGATGAGCCCTATGTCATACAAATTGCAGTGACCACGAAACTCCTAACAGTTTAATACTTGCTAAAGTCTTGTTAATATCAAAATTTTACAGGACCAAACTAAGTGTTGCAGGACTGAAAGCATTATACATATTTTGATGAATTGAAAACTGTGTGATTGAGATCAAATTTTTTGCCTGACAGTCAGTCCTGTAAACATGCAGAACTAGACGGACCATCTAATTTTTACAGTATTTGTCTGTCGGTCCGTCATGTTTGGCAGTGCCTGGAATTGTCTGGAATAAGTCAGTAAGTTATTACAACAGTACAGTGACTGCACCATTTTGTTTGCTATGCATTAAAAGAGCTGAAACATTTCATGTTGTTTGTATGATAGTCTTTTGATAGAACTCTACATATGTATAGTACCTATGAATAGGTTGCTGGATTGACCTTGGACAGGTTTGTACATTACACATATTGGTAACAACATTACTTTAAACTGATTCGTTGTATGCAAATTAGATTTAAATTGTATTTTTGTCTCTGGTCAATTTCCCAAGCTATACGATTAAACTCGGATATTACATTCATCACTCAATTATTGAATTTTAAAATTCTTCAAATAAACAAAACTATTGTCCAGTACGCCCTTATTAGGTTTTTTTGAAGATTAGCCTTTTAGGCTACTTATGATCTATTCTTAATATTGAATTTAATACAGTACTATTTATTTCCCACAGGTGAATTCTGTATGGTTTAAGTTATACATATACAGTTTGACTAAATGTGGACCACCTTCAGTATTACTTGTTAAAGGAAAGAAATTACGTAGATTGCCAAAAATATTCTATGTAAGTATGGTTTGTCTACTGTTTTACAGACATTTTTGTAGCATTACATACAAGATAATTTTAAGTACTGTAGAATTTGTTTTACATGTATTTGTCACAGTGTAATTTTCACAAATGTCCTGACTGGTACATTCAAAATGTTCATGAAAATTTCATTACAAGAAAATAGTATTTTACATTCTGGCTATTGAATTTAATTTATTGTTGAGTAATTCTCAATTTACTGATTCCTTTGTAGTTGCAACACTAAAAAATCAAGTGTTTTCATGTTGTTTAATGGTTTGTTTTTTATATTTCAGGAATATGATCGCTTACTTGTAACTACATGGGGTCATGACCCTGGTGTCATAGCAACTAGTAATATATTACTGACTTTGAATGATGCTCTCTCTCATTCAGCAGTTTTTGTCCAGGTAAGTTGTTCATGGTCTTAAACATGGGTATCTTGATCAGTTTGTTATTTATATACTTTAGAAGTAATCATGTTTAGCGGCTCTGTAAATGTTTTTTAAGCAAGTGTAAAACATATGAATTTGTAAAGGCTTTTTTATTGCCCTGGTTTCAATAAGGGACTTTTGTCAGTTATTTTTCTTTAATAAAATCTGTAGCAATCCAATTGGTAAGTAGGTCCTTACAGTTGGAATCCTCGGATTCTTTTTTGTTAATGCAGATATTTACAGAAGTGAAGCAATTTAGATAGTTCTTTACCCTATCAATACTTAGCTTGAATTTCAAACTAATTAAATGATTTACAAAAAAGTTATTCAAGATTAATTTTGGCAAACTTTCATGAAAAGTAAGGGTAAAATCTGAGTAATCCAACTAATTGGACCTTCCTATATGAAGAGTATTCAATGGGAAATAACTGACTAAGGTCCCTTATCATAAATTTAATTTGGAGAAAAAATTTGTCATGCTTACCGCAAGTTATTTTGCTTTAATTAAAAACTTATTCATTCAACCTAGTTAAAACCGTATGCTGATAATTCTACAAATGCTGATTTTGCAATTTGCTCGGATGACTCTTTAATTCTTTTTTTCATGGGTAAATGTGAAATCCATTTTTCATTAAGACAGGATTTTATCCAAAGACTTTGGGTGGGCACTGTATGTGTAAATAGTTTAATGATTTATTGTTATGTTTATAATGCCTGAAGATTATATGATGTTATTTTAGGCCCATGGCTGGCAATCTGAAGGTAGAACTGTACATATACCATTTCCATTGGACTCAAGTACAGGTAAACATATTTTTTGTGTTTCTTATATTAAGTAAGTAGCAGTGTCTGTGATCTGGTAGTTTGTATGCTGAATTACCAAACTGTAAATGGCTGCAAAATATTGTTGATAAACGAACTTGGAAACAATGAATATGTGGCCTGATTCATGAGCAGTCATCTGCTAATTATATTAATCAGGATGAATTTGGTTATGTCAAAATTGTGGCATAGTGGTATGCTACAGTTGGTACATTGCCACACTGTTATGTGCATCATGTCTTTGGTTTACAAACACCATTAGTACTAGGGATAAAGTTTATAACAAGTTGCATTTAGTCAATATTCTGTGGCAAATGATTTATCATTGTGACACTGTATTGCAAGTAACGGCATTAAATTAGATTATGCAATGTGATTAAAATATTTCCTATTTAACCCGGGTTGATAGTGCAGTTGGTAGCATGCCAGGATTTGGAATCTCGTGCCCGAGGTGGTGCGGGTTTGAATCCCACCTGGGGAGATTTTACCCTTCCATGAAAATTTGACAATAATGTCGATTTTCCTCCATTGATTAGATAATATGGAGAAGTTTCTGGCCTTGTGGAAGGGTAGGTGAGTACTGGTTATAGACAATGGTCCAGAAAAGCTAGGATAGGTGCGCTGGATGCCGTTAAATGACCTAAATTGTGTTGGCACGGCGTTAAAAATCTAGTAAAAAAAATAGAATATTTCCTATTAACCAAGAAATACTGTATTCTTATCATGGACACTGCTTATACTGTAGTTTGATACTCTTTTGACCCTTTGCTAATAAGGTGCCAAAATATGGTATGCATCCACATGGTATATAATTTCAGGATCATTTGCTAAAGGACATTTCCACAATCATAGTGCAATACAATCATTGAAATCAAACATTGATTTAGAACATCTATGTGGTTACATTACTATACTGAACACTGGTAAAGAATCAAGAACGATATTCCGACATGATGATGATGAAGAAGAGTTAAATCTGAATACAAATAATACAAACATGTTGAACAGTCTGACTGGAAGCATACATTCATCAGATAGTGGAAACATTATACTTGATGAACCTATCAATGGTGTCAAAGACAAAACATTGGCTGATATGTTAGCCAATGAAATTGATCTCGTGCAGTTAGATAGTAGTTCAAAGGGAGGTAATTTAGAAGAGAGTCCTGTTAAGGGAGACAACTCTACAACTATTGTAAAACCAAGTAGTTTGGATATTAAGAAAGAAGTTGGATTACTGAACGAGAATGATTGGTGTTTATTAGATTGTTATTTTGGTATTCCCTTATTTGAACCAACAATAAATAAACAGATATGTGATAAAATTGTAGCACAAGGATTATTCAACTCTACAAGGTAAGCTCTTTAGCTTAGTGAATAGAGCATTATCTGTGTGACATTCTTTTTAAATAACAAACACACACAAAAAATATATGCTTGTTTTGTTATCACCTTGTTTGTGGAACAAAAAGTAACTGTAAACCTTTGTTAAATATGCTAACAGGAAAAGTTATGGAAAGGTCAATGGAATTATGGGAGTCCAGACTTTTTAGGCTAGGTGGAGTTCACTCCATTAAAACAATATGATATCAATAACAACATTTTTTTTCTAATTATGATTGTGTTAAACTCAAGTGGTACTTTTCACAAAAATTCTTACGAAAAAAATCTTCGTAAGTCAAAAGCAAGAAACATTGATAATACGCTCATTTTTGGCTTATCACTTTCAAATATTATTGAATTGTGTAGAATATTGTATACTTTTTGAATATCATATCATAGTTATGAATATTATCGAACTGACTTAGAACTGCTAATTATATGAAATTGACTTACAAATATTTTTTTCTTAAGAATTTTTGTGAAAAGCACCACTGCTTGGTAAACTCAAATAATTAGCACATTTAGATATGAAGGGTGTTGTGTAGTAGCTGGAAAAAATTTGATATAAAGCACTTAGCTCCTTGCATTCTTGTGTGCCCTCTAAAGTCCTTGTGAAAAGAAATTTTTATAAAAACTGATCATGCATACTGCATGTAACTTAATGTTATTATAAGATACTCATGTATTAGTTTGTTTTTTGTTTTTGTTGGGTTTAACGCTGTAGCAACACATTGTATAGGTCATATAACAGGGGTCAGTCAACCTAATTGCTCCTCCTGGAAAGGCTAAATCTCTGGATTTAGCTGTTACATGTAACCAACTACTAAGCACATACTTTCGTCAGTGGCTGACAACTGCCCTACATAATTAAGAATCATTGGTAGGAGAGAGAATGGCCATAGAAATAATTTCATAACCAATCTCTACGAAAGTATGCCCCGCCCGGGAATCGAACCCATGACCCCTCAATCAGTAGATTTGCATGCAACCAACTGAGCTAGCTGGGTGGCTTTATACACATGTACAATAGTCTGTACTGTATGTTGATGAACAAATTAATGTAGACTTTGGTATTTGTTCAGATGACTAATTAGTTAGATGTGAATCGATTTATCTTAAAAACAAGATTTTGTCCTAGGACTTTAGGAGGGCACTATTAGGGCTGCTGCGAGTATCCGAGTACTCGGGTTCGTGGGATCTCGAACAGAAAATTGAGTACAAATATTCGTCATGTCCAAAATCGTTGGATTGCAATCTATTTTTTTTTAAATGAAAGAACAATTTTAGCTTAATTTTCACTGAAAACGAGCCGTACTTCTTATGAAAGTTTTAATTTATATAGGGACTGAATTATTTTGTGTCAAAATTTTAATTAATACACATTTAAACAAAATGTTATCACTGAAAATACCCATAAAACGTCTGTTAATAGAAATGTGGTTTTCCATATAGTAAAAGCTTCTGTAATTCTTCACTTATTTTTGTTATAACATGAATTCCTGTATGCTTCTCCATTAACTAGTGGTTCGTGGTTCGATTTGTGAATCGCTACACATGAGTCGTGGTTCGAATCTGATCGCCACTAGCTCAATGATCCACAGCTCTAGGCACTATACTTGCATGCACTATTTTATGTACCAGTTTTCTAGACTTCCAGTTCAAAAGTATATATAATGTTTGACTTGTTGTTATATTTCAGCTTGGAACATCTATTACATTCCAGTCGTACATTGTCTCTTAGATTGTTAAACTTTATTGCACAGTACCAGGTATGTTTCTATTCTGAGTAAAAATGATTTATGTTTTATGAAAAATATGAGTGGCTAGTTTTCTAGGGATATTAGGAAAGAGCTTTGTCTCCTGATATCCTTCTTACATAAAAAGGAATCAGTACAGTATCCACCAAAAGTTTGTAGACATTTTTACTTTGTTGGCCTACTGAATAGCTTTTATTTTAAATTTGACAAGTATTTATCTTAAAATGCTTTTTTGTTATGCTTTATTTTTTTGGTTATCATTATTATTAAAACTTAGACTACAAAATAGCCTAAAAGCTATGTTATGGAAATTATTTACTATTAACATGGTTTTGGAGGCTTTAGGATGTCAGATGTTGAATCTTATAAATGTGTTACATTCATGAACTTTGTTTCCATTTCATCACAAACCATACTTAAATATATTAAAAATGATAATTCTACAAAAATAATCATCAAAATTCAAGATTTGTAATAAATTTCTTTTGTCTCCAAACTTTTGATGGGTACTGTATGTGATATCAAATCAGGGGTACCAAGGGGCAAACGTTAGCTAGCGATATGCTTGGGAAACTGACCATTAAATGATTAGTGTTTTAGAAGTGTATACAGGAATGTATCTTATAAATTACTACATAAAATAAGGGACTTTAGTCAGTTATCTTTCCCTGATAAAATCTGAAGCAATCGAATTGGTAAGTAGGTCCTTATAGTTGGAATCTTCGGATTTTATCATTGAAGTCCTATGTAAGGATAACAAAATATTTTATCTAATATCTTTCTTGTTAATAAAGATATTAACAAAAGTGATGAAATTATGATAGTTCTTTATCCTAAAAATAGTTAGCTTGAGTTTCAAATAAATTAAATGATTTACAAAAAAGGGATTTAAGATTAATTTTGGCAAATTGACATTGAAAAGTAAAGGTAAAATCTGAGTAATCCAACTAATAAGACCTACCTATTTGAAGTATACAAGGGGAAATAACTGACTAAGGTCCCTTATTGGATTCCAAATTTCTGAGAAATTTTCTGTGATCATATACATAGTTTTAATAGTAGTATGATAATTCTAGAAAGCAAATACATCTCTTTTAAATTTTACTACCGTGAAAGTTTGTAAATATTATCACCTTTTTTGTTGTGTGGTTCCTATCATATCACAACTTGCTTGGAGTTACACAGCTCTAGCATTACCAGAACATATCAATTCTGCCAATATAATGAAGAATCTAGTGAGCATTATTTCTAATAAAGCACCATAAATAATTGTATATTATTCATTGAATGAGCTGTCCAGATATGTCAGTCAATAGCGCACAAGTCTACAGATCGAGGGGTTATAGGTCAGATACCTGGGCTGGGTGTACTTTTGTTGATTTTGGTCATGATATAATTTCTACAGTCATTCTCCCTCCTACCACTGATTCTAAATCATGAAAGGCACTTGTCAGTCACTCATGATGTAAGTATGCGCCTAATTACTGGTCAACAGATAAATCCAGAGATTTCAACCTTTCCAGGCATGATAAGTAGGTGGACTAATCGCTGAGATATAACCTATTATACCATTTGTTGAGCTACAGGGTTAAAACTAACCAAAAAATTTTATTGAATAATAAATATTTATTAATGTATATTTACAGGATACTCAGAATAGTCAAGTTGATTCCAATGATGTATTAGGTGGACATAAAGATCAAACTGTACCGTATCCAACACAGTCTCTTATATTTTATAATGGAGAATTAACAAAATGGGAATATTAGTACATTCATACAGTAAACATGAAGGAACCAGACCAGGAAACTAGACTAATTGTGGATACAGTCAAACTAACTTACAATTCTCTTTGGACATTACCAAAATATTCTGTAGTTCAGTCGTAAAAAGTTTTGCTTCGTATGTTTGTGAATCAATTCATAGTATTAATTAGCTTTTAGCTCATGTATGCTACATGTATTGTGGTGGGCCTTTTTTGTCATCAGTCTGAGCATCCATATTTAATAAGTAATGGTCACTTGTTGAAGTTGTTTGAAACCATAAGGCCTAGAGCTATCATATTTTGCTTGTAGTATCATCTCAGTGTTCTTTATAAAGATTGACCAAATTATGTTTCTTGGGTAAAAATTAAATCTGTCTCAAGCTTTCCTTGGAGCTAAATTGTTAACGTCAACATTTCATCTTTAAACTTGCACTCTTGGCTAAGTATTGTTTATTTATACCCCCACTTCGAAGAAGAGGGGGGTATACTGTTTTACCCTTGTCCGTCCATCCGTCCGTTACAAAATTTCCGTCCGGTTTTCTCAGCAACTATATCATGCAGCAGCCTAATACTTGGCATATTGCTTCATCCCATAGTCCCATGTGGTGTAAAGCGATTTCATGCTCCTTGCTCATCTACTTCCTGTTTGTCGATATTTTTAGATTTTTGCGGGGGTATCACTAGTGAGCATTAGCTCACAGATTTACTTGTTTTGTCAAGTGTCAAAACATGAATAATTTCAAGATGACTTAGCGTGTTAAATTTACCATGGTCTTACGCTTCCAAAAGCATGTTATTAGGTAGAACTTTATAATTGCTTGTGTCCTTGACATTTCATACTTTTTCATACAAACTGCAAATACTTTAGCAGTAATGTGCCAGCTTGCTGAGTCAACCTTGCCATTCTTTGGCAGAAAAGTAAGATGTAGACAGGCGTCAAAATTTAACACATTTATTCATCATGAAATTATTCAAGCTTTCACTGTTGTGAAAATGATAACTTTAGACGTCTTGATAATCATATAATGAGATAAGCTCTTAACTAATAATAATAGTATAAATATACTCAAAATTGATCCATAAAAAAATTTAGTAATTGTACTTTTTTAAATTAAGATAAGATCTGGTTTTCTGAACGTGATAGGCATCCAATGACCACAATTTAGAGAGTGTACTATTATTTTATCCTTCTTTTTATTTTATTTATTAATATACTAGTGCAATGTGTAGATTCTCTGCATTATAATTATTTTATGTATTATGTATGCATTAATTGAATATTTCTTGAAATTTTAGTGATAATATACTCAATGGGTTTTAAATTGTTAAATATAAATTAAGCGGCTCAAAGGGTTGATTAAGCTTAGTGTGTATTATTAATTTTGTTTAAATGGTTAAATTTTCAATTTATTTATTATGTTACATGTATGTGAGGCCTCTATCTTGAGTCTTTATTCTACTTGCCTGACTAGCCAAAGATAAATGAATTTATTTGTAATTATATTTCACTGTTATAAATCCAGCATTTATTGTAGTTTTTGCTTGACTTTGTTTTACTTAGTGATAAATGGTATAGATAAGTTATATGCAGTGAGCCGGTGTGGCTGAGTGGTTACGCCGTTGAACTGGTAATCATTGGATAGCCAGCTCCACATTGGTTCGAATCCCATCCAAAGCCTACCCTGTTGTTTCCTTTAGCAAGAAAATGTTAAAAATGCTTTTTAGTAGCAAAAAATGCATTTATGTTGAAACAAGACACTTTTAACTGTTTAATAATATTATGAAGATAATTTGTTTGGTCTCTTAAAAATGTTCCGTCCTTCAAATACCCCCCCCTTTGAAGGAAGTGTTAGGATAAAACTATTATTTTCTTCTTTATGTTTTACAACTGGTTTATTTTTTTCCAATCAATTTATGAGCCTTAATAATTTGGACCAGAATCATGTAAGTGAAGACTTTAATTCTTACTTACTTATACTCTTGTGATCATTATGGCAATGGCCTTAATTTTATTATGGACCAAATGGCTAAGTGTGAATAATTTCATTTTAAATGTTTGTATATTTATGCATGTTATTAATTTATTCTTTTTTGTTGCTTAAAACTTTTCATGGCATTTACATTTTTGTCAAAGTCTTGACTTGTTACATACAGTACCCACCCAATGTTTGGAGATGATAATTTTTGCAGAATCATTATTTTTAGTGTATTAAAGAATGGTTTATGATAAAATGAAAACAAATTTCATGAATGCAACACATTTACAAGATTTAGCATCTGACATCCTGAAGCCACCAAAACCATATCCATTGTAATTAGCTTCTATAACATAGCTGTAATGCTATTTATGTAGTCTCAGTTATAATTATTAATGATAAGCAAAACATAAAGCAAAACTAAAAGGCATTTCAAAATAAACAGTGATCAAATTTTAGCTAAAAGCTATTCAGTAAGCCTACAAAGTAAAAATGTCTCCTAACTTTTGGCGGGTACTGTAGTACTACTGGATTATGTAGATACATTTATTTGTGATGGGCTGTTGATCAATGATAATTAAAAGTCATGTGGTCAATGATTGTAGAAGGTCCAAGATTTCAGTTGTTTTAGATTAGTTAAAATAACAATAGGTTACAGGCAAGTTTCCTAAGCATATTGCTAGCTAGCGCTTTGTGCTCTGGTACCCTTCTTACTCCAAAAGGAATACTTATGCCATATCAAATTAAGGGTACCAGAGGGCAATGTGCTAGCTAGTGATATGCTTAGGAAACTCACCCTATATTTCTTGACTGCATAAGTTGTTCTTTTTGCTCAGATTTGTTTTATGTTATATTAGTACACTTATACTATCACAGACATGACTTTCTCTGAAGAAGGAAAACATACGAATAGATGACAACTGCTGAAATGGTTAATATTAGAAGTTATAAACTGGCAATAAATGAACTTGAAGTATGCAAGAATACCAGACATTGGCAATACTCAACTGCTAGTTAGTTTGGACTTGAGATTATGAGCAAGCAATTCATATTGAGTTTTAAGCTGATAGTCCATTTATGATTTATGGTAAATGAAACATTATTTGTTTAAAGTCAGAAAACAAATTATTTGTTTTACTTATTGCTCATGTATTCTTGTTCTAGGCCTAGGTTTTTGTTGTATAGTCTTACACTATAGTGCCTATTTTTTGTGCTACATATTTTGTGTATTTCAAGCATAGATGATAAGTTTATGGCATTTGTTAACTTGTTCAAGTTTTTCTGTTCATTTTGAGCATTTATAATAGCTATTGTATGTGTTGCAATTGAGTAGACTTTATTCTTTATATAATGCCGTGTTTGACATTAAAGGTCATATTATTGCCCCTGGCAACCTATTTTTAAGTTCCAGCAACCTGTTACTATTGGTAAACATTTGGTTTGGACAAGTAAAATAAATAGCTGGTTGTCCACCTTGGCAACCTACTTTAAGAATTAATGACCCTGTTATGCATTATTTTATTTCAAAACACTGTGCTAGTGATAGAAAGGAGAAATTGTGATTATGGTTTTTTTGTTATCAATTTATTGAATCTTTTGCCCCTGACTTGAACAATTTACTTAGTGATGTACTTTTGTAGTTTAGTTTCTCACTCCTCGTCAATATGTTTGCTAATATTTTATCAAATTTACGGTTTAATCAAAACTATAATCTGAAAGAGTCATTCCTTAGCCTCCATGCAATCTACGAAATTAGTGGGAGTCTGGTTGTCTGGACAACAATTTTTTACCAAAAATTTCTTTGGTGACCTAAAATCCATTCACAAGATACAGTGCTTACTGCTAAAATAACTTGTTTGGACAACCATTTTCATATCTTAATTTCATAGACTGCCCATATACCTTGGCCTGGTGTATAGTCAAACAGAATTTAACAAGCTCATGTATATGCATTGATATTTCAACCCGGGTCGATAGCGCAGTTGGTAGCGCACCGGGATTTGGATACTCATGCCCTAGGGGGTGCGGGTTCGAATCCCACCCGGGGAGGTCATACCCTTCCATGAAAATTTGACAATAATGTCGATTTTCCTCCATTGATTAGATAATATGGAGAAGTTTCCGGCCTTGTGGAAGGGTAGGTGAGTACTGGTTATAGACAATGGTCCAGGAAAGCTAGGTTAGGTGCGCTGGACGTCGTGAAATGACCTAAATTGTGTTGATACGGCGTTAACTCCAATAAATAAATAAAATTGATATTTCATTCAAAGAAACAGTCTACACATGTTAATGAAGGCAAGTTGTATATTGTTGGAAATATTAGAAATAAGAGATGAGATGATATGGGGATATATTGATACAATATTGATACATTATTGATACATTTAGTCACGATATGTATCGTGGCTCAGCACAATATATCGCAATACAACCTGACATTCATAATCAGGGGAAGTCAATGTATTTTCAGCATTTGACTGGTTTGCCATATTCACTCAAAAAACATAATCTCTGTGACCGTTAGTACAACTCAACCTGTGGATGTTTCAACCCGAAGTTTGGACAACTCAACCTGCAGGTAGAGACAACTCAACCTTTGGACAACCCGTGATCTTAAAGGATGTGAATATTTGTAATTTTACAATAACTACCCGTATTGCATCGTATCATAAATAATTGTCTCCTGTCTTATTGATACACATTGTATTGTGTGATCTTCATATCGTCTCATCCCTATTAGAAATATAATCATGTATAATCTGCCCGACAATCTTTGTAGTTAAATGTGTTCCCTTTCTATACTCATATCATTCTTGTTCCACGGACTCAATTTCTCTAATATTTTCCCCTGTTAGTGCAATATTAGGAGGCTGTGTCATGTCATGTGTAGTTTAATTAAACAAGCTGATTTGAAAACTGCAAAACCCCGCTTGATAGCACAGTTGGTAGCACGCCATGATTCGGATTCTCGTGTCCTGAAGGGGGTACGGGTTCGAATCCCACCTGGGTAGGTTATACCCTTCCATGAAAATTTGACAATAATGTCAATTTTCCTCCATTGATTAGATAATATGGAGAAGTTCCGGCCTTGTGAAAGGGTAGGTGAGTACTGGTTATAGACAAGGGTCAAGGAAAGCTAGAAAAGGTGTGCTGGACCCCATGAAATGACCTAAATTGTGTTGACACAGCATTAAATCCAATAAAAATAAAATAAATGAAAATTGCAAATTTTCAATTCTGAATTTTGACAATTTGCATGATGTTGCATATAATGTGTTAGTTAACTTCTAAAGCTTGTCAAAATTGACTTGCGACAAAAAAGTGCAATTTAGATTAGATTAGAATCCATATGGATTTTGAAATATTGATAATAAAGCCTGTATAGGTAAATAAATGAAAGTGTCAAAATTTGAGAGACGAACCATCTATGGTGAGTGGAAATTTTTGATAGATCTTTTTATTCATTTATAATCAATACAAATCCTTGTTAGCAACTTCTTACCAATTTAATGCAGGATACCAAGGTTTTAGAACATAGTGACAAATATACATCTATCATGAGTTTATGATAGCATAAATGGTCTGTACAGTTCTGCAGTGAATGTATCGATATATATTGATGTATCGTCCATATCTATTTCTCAATATATCAGTATTGTTGATACTCTTCTAACCCAATCAATGACAGCTCTAATTTTGATATAATATGCGTTAATATTACATCAGTTCTTAATAGTGTTGTTGCCTACTAGTGTGTTTGTTGGTGATGGCCATTTATGGATGGATGATCATCAATACAAACATTAAGTTTTTGTAGGCAGTTTTCTTGTAGTATTTTTCATTAATCTTGCATTTTCTAATACTGTAAAGTCTCACCTAAGACCACTTCCTGTCTTAACACCAGGTTGTCTTTTTAGCAGAACTTTGCAGTTGTATTATCAAGGCTTTTTCAGCCTATCTCACGGGACCAAATATGGGCCCCGTTCCCAATGCCAAATAATGACCATTTTTCCCAATTTCAAGAAAAAAATTCCCAATCTTCTTAAATACATTGTAATTTCCTTTGAACCAGATGTCTTTTGCCTTTACAAAAGAAACCACGAGATTTCAAATAAAAATAATAAATACATGAGAATTTGCATTGAATGCCTCATTGAACTGTCAGAAAAACTCTTTCAGAGCACTGCAACACTTTCAAAGACACCAAAGCCAGGCATATAAAGATTTAATGCAGACAAATTAATGATGAAATTTCCATATTGGGTTGATTTGTCGATAATTTTTTCCAAATTGGACTATATACAGCATTAAAAATTCCTAATTTGGGCAGGGGCCTTTTTCCCAAAACCCCCTGAAAAAGCACTGAAATCATACTATTTATTATAAGTATAGTAGAGTTAGGCCTACTGAAGTGTGTTATGTATTAACTTTGTCCCTGGTCAATTTTTCTCAATTTTTACTTTTAATATCTGATTGTTAAGATTATTTCTGGACTAAAAAATAATGTAGTTTTTGTTCTCTCTTTATTATTATATTAAAATGCATTCCATTTTATTATATTATTAATACATTCATTTATTGTTAATGTATGCATTGTTAAGTAATTTATTAATCTGTCTTGCTTCAGTGATTTGTATAAATTTTGTTAATTATACATTCTTTGTTTCATTATAAACTGAAATAAAATAAATATATGAAAAAAAAAACAGATTTTTATTATAATGTCAAAAATGTTCCAAAGTTGTTATTTAATCTGATTTTAACATTTCATCGGCTATTGTCTAATAGATATGACATTTTGTCTGCTTGTTTGTCTTTTGATGGCCAGTTCAGTGTTGGTTCCAATTTCATTTAAATACTGCCTCATTGCATTCTTGAGCAAGAAACGAAATTTAATCCTTATGACTTTGCACTGAGGAACTAGGAAGTTGACTCAAGAGTGGTTCATCTAAGTTGAAAAAACTTAACATTACAATGGAGATGAAGATTTTATTTATTTATTGGAGTTAACGCCGTGTGAACACAATTTAGGTCATTTTACGGCATCCAGCGCACCTAACCTAGCTTTCCGGGACCATTGTCTATTACCAGTACTCGCCTACCCTTCCACAAGGCCGGAAACTTCTCCATATTATCTAATCAATGGAGGAAAATTGACATTATTGTCAAATTTTCATGGAAGGGTGTAACCTCCCTGGATGGGATTCGAACCCGCACCCCCTCGGGCACAAGATTACAAATCCCAGTGCGCTACCAATGGAGCTATCGACCCGGGTTCTGGAGATGAAGATGATTAGTAGATATCAGTTTGTATTTTTGAGCCCTAAGATCCCAATTTGAGATCTTAATTTGGGTAGGTCATAGTCATTCATATTCATGGAAATGCTTGTTAACAAAGATGGTGTGCTTGAGTATAGGGAGAAATTATTGCCAGCTTCCAAACAGATAATTTGATACTGAACAGTAGATATTCAATTAACACAACTTATACACGCATGTATGTCATGTTGAATAAGAAGACTGCGCAAATTGGAAAATAGCTTTTATGTGCAGAAGTAGGGTTAGTCTGAAATATAACAATTATTCCTTAGACCTAATAACCAAAAAGTCACCTTGTTGGCCCTTTATAGCTATGGGGCTTTTTAGAATACTATTGAATTGACGTTCAACTTGACCAGGGCGTTCCCTAGTTTATTTGCTGCAATATTGGTGTTTGAGATTATATCTAGGTAACCATGGCCCTGGGCGTGGCAGAATGGCCGAAATATTCAAGTTTTGCTGTATTGCCTTTAGTGGGCCCTGGGGGGAGGTAGTCGGTCCCTGGGGGAAAGTGAATACCCGGGAAGTGGGCCGGGGGAAATGGGCCCAGGGGGGCAGATTTAAATTCTTGTAAATGAGAACATTCAAACAAAGAACACAACTACACTCACCCAAATAATTCCTTATTTTCAAATAACTGAAATAAAATCATGGCAATTTTATTAAAGCAAAATACATCAGAAGTGTATGGGGAAAATCCACAACAGTACCGGCAAATATTCATTGTATCTATGAACTCTCATTGTCGTTCCATGGGTCAACGGAGGTCATACTCATTATTAAATACTTGTTTTGAATTTCTTCACTTCGTGACTTTTTACATGAATAACTAGTATGTTAAACACTCGTAAAAAATCACAATTATTGAGAATGAGACTAAAGTTTCTTTTTTTTTTAATTAAATAAAGTTTGGTTTGTCCGAATCACGGCCTCCCGCTGTAATCGCTGCTGAACTCGATTATAATATACATGAACCAATTATGAAGATAGCTACCTGTGGTCTTGAGCAACATCTTGTTATCGTACTTAACAAGTATACTTGAGAAATAATCAGTGAACTTTGAGATAATAAAAGTATTGTATCAGTGATTCACTACTTATGGCTCATTGTATCAATACTATTATCATTGTTTTTACTTTAAACTATTTTCAAGTTTTTGTACATGGATAAAACAATGGACTTGATACTTTAATATGGAACGCCGTTGCTGCCATAATGTCAAAATTGCAATATTTAAAGTATCATATCGAATCATTATTATACATGTATATGTAATAGTTTCAATTTTGGATACTTGTACTTCATTATGTTATTTGGACTTGGCATAAAGATTTTTGGGCATGATGGGCTAGTGAAATGCATCCAACCTTATGAACCCACCGCTTTTGTTACGTCTATATTTTAGTTAGGGCACACTAATGTGAAGTTTTAAAACGATGAGTAGAAATATATACGGCATAGGCTACAAAGCTGTTTTTCATATAATAAAATGTCCACATCGAAATAGAACAGGGAACGCAATAAAATGTTGTTGCTTTTTGCATCATATATAAAATGTACTAAACGTATTTTCGGTGAGAATACCACGTGACTATGACATAACAAATGCTACGTTTTGAAGAAGAAAACAGTGAAAAATCAGCCTCGAGTCAAAGTTTTAAAGATAATTCTTGTCAGATCTTTTGAAACCATAGCATTCGTCATGTCATAGTCACGTGGTATTGCCACCGTGATAAAACTATTTGGACATAATGAAGTGACAAAAATACATCTTACATACATGTAATGAACCTACCAATTTTGTTATGTCAAAACTCGGCATATATATGGGTGTTTGGGTATATAATAACATGTGCATATCGCAAATGGACATGGAACACAATACATGTATGATGATTTCTTGGCATCAGTACATGTACATATAAAATGTACCAAACGTATTGGAAGTCGCACAGGAACACGTTTTGGAAACATAATAAAATTAATTTTTTAACATTGATACAGCAACGGCGTTCCATACTTATATCTTAATATTTCATTTCATTATTTTTGAAGTACATATTGTACCGTAAAGAAATTGCTGAAGTTTGTTATGAAAAGACCAACATCCCATTGGAAAGAAGCCAGTTGTGCCGATGAAATGAACAACGCTACCAGTGTTAATGTAGTTTGTAAATTTAATTCTATTCTCATTTTGGAGTCAACTACATATGAAGTTAAACTTTAACTGACATATTTTGCATAAATGAACTTGCTGTGTATCATAGTTCCACGACTTGTTTGTTATAACATAACAATTGTTTAGAAAGTTTTCAGTGTTATTTTGTTGAAGAAAAGGTGGATAAACACCTCATCAGAGGTTCGAATTATGATGTATAATTATACAGTGATACGAAATATTGTTCTTGGTAGTGTTTTTGAAAGGCCACCATCAGTGATACAGTGATTTCTTTTATACAATGGATAATTGTAAATTTAGGAAGTTCAAACAAACTCAATCTTTCTAGATCGAAGTGTTTGTGTATGGAAATCATGGTCTGGCAGAATGAATAGTATTGACTTGGATTAATGAAGCTATAATAAGTTTCTATATATAGTTTTAAGGTCTCATATGGCGGCATATTTCTGCCATTAGATAACCACATAACTAACTACAGTCCATTTGCGTTCGCTCAAAACGCGTTCGCTCGTAATTACGGTTTCGCTCGAGATCATTTCTCGGTCCCGATCGAATTTACTCTAAAGTTCATTTAAAAAAGATGCGATAACTCAAAATGCGTTCCTCGTATTTTACGTTAACTCGAGCTGAATTTCGAGTCCCGTCAATGATGAAATCACTTGAAAATTACGCGCTGGCTCAAAGTATTGATTTTTGAAAATTTTCGCACCTTTCACGGTCAGGTATCATTATCCGATGAATAGCCTTTTGTTTGACGCGTCACTCGCCATTGTAAACTTATTATGTACATGTAGTTAACTAAATAGTTAATTCAGAGATTAACTAGTTACGATAACTAGTTAACCTCTTAAGTTAATTAAGTTAGGTGGTTAACTAGTTACCGTAATTAGTTAACCTCTTAATTAACTAGTTCATTATGTGGTTATCTGATGGCAGAAATATGCCACCATAATTGCAAGGCTTTAAGTGCTTGTAAACCATCAATCTGATTGAAAAACATGTTTTTTATTCAGATCGTGTACTTTATTCAGATCGTGTACTTTATTCAGATCGTGACGCCATCCGTTTATCATTAATGGTCTTAGTAAAAACATAATTATGATATCTATGGAATATATTAACAGCGCATTTAAGCCGAGGATATCGTTGTTCTAAGGATATGTACAGTGTATGTTAAAGAATTAGATCAGAATCCTAATGTTGTATTTGTATCGTGCTTTGTCCATTCACATAGTAGACACGTGACTTTAGTTCATAATGTACCCGCACACATGTCACGATTGATACAATGTATGTGTTTTGATGAGCAGCATTTGTATTTAGTCAATACTGCTTAGGTTGATATATATTTTGTGTGTAAAATATCAAAGACCACATAGAGAGATGTATCAAACACTTACTGCACTTATTGTTGCTGTTCAAACAGTTCACGTGTTGGGTAAGTTTCATTTTTATCCGCATATCTTTATGTACCATATGTCAGTGTTACGTAATGATCATTTTGACACTTGTTTTATCAACATGAAATGACATCTTACATATCTTTACACTACTTTGAAGCAACAACAGCTTAAGATCTATCTACAATATTTGTTCGCAGCATATGAATAACAACGTTATTGTCACCTTGTGATCGAAGTCTATAGCAACCTCGAGATCTTGAAGGGACGCACCAATCTCTCAAATAGCTTGATGCAGTGTCCTTGATCAAACGAAATATAATTCGACCATTTCGAGGACTTAAAAAGTGATTCTAGCTTTTACTGGAAGCCAGTGTAGACTTTGATTTGAGGTTCGATTTGGTTAATCAAATGACACTTTCAGTACCACTCTTGCATCACGATTTTGATAGCGTTGTAGGTTTTGAATCAGATAGGTTAGTAAGTCGGTGAATAAACCGTTTCAAAAATCAATGTGGGAATGTATTAATATTATTAATAATAATAATGTACAAGACCTTGAACTAAGGCCTCTGTTGATTTCGGTGTCCAGTGTCTACTCATTTAAACTGGTGAACTAAAATCAAGATCATTGTTTGTTGATAAGATAAAATTCTCAATTCAACATGTTACATCCATATACTGTATTATGAGTCATATAATTATAACGATGCAATGATTGTTATTATTTAAATTAAGCTTAACTTTGATCCGTCAAAAATATTTCGAAATTTTATTTATAATATGAGCTACAATGTAAATGTATAATAAATGGACGAACGTTTCACCAACATTTGTTAACAAAAGATCTGAGTATACCTCCTATTTTACTATCCACACCACATAATATGAATTCTGTGTAATGTGTAAGTAAGTCAGTAAGTAAATTGTTTATTATAGTGACTAGTACATATTTACAATATAATGCGTTATAATATGTTTCAAAACAATAAATATAAAAAGTACCCGACCCTACAGGCTTATTTGTCACCTGAAAATGAAATCATATTTACATTAATATACATAGGTATAATGTATATAGTTCAATATTTTAATAAATGTCATTTTTTACAAATGACATTTCATACATAACCTGATTTGGTTACTCACACCAGTGAATGCAAAGGGGGTTCGCCCCGCCTCCCCTAAATTCCCACTGGTATGCTTTATATATGTCATGCTTGGGACCAAATTTAATTCCATATTTTGTAGAAAACAAGTGCACACAGTTTTAATCAAATAAGTCAAGAAATTACGTGTTTGGTTCAATACATTTCAATTGTTCTAAATGCCTGTATGGTATAATATGAAGTCTTTTTGTTGTATAAAGATATATAAAAAAACTAGTGCAATACTCCCAAAAAGGTCAGGAATTCGTTTACATCTAAGCAACCGTAAGGTAGTACCATGTTATACTTTGCACCAAAGTAAACAGAGGACCATTAGCATATTTGGAAGAACATGTCAGGAAATGAATTTCACTGTAGCTTACATTTCAAGCATTTATACATGTATTCGAATCCCCTTTTTTAAATTTTGGATAGGCCCTCGACTTACTTAATAAAATATTGTTGAACATGAGATCATAATTATTGTATACGAGATTGAGAATATTGTTATATTTGTGGTACAAATCAAATACATTAAACATGTATCGATATTATATTTTATTACAATACAGCAATGTTTTAATAAGCCATTTGCATAATGGCATATTTCTGCCACTAACAAATTTATCAAGAGGTTAACTAACTACGTAACTAGTTGCCCTGTTAAGTAATTAATTAGCGAGATTATTGGATAAGTGATACCATGTAAACTAGTTATGAAAATGTTTTAATTATAAGGTAAACTGGTGGCTGAAATATGCCATCATACTTACGGTTTCAATCTAAATGTTGCATCTACATAGTATATTATATTTATTTTAGGTTCACCAAACACACAGTGTAACACAAGTAAGTATAAAAAGCTTTGTTTGTTTGTTTGTTGGGTTTAACGCCGTAGCAACACATTGTGTAGGTCATATAACGGCGGTCAGTCAACCTACTCACTCCTCCAGGAAAGGCTAAATCTCTGGATTTAGCTGTTTACTAACTACTAAGCGCATACTTTCGTCAGTGACTGGCAACTGCCCTACATAATTAAAAAATCATTGGTAGGAGAGAGAATGGACGTAGAAATAAGTTCATGACCAAGCTCCACGAAAGTATACCCCGCCTGGGAATCGAACTCACAACTCCTCGATCTGTAGGCTTGCGTGCTGCCAACTGGGCTAGCTGGGTGGCTTATAAATAACTATCAATACTTCAACAGCAATTATAAAACAATTAGAAAGTCCTCACCAAGAAATGGGTAGTATATCTTGTGAATGCTATTATGACAAAGGCAAATATGGAACAGGATTTAAAAATATGTTCCATATTGGAGCAGAACATCATTGGAAGAATGCATTCAGTACTTGCACACTTTAATCAATTTTTGAGTCAATTTTTGGGACGATGTCTTTACATCGTTCCAATGATAAAAATAGAGTATATGATAACTCTTTCCACGCTTTGACAATTTTCAGCAAAGACAAAGAGGTGTAGTTCAAATGTGACTCCTCATTTTAATATTACTAGGCTGGCTTGTGTTGTCCCCTTTTAAATTTATTCACGGACGTTTAATGTCTAGCAATGTCACACTCACTATTTATTTATTTATTGGAGTTACCGCCGTGCCAACACAATTTAGGTCATTTACGGCGTCCAGCGCACCTAACCTAGCTTTCCTGGACCATTGTCTATAACCAATACTCACCTACCCTTCCACAAGGCCGGAAACTTCACCATATTATCTAATCAATGGAGGAAAATCGACATTATTGTCATATTTTCATGGAAGGGTATAACCTCGCCGGGTGGGATTCGAACCCGCACTCCCTCGGGCACGAGATTCCAAATCCCGGCGCGCTACCAACTGCGCTATCGACCCGCGGGTTCACACTCACTAGGTGACGCTGTCAATCGACAACAAACCCGCCTTCAATCCATTATAGACTCCGCTTTCAATACTCATTCTCGTTCCCAGAGTCTAGTAGAATACTCAATACTATTGAGAATCCGACTAGATTCTGGGAATACTTTGATGTCTAGTGACTATACATGTATATGATCAGAGAATGTACTCCACAGGCAGTTTAAAATGTCATCAAACAAATAACCCATCGTGCAGTCGCACTTTTATATGTACTGTGTATTACTCTTTCTCATGCCTTAATATTCACATGCGCATTCGCTATTTTACATTTAGTTTCCATTAGTTTCTTTACCACTTTTCAGGCCTGTCAACTATTGATGACAAGACTGTGTATGTTTATGGAGATATTGTACACTTCCAGTGTGTCATCCTTGATTCTGTATCCAAAAGTACGTCTGTTTCCATTGTAAATTTACAGACAAATATTTCGACAATATGCATTCGTACCGGAAACACGTGTACTGCAGACATCCAGATTGGGGTTCTTAGTTGGAATATCAAAGAGCGATACAGTTGTCGTTATGATGGTTGTCTTCAAGACACAATGTTAAGCGTAATAAGCATAAAGATTGATCGTTGTTCGATTCCGAAACAACATGATAGACCTGACATACAATGTGTCGTCAATGATATGTCATCATTAATGTGTCATTGGCAGACTCTACAAACTGACGACGAGAGTGCCACGTGGCATGCAATGTATACTACTCAGTAAGTATAGTATTTTACCATAGAAACTGGCCCCTAAATAAACTTGGTTTTATACCTTATATGTATACATAATGTTTTTGAATCAGAACCGTGCTGGCCGACTATAAGATTTACTGTTAATCTAAGTTCTAACAACAAACCTAGTGACCGAGACAAAAACATGCTGCCACTAAGAAGAACTGACGCTATGCGGAGAAAACTCATTTCGTTGAGTTGTTCAGTTTAGGCTTTTGACTATTGAATACATATACTAACTAGGAGTTACCTTTAGCGTTCTATTTTATTACATGTACGTTGTGTTTTGAACTTATTTTTTATTATTTTTTATTATTAAACTCGATTGGTAAGTGCATGCTTTTTGTCTTGGTAAAATCTTTGATTAAGCGACCTAAACCTTTTTATGGATATTGAGTAAGTCGTCTGACCAATAAAACTGAAAATTTGTCGTCGGAAATACGACAAATACATGTATACGTTGATGGTTTATTTACATATAGTAAATTAACATTGTCTATCATTGCCGTATTTGCAAAAGAAACATTATTTAAAACTCTTCAATTACTGTTTTGCTAGAATTTTGGACCAGTTCATTTGTTGTGTGGGTAAAAATTACACCACTTCCACGAGCGATTCTTGTCCAGTGTCTGATTTATCTTGTTTGGTACCAATGAACAACTTTCTCTTCGGATTAGATTATGAGGTAAGTACATGAACTGAACATTTTCTTATTTTTCACATGATACATGGTTAAAATATGTGATTGTAATTTGTGAATACTTACATATTTTATAGTTATAAATTAACGAAATTGACATCAAACATTTTAATTCGTGAATTCGTGGGTAAGTGCTTGACATCGTATTATGATCTTAAAGACGCATATCTTAAATCATTTATAATTATCTTCGGGGTTAGTGTATCTTATGTGTACCGATTCTTAGTTTGTGTTTTTATGGAGTATTTCTAAATTTCCTCTCGAAACTATTTCAGTTTGTTTTAACCAGAATCACACACAATAATGAAGAAATTTACAATTACACTGTATTTGCTGGATTTGATATAGGTATGCTATGTTTTTTATCTTTTTTAACAGAGGTATTTAGATTTTACAAGCTAGACCATGTCATGATTTTAAACTTTAGCAAGCGGGTAGGTCTTCGACTTTTTACACATAAAACAGTAAAAGAAACATTACTTGCACCATAAAAGCCCAATGAACAAGGATAAAAATGAACACACGAACTTACAACCTGGTGATAGCGTCATAGAGATACATTTTGCACTGGCACCATAGTCTATGTAAGACTATCTGAACGTACTGCAGTAGCGATGTTAGTGAGATTAAAGGTGTAAATGTTTTAAGTCTGGCAGACACGATTAAATTCTGTTTTAAAGAAGCCAGCGCGAAAAAAGAGAATTTTTGTATATAGTATCACATTGTACATGTTTATTTGGTATGAGTACGAGTATCCTTGGTTTTACGTTTCTGTGCGTGACAACATAGCGATTAATTTAAGTTGCAGGAACTTGTTTCACAATCGAGCTAGAATAGTTACAACCAAAATCTTATTTTTTTCATTTTTTTTCAGCCAAAGTTGATATCAATGACAATGTAGAAGTAAAGCCGGGTTCCAACCCTCGTGATCTTACAGTACAATTTATAATGCAGCATTCACCAGCCAGTGTACAGGGGATGTTATGTAATTTGACTTATATATCACAGTGGAACAATCTTAGCATGGTAGGATAGAAGTTAAGATAAAAAAATCGTACTTTTTTCTTGTCCAACCAGATGACATTAATTTCTTGTTTTGCATAGCCACGTAAATCCAGGAAAGCATTTACATACTTGTGCAGTGTGCACATTTTGTGTAACCATGAATATTCATGAGTGTATGATATCGTATTTGAACAATATAGATCTATATGATGTATGTTTGTTTTCCGAATGTAGTATGTATAAACTATATGAGTAGGATAAAAATAATCAAGATAGCCTCAATTTATTGAGGCTAATGAGGATAATGAGTTATAATCAATATTTTGGGTCCCTTAAGGGTCTTTTGTGTCAGAGACCCAAAATATTCGCGAGGATAGATACATTGTGGCGTCATCACGGCGTGATCGTTTTATGCCAGCGACAAAACTTGCTCAACGACTTAGGCATGCAACAGGAACAATGATATCTGCATATACTGCAAGAAATGGACTAAGAGCCGCCAGGCTTCGCGCTCGACGTTCCTACAAGGGAGTCCCTTTAAGTGCAAATCACCGCCTTCTACACTTGAATTGGGCACGTCGGTATAGTCGTTGGTTAAGGTACCAGTGGAATAGGGTTGTATTCACTGACGAATCAAAATTTAACCTTCATTGGGCGGACGGTAGTATTCGTGTTTGGCGACGCAGAGGTGAACGTCTCGATCCAGCTAACGTAATTGAATGTGACAATTACGGCGGCGGAAGTGTAATGATCTGGGGAGTAATTTCTTATAACGGAAAAACAGAGCTAGTAACAATGAGACGACGTTGTTTGGCTGTCATACAAGCTAGGGGTGGACATACCAGATACTGATTAGTTTGTGATTTTTTTATTCTGACCCTTATGCTGTTATCATGGCTGGAATTCTCAATAATCTCATCAAACTTTTTTGTTAAAATGTTCAATATTCTGTCGATTGAATAAATTTTGTTACAAATCAATTTTTTGTCAATAAAATGGGGTTTGTAATAAAATATTTAATAAAACATTCTTACTGACTAACTTTTTTCCTCTTGTTTGCATATTTTTAAATGTGAGAGGCAATGCATTAAAATGACGTGACCCGGGTGCGTAAAAATTCATTTTATGTATTTTTGAATATATTTTTGTTTATCATAATACTGCATTTTGACCATGGCACTCTTCCTGTCTTCGATTATAGGAGGTTGGATTTAAAACAATATGAATTTTTCGTAGGGGTAATAAGTACAGAAATGTATGAAATGTACATATAGCAAATTTACCAATTAATCCATTTTAAAGTGTACATGTATTCATTAATATTTTTTTTCAAATTTTTCTCAAAATGAAAGGAATATTATATCATTTTCAATATAGTTATTTAATTAAATATAGGGAGGCGAGACATGATAGAGCGCCATGATCGTGCGACCACATGCACGACTCATGCAGGTTGTTTCGTCATCTCACGATGACGAACGCAGAAAACAAAGCGTTAGACCAAGTCCTAGCAAAACTTCAACAGCTCTGGTAACCATGCCATATTTCCCTTCTCTAAGAAAAAGGAATGACTTGGTGTTTGGGAACGACCAGAGCCAGTAAAATGCTTCGCCAGAAATAGGCAAACGCTTGACAAAGTGAACAGACGCAGCTTGTCTGTTTGTTACAAGAACGTCCATAGATCTATATACAAAATATTAATTACAAGGTTTTTAGTTAAATCATACCGCTGTACATAATTTATTAGTATGTCAAATAAATCGTACATGGGATTATTGTACTTGAAATTTCATAACTATCATTAATACGTTTTTTACAAATCACAATTTAATTGCTTTTTTTAATTTGATAGTGCAGTTAATTTGTATTTGATAACAACTCACAAAATTTAGGATTCATCTTCCAAAATTATCTTCCCCATATTTAATGTCCTTTTTACAGTATTTAACTATTGTTACATGCTCTACCCTTTAGGACCCAAATAGCTCAGTCGGCTAAAGGGAAGGAACGGAAGTAATCATATGAAATGAAAAGTCCAAGAGGTCGCTGGTTCGAAACCTAGCAAATGCATAAAGTTTTAATTTTATATTTTATTTTTTATTATACATCTATATCTATATTTTATATTATACATACATGTATTTACGTATTAAGAGGTAACATTGACATTTTGAGATATATGCTGAGAGGAAAAAGTTTAGTCAGTAAGAATGTTTTATTTAATATTTTATTATAAACCCCATTTTATTGACAAAAAATTGATTTGTAACAAAATTTATTCAATCGACAGAATATTGAACATTTTTACAAAAAAAGTTTGATGAGATTATTGAGAATTCCAGCCATGATAACAGCATAAGGGTCAGAATAAAAAATCACAAACTAATCAGTATCTGGTATGTCCACCTCTAGCTTAAATGACAGCCAAACAACGTCGTCTCATTGAACTTATGAGACGCCGGGTGAAGTGAGCAGGTGTCTGTGCCCATTCCTCGTGCAAAGCACGCTCCATATCACGTACGCTATTGACGTCATTCCTGTCACGCAACTTACGACCAAGATAGTCCCACTTGTGTTCTATTGGCGACAGATCTGGCGATCTCGCCAGCCATTCAAGTGTGTTGATGTTGTTTTCCGCCAGATCGTGTTGTGTGAGCCGAGCGGTGTGACATCGTGCGTTTTCCTGTTGGAAAACGTCAGCGTTACCGTTCTGTATGTATGTAACAACAATGTGTAGGATTATTTCGTCACAATAACGTGCGGAATTTAGGCGATTTTGCACAGTTACTAGCTCTGTTTTTCCGTTATAAGAAATTACTCCCCAGATCATTACACTTCCGCCGCCGTAATTGTCACATTCAATTACGTTAGCTGGATCGAGACGTTCACCTCTGCGTCGCCAAACACGAATCCTACCGTCCGCCCAATGAAGGTTAAATTTTGATTCGTCAGTGAATACAACCCTATTCCACTGGTTCCTTAACCAACGACTATACCGACGTGCCCAATTCAAGCGTAGAAGGCGGTGATTTGCCCTTAAAGGGACTCCCTTGTAGAAACGTCGAGCGCGAAGCCTGGCGGCTCTTAGTCCATTTCTTGCAGTATATGCTGATATCCTTGTTCCTGTTGCATGCCTAAGTCGTTGAGCAAGTTTTGTCGCTGACATAAAACGATCACACCGTGATGACGTCACAATCTATCCTCGCGAATATTTTGGGTCCCTGACACAAAAGACCCTTAAGGGACCCAAACTATTGATTATAACTCATTATCCTCATTAGCCTCAATAAATTGAGGCTATCTTGATTATTTTTATCCTACTCATATGTCAGTCATTCTGCGCACAGAAAGGGCTACATATAGCCTGACAAACTCCTCATAGTGCTAAGCGTCATGCTGTGTTTCTTAACCAATGCCAACACGTAAATCACGTGACGCTAGAAAAACCATTTGACAAAAAATGGCGACTGCCATGAAAACATCCGAATTTCTAAAAGTGCTTACGTCACGCTTTGTTATTTTTACAACTTATTAATTTAAACTACTATTTTTATCTTCTTGTACTTAGAACATGATAATTTATTACAATGAGACTCCATTTGTAGAAAATATAGAAATGTAAAAGAAAAGTTGAAAAACAATATTTGGCTCTCTGAGGTACGAATTTACTTGCGGTGGCAGTGATAATTGGTTTTATAAATGGGAAAAAATCGCTGCGGGGAGTTTGATAGCCTGAGACATATGATATCCAGAACGCAAAGGTCATTCTTTAAAACCAATGATTTAAGAATTAATATAACATTTTATATTTGCATCGTATGTTCTCTGAGAATAACACCTTACATGTATTTTACCGTAAATCATGAAAAAGGCGTCTCGAAAACACATTTGGAAACAACATTATTTTGTATTGCCTGTGTAGTTCACCTAACCTAGCTAGAACCCGTGGATGAACCAACTTGTGAACAAAAGTGCTCGTATGAATGTTCTATTTCAGATCATTGCAAGAATTGAACAGAGCACTTTAGATGTAAATATAACAATCAACAATCTTATACCTTATACTACATATACAGTGACGGTGTCATGTAAACCAATCAAAAGTCAGTATTGGAGTAACCACGTCACAGGGATAGGACAAACGCGGCCAATAGGTAGAAACAATTATTTGTTATTGATGGACGCTATTTTGTTCCATTTACTGACTTACAATACAGATTTTGGGTCTTGTATCTTTGCAAGTTTAATCCAAATTAAACCTTTAGTGCCTATAAACACAATATTTGATAATAACCTTCATACAATTATTCTCAGCTAACAACTTTTGTCTGTGGTGAGAGTTTCAGTGACTTAAACATGGAAATTGTAAAACTTTATTAAAATTGACACTTGTAGAACATTGTCTTGTAGATCTACATTGTAGATCAAGATTTTGCTGTTGAACCCATGACCAGACAGCGCTGTCAGCGCTTTGATTTATAATAATTATTATAAAGATATTAAAATAAATATTCATTAAAGAAAGCTAAACATTTTGCTATTCTCATATCATTACAGCTCCAGAGTTTGTCCCACATATTGTTGGGTATCATACTTGGTTGACATCACACAGTCATTTACAGATCTACTTGTATATTAAGGTATGAACATCGTTTTATTCCCCAGTATTTTATTCGAAAGCACTCTATGTTGAGGGACAGAGTATATTCTACGATTTATTAATGTTTTATATACGTTGATATTCAGATGACAACCTCAGAGGCTTACAACATGAAAAGGTTCTTGTAGCGTTGCTAAATGTCACAACGCCACTAAACGTTGCAACTGACGCTAAATGTTGCAACACTAACTCTAAATGACACAAACAACGCTAAACATCGCCACAACATACTTTACGTCACGTTTTTTCCTTTCTATTACACAACAGCTATCTAGGTTTCTTACTGATCACTTATGAATGAACCCGCCCGGCTAGCTCAGTCGGTAGCGCACTAGTCTACTAGTCTACTGATCGAGGGATCGTAGATTCGATTACCGGGCGGGGCATACTTTCGTGGAGCTTGGTCATGAAATAATTTTCTAAGACCATTCTCCTTCCTACCACTGACTATAGGGCAGTAATCAGTCACTGACGGAATTATGCGCTTAGTAGTTGGTTAACAGCTGAATCTAGAGATTTGCCCTTTCCAGGAACAGTGAGTAGGTTGACTGATGCCGTGATATAACCTAAACAATGTGTTGATACGGCGTTAAACCCAACAAACAAACAAACAAAAGTTTATGAATGAGAATGAAATTTCATATTTGCATATAACACAATCCATGATCTCAAATATTAACTCAATATCAATATTTTCATCATAATAGCCAGTTGCTCTCTCCAAATGGTATGGGAAAGACTTTCATTACACAGTAACCCTGACAACTGATGACGTCAGCATGAAAGAAAGAATCGATGGTGAAAAAGTCACTGCCATACTACAGCTCAAACAACCTATGGATAAAGTGATGACGTTACAAATTTATAGCGAAAACGAGGCTGGTAGAAGTCGAACACAAGAAACGCTTTCTGTGATTCCTAACTTCGAAACTCGACCAATTGTAGTAGTCGAGTATAAAACAACCGGAAGCTACGTCACGATATACTTTACTGATATTTACAATGTCACAAGTGTTACGTACTACCGTTGCCAAGGACAACAAGATACCTATCCACCAATATGTCAGGTAATATCTTATGTTACATGAGTGACCTCATACAAGTATGATATCAAAATAATGTAGGTATTGTCCGTTTCTCAACTGTCAAAGCTTGAATAATTTCACGGTAACTGAATGCATTGTTTTTGTACTGGCGGCCTATTTTTTATTAAAAATATCTTGACTAAAACCTATTATACGGCATAAGAAGCTTTACTCAATCATAAGACACACTTTCGGAAACTCATGGGTGTTATACGACAATAATTTTAACAAACGCATTCTCCGTCAAATTATTCATGTTTTGACAGTTGAGAAAAAACGAACAATATTAAATGAAAATGTCAAAACCAACTTTTGCAAAGTATCTGGACGTTATAAGTTCTGTGAATGAGTGGAACTTTTTTAGTAAAGAAAACAATGTCAAAGCAGACCCTTATTAAAATCCGCCGCGGACGATTACATTAGATCGCGCATGCGCAGTAACGATGATGATTTCTGCGACTGAAGTAGTCCGTTTTACGTTTTGACACGCTGACGTAGTTTGTGCAGTTAAAATATAACTAATCCGGTTTAGGATTCTAATTATCCGGTAAATGTAAGGTAAAATTCCATTGTGCCATTTCTGTTTGTTATAGTCCAACAATGTTAACCTGAGCTTGAACCACTTTATATAAATAATTACACACTTCAATTACAGTAAATCGCGAGTATCCGTATGCGTGTATACGATTTTACACCGTGACACCGCTTCCTTTGTTTAACATGAGTTGATATATTTCAGAACTAACTTGTAAAACAAAAGATTTCACTTGAGCGAGTTGTCCTTTTTCACGTGGGCGAGTTGATATTTAGATATGAAATTTTGTTTCGTGAATTTCGTGCGAAAGCTATTTTATAATTAGAACTCATAAACACAATTATAAGTTCGAACAAAAAAACAAAATACTGTTTATAATAACAATACAATGAACTAACCCACGAAGATGGATGTCCAGGATGACTTTAAAATAAACAATTGTGATATGTTTTACTTGTGTCTTAGTTGTTGGTGTAATGGAAAGCGTTCTGCCATAACAAGCTAGATTTACCAAGTGGTGGTGGTTTATCAACCATGCTAATTTTGTTAAAATGAATTACACAAATTTTATTTTCATTACTGCCTACCCCTGAAATGAATTGTCTCATTTTTAATGTTTACCAAAACACGTTTTGTTTTTTTGTACGCACTAATTATTAATGTGCCCATGTACATAATGTGCAGTTAAATAATTATAAAGGATTCAAATTAACAATCATTTTTTATAAATAATCACAGTGGTGATTCGTTATCACAGAACTGAATACTGTTTTGGCTAACCAGGAGCACCATTAAGCTGTAAGTACATGTTATTGTTTTATATCTTTCATCACTTTTTAACATTGTTATAACTAGTAAACGTGTGAACATTCAATTTAGACAAATTATTTCTCATAAAAATAATGTAAGATAAAAAGTACAAAAAGAAAAATATGAAAAAAGAAAGAAAATAGTACGGTCAAGATTTAAAAAGCAGATAAGTCTTACTATTTGTTATTAAAAACTACATTAAATTGGCACAAAGGGAGGCAACAATGGCAAGTGCTTAGATTATATTTAACTCCCTTGTCTATGTAAATCGTAATCGTATTAGATAATATTAAATATACGCCCCGGGGGCATGTTTATGATTTTAAACACAGGATATAGAAATATACAAAATATAACGCGTGACTGTATAAATTTTGTTTTTGATTAATTTGATAAGTCTTCAATATATTTTTGTAATAATATTTAAAAATCTAGTTAAATAATAAACAAAGAATCTGCAAGCTTAAGTAAGACAGAATTAGAGACCAATTGAATTTAATTGACATAATAAACTGCTTACTTGACAACCCATTCGTTAGTATTTAACTTGTGATAGAAAAGATCGTAGTTTTAATGTGTATGTCGTATTTTGGTAATATAAATACAGAACCCGGTAAGAATTTTATTGGGAAAACTTTTCTAAATTTGACCAATATTTAGGCTTCAAAACAATCTTTGAAGGAGTGAAAGGTCACACTCCGGGGTCTGCACATAATGCATCCATATGGAGCGGACGGACCCTCATTAAAATCCTACAAACCAACCAACCTGTGTATGTCGTTATTGTGACTTAAATGTCATACATATAGCCACGCGTTTTCCTCTTTTAAGCGAAGCAATTGACTGGCTCTGGTCGTTCCTAAACACCATGCCATTCCTTTTTCATAGAGAATGGAAATAAGGCTTGGTTACCAGAGTTGTTAATGTTTTGCAAGGAGTTGGCTTACGCTGTTGATTTTGGTGTTTGTCTCCGAATGGAGACGAACCGATCTGCATGAGTCGTGCATGTGGTCGCACGATCATGGCGCTTTAATTCCTGTCTCATTTAATTCCCCTCAAAATATTAAAAGTAAGAAAGTATACTAAATTTATTTAACTATCAGTTAAATAAACTTAGATCCTATTGTAATGTATTTGACTGAAGTAACTAATCTGTTACAAAATTTCTATGGGCCTTTAATTTATTCAGTTGGGATTTTCCCAAAATAATTGCCCATTCTACATTCGAGTTCCTTTCCATAAATGCCTTACTTCTAACAATCATATCACGAGGGGTTTTATAGATAGGAAATGGTGCCAATGCAGTCTCGCATTTATATATCACATAATCTGCAAAGTTACGTAGTTATACGTATGCAAATTTCAAACCAGTACGGTACGTGTACGACTGTACATAATAACATTACATGTAAATGTTAACGTTAAAATAAAACAATCCAGTCCACTTTATCAATTTTCAAAACATGGCACATGAGGCCATACTATTGTGGTACAGTGACAAAGTATTAATTCTTGTGAGGACATAAATTAAAATAAATAAACAGTTAATTTCTCAAAACTTCGGTTGGCTTTCAAATTAATACAGATAAGCTTATTGAAACATTTCACCTTGGAAATCTACATGTATATACTCAGCAGTTGATTGTATTTAACTGATAATGGGGCGGATCTAGACTTTTTACAATGGATTGTACTATTCCTAACTTATGCTAGTCGACAAATGAGACCATGAATAAAAACTTTCCAATTTTCATTCCCGCTTTAATACAAACGATAACATTGCGTTTTGTTCTTAATGTGCACCTAAATTGAAAAGTCTGGATCCACCCCATACTTTAACGCACTGTTTTCTCGAGTTTTAAGCACGGAGAAAACGGTCTGATAATATCAAACACTTAACCGTGTGGTATGAGATTTATCAAACACTTTTTAAGCAATTTGATTGGCTGAGAGGGGGCACCGTTGTCTTAACATTTTTTACTCATTTTCTATAAAGAATCACATAAGTCCGCAGTATTGTGACATGGTTTCAAACTATTTATTCTTATGAAAACAAAAAAATACAAAATTATTATGAGCATTTTGCCGAAAGTTTCCGATAAAGTGCGATTTCCGAACGGAGACAAAATTAGACAATAAGTACTGAGTTTAATATATTCTTGCATAAAGGTCTAGCTCAGGTTAATTCTGTCGGACTATACATATCTAAAACTTTATGTCCTACAGTGCTATTAGCGCTTTGATACATTCTTTTGCACGTAAATTCTGCGTTACACCTTCCGACTTTTTTATTATATTATTCATATCGTTAGGCCTATAAGCGACCTGTTTAATAAACATCTACAATATCCTGTGAATACAATTACTTTATTTCTATTATAGACAGACGTAGAAGCTGAGACAGCTGTAGGCTTTTTGAACACACATTTCTGGTCAAACGGCGAACAGAATACTTCTACGCTCACCTGGTATTATGGTGTTACACTTCATCAACATACACATACTAAAGTAGAGGACTTCGATATTATTTGGTCAAGCTGTGATTTTCATGACAACAGTAAGTTGCGTACATGTATTATTCACATGACATCATCAATCGTTTTTAGCTCGACTATTCGAATAATTGTAACTTGCTATCCTATAAAATTGTGTGTCGATATCGGTGTCGACAAAACACTTCTGCATTAAACGTTTTATATATTATATTTATATTTTTGCGACAACTGGAGGGATTCGGTTGAAGCTTAACACACGGCTAATTCGGGGTAACCATTGGAGTTCACTTTCCAAGTTTCATTGCTCTATCACGAATTCTTAGTGAAATTCTTGGTAAAAGTTTTTGGCACATCATTTCATCTTTGCATCTACTAAAGAAATTCACTTAAAGCTTTACACACATCTTATTCGGGGTTATCATTGGAGGTCAAATACCAAGTTCCATAACTCTATTGTGAATTTAGACCAATTAAAGATCCCTTTTACTTAATTTATTTACACAAGTTCTACGAATAGTCTAGCGATTCTCCGTTGACAAAGCTTGGACATGAATATCATTATCGGCGCCCGGGCGGTAATAAAGACAATTAACAAGATTTGAGCATTTTTGTGTAGACATCGGTTGCCTTAAGCCAATCAAAACCATGCATTTGAGGTCACATGATGGAAAAATGGACGTCGAACTGTCAAAACAGGGGCGCGTGTATGGATCCGTCGACGCCATGTTTTGTCGGGTTACCTGTATGTACTACCAGAAAATACCATTATTAATAATATAAACGAGTGCCAGTTTATAGAAAGTTACAATATAAGACCAACAAAAATGACATGTTTTTTTCTTTTTTAAACTCGCATTTGTTGAAAAACTGCATACTTTATACAACGGTATAATAAAGCGTGTCAGGTCAGGCTATTGTTAAAAGCATACATCTTATAAACTTTTTTTTTTCAGGAGCTAGTCGCGATACAACTCTCGGCGTTTCAGCAAATATTGATTCAAAGAACACGAGTGTTGCCATAGTAACTCTCCACTTCCAATATTGTAAGTTAAGACGTAAACCAATGAAATATCTAGTTGGTATATGGAATGACGTCACAAATGTGACAAAATATTGTGAACAGGAAGAAACCGGTATGTTAAGTGTATGATTGTATGATTGAATTGTATTAAGGTTCATGGCGAATATGATTTGTCGCTGATATACTTGAAATTGAATGAAATATACGCACAATTCAAATGACGACCGATTAACCTTTACAAATCGATTTCAAAAAAACTATTGACCAATTTCATTAGCTTCACTAACCTTGACGATAATAAATTATGTTTCTATTGAATGACAAATCTTTTCATTAATGAAAATAAACTTTTATATTATTGTTTTTGAAAAAAACCTACTGTATCATTTTTGTGTGGTTTTTTTTGTCAACGGTGATTTTAAAACCATTGAATGTATATCATGATGCCATAATGCAGGGACAGTAAGTTGTAGGCGATGAAGGAATTCCTTGATTCGTCTTATAATAATAAGAACTATTTTTGACACATTTGCAGACATGAATGGTATTTTGAAATTATAGAAAGAATATAACCCAAATCTGTGAACTAATTTCTTTAAGCACTGAAATCATCATTTATTTACTTCCCCATAGCTTTTCTCGTACGTGGTACATTCATACTCAGGATTTGAATCAATTACAGATTACCAATCATTCAACGCTACTCCTTCTACTTCCGAACTAAATGTACTTGTTGACGATGTAAACAATATAAAATTATGTGTTAGAGTACAGTATGATAATGACTATGATACTAGCGATGACGTCATTCCACAGCAGAAGTTTATCCATCAACAAGGTGATATATATTTATTTCCTTAATGTTCTACCAGTCAATGGGGTGCTACACAATGAAAATATGCAATTAGTCTTATATTTTCATTGTACATGTAGTATAAATATAAGTTCAAAACGAAGTTATCGTAGAGAGAAAATGACGTCACCTGACGATATATGCTCAGATGTTGTTAGTACACGTACATTGAGTAACACGTGTTTAAGAGTTTCAAGTTGTACAATTTTGTATACTGTTTGTACATTATTTCAAGCCCTGCGTTCAGTTAGCATTTAACGTTAGCCAATCACCGTTACCGTTTTAACGGTTAATTGAACGATCCGTTGAAGTGCGAACGTTTAAAGATGGCGGACAAGAGAGTCGTTACTTCTATTTTATTAGAAGAATTCGGAGAGGATGACTTGTTTTCTTGCTTACTTGTTTTTTTGTATTTTGTTTCAGGTTGTTTCATACTCGCGTACTATATACTATCAAAACCGTTAGCTGTTGGCCTTAAGCGTTTTCCGCTAACGAGCCGTTCAATAATGACTGTTAGCGAACGTTACGAAATGTTCGCGGTAACTGAACGCCCTACTGGTCTGCTGGTTATGCGAGTCGGTCATTGACTAGTTCTTTGCCCTTTTGTTGTCAAACATTTTGTGTCAGGGGGCTGGCACTGAATAAGCAGTGAATGACTAGTAGTGTGCGAACTTGAGAATTGAGGGGTCGTGGGTTTGAATCCAATCAGTGACATTGTTTATTTTCTTGATATCATGTGATTGCTTCTGCTCACTTCAAACTGGCGTTGATCAGTACACAGTCAGTCATATTGATTATCTTCAGTTGTGCCTTTTGTCGGGTGAACAATAAACAAAATATATACTTACTTAGAAGATTGGTAGCTTTATACAAGTAGTCCAATAGGAGTGTGCAGAAGTATGGAACTTAATTTTGAAATTCATTATCTTAAGACCGTGCATTGTACATTGTGTTCGTAATAAGAATTGAAAATAATTATGTAATTATGGATGAAATCGTAAATGCATGATATGTTATACCACTGTTAGATGTACGTTGTTAGCAACATGATTTGTTTATGTACATGTATCGTCTTTATCTTCAGACGTTGTCTCAAGATTCAACAGTACCAATATAGCCATTGCCGTTACTGTTTCATGTATTGTATGTCTTCTGCTTACTGCTTTCGTGTAAGACAATTGCTTATTATGCTTGTTTTTTTCTTAATTTTGTGACATGTTAATTGGTCTTAATTCTTTTATGTATTGTTTCATATGATCACAAAATCACGGAACAAACATTGTATATTAGCTGTGATAAGGGTATGCTTAGTTTCGTTACGCTTTTAAGTTGCTTTTTTAAATTTCTCAAATTTTGAAAATCCCTTTCTGTCTTCATGGATTTTGTCGTAAAATATTTGTGTTTTTGATTTCGGGTTTCGTGTTTTTGTGAAAAGGTACCTAGGTTTGTCAAACTTGAGTTTACGCTTAACAAAATTCCAATTTGGCATGGCCTAACGTAAGGGGAAGATCCCTTGAATCGCTTCTGTTTATTACATAATCCCGTGTTTATAATATTCTATCAAGCATCTTGTCCGACAGCGCTATTAGCGCTTTGATTAGCGTTCATTGCTCTTTAAGTCATTACATGTTCAATAAGTCTAGATATCTTGCATTTAATGAATTTTCTTTTTATCAACAAACTGATTATCTACGCGTGGACATGGTTTAACAATTCCATATAGTATTTGGTATTCATTTGCTTTTATTTCACCTATTTCTAGAATAAAAGTACGAAGATACGGACATAGAATGATAAAAGACAACACAGTTTCAAGCATCGTAATTGACAATATACTTAGTAGCGCATATGAACAAGCCATGGTTGATCATAAAGTACAACAAAATGTAAGTGCTTCTAGATTTTATTCAGTAAAGTTTGTTTTTGCTTTTTTTAACGTCGCATTCAACGCATTAAGTAATGGATTTTCACTATTGATATTACATAACTGATTAATCATTAGGTCATATACACGACGGCCAGCTCTTCCTACTATAGGTTTCATGGACAGTTTTTCTATCACCAGTACTAACTTACCCTATCACGAGGCCGACAACTCATGTATAGGGTATGGCCTGCCGCGACCGGGTTTCGAATAGTAAAAGGAAATATGATCACTTGATCTTCTGAATGTAAACATACACTTGTTTCTCGTCAAATATCATCAGCAGTCAAACAAACTAGATCAATATACACATAATCAAATAATCCATATATATAAATACAAACTGTAACCTTTCTTAGTTCAAAAATGCACACATTAGGCTACATGCGTGCGTTGGTAATTGTTTACATTGACTGTGTATGACTTATTTTACCGCTTGACTCAATTTTGAGGCGAAGGAACGAAGCTGAATGTGTTTTCATTATGTTTGACGAAGCGTTTGAAAATCTTATTTCTCTCATTAAAATTATTTGTAGATCTATAGTTATATATATATTTATTTTGTTATTTCAGTACACAGTCCTAACTGACCCAGATAACAGTTCTGGGTATGAGTCTCTCGAGGTGACGACAAGTGAAGCCAACCATCAAGTTGATGCAAACACTTTTACAGACATGGAAAGTATTGACAATGTTGGACATAATGAAACTGCTGGTCAAAATTCCAGTACAGATCATTCCAGCAATTCGTTTCCTCTTATCTACTCTAAAATATGCCACAACAATGAACTGCCACACGATCATGATGTACCAACAATTGATAATATCAATACAAACCCTGTTAGTAATTCAGGCGAGAGTAACGCTGGAAGTTCTGATACAGATATAAACTGTCGTGTTAATTATGCTAAACTTCAAACTAATTTAACTAGTGATATTAGTGATAATTCCGTAGATCTTGGTGAAAACTTTATTATAGATCATGATGACAATACTATACAGCGTTGCGGTTTGGGCGAAAATAACACTGGAAGTTTTAATACACGTACAAGCTATCGCGTTAATTATGCTAAACTTCAGACTGATTCAACTAGCGAAATCGATAATGATTCTTCCGAGCTTAGTGAAGTATCTATACACAAGGATGAAAATACAAATCCACATTGTGATTCTGGCGATAGTGATCATGGAAGTTTTAATACAGAAACACGCTATCGTGTCAACTATGCTAAAATTCAAACAGATCTTACTAGCGAGCTCAACAATGATAACTTGGAATTTAATGAAACGTCTATAGATAAGGGTGTTGTAATTGACGATCGTGAAACTGACAATGCTGCTTTTGATACATGTGACAACTTTGCTGTTCTTAATTATGCTCGTCTTGAAAGTATGGACGAAGGTGAAGCTGATGAGATTGTAAGTGAGCTTAACGCCGTTAAAGAAACATGTATTAATGATGCTATCAATGTTACATATCATGATAACGTTGATACAGATAATATTGTTAAAACACATAAATCCAATTTGGTGGTGTATACATCGGTTCAAGACACAAAGTCGCTATCATCATGCTTGACTCATCAGCAAGAACGTGATCAGGATACCATAGATGTTGGTGATGTAGTAGATTATGATGTGGATGGTAAAGATGATAATAATAATTCTGAAGAGAATGCCAATACCAATGGTAATAACCAAACAAATGACGATAATGATGGCGATAATGACAATGGTAATAATGATGATAACGGTGATGACGATGATGATAATAATGAGTTTATTGATTCATACTCACTTGGTGTTACTGAAAATGAGCGTCCAAGTGGTTATGTTATGGCTCATTTAAATACTAGCTTCGATTTCTAACCATTTTAACATATACAATCATGTTATTATTCGTGCAAATATCACAATTTAATAGCGTCTTTAAATTAATAATTCAAAGATTAAAGAAAAACTTTGGCTTTCTGACCAATAGTTTGTGATTACAACATTGACCTTGAAGTTTTTTGACAAATCGTATTATAAAATATTTAACTGAAATCAATAAAATATAGCTATACATGCTTTCGGTGGAAACTAGTGTTGGGCTGATTAATTAGTCCATCAAGTTATCGTTGAGGAAGATGATGATTATTATTCGTCAACGAAGATTATTGATTCGTCAACGAATTAGACTGGTGTAATAGACTTATAGTGACTGTTGTTTCTAAAAAGTGTTGATCTTTAGGGTGCACTGAATTCAGTCATGTTTAGTATTTACATGTTTTGAAATGTATTAGAAAATAATAAAGGTCCTACTTTTTATATTGTTTTATTTATCATAAATACATTGTAATTAAATATCAAATAACATGATTAAAACAGGAATTTATTAGAACTTAGTACATTAAGTAATGGATTTTTCACTATTGATATTACATAACTGATTAATCAGTCAACCATTTTAGCTGATTAATCGACTAAAATATTTTAAACCGATTCCCAACACTAGTGGAAACCTTTTGAGGTTTTTTACCGTATACAACGCATTTGCCATGTTAGTTATATGTACATAAACAGAAAATGAAAATGTTCAACTATATATTTATTCCAAAATTTCGTGAATATTTAATAACATATCTTGTTGAACATTTATCTTTGTTTTTAAAATCTGTCTGTAACTGATCAGAATTAGGGTAATTCTACCTTGAAATTGTTATTCCAAACTGAACTAGTGAAATGCGGGTAGCATAAAGTGCACTAATGTAACGAGACAGGCTGTCTAATGACCTTATGAAAATTCAAACATAATTAATCCCCGAATTAAAGGATTATATCGTATTCAAACTCTGAAATATTTAAAATTTATTAAGTCAAGTTATACAAATGCTTGATCTATTGGAAGTAATTATTTATAACGCTAATTATTGTTATGACAAAATGTGTTTATTCCTACACACAGGCGACCAACACAGTCCCTTATCAAATTTCAAAGCACTGGAGTGCTGGAGGAACGATGTCCTGAAAATAATGCATTAAGAATCAACTAACAGAATTTAACAAAAGCAGTCCAATGACAGCGCGCTAGACTTTTCGAGTGTTTTGCTCATGACAATGTTTATTTTACTTTATCAAACGAAATTAATCAGTCAAAGAATAATAACAATTCATATAAATATAAAAGAGGCATAACTTCTATAACATACATCCATAGTAACGTCCCTTCAAAGTTAAGCAGACATAGCATCTATGAATAAGCATACCTACTTTCATTTAGATATCTTAATTAAATATGCACACGTTTAACTAGACTTTATGATTGTGTCATTTCAATCAAATACCATAAAGTTTGAAAAATTGCGACACACAACTTAAATTGGTTTTATCAACGATAAATTACCGATGCAAATGTACTGTCTTCGAAATTCTCATCCCAAGAATTTGGTCAAATAATAGAAGTTTAGCCGCCTTTACTTCGATTTAGTTCCGACATCCAATTTCACTCGTTTGGCAGATTCTGTGGAAGAGTCGCTTTTGATTCTTGCACACGGTACTGACAGCCCAAATCAAGCACGTCCTTTAATCATCAAAATTTGAACATTTTGTAGTCGACACCTGTTGCCTTAAGCCAATCAAAACGATTCATTTTTGGTCACATGATATGGAAATGGGAACGGAAAAGCATGACCTTTCGCGACCGTACACGGAATCCAGATTGAAGTTTGGAGCTACAGCTACTTATAACTAGCCACAGATTACACTTAGTAGCAATCTCCGTAAACAGATATTCTGTTGAGCGTTGTCGTCAATGGAGGGTCACGTCGAGATGACCTTTTTAAAGACCAATCAATGCGTAGCTTTCATCCAGACGAAACACTAATAATAGCTTTTTGATTTCATAATTTCTATTTTTAGAGCAAGGTTTGCAAGCTTATTTGACAGCGGTTTTATACACAGTCTGCCATTGGACGGCTCATTTAAAATTGCGTGACGTAGACGATGTAAAAAAGTTACTAACCAACGATTTCGACATGAGTAGTACATGTAATAAGAAAAAGGTCACCTAAACGTGACCCTCGTTAAAAAACGGCCAAATCTAAATTAGCGAGAAGGCGAGTGGAAAATTTTAGATCGGGGTTTAATTAGATTGATCTAGGAGCAGGGTTAAAACAAAGTAAATACTCTCCTTTGATTACCCGCATCACTACGTTTGTTTCTAAGAAAGAATCTTAATTATGATAGTCCATTTATAACGAATTTTAAAGAGATAAGTCAAATGAACACACATATTCCGCGCTTGATATTTATATCTACATAGGTATCCATTTTATGAAGTGCATTGTTATTAGTAAAACGACATGAGCAATCCTGGGATCCGTTCGACATAGACTCGCGCCACTGTTCGCCGCTACAGTGAGTAAACATCGGCTAACATTTTTGTTAGTTATATTCCCAATGACAGTGGCAGTAAATACAGCGGAGCACCGTACGGCATTATATAAAGCAAAGTGTAGCAGATATCGCATCGCTCAACAAGATTTTCTTTCTTCGCCGCTTACGGGATAAACTGCCTTAGCATATCGATGAAAGGCCGTGGAACGTATAAAAATGTTTCTTTGCTTACGGTTTGGCCTTGATTATTTATGTCAAGCGTGATTGAACGTAAGGAAATAACCACTTTCTATGATAACGGTAAACTACATAACCTAACGTTGACGTGTTATTGAATGTACACGTCTGTACACCTTTCTAAAAAAAGTCTTACGAAAAAAAGGTTATCGTAAGTCAAAATCATTATTTTTCAATTCAAAGTCAGAAGGATAATAAACATAACTATGATATGATATTCGAATGGTATACACTATTTTACATAATTTAATAATATTTGGAATTTGTTAGCCAAAAATTGACGGCATTATTAATGTTTCCAGCTATTGATATACGATGAGTTTTAAATATCGTATATAAGATATTTGTGAAACGCCCCCTGGCTTATTTGCACATGCATTCGTTACTCATAAAAAACGAAAAACAATTAAAACGTATTAATTAATGTTCTACAGATTGAATTTCACCGGTGAAGTTATTGTATAGAGTGTGTCTTTTGTGATTTTTGTCTTTATATTGTTATACAGTACAATGAAGTTTAAAAAAGAAGCGTGTACTTTCATTGTTTACCAACTTTTTACTGACCTAAAGTTATAGTTTTCTTCAATTTGTAATTATCTTTATGATGAATAGTTAAGTGTTAGTTTTATGGACAGGAATGTTAATGTATCATAGTTTAAAACAATAATTTAGTGAGTTAAACAAAGTCTAGTGAGGCAAGACAATAAAGACATCTCCATTGAGACCAAATAAGAACTAATTATGATTTTGTTCTTCAATTACTAGGATACATTATAGCAATCATAGAATGAATAAAATGAACAAATAAGAAAAGTTCATTTCTGGATTTCGTTCTTAAGTTATTGGATTGTTCTATCAACCAGAGTCACATTCGGGGTATTAACCGTGTTTGTTTACTTCATAAAAGTAAAGAGATTAACTTATTTATTGCTTTGACCTTCTCTGGTCAATCGGTACCGGATTAAAAAAAAGAAATCACAAAGAAATAAATGACTAATTACTAAATACGGGGGATTAATTTTTGATTTAGTGGCGATGTGTTTTAGAAACCAAACATTAAGTAACTGTCGTTTGGAATGGTGAAGACGCGTTTATAAGCACGATTTGTGCGAGTTGTTTTTTTTGTCCATTTTTAGAGAAAAATGTGTCGTCTATTAGAGTGGTGATTTATTATTGCGTATATGTTTTAATAGCAACCTTCGCTTACTCAATGGACTAAACTGGAATTAACATTTTTACTATTTATAAAAAACGATAAAATTATAAATAACTCAAAATGAATGCCATGAAAAGGTTATCAATGGCTATGACAAACCTTCCTAGAGGTTCTACGGTGGGTCAATCAGACACGGAGAGCACTGTAACAGAAAGTACGATGAGTAGGGCTGTCACTGACAGTACATTTGGAAAACCAAGACAATCTCTAGCTAGTGTTATGTTCGCTAGAAAGATGTCCAAGCGATTGTCTAATAAAATGACAGAGAGAAAGGGTCTTGGTACAATAGGGAGTTCGTCTGCTGGACTCATAGCCACCAAGGAACCGACTTATCGTATGGAACCAATTAAAAAATTTAGTTGTATGGAAGCTGAAAGGATCACGAAAGAAGTGGTGGAAGATAACTTAAGTGAATATAAATACAACCCACATAACTGTAAGAACGTTATTAAATCTATATCTGATGAAATTAAAGATAAAATAAAAAATCTGGGTTACGACAGATATAAAGTTGTTTGTGTTATAAGCCTGTGTCAGAAAAGTGGACAGTCTGCAGTGTGTTGTAGCCGAGCTGTGATTGATAAGGAAAATGACACATATGCAACCTATACCTTCAAAACTGATGACTTTATATGTAATGCTACTGTGTTTGGAGTGTACAGAGATTAGACTAGCTAGTTTGTTATTTACATTAAATAAATAATTCATAATTGTCTATGTTTTGTCGCGGAATAAAGCATAGGTATACTTATTAGCGTATACAAATATGTACATAGCCATAGCTAAATATGTACATAGTGCATAGGCACAAAACATATTCTGAGAAATAAGTATTGTTTATATATTATATCAGATTATGCTAGTACAAAATGAGTTCATTATATAAACAAAACGTAAATGTATAAATTATACGTAGATGCAATTAAAATTCAACTTATTTTGATGCACTCATTAAAACAATTCTAATTCACATCTGTTGTTTGTTGTATACGCACCCAAACATGAGTGAAGATTTTATTCAACGACAAAACATAGAGAATTGTGAGTTATTTCGAATCAAATGTCGCAAACATCACGTGACAGTGCTCATAGTTTATCGTAGAGTCATGAATGACGCCTTTAATTTCTTGCATATCGGAATGTGATTATTATAGAAATAGTTTTATTTTAATTAAATATTATGTAATAAAGTGGCAAGTAAGATAATATTTTTGCTATTTTTATTGTCATGTAAGTCATCATATCCTTATCTATATAGAAGTTCTTCCCGTTGGTTATTTGAGTCCTCGGGATGAGATTCAATGTTTTCTGAGGACTGTTCATAGTGGTTTAAAGCTGGTAGCTTGAATTCCTTGTCGACTAAAACAGAAGGCTCGTCTTCAACGTAGACACTCGCTCTCTCTGAAAAATGTACAACTTTAGACGAAACTACATTGTCTGGTTGCGTGGCAGCACTATCTGATACAACTTCATTGCGCACAGGAATATTGTCCGTGCTTTGTTGAACAGGCGAAGGAATTTCAGAAACAGGCACAGGTAATTCATTGACTGGATCAGTTTGCAGTGGAACTAGCCCAGAAAATGTTGACTGATTTAGGAGTTGTTCAGCTTGCCGTTGAATTTGAAACCTGTTGGCATAGTTATTTGTTCCTTTCTCTTTGTTTTGGTTTGCTGCTAACTTAAATGGTAAAATATGAGCTATAGGCTTGAGTTTATTCCATTTCTTTCTTGGAGAGTTTGTAAGAGGGATATCAGGAATTTCTTTACGATCTGCGAGCTCTTGTTCGTGTATTCTATCCTCAAATGTATTACGTACATCTTTAGTTAGTTTTTGTAGTTGATCTCTGGCTCTATGATAGAGTGACGATTCAGTGTCTACTTGTCTTTCATACATACCTTGTAAACCTGATTATACATTTAAATAAAGTTATTTTAGTCTGCAAAAAGTTAAATATTTAGTGAATTAAAATATAATAAAAGTAAAAATTGAAATAAAAACTGACCGAATGTATCCGACAGAAATAATGTGTGAGGGAACAGAGCCGAAAACTTACATAAGTTCAGGAATGAAACAGAAAGTGGATTTTCAAAAAGGTTGCGCGTAACTATTAAATCGTTCAAAAGCAATGGTTTTGTATCGAAAATTAACAAAATTTGAAAAATGACTCGCTATTTGTTTTGTTTTCTTAGATTTTTGATACTTTCAGTAAAAAATAAAACTATTACAATGAACTTTCTAATGTAATTAAAGATCTACTTGAAATACGCTCACGCATTCAAAATATTGTTGGTAATCTTTCATAGTGAGTTAAAATTAAGGCAGTAAATAAATTGTCTAGCGAACGTGTTTGTTATTCAGAGTACATGCATTGTGACCAGTCTTTGAATTTAGCCAGTGTACCGTGGACCGAGGCCATCAAAATTGTCCTCGGTCTGAGACTTTTAGAATGTTAGTGGCCCGACAAACCACCAGCTATTAACAGCCTCCATTTTCCGTTTTGAATAAAAAATAATTACTCGTGGTTATATTGTTTAATTGATATTAGGATATACTGTGCTAAATCATTATATTGGACGGCATATTTAAACATATCACTAAGATAATTTTTGGTCCAGTAAACTTTCATTAAGTCCAGTGAAAAATTCCATTTTAATGTCCATCTTTTTAGCTCAGAAGGCTTTATGTGTCAGACCCCTGAAGACTATACAGTACCCACCAAAAGTTTGGAGACTTTTTTACTTTGTAGTCCTACTGCAAAGTTTTAATCTTAAATGTTTTAACTGCTTTTTACATGCTTTTAGTTTTTCTCTATTTTTTTGTTATCATTATAATTATAACTGTGATCTCAAAGAAGTATTAAAGCTATGTTATTAAAAATAATTACACTATAAACATTGTTTTGGAAGCTTTAGTAATTAGATACTGAATCCTATAGATGCATTGCATTCATGGAATATGTGATCATTTTATTACAAACCATACTGAAATATACATGTATTAAAAATGATGATCCTACAAAAACAATCATCAAAATTTAAGAATTGTAGTAAATATTTTTGTCTCCAAACTTTTGGTGGGTACTGTATAAAGACTCTACATATAGTCTATGTCCATTTTTGTCAGACGTCTATGGTTCGTGTTACATTGTTGGAATCATTTGTTAATAGTTAATTGTTAATAATATTTAGTCACTTCTTTTTGTCATCGGTAAATGTAAATCGGTTTATATGAAAGCCTGATTTTGTCCGATGACTTTTAGAAGGTACTGTACGTATAAACAAGCTGCATGATATGAAATCATTCAGTCTCTGAACTACATGGACCAAACGTGGTTTGCCAAGGGAAACAAAATGTAACTTAAAATAAAGATAAAAATCTAAAAAAAAAGTTAAAGTCCGGTTTAAAGTCTCCTTCAAATACATGTTTAGCCGACTTTACAATTTTGTACGATAAGATATGATAATCGAAATCACTTTAAAGTAATTTGAAGTGGAACAATTGCATATACATGTATAGTTCTTACTCAAGGAAATTAACATTGCCTTAAGTTGTGTTCGAACCCTTCAACTCTCGATCCTAGGCGCGCGTCCTACCACTGGACAACTTTGTCAGACATTTGTTGAGTGACAAAGAGAAATGATTACGTACACTATTGCTTACTTATCAAGGAGCATTTCTCCACACTAAGGGCTTTAATCTGCCTTCTCCAATCGCCAATTGTTTTAAACTGCTTGATGGCTTCAATACTTTCTGGTAGTTCATTTCCGTTACGTAACATCCGGATCTCTGCACGCATGCGCTGTATCTGTTTCATTAACATTTTGTTGTATTGATATTGGCATTCAAATCTGCAGACAAAATATGATACAACTATAAAACATGTCGACAAAATTGTTTTCCGATAACCCCTTTTTGCAGAACAAAAAAATTTTAAGATCTTACTCGTTGTTTTCAATTGAGCAAATACAATAACAAAATGAAGATTTGAAACTACAAAACCTCCGCAAGCAGCACGGGTTTTAAAAGTACGGACATGGAACGGAATTTGCCTTCCTAAGATGACTGAAAGCAAGTAAAGACCGTGGGTCTCGTTCTCATTCTGGATCATAATCGTGGAGCAAGTCCCCCGTATACTGCTGCAGCATCAATGTTGACAGCAAAGTCCGACAAGTAAGTTACCAAAGCCAAGCAAAACTAAAAAAGAAGCAAGGTACACGTCCAAGAAACGATCTTCTTCTAGGATACAAAGCATTGTCAAATAGTTTGCAATAAATACTTTGATGCCAACACCATTTCATTATGAATGCAAAATTCAAAGCATTTTACTCAAGTGGTTATTAAGGTTTTATATCTAACTGGTTGCTACTCTTGATAAATTCTGTGTTCCAAAAAAACAGATAACTTAAGACCAGCCGTTAGATATAGCTAAACGATATTTTCCCCTCTTGGAAGTCTTAAATACATCTTGGAATAAACTAATAATCGATGGTCATACAGGTACCATGCTTATTTACGACACATTTTGTGAAAGGGGAAACTGTCAGCTGTTTATTGAGAATAGAAGTCTACGTGTTCAATTATCCCGAACGTTCCGAAACGGTCCGTTACGTTAGGATCGGGGCAACTTAACCCAAATACAACTCAACCTGAGAAAATTCAATACCTCACTAACGGTTTGAGTTGTCCCAACTTTGGCTTGAGTTATCCACGGGTTGAGTTGTCTACGGATTGAGTTGTCCCGTACCCGTAACGTTCGCTAACAGTCGTTACTGAACACGCTGTTGGTACATCCTAGGCCTGGTGGTTAGCTCATTCAAAACTTTCGTAGATATACCATGTACAAAGGGAAACAATTCGAGCAATACATTCGATGAAAATCTCTCAGATTAACCTCCCTTGTCTAAGATTTTTTTAAAGAATTTGCTGGAGTGGCTTAAGTTGCCATCAGCTACATTAATCATTGAATGACCGTTTAAGACTATTTCCATCACCGATAAAGTAGATTTCATTCAACTTTTTAACTATACTTTCTTCTAGGGCGAAATAATTCTATTTAGCTAAAATACAAACTATCTATTATTCTATTATAACATTTATCATTTAATGTTCTAGTTGACCAATTAATATTTTGTTGAGCATTTTGTAAGTATCATAACTTTCCTAATACTTATCCATCCTACTCAACGTAAACATAGACTGGTCTGAGCAAAACAGCCCTTGAAACCAGCCCTGCGTTCAGTTACCGCGAACGTTACAAAACGTTCCGTAACGATACATTCGGAACTCCTCGGCCATTCGCTGCAAATAATCTCGGACATATTTAGACGCTATTTTGAAACTACCGGTGTTAAAGTAAACAAATATATGATCGTTTAGGCATTGAGTGATGTTTCGTTTTTAGTCCGTAAATTTTGAAACATCACTCATTGCCTTAACGATCTCATATTTGTGTATTAGATTAGATTATTCGCAGCGAATGGCCGAGGAGTTCCGAATGTATCGTTATGTAACGTTCTGTAACGTTTGTGTAATTGAACACGCTACAGGTGTTTGGACCAATTTAGTTGATCATTCTATGTTGTATAGCTATACATGTAATATCGTAAGATTTATTTTAATATGCTGCCTACAAAAAATATCGTACGTTCAAAGCAAGAAAAAAATCATAAAACGGTCATTTTTGCCCAATCAATTCCAAATATAATTGTAGAATATTGTATACCTTTCGAATAACATAATTATCATAGTTATGTTTATCAACCATCTGACTTTGAATCGCAACATTCATAAAATGAACTTTCGATAACATTTTTCGTAAGATTTTTGCGAAATAGTGCACAGGAGAATAGCCAGAACAACACATTGACAGTCAATGAATAACCTGATCTCAATCACTCTGAGCCACCAGATATCAATCGAAGATAAAGCTACCAGAAACTATCTATACATTTGATACATTGTAAAGTTTTTCTTAGAGCCACTATATAAATATATATTCATCAACTGTAGACTTGAAACCTGTTCTACAAACATGAAGTTATCAGAATATAGCATGCATCAAATGCACAACAAACTGTTCAAACCCCTTTGCTTTCTACATTTGAATTTGACAAAGTGCCCATCTCTCAAATAGTGAGATGCTTTTATAAAAGCACTCTATATTTATTTACACGCTAATATTCTTTATACAAGACCCAATGTAGTTTTAAGGCTTAATTTTGTCATTTGGACGAGGTTTTCTTCTATAAAAATCGTCATATTAAACATATTGTGAACCAAATTATTGTTTTAAATATTGACAACCAAATTCTACTTTTGGTTTTGATCTACTTTCACTTTGAAATGCCATAAATAACATGGGCATTATTTAGGCAATATTTGAAATTAATTAAAAAATCTTGTTCATATGAGATATTTGAAATAGATAATCAGTGTTACTTTCGACAATGGGGCTTTAAACATTCACAATTTTAGTTCTTCTAACAAATCATGATTAAAAGACAAGACATATATTATAGCAGAAAAACAATATTATATTTAATAACTTTTTAACTCCACATTTTAAGTACCTACTATTTCTTTACATTTAGTCGTAATATACTTAAATATAGAAAACTTTCAAATTACTATTAGCTACACAGAAATGATGTGCAAAATTGACTGTGAAACATGTAGTTTTCTAGGTCCATGAAGTTTGTGCATTTTATGTATTTTGCCTGGAAGTTGCTATCAACGAGTAGAATACATACAAAACTACACATATCTAGTCCGTAAATATAGATTCGTTCGGAAAACACTTCATTTTAAAACCCGAAGCTAAAGTTAAGTCGAAGATGTCAGTAGAAGATAACATAGAGGGCGTGCTGTTGGCACAAGGTGGACACACACGCTATTAGAATTCGTAGTTGCAGACATAACGCCATGGCATGAAACTTATTACAAATGCATGAAGTACATTCAAATACATTTACAACTGCTGTCAGCTAATTAAATAAGTCAGGCAGTAAACATAAAAACAATGTTTATTATAGTGCTTCATAGAAATATCACCAAAATAGTGGGGAGTTAGAAAAATTGTTAAGTACGAAAGACCGGTAGTGCCATTTCAACTTCATGATTTCCCGACTACATCTTCACGAATTCACATTTTAAACTTGTTTTCAACATACGGAATTCACGAATTCACGATTTCATCTTCATGAATTCACGATTTCAGCTTCATAATTTACTATTTCAGCTTCATGAATTCACTATTTCAACTTCATGAATTTACGATTTCAACTTCACGAATTCAACTTTGTGAATTCACGATTTCAACTTCACGTATTCATGAAGTTGAAATCGTTAATTCATGAAGTTGAAATCGTTAATTCGTGAAGTTGAATTCCTGAATTTGACCACGTGAAGTTGAAATCGTGAATTCATGAAGTTGAAATAGTGAATGCATGGAGTTGAAATCGTGAATTCGTGAAGTTGAATTCGTGAATTTGAAATCGTGAATTCGTGAATTCCGTATGTTGAAAATGTGAAGTCATGAAGATGAAATCGGGAATTCGTGAAGTTGAAATAGCCCTACCGGTCTTTCGTAGTTAAGTGTATAAATATACGTGTCTGGTTAGCCTGAGAGTAACAATGACCAATGTAGACATACATGTACATGTATTTGATAAGTAGGACTCTAATTTAGAGTTGACCTGCATTCTTCAAAACTAAGATTTGCAAGACAATGTACAGTAATTATTATTATTGTTCTTTTATGTCATTTATAACAATTGCTTTAAAAATTTACTTTGTATAATATATTGAATGTACAAAAAGGTTGAGTGATTTTATATAGATTAAGAGGAACTAGTTAAAGTGACAAACTTGTCCATTCCTTTTGTATTCTACAATAAAATAAGACGTAAATCGATAAAACTAAATATAAACAAATAAACAGTAGAATTGAAATCACGGAAACGTTTCAGGGCCTAGAGTTTAGATGTTTTGCGCTAAGTCGACCTATTTTTATCCGCATTAATAAGATGTTTCTGCACATCTCAATAAAATTTACTTACAAAGATGAGACGTTTTAAGACATTGCAATTTAATTTTTTCTCAATATACTTGATGCTACACTCTCTTGGAAATCTAGTCGAAAAAATACACATAATGTTTATCGAGAAAGACCGTGCACTTCAATTGACTTGCTTTTCTCGATATGTTTAATAGTTTTGTCTCTTCGACGCAAGCTAGTCGCAACAATTAAAAACTTCTACGTATTACGCCTTAATCATTACGTCTTCACGAGATGTTTCATGGTCAAATCGAGAAAAAAGTTGACATGACGTGAAACTTTTAGATAAGTGGAGGCCTTGATACGTTTCTGTAGAAATCATATATCACACCAAGAAATAAAAGAAAGAGGATACGGGTTAATTTTGAAATAAGCTTTACATGTATTTATTTTTATATCAAAACCCAGTTAAAAATATTGTTCCATAAGCTAGGAAAATAATTTTTCTCCACTAACTCTTTGAAGAGAAACTCGATTTCAATCAACGAAGCCCTTTAAGTGACATTTTGAAATACTTTTTTTAATTTTTCACAATATTTCGTTTAAACGGAATAATCATTTCGTTCAAACGTAATATTTTTTCGTTTAAACGAAATAATATTTCGTAAAAACAGAATAATATTACGTTTTAACGAAATAATTGTTAAATAAAAGTATTTAAAATGTCGCTTTAGGCTTGTCCATGTGTCAACAGGACAACTAAGTTGGTAAACTCGGTGGTGGGGGGAGGCAGTTCTGTTACGTCTATGAATGCACTTAACATTTTCCATTACGATCTTGTTAGCGACTTTCTTGGATCAATTGGAAGAAACGCAGAGCATTCATTAATCGAAACTATTGTTAAAGGTAAAAAGCTGCCACCACAGGCGACCAGCGCGGTTCATAAACAAAATAGCGATATATCAATTTCCTGGTAAGGAACAGAATCCAAACAGGATTGTAACAAGTCCCACGGTATACACATTTACGATACAATATTTCACTTGGAACCGTACACACTGACAATGACTCCCATTTTTTCTATTTGCCTAAGGAACACATATTTCATAATTATATTATGTAGTAACAAACAGAGATGTCCAGTGTAAATTAAGATGTTAACTCGTCATATTTATTTAGGTATTGGCAAAATACAATGACATATGTAATTTAACAATAAAATATGATACTATCTATACTATTAAATTTGCGAGTTTCCTGTTTTGTGGAAGAAACTGCGCAGCTTTGAATAAATCTTTTGTTTGTCGCTGGAGCACCTATATACCGGCATATCAAGTTGACAATTCTTTTTTGACAAAGCCTCTTGATATTTGCAAAAACTGCCAAAAATCAACAAAAATGGTGGTGTTTTTGTGTCTAAAAATAGTTCTAGATAAAACTAAAAATAGACACGTCAAACCAAACTCCCCGCAGCGGTTATCTCCCTTTATCAACTTAAGCACTGTGAGGAGTTTGCTAAAGCCCGTGCTTGCACGGGCTCCCATCTAGTAGTAATAAATAAATAAATATTAAGAGTTACATATACATACATATATATATATTAAACCATGTCATAAAATACCAGCACCAGGGTTGGCACAAAAAAGAGTGAACTCTTGTTTCCATTGTCATGGTAACTAGTTAACCACTTAACTAAATTACCTTAAGAAGTTAACTAGTAACTGTAACTAATTAACCTCTTAATTAATTAGTTAGTTATGTATTCGAAACCCGGTCGCGGCAGGTCATACCCTATACATGAGTTGTCGGCCTCGTGGTAGGGTAAGTTAGTACTGGTGATAGATAAGTGTCCAGGAAACCTATAGTAGGAAGAGCTGGCCGTCGTGTATATGACCTATATATGTGTTGAATGCGACGTTAAAAAAACAAAAAACAAACAAACAAACAGTTATGTGGATATCTGTTGGCAGAAATATGTCACCATAATCTAAAGATGAAGCTGTTTATTACCTTATTTTCCATTCATGACAAGACGTACTAAGATTGGTCACCCCTGTTGATACGTCAGTATTTATTTGTTCCCATTGTTTTAATGATCGTCTGATATTCTCGGCTGCTAATTTTTCTTTTTGTAATTTTTGCTCAAGTTCCCAAACAGAGTCCAGCATACTTTATAGTCTGCCATACAACTTTGAATGGACCATGTAGATGATAAATAAACAAATGACGTCGTTGCTTGGCAACTATGACGTAACAAAATATGACTGCAGCTTATGACGTATCCGAAGACTTAATCATTGAGACTGAACGTCATAATAAAGATTTTTACCATTATCAAGGCGAGATAGGATATATTCGATTCATAATATTCGATGCCACTGTCTTGTGGCTACCAGATCAAATTATAAACAATACAATACACAAATTACGAGGTAAAATCAAAACACTTATATCATATGCTTTCCATCGGATTAGTTAGGTTTTCGGTGAAATTAAAAACCGAACTATTACTGTACATAAAAATAAATTCACTCGTTTCGCAGACTCCTTTTTTATTAATAAAATATGAAGCCTAAAATCATGAAAACATTTTTTTTTTGAAAATTGACGTATAAGTTGATTCAATTGTCTAAAACGTGCAGTAATTAATCTTTAAAATGCATGATTTTGAATCATCAAAATAATTTGTTTGTCTTCCATTGTTAGTCTGTTTCAAATTAATAATTTTGTATGAACCAGTACTTTTGACATATTTAAACATATAATGTGAAAAGGTCACTAGACATAGTAATGATATAACTTAATTTGTTGTATTTTAAGAGAAGATAGTTCAAAAGTGTATGTCTGTAATTTTAAAATATGATGTTATATTTTCATTACAATGTAGCATATCAAAGTTTGAATGTAATATTTCATTTAAACACTAGTGTAGATTTCCTTAACCATGTTATATAGTTTATGTTATCTCGGTGGTCTGTATGTTTTATTTTATTTAGATGACAAATGCATTCATCGTTTACACTCAAACCTGCTCAAACGACCGCATAATTTAAGACCGTTCTAAGAACCTGACTTGTGATGATCTTAAATACAGTTCCGTCGTTTTGTGTGCTTAAATTCGTACATTGATTTCAATACCTTTGAGTTATTAAGTTGGTTTTGCAAACAAATCTACTTTCTAAAAAATTATCTTTAAAACGCTAAAAAGGATTGAATTTATTATTTACACGAAATACACGAAGTATAAATACATAGAAAACATTAATACGAAACATGAATAAATTTTTTTCTGTTTTTTTTCATGCGAATATTTTTTGCATTAATATTTTTCTCCTTTCTTCAACACATTAAATGTCGATGAACGTTGAACTATGCAAAATCGGATAAACATGTCGAACATTATTTCAAAATCAGATAATATCAAAGTGATTTTTCACTGCAAATTTATCAAATTGACTTACGATAATTTCTGTAAGATTTTTGTGAACGTGTCCAGTTTTTTAAATGACTAACACAAATTACACACATTATAACGCATACAATGGTAAACTAATATTACACAACAAACTGGTTTGTTGTTAGTTTTTGTTTTGCTTACATTGAGAAAGCTTTGCATCATGCAGGGATTCTATATACATGTATTGTTATATAAAATCCCTGCATCATGTTAGAATTCCAGGGTAAATAGGCTCATGGTTTTCATATGGTAACCTAACACTTGTTTTTCGTTGATTTTTGCACCAGCAAAAGCTACAGAAGAATAGTATACAAAAATATTACTGGTCTTTTTCTTCAAAAATGTTTCTATAATTTCACAAATAGCTGTTTTAAACAAGTAATAAGAACCAATCACTTTAAGTCCTGACTTCTTGCTTTGAAGGCAATTTAAGTGATAAGTTTTTCTTTTAATGCTGTTCGTATTACAATGCCTTCGTTTTCGTGATAAGATATTTTCTGTGAGCAATATTTATAATTAATTCATCACATGTCCATGCATTTTTGTCTAATTGTCGCCGTACCAGTACGGCGACATATACAATCATCAAGATTTGAGCATTTTGTAGTCGGAACGTGCCCCAAGTCTGACTGTAGATACACGTTTAAAAGTAAATATACGATGGATATATTATTTTGACAGTAAAATATTGTACACATCAGGCAAAAGCGACATTTACATAATTAATAAAGATGTTAAATATATTTATATTTTATTTTTGTCTAAAAAAATGTCCCATACCATTGTTCGCACTGATGATTATAAAATTGAGGTAAACAGTCTCGTTAATCACACTATTGTTTAGTACTAATGAATGAATTAATATGTACAGTTCGTTTTATAGGTCATACGTGTTTATGTACTTAAGATATAAGATAAATCCACTCAATAGGTGAATAAGGTGACGCACGTACACCATTTTACGGATTTAAGTAGTCCACGTTGACTTTTAACATTTGTTATAAATAGTGCATATGAACATTGGAATTTTTATATGATAAAATGTCCATAAAATATAGTTAAACTATTTAATTATTATTTGTTGTAATATTTCATTCCTTGATATTGGTGTGAAATGAAAATGCTATGTTAATGTAGGCAATGTTTACATGAACGACCTGTACATGTCGTATTCTAGGTCATGAGTGTTTTTGTACTTAAACATTGGACTTGCCCACTAAATAGGTGAATAAGCTGATGCATGAACAGCATTTTCCTAATTTAAACACACCACTTTGATATTAAACATTTATTTTAGATAATGTAAATGTCCTTTGTAATTCTTTTATATAATATTTTTTTATAAAATATAACATATCAAAAATTTAATAATTAAGTTTAAGCTTATTTATAGTCATATCATCATTAGATATATAATGTACAACATAGATATGCAATATTTAGAAAAAATGAACAGAACAGAACAGAACAATTATGAATTAATTTATTTTGGTCATCTTACTCTATAAAGAAAACAGAGCAGGTGTTTTATTAAAGATTTGTACGACAAAGGCACACCATTTTGCAAAACATTCAAAACCAAATATAATACAGACCAATGATTAAACATTTTTTAAAACGAAAAACCAATGCATACATGTTGAATGTCAAAGTAAATCAGTATATCAGTAAAATGATGAACGTGCATCGCCTTATTCAGCAATCGAGTGGACTAGTCCATTAATCAAATAACATTAATATGCATGACCTAATATTTGACATATAGTATGCTTTGTACAGTTATTCTAACCTTGTAAAATTCATTCATTGAACTATGTTTACAGTCCTGGCCGTGACCCTGTGGTAATGCACTGTCGATTCCCAGCTGTGACAGGTCATATCCTTCCATGAACATTTGGCGATAATGTGAAATTATCATCGTATAATGAAAATCTGCAGGCTGGTTCTCAGTGGAAAGAAAATGTGAATATGAGCTGAAAGAACAGAACAGAACAAAACTAAATTAACGAAAATCATATGACATGATACATTAGTAAATGCAAATTAATGTGATTAGAATACTGTAACAGCAAAGTATCAATATTTTCAGTTTTTATTCATTTTTATAAATGTACTTTGATATCAATTTTGTTATATACTATATGATACATACAAAGTGTTATATGATATTGCATCATTTTTTTTTTATTTTAGTTTTGTTGATAGAATGTTCTGGAAGAATCTAGAATGTACTGCTCAATTGTTATTTTACCTTGATGTTTCTAAAACATTCCTGAACGTTCTATAAACAAAACATTTATAAGGGACCCTAGTTCTGGGTTCACTAACATTCTAAAATTGTGGGAATATAAATAAATCGGACATTTAACATCGTTGGATTTTGACAAAGAAACCCAAGATCAATGAAGAATTGGACATTTATCTACTAAAGTTTTATTCTATATTTTATACTTTTCTTCTGTTTGTAATTTTTATACAATTCTGTTGTGAAATAAATTTGTATTTCTTCATTGTAGTTTGTTGCTGATATCCTTCTTGTTCTTTACCGTAACAGAACAGAACAGTTCTGTTCTGTTCTGTTCTGTTCTGTTCTGTTCTGTTCTGTTCTGTTCTGTTCTGTTCTGTTCTGTACCGTAACATTTTCGACAGCTGAAGTAATAATTAAAGTAACAAGTCATAATCAAAAGAGCAATTCAGCGCGTGGGTGAAAGCTTCTTATATAATTATGTTAAAACAAACTTCGCATTTTAAGTGACCTTGAATTTCAGTGTTATTTCCGCGCATTTACAAAATTTGTTATGCGTTTACTATGATGACAGTTAATTATTAAGTTAAGATGAATATAAATGAAATATAAGGAATTATTTATTATATTTTAAGTCTACAAGGCTGCATAATAATATGATATTTCAACATTAGTGAATTAAATGACAGGGTTAGGTTTTCCAGGGTTCACTTTGACAGCGCTGTTTAAAGACCTGACAGTTGTTTTTGTGCTACGTAATTCAAAATTTCATTTGTCATTTTCAAACATACCTAAGTTAGAAGCTGCGCCAGTGTTTAACTTGCTGTTCAAAATAGGCAATTGCATTTGATTTGAATATTATTTTTTTTAAATATTGGATTAAGCAGTTTCAAAAAATTCTCAACAAAATTTGGAATTTTTATTTCTGTATTCTGTAACATTAGGCAATCGAAAGTATATTTGGTAGGTCGACCTGACCAACGTCGATTCTAAAACAATTATACCACGGATCTTTCATTCATTGAAGATAGGAGTTGAGACGATTAAGACAAAAATGTCCATGTCAACATTTGTACAACTCTTTGGTCTATTTTTAGCCGGTGAGTATAATTGTTATACCAGATTTAGTTTTCTTTTAGTTAAATAATAACATTAAATTGTTGATATTTTGCGTAGAATAAAGAAATACAAAGCCTTGTGGTTTTTTTAAGTTAAATATCGAGCCTTTTTTATGTTACGTTTCATAACAATCGTTTATGTGTTCAATATCAAAATATGGATAATGTCATGTCAATTGAAGAATGAAAACGTTTGTGCCTTTGTAAGAACCGGAAATTGCAAACATGAGACTGATTGAACACGTTTAGAGTCTAAAAGTATGTTAAAGTTCTGACCATCATAAAAATGGTGGTAGTTTATTGATAAAACTGAAATTATGCAAATATTCATTTATAAAAAAAAACTTGTTCAAAATTTCAAATAACGGGCAATACTATGTTCTCAATAGCTTTTCAACTTACTTTACTTGGTTTCAATGCTCTCGACAATCAAGTGTCCCTTTTGTTCGAGACCTTATGCATCTTTTGTTGATAAAATGATTTTTGTTTGATAAAAGGAGCAAAAGAGTTCAACAAAGACCTTTCAAAAATGTACGCCGTGCAACCTTCTTACTTCTCGCCTCTTGTTTAAAAGTTTTGTATGAAGTATAATACAACGTTCTAAAATCCCATGTGACATATGCGAAGTGAAATCGCTCATTGTCATGATGATAGACACATTCTTAACGTTGCCAGTCTATAGAGGCGATCACAGGGCGTATAGCTGATCGGTGTTACGTCTTTGAGCAGAGTTACAAGTGACTTAAACTAAAAGTTGATGGCTATAACAGACTATAACTCCGAGGTGCCTGTTCTGTAAAACACAATTGTTTACATAACTTTCATGCCGTCGCCGTTGGCGTTACATGAGTTGACATTGTGCCAACGGTTGCCGCGATTATAACAAGTCCGATTTTGTCGTAAGACGTTGGTAAAGGCGGTCTAACCTTAGAACTAGTATGCGGTACGACTTACGCAAGACAATTCTCTGTTCTATAAATCGCTTTTCATTATTTTCCACATGTCAACTTATGCCTCAGTCCCATAAAATCGTGGCTTGTTGCGGACCCGTACGTGCAGACAGTCGTAGGCCGTGGGAAGCCTTGCGTATTAAGGTGACGGTACGCACATGGCACGAAACAACACATCCGTACGGAGCCGTAGCTTGAAGATATGCAAGTTTAATCCATACTCGGCCACGATTTTGTTCACGATTTGACTTTGAAACGGATACGCGTTACCACGGCTCAGCTCACGGACCCTGGTAAAACGTAACAGTCCGTACGGGTACACAAGAGTTCGTACAAGTCCTTTCGGAGCTTAATCGCACGGAGCCCGTACAGTGCCCTCACGGCTATTTTTATGATTATAGGACAGTAGCATTTGGCAGAGTCAGTGTTGTGATGTTTTTACGTCAAACCGATTCCGACGTTAAGCGTTAATTGCGATGTTTAGCGTTAGTGCTAGTTAAAATTGTAAATCAAAACGCTATCAGTACAAACACCCTCAAATATTAAAAGTTGTACTTGAAAGTTAAAATTGCTTAATATCATCTCTGAGGCAATGGTTACTCACATAGTTGACCTTGCGAATGACAAACCATACATTCTTTACTAATTACGTATAAGCAATAAAACGGATTCCATTTCTTTAATTGTTCCGCCATTTCATGCATTGTGACCCACACAGGGAAATACTATGATTAATGGCGGCATGATATTTTTGTCATTTTATGCTATATCGTCTTACATTGTATAGTTTATATAACTTTAGATAGACAGTAATAAGGGGCGGTTGACATCAACATGTCAGTTTTGCTATGTTTTAAGATAGCTGTACATAAATATAACATATAAAACTGTAATCTGTTTAATTACTAACTAATTAATATATTTATCAACATTATCCTTTAAAATCAGAGTTTAGAATTTGTCTCTTTCCTGAAACTGTTCTGGTACATAAGATGCTAATGTTATTTCGTTTAAATCTATTATTTTCAGCAAAATTAGACTTGATTGTCGACAAAACGGATGTGATTTTACCCCGAACCGCCGTAGTTTAATTCAAAATAGCTCCTACAGCCGTATTTGTCCATGGTTAATATGCGACCCTGCGTATATGTTGTGTCACTCTGTACTGCTTTTTGAACATGCTAAAAAGATCGACACGGAGAGCCGCACATTCGGCTTTATAATATTCCAAAGCTCGACATTTTGATGCGCTCAAGTAATATATGTTGTTTCATGGACGTATATGAATCATCGTAGAAATCCATGTTACATACAAACTTCCCGCAGCGGTTATTTCCCTTTATTAAATAAATAACTACTGCTAACACAAGTAAATTCGTCCCTCTGAGAGCTGAATATTTTTTCATCTTTTCTTTTACATTCCACTATTTTCTATAAATTGAGTCTTCGTGTAATAAATTATGATATTCGAAGTACATAGAGATAAAAATAATTTAGATTAGATTTCACACGCAACACATTGGTGTCACATGGTACTTCTAGCGTCACGTGATTTACGTGTTGGCAGTGGTTAAGTAGCAAAGCACACTGTCACGGAAGAGTATGTGTTACATGATGCAAAAGTCCAATTATAATTTCTAGTCGTTTGCGAATGTCTAATTTCAATTTTGATTTGCGTTATATGTTGGTTACCAGTTTGAATTCACTTTCATATGATTGTAATTTATATTGATATTCCGATTTTCGGGTCGATTCCAAATTCTACGTTTGAATCCGGTCAATCAGTGTGTTTTCGGCGCGTGCAAACGATATTAGAGACATTTGAAAGAGCAAAGTCTTAGCAATGCGTACATCTTTAAACCTGATAAAAAGGGGGGTTTTTTTGTAATGGAAAAGTGATCATGTGTTGAAATTTGGGTACTAACTACCATTTTAAAATAACTTGCCTTCTATGTGTATATGATGCTTTTGACTTGGAACCGTGCTGACCGCCTATGATTGTAATCATATAAGAAGCCACATGCGTTAGTAAGTCTCGAACTCAAGACGCTCAATCGAGTAGAGGTTACATCGCTATTAAGATTGCGGCACCACTCGACCAGATATGACCAACCACCAGTAATTAATCCCTTGGTAAACAATGTCCTTTGAAGTTTATGTGAATGAAACATTTTAAATGCGTTAAAGGAAAGTAAATTATTTAAATTTATAATATAATTATTTTTGCAACGAAGTGCGAAAATTATTACATATATCCTTTATTCCATGACTTTTATAATCTATATAGAGAAAGCTTATCTTTGACTGTAGAAGCATGACTAATGCATACGCTGGCATTCTGACATTTAAAGACCATATTTAGACATTAAATATTACAACAATTATATCTGCAAGAGCAGACCAGCGTATATTTTATCATTAACGTCGGATATATATTTCCTTTAAACAATCATAAAATTACGTCAGTTTATATTGACCGAATAAGGAAATAAACGTACTGTAATGTTGTTTGAATTGCTTACAGCTGCTTCGTTCGCAGATTTCAACACAAATATCAACTTTAATAAAACTTACGAAATTGTATTGACACATTTTGAAAGCAGAAAAGTAGTGTTGTGATAATCACAATTTAAATGCTCATTGACTTACAACTGCAAGGGATAATTACTTCATGCAGAAACCATTTAGTCTGTTAGTAAAGGTATAGAAAATTTAAGTGCCCTTTTTTCGGCGCAGCTGTCTAAGACAACTTTGACCAATAATTTAATAAAACAGTTTGCTCTGTCATTCCTATTTTGTTTCTTCCGGTATTGAGAAATAAATAAAATATACGATACCTTTGGTTGTTTAAAAATAAAGTTTAGTAAACGGTCCCAAATTTTCAATATGAGGAATATTTTGTGAAAATGAGATTTCCTAATTGTTTGAAGTCATATTCGCTGGCGACATTTTTCCTCAAACAAAACGAACCCTGCACAGCGCCGAATACATCTTTAAAGATATTTCTTATTTACTTTGATTTTATATTTCTCACTATTTATGGTTTATTTTGCCTTAGGAAAATAAGAAATCATTATCTTAACACAATTATACACTGACTTGTAATTTCAAAATATCAAAAAGAATCATCAGTAAGCAAGTAACCTTAAGCTTTATTTTATTTATTTGTGATTCCTCTACCTTCCCTACAGACGCTTGTTAAGCCTCGGTTTCACATAAGCCTCGATTTCATGTGCATTTTAGCAGCAGATTTGGGGCAATGGTTGATTAATTCACACGTTAGTCTATATACTTCAATAACGACAAATATCTTAGCATTCCGCTTACACATGCGTATATCTTCACTAGTATTTTGCGCATGTGTAAGCGGAAGGCGAAAGAACGATCACAATTATACGACAGAGTAAATCTGTCGCATCTTCGTGCCACACGAAAACTAAATCATGCGACAATGTATTTTGTAGGATCTTCGTCCCGCGGGTTTTGAGGCGAAAACACAAAGATGCAAAGACACGACATGAAAAAGTGTCGTACTGTTGTACAGGTTTGGTCACATAATATTTTTTTGCATTGTGCTTCATCAGGCAAAAACGCGACACATAATTAAATGTCGCATGGTTACGTTTTTGCATGGCGCCCCGCGAGACGAAGATACGACAAAAAGACCATCTTGTCGTATTTTCGAGTTTTTATGTGGCGCCACGCGGGACGACAATGCGACATGGCGTAATTCAACCACCATAACTGTGGGCTATAAACATTCAGAGAATCATGAATAAACAAATATGAACATACGATATAGGGTTACTTATCTTTAAGACTCATTAATCTTGTGAGCCTTTCTGCCTATGAGGACATATATTTACAAGAAGATAAATAATAAATAATTCATGGAAACGATATAGGGTTACTTATCTTTAAGGCTCATTAATCTTGTGAGCCTTTCTGCATATAAGGACATATATTTACAAGAAGATAAATAATAAATAATTCATGGAAATGCATATAAGTACATAAATACATAAGTTTTTGGTTTTTATTATAAAATGTTATTTTCATAAGATATTGTATATGAGAATGAATCCGTGTAATGGATATATAACTTCATTATGATTCACTAGTACATGTACACGTGGTTCAAGTTGTGTGCTCTTACAGCACGTGCTTGATATAAACATGTAAGGTACTTAACAACTTTTGTCCCATGACTTGGCAGCCTTCTTGGGCTTGGCAGCAGCAGCCTTCTTTGGTGTCTAGACTTTCTTGGCAGCTGGTTTCTTGGCGGCCTTGGCAGCAGCAGCCTTCTTTGGTGTCTAGGCTTTCTTGGCAGCTGGTTTCTTGGCGGCCCTGGCAGCTTTAGGCTTGGCAGCAGCAGCCTTCTTGGGTGTCTTCTTGGCAGCTGGCTTCTTCTTGGGAGTCTTGGCATTCTTTGGTTTGGCTTGGTGGCCTTCTTGACAGCCTTCTTAACTTCTCATCCTTCTTGGCAGCCTTCTAAACTTCTCCTGGCTTGAAAGATCCAGATGCACCGGTTCCCTTGGATTGTTTGAACTCTCCTTTGGTGACACCGGCTTTAAGAGCCCGTTTTAAGTGGCTGCTAACAATTTTGTAATTAGCTGTAGTTGGCTTGGATGTATTTCAAGATGGCTTGTCTTGAAGATCCGCTTCTTACCTTAAAAGCAGCAATTGCGGCAGCAATCATCTCGCTGTACTTTGGGTGAGCAGCGGACTTCTTGGCCTTGGCCTTTCTTAACCTTGGCTGGATCAGCGGCGACGGCGTCAGGCATTGTGTATGCGTTTTCGATATATGTCCAAGGCCTAATACATGTTTACAAATCCGAGATAGATCTCCGTTATAGCAATTCCCTATTTATTACAGTTCAACGGTCTAGGACAGTTACATTTGGCAACCATAGATTCAGTCATGCGGCGCCGAACCCGTGGAATGCATTTCCGAACTCACTAAAGTGTGTGCAATCTCTAAATTATTTTAGGAAAAAAAACTAGTTGTTTATTAACCATTGTAATCACTAAATCGATCACTGATGCTTAGTATTCATTAGTTTCATTCTATTAATTTTGTGTTCTTTTCATCACTTATTCATAAATGATGTACATGTATATATTTGTGAAGCGCTTTTGAACATGGCGCTTTTTCTGCCCTGATATGTTGGTTATATTCATTTCAATTAATTTTCTTATGACCAGTTTGATATTTCAAATTGTTGTATGTTATGGCTTTATAAATAAAAGCCCACATTTCAATACATTTCAATTCTATAACAGTGTCTGTCTTTTCTTATCCAACATACCAGCTTTGCCAGTCTCCATCACCATGAGTACGATAAACGTACTATTAATATGAAAAAGGCGCTATACAAATATGTTTAACAATAACAATAACAATACTAATAATAATAACAACAACAACAATAATAATAACAGCAACAACAATAATAACAATAATAATAATAATAATAATAACAGCTTTAATACTAATATAATACACCACTCAAATATAAAACAAAACAATTAGGCAATGAACTCTTGTACTATATGTATTATACTGACAGAATATTTACATCCACTCGGCTAGCTCAGTCGGTAGCACAAGACTCCTGTCCGAGGGTTTGTATGTTCAATTCCCTGGCGTGGCATAATTTCGTGGAGTTTTGTCATGAAATCATTTAGAACTACGAACATTCTCTCTCCTACCACTGTTTCTAAATCATGTAAGAGAGTTGTCAGTCATTGAAGACAGTTCGCGCCTAGTAACTGGTTAACAGCTACGTTAGTTTAGACATCCCAAGAGCAATGAACAGGTTGAAACTGACTGCCTTGATATTAAGAATACAATATACATCCATTGCTACGGCGTTAAAATCAAACCCTAAAATAAGAACACTTACTTCTGAATTACTGAATGTTAAACCTGAGGACTGGACGAAAGGGATATTTTTGTTTTTCTGCGTGGTAAAATGGTGTAAATACGAAAACATCCAATTCTGTAGCCTGTTCAATTACCCTGAACGTTCCAAAACGTTCCGTAACGTTAGGGTCGGAACAACTCAATCCAAAGACAACTCAATCCGATACAACTCAATCTCATACTAACGTTCGCTAACTGTAGTTACTGAACACGCGCCAGTTCTGAACTGTTCTTGTTCTTTATTACATCAAAACAATGTTTTTTATAACAAAACATTAATCTCTGTGCAATGATTTTGACATTCTTCCGGAAACCATCTCAATGGGTGAAATTTATGGTTTTTGTTTAAAATTTAAGTCACCTCCGTTAACATTTGAAATATGCCTTCAAATTTGCATATATACATTTGTGTCATTTAAATATAAACTTTATAATTGCCTTTAAAGTAGCAACGCTGTAAAGATGTAATAAAATAATTGACATGTACAAATGTTTGTTTGATTTATTCTTTATTTGTTCGCTCAACATGTCTATTTACGCATAATGGACACCATCTGATCGGCTAACATTCTTTTTTGTAGATCAGCAGCGTGTTCAATAACGACTGTTACGGAACGTTACGGACCCGGGAGGACCCGTAGACAACTTAATCCGGGGATAACTCTTGAAAGCCAAAGTTGATACAACTCAAACCGTTTGTGAGGTATTGAGTTTTCTTGGGTTGAGTTGTCTTTGGGTTGATTTGTCCCGACCCTAACGTTACGGAACGTTTCGGAACGTTCGGGGTTATTGAACACGCTGCAGATCAGTTTAAACACAGTAAAATACAAAACAAAGGACAAAAAGTGCAGATTTTATTTTTTAAGTCTGACATTACATGTTACATTATATAAATATCTCAATTAAAACTTATAAATACATGTACACAATAAAAGCTAAAACTTTCAACAACAATTACAACATGTACTATTAATTATTTCTAAATAGAAATAAGTTTAAAAATAATTTAAATTAGTCAATTTTAGAACACAAAATTGGCTGAAATTAATCTTTCATAATTTCGGTTCCCCAATTAGCCCAAATAAACGTTGATAATGAAAACATCGTGCAATACATGTATACTAATGAAATACATGTTCATGTACATTTGTATATGATATTTACACTTTCATTCATAAGTAGGCTTGGCTTCTTACAGTGTTTGCAATCATCGGTCAATTTATCATCGACAGTGTATATTATATTTCAGTACTATGTAATGGTGAGCCATCATGTAAAGATTCACCGTGTCCAGAGAATGCTGTATGTAATGATGCATTTGGTTACATCTCATGTGAATGTATAGCAGGTAAAACAGGTAAATATGCAATCCAGTGGCGCTTTTCACAAAAATTCTTACCATAAAAACATCGTAAGTCAAAAGCGAGACACATTCATATTACTGCAAAATTTATGAAATTGACTTACGATAACTTTTTTCGTAAGATGTTTTGTGAAAAGGTGCTCTGGTCAGGCCATTTCAAACTTTGCAATCGCAACGCACGATAACATGAAATGCCATCGCGACAGTGAAATATGACGGGCGACAATGCTAGTATACCAAACTCCGCGCGACAATGCTTAACGAAATATCCTTAAAATGTGCATTTACAAATGCCGTTTTGTATTGTCATCCGTCGTATCGCATTTTTGTCCGTCGTTGCGTATTACCTCAATGGAACTTTACATTGTCGACAGTTGATGACTGTAAACCAGACACTCGACACTGCTTACAAGGGGTGGCAATCAGGAGGGACAATTAAAAATTGTAGCCTACGTTGTATCATACCGCGACGCTTGACAAGGCCAGGCGACACTCGACAATGCGTTACGACGGACGACAGTTCCAAGCGATGTATCGTTGTATCGTCACGTGTCAAGCAATAAGCTGGTAAACATTTCTAAACTAAAATATCCCCGTTTACGAGAATAATAACAACGCTATCAGATGGTACTTCGATATTATTAGACAATGATCAAAAAAATATCTCAAAAAATTAATTCAAGAAACAAGATAACATATAGCTGTGGGCAATAACATATTTAAGTTTTATATTTGTATATTGAAATTATCATAACATTAATTAAATATATATTATTTCCCTACACCATATACATTTTGTTATCGCTGTTTTAAACTTGTTATTTGTAAGCTATGTTTGTTTCAAGTTTTAATCGCACAATAGATGATCCGTGTATTTTTAACAAATCAAGTTGTCCTGCTGATACTGATAGTTCCCTTGATAACCACCACCTTCGATAGGTCCTTTCTTCCGTGATAAACAACAAACAAAAAAATATATTTTTTTGGTTACAAGCCTTTGGAGGCCAACGACCTGCTACCATGTATTAACATACTAAGTATTGATATGTCACTAATACATAATACGGCAAAAATTGATTTTTTTCTTGACAAAAATTATTTAAGTTTCACGTACAGTAGGGGTGTAGTTAAGGTATAAAATGTAAATTATTTGTATGTTATTGTAACAAAAAAATGACGCTGGAAACATATGATATTCCTTACTTTAAAAAGGTCGGCTATTTTGCAGTTAGCAGACAAAATTAGAAATACGTAAAACGGTGACGATGTAACGTAGTTTATCAGTGTAAATCACTAGAAAAATCGGCGCATGCGCAGATAGAGGCGCGAACCACCTTAATAAACTCACAGCTGTGTGACCCGCCCCAACTAATCATATTCGACTATCAAATCCTTTGCAAAAAATTCTAGTATTGAGAGTTTGATATGATTCTGTCAATTTTGGACAGCATATGAAGCATACAGCTGTCACGGTTATTAACCAATAGAATCATTTATCAAAGATTTAAGTATACAATAAAGGCATTACCATTGTACATATATCTTTATTGAGCTCTGGGACAATTAAGCTATTCATATCATCATCCAATGAGACATGACCTATTCAAGTTCTTCTTCGCAAACTCATTTTTGTAGAGAATTGGCTCAAAGAAAAAAAACAGTGCTAGCCCTGAATATACAGAGGATGTAAGCGATATAAAATTAATACATGTACATGTAATCAAAATAATGTACAGTATGTAATACATGTTTCAGGTTTTAATTGTACAATAGATGATCCCTGTGTTTTAAACACAACAAATTGTCCTGCTGATAGTGTTTGTTACGGTTCATGTAATCCTAATATTGTATGTGAAGGAGCAACTGGGGTGGCATTGTGTCAAGGATGTGTTGCTGGTTGGAAAGGAACTCAATGTTTAGAAGATGTGGACGAGTGCGCTGGTAATTGATCTATAATCTATTATTGTACACAATCATTTCTTATATGCTACATTAAGTTGATTATGTCACATTTTACAATTTTAGAGGTATAACTTTCACGATGCCTTTTCTATGTGACATTGCGTTATCAGTGTGCGACATTATCCAAAAAAAACGTACCCTCAACGTTGATTTTCCTGCCATAAATGTTTGATTGATGTTAGACCGCTAGCTTATGGAACTTGAGAAATTCCTATTATGAGTATCAAGTTAAACCATGAAGACACAATCTTGCATTGTGGAGTTCTCAGAGTGTCCAAACCAATTATTTCATGACTTCTAAATGTCACGAGTGGCAATCAATATTATTCGAAAGATCGTGGATCACAAGTTCCTCCTATTCAGTGCCCTGTAGGTCAACGTTGCAACGTTTAGCGTCAGGGCAATTGCTATGTCTAGCGGTGGTAAGGACGTTGAGCGTTAGCGTTGCGACGTTAATTGTCAATTGCGACGTTAAGCGACGTTGCCACGTTTTGCGACGCTACAAACGTAATATAACTAAGTATCTGTCGATGTGCAATTATGTTAAACAAAATATTGTACATTGATAACAGTGAGTTTCATGTTCTGTGATACATAACATATTCAAATAATGTACAGTGAACCTGACGAAAATATTCAACTTTTGTTCATAAAATTTTGGCTATTACTAGTATACCTATTAACAATTATTAAAACATTGCATGTTTATGAACGTTATTTTTTATAATCATATGTGTTTGCAAATGAACCTTACATTTTTGTATCAAGTACAGTGTCACAAACGAAATTTTCTTTCAGATGAAATCCCGGCATGTTTAAATGATGGCATTTGTAAAAATTCAATGGGAGATTTTGAATGTATTTGTCAGTCAGGTTGGACAGGAAAACAGTGTGATTGTTTAAGAGGTTAGTTGTTGGTCTTTGCTATTCATTTTGGCAAAAACGTCAGCAATTTAACGGTGACGTATTAGTTTAGTGTGAGCGTCACTGTAACATCATCGCAAACTTAGGTTAGTATGAGTACATTCGACAACGAATCCATGTGTACAACACCAAACATGGTACCACGCCTACCTTGGTACAACACCATACATGGTACCACACCATACATGGTACAACACCAAACATGGTACCACACCATACATGGTACAACACCAAACATGGTACCACACCATACATGGTACAACACCAAACATGGTACCACACCAAACATGGTACAACACCAAACATGGTACAACACCATACATGGTACCACACCATACATGGTACAACACCAAACATGGTACCACACCATACATGGTACAACACCAACCATAGTACAACACCATACATGGTACAACACCAAACATGGTACAACACCAACCATAGTACAACACCAAACATGGTACCACGCCTACCTTAGTACAACACCATACATGGTACCACACCATACATGGTACAACACCAAACATGGTACAACACCAACCATAGTACAACACCAAACATGGTACCACACCAAACATGGTACCACACCAACTATGGTACAACACCAAACATCGTACCACACCATACATGGTACTACACCAACCTTGGTAGAACACCAACCATGGTACAACACCAAACATGTTACCAAACAAAACATGGTACCAAACAAAACATAGTACCACACCATACATGGTACCACACCGACCATGGTACAACTCTAACCATGGTACAACTCTAACCATGGTACAACACCAAACATGGTACAACACCAAACTTGGTACGATTCGTCAATGTAGCCCGCGGATATAAGGCAGTTCCGTTATTACAAAACAGGTTATATGTTTCAAACATGACAAAAACATTTGTAGCATAGAACTTTGACATTGCATATAATAGCTGAGGCCACAAGATTTACTGTCCGTGTTTGTCGTCTTGTTAATTAAGCACAGAGTAGGGCTGGGCGTCAGCCCGTATACAATCTTTTGTTCGACTTACCAAAATAAACATTCATAAATAATAACTCTTTATATATAAAGTATAACAGTTGAAAACTTTCAATTTTGAAGTATTGTTCTAAAGCAGACCAAGCGCACTTTTAAACATTTTACAGACACCACATTAGCTGTCAGATTTTCACATTTTATAGCTTTTTGCAGGAAATGAATGTGACATAGAGGATGTGACGTCATACGACCCGGAAGTTGAAACAGAAAATGTACCAGATAATGGAAGTTGTCATTTAAATAATTCATTTTTTTCTTTGATTGTATTTACAATAGTTTATGTTTGTCTGTCACTAAATACGTGAATACAAATATTTATGTACTATAATTGTGTAATTAATATTGTTAAAGTCATTTCTACTGTGAATAACTTGTATATATTGTAAATAATGAATTTTGTAATCAGAGTAAATATATTTTATCACAACGTATGTTCTATACTTGAATAAATAGTAAAACATATCATTATTTATTATTTCCTTCCGTGTAGCATTTTTCTTGAAGTGTGGCTTCGGTCGATCTCAAAGTACGTCAGTTGAAATTGACAAATTAGCCGCTTCCATTTGTAATAGGAAGACAATACATGTAATATAGTTTGTATCAAATGACTTTCCGGTCCGGTCCTGATTCAGTTCAATGGAGTTTTTAGATACAGTACATAAGCCATCCTATATTTAAATAGTATGTTTGAAGTGAAAATAAACAGAAAACGGTTTTAGACCAATTTTTTTTATGAAAACACGACAGTTTTCGTTTCAAATTTCTTTAACCATTCGACGTTTTTTGAAGTATATGACAACTTATATCAATCTATTCGCACGTATTCTCAATTTTAATTAAATAAAATCCATGTCTGTAATGCACAAGTTTGTGTACATATGATTGAATTGATCATTGAATCTTCATTATTTGTCTGACAGAATCATGACTGAACATAAATTTGACTACCCACTGAACATGATTTGGTTTTTTGAATGCTGGGATGAAGTAGATGTAAGAAATGGCGGTGCCACCCTGTAACCCCTGATCAATGCCAAGAATTCAAGATGGCGTTAGAGATGGCGAATAAACATTAAAAAACAGAAATGGCTAAATATTTTCAATAAACGAACGATATTGATAAGGGACTTTAGTCAGTTATTTCTAGGGGTGTAACGGTTAACCGATATACCGGTTAATATTGCAATACGACTTCTGACGGTTTTTAACCGGTTCGTTTTTCTCTGAACCGGTTTTCTAGTTATGTTCCATACTGATCGTTTTTATCAGAGTATGAAATTTAAATCTTTGAATAAATGTTAAAATGTGTTCGGAAACTTGAAATATTTTTTGTTAGGTGAGAAAATAATTAACCTTTGAAAGTCCATTCAAAACATTTTTTTCTAACTTATTCACACATTTGCATATCAATACGTGAAGATCATTTGAAATTACAAATATCTATGTACAATGTTGATCAAATTAAGACGATGCACGTGCATTAATTCATGCTATGCATGTATGCACAAAGAACAATAATTATGTACTGCAACATATTGCAATATATTGCAATACGGGTTTCGTGTATTGCAATATATTGCAATACGGTTTTTACCGTATTGTTACACCCCTAGTTATTTCCCCTTGCATACTCTTTAAATAGGTAGGTCCTATAAGTTGGATTACTTGGATTTTACCCAGTGCTCGAATTTAAGCTCGCATACACGCAAAATGCGAGTGGATTTTGAAAATTGCGAGTAACTTTCCAAAATTAATATTGAATAACTTTTTTGTAAATCATTGAATTTGTTTGAAATTCAAGCTAAGTATTTTTAGGATAAAGAACTATCTAAATTTCATAACTCCTTTTAATATCTTGATTAGCAAGAAGGATGTTAGATGAAATATTTTGTTTTCGTTACATAGGACTTCAATGATAAAACCCGAGGATTCCAACTGTAAGGACCTACTTACCATTTGGATTGCTTCAGATTTTATCAGTGGAAGATAACTGACTAAAGTCCCTAATTAGATATACAATGTATACTGAAAGGATGTAATGCCGTATATATAAGTAAGGTATAAAACTTAAAATGGCTTTCAAAATGTAAATCATTGCTGTGTAATGCTATATACTTGTAAGGGGTATTTGAAACCAGAAAAAATCTCAAAATGTTCTTTTCTGGACAAGTATGTGACCTTGACATTAATATGACACTGAGCTCAATTTGACATTTCCTATCAAAAGTAAAACTGTTTTTATCAAATTAACAGAAGTTATAGCAAATAATTGTAAGAAATATATATGATATCAGTCCTTATTTATCAGGATGCAAAATGCTTATTAACCCCTTCAACAAAGAAATTTGATATTTAGTCTATAGTTCTAAAGATAGTGATATAACAAATATGAAACATTCGCCAGTTACAATGTATTGGGGTCTAGCGTTCATATACATGCTGTCTAATTACAATTATGATTATCTAATTCAAGAATATGCAAATTTCAGCTAATTATCAGATGTAAACAGATATCATTTTATATTCCTTTTACAGTATATATGTATATGAGTTTTTTGCTGCAAAATATAACATAACATAATATGAACTGATTGCTATAAATGTATATGAATTATTTGATAAGGTGAATAAGTCTTAATAATTGACAAGTTGTAAAAACGGTGATTACAAAATTAATACAAAATATGCAAATTGGCCGTCTTCATTACTAGTATAGTTCTGTTTTATCATCCTGTCACAACTTGAATAATAAAAGGGTCACTGAATGTGTTATTATTTATCTTTATTTTAACCATTGAGCCACTGATCCACAGTAATTATTGATGAACTAACTATAAATGCGGCAATTTGAATATCGGAAAAAATAACAAGTTCGAAATTAGTTAAAAATAACAGTTTCAGTGACCGTGTAATTATTTAAGTTGTGACAGGTTAATAAAATAGAACTATACCCCCATTGAATCATTCCCATTTCATTTATAGTCCGATTTTATCCGGTGAGCCGTGACTGCACTTTTGTATTTATAGATTTTTGGAATATTCCTACAAAAAGGTAACACAGCTTATCAACCAACCAACTGATTACTGCCTTTATCATAATTATTCAACTTTGATTTAAGTGACTTGATAGTCGTGGCGGTAAGACACTTGGATGGAAAGACATTGCTTTTGCTACCCCGGGTTCGAATCCTGCTTAGTATCCTTTATTCTTTTTTATTATCTTTATTTTTTTATTTTTTTGCAATCATGGAAACGTACAACTCGAAATCTCTGTGCAGCACGAAGCCAAATGTATATAAAATAGAATATGCATATTTGCCTGAGTTTGTGCTTAGTTATTACTTTGATGTCATACACTTAACTGTCTCGACCGTGTCTTATAGAAATTATTCTAAGCACATGCATTTTATAAGAAAGAGAATTGAAATGGAATGCATGTAACTTTGGCACATTCGTTCGTTTGTATCCTAGTTTGATTTCTATTCAGCCACTGAATTTGAAGCCGAAAGTATATTATAAATGTATTATTATTCGGTACAATGTAATTTGCTGGATATAAAAAATAAAGAACCAAGGAAATAAAACAAATAGAAATTAAACAAAATCAAATTATAGCACAACAAGCATTATATGATACGGACAACTATACATGAATTTAATAATAAATTAAAAAATGTGGAGGCAGTGAGGTTCGAACCACTGCAGTAAAATTTAGGCATTGTCCATATGTTTCTGACTCGTTACCGACTGCGCTATTTTGAACAATGATTTTGATATATTATATCATGCATATATATTGTTCGTTTTTTCTCAACTGTCAAAACATGAATAATTTCACGGTGAATGCGTTTGTTAAAATTATTGTCGTAATACATCCATGAGTTTCCGAAAGTGTGTATTATGATTGAGTTAAGCTTCTTATGCTGTATGATATGTTTTAGTCAAGATATTTTTAATAACAATAAGGCCGCCAGTACAAAAACAATGCATTCAGACACCGTGAAATTATTCAAGCTTTGACAGTTGAGAAAAAACGAACAATACTTAAGATATTATAGTTTGTATTGATTTTTAGTGTAGTATTTACTGGTTATACCTATCGTCATGGTTATGATTAGACTCATCCAACCTGTCACGGCTCACCGAATAAAATCAGACTATAACCGTTTTATTGTCAATATGATTCGCTTGACAAAGCATCTTGATAAAGACACTGGCAAGACTTGATTTGCTAGGGCGGCTTACGAACCGGCGTTAACCGATCACCGATCGGCTCGCCCCGGTGTGACATATGAATCAAGCATTCCGGCTTACTAAAATGGTGTCAGTAGCTACGGCCGTGGTTGTTTAAAAAATAATTAGCAAAGAAATGATGAGTGATGACGAGGATAACGATGAACTACTGTTGCAGGCGGTCGCATTTCCGCAGTGTATGTAAATAAATCATTTTAGTCGTCAATAGTTTCAAGTTCGTGTCTGGCGAGTAAAATGTGTACAAGTTTATATTATTACTCTCACACAAATGACGTGTAACGGGAGTTACACACAACCTCGATTAGTATTTAGCCCATAAAATTAGTAATTTTTTATAATAATGGTTTCACTTGTAGCCATTTTAGCCATATTGGTCACACGCACGCTGCTCGCCGCTCAAACGTAACCGGCGTATTCGACGTACACCGGCTAGTGATTCCGGCTTAAAACTTCCTCGATTGCTCATTTTCAATTGTCTTAATTCGCAATTAACGACCATTTCTGTTTTAATGTCCAGAGAAGCATGTAACCATGGTAATTGTTAAGCCGAACATACACATAAGAAAAATGTTATAGTGCGCATTGCCCAGAATATGTGACCACCTAATTAAAAAAGAACTTAAACATTTTTCTGAAATTTATGAGGAAAGACATCCTATCATGTTTGATTTTTTCGCATCATACATTACGTTGATCTTAAAACCAATTGATTTTGAAGTGTCGTGGTTTAAAGGCTTTTCACTTTTAGTTATTAGCTTTCAATTAGAATGAATTGTAACTTTATTGAACTTTTGAATTTTCAAACGTTGTGTACTTTTGACATTTGGTCAAAAACCCTGTCCATGTATTGATTATAAATATCAAACAATCGAATTTAAAAACAAATAACGTTACAAATATTATTCCTTACCTCTACTAACAAAAGCGAATAGTAATTACGGTTACTATTAAACCGATATAGGAATGATATTTTAGCATTGTAGTAATCAAAAGACTATAAAGTATTGTAAAACTTATTACTTAATATTTTCATTCTGTTTGGACTATTATTTATGAAGAGAACAAGTTAAGCCTTTTATTGATTGACCATGAAAATCAATGGTCTTAATACTGGACTGGTCCTAATACAGGGACATTTTTCTTCTCAAATTAGGGACTTTAGTTTATCTTTCCCTGATAAAATCTGAAGCTATCCAATTGGTAAGTAGGTCCTTACAGTTGGATTCCTCGGGTTTTATCATTGAAGTCCTAATGTAAGGATAACAAAATATTTCACTCAATATCTTTCTTGTTAATGAAGATATTTACAGAAGTAATGCAATTTAGATAGTTCTTTACCCAAAACATACTTAGCTTGAATTTCAAACAACTTAAATGATTTACAAAAAAGTTATTTAAGATTAATTTTGGCAAATTAACATTGAAAAGTAAGTGTAAAATCCGAGTAATCCAACTAATAGGACCTACCCATTTGAAGAGTATACAAAGGAAAATAACTGACTAAAGGCCCTTATTAAACATTTGAGACTTAAAATCGCATGAGCTGGCAATACCAAGGGAATCTTAATGGCGGTCTTAACTAATGCCCGATCTTGATGTATGGGTACATTGTGTGTACGAGATTGTTAGATCAAGAATCCTGATAACCTATGGGTACGATATTGTTAGATCAAGAATCTTGACAATCTATGGGTACGATATTGTTAGATCAAGTATCTTGATAACCTATGGGTACGATAATGTTAGATCAAGTATCTTGATAACCTATGGGTACGATATTGTTAGATCAAGTATCTTGATAACCTATGGGTACGATAATGTTAGATCAAGTATCTTGATAACCTATGGGTACGATAATGTTACATCAAGAATCTTGACAACCTATGGGTACGATAATGTTACATCAAGAATCTTGATAACCTATGGGTACGATAATGTTAGATCAAGAATCTTGATAACCTATGTGTTCGAGAATGTTAGATCAAGTATCTTGATTACCTATGGGTTTGAGAATGTTAGATCAAGAATCTTGATTACCTATGGGTTCGAGAATGTTAGATCAAGTAGTTTGATACCCTCTAGGTACAAGAATGGCCCAAAACTGGCAGTAAAAGCGTATACAAATAATATTACACGTCTAAATTTAGAACTGAAAACAACATTCACTCAGTAATTTCCGACTCTTTAAAAGGGTATAATAAAAATTATTTTTAGACATGCGTCCTCTTATGCGCAGTGGTTAAATAGTTAAACATGACTTTGCATCTTATCAAAAAGATGTGACCAAAAAAGTCTATGTTCGAATTCTTAGATTCTAACAAATTTTGTTTCGCGATCATGAATCCACAAAGTTAAGCACTCGTAGTCCAAAACATTGACGTATACAAAGTCTTGTTTTTATCTGTCTTCATCCATTAAATCTTATTTAAAATCATTTTTTAATATATACCATATACGTTATAGCGAAAACTATAAGTAACATTTAATGACAGAAAGCTATTTATTTAAAGAACAACGAATACGTAGTTGATTCGACTAGCATAACAATACCTATTGTACTTACAAACTAAAAATAACATTTGTCAATCATTTATTACTGAATGAAAAGGTTCGTCATTTGCTACCATTTTTGTCACCTTTTATAGCCTGATCCTTTCAATACCGCATGTGATCACCTCTATACATGTACAGTTTTTTTTTTTAATAGTATATGTATACATTTATAGAGAAAAAGTCTAAACTTAAACTTTAAACTTTTTCATTTGATTAAGCCCCTATTTCAATATTACATATTCAATGGCGTTGTACAAAAAGATTCTACATAATTCAATAATATTAGGAATTGATTCGACCAAAAAATGACGGTATTATTAATGCTTCTTGCTTTTGACTTTCGATAAATACTATCGTAAGACTTTTGTGAAAAGCGCCACTGGTATATTAAGTTAAACCAGGGATTCTATATAACAGGGATTTGTAACGAAGTGCTTTTTTGAATTTTCTCGATCGTCACTGTAACTGACTGAAGCAGGCTGTACAAACTATTAAGATGCAAAGCGGTTCTCAACACCCATGAAAGCCACACACGTTATTGAAGATCGCAATCAACATTTTGTTACTAAATTTTTTTCACACACTATATTTTTTAACTATTTGTTAAATCTTTTGTTTTATGTCATGAAATAACATAATTATTTTGTAGCATCTTAAACTATATTTGTTGAAAATTTCAATAAAATTGCACTAACATTCGCTTAGATATGAGCCCAAATATACATGTACATGTTTACTTATAAGTTTTGTTAAGTGTATACCTTTAGTAGGTCGATATACATATACATGTATAGTTATTCCACAGACAATAAGAAGATATACTTGTACATGTATGTGGACGATAATTTTGACTGAAATATAAAACACACAAGATAGTATTACAGAGGCGGATCCAGATTTTTTCTAGGATGGGGGTCGAACTTTTTCTTGGGGGGGTCCAAACCTTCGAACCACAGCCACATTATAAACTTTTTGCAGAATAATGCAACATATAAATAATATAAACTGCATAACCATTAAATCTATGTTACGCACCGAAAAAAATTGCTTCATGCTACTTGAAAATGACTTACAGTCAAGAAATACACTAATGGACAGGTACATTTTGGAAATTCCAGGGGGGGGGGGTCCTGAAACCCCCCCCCCCCCTGAACCCTGCTAGATCCGCCTATGTATTATAATGTTGATACTAGCGATCAGATGATTTATACACACGCAAAATATTAAACAAATACAATGTACTAATGTATTTGTATTGGTGTACAAATGTATCATAAAATCATATTAGAATATAAAATGTATCATTGAACACGGAATTCATTATACTCTCTGTACAATCTTTTTATTCAGTTTAATAGTATATCAATCGCTTATTAGTTATATTATCTTTTCTAAATGTTTCAATAGTTCATACATTTTATCATTAGGCCATGCCAAATTGGAATTTTGTCAACTCAAGTTTGGCAAACTTAAGTACCTATTCACAAAAACACACAAACACATGTCTTTCAAGGTAGTATTCACACAAATAAGTACTCGGTAGTAACTGAATGACTATGACATTAATGTGAGAATAAAGTATTTCAATAAAAAAGTATATACATGCACAACATACACATGTACAAAACAGTTATTAAGTCATTTATGAAATTCAACCCGAAAGTTCATACTCGGTAAGGAAAAACTTTATAAACATCTGAGATTTCCAAAAATGAATACAAATACAAATATGTTAAACAATATGTATATAGAGTATAGTGAATTCCATGTTATGTTAACGTTATTGCATAATTGAATTGATATAGACTCTATTTTTTTTCCTAGGGCAGTCCGATTTGCCCGAAGAAAAATATCAGAGCAAAGATCAAATCACTTATTTAATGACAATTTTATTAAATAACTACTTATGGACCAATTTTTGATATTGGTCCTGTTTTATCAACCAATCAGAGCGAAGAAATTTGTTATTTGGCCAGGGCCAATGTAATTTAATAAAAATGTAATTACATTTTATAGTCTAAGTTTCATGCTTACGCATGTTCACCGACTTTACAGCAATTACCCCTGGTCACTGGGCTACTGGTATCTATCTATCAATCTCCCTGGGAGTCTTTTTACTCCGCTTATTAGTGCAGCCGACAAATTGGCGCAGCGGAATTATACCACCCTCGCAGGTACCCATTTATACCTTGGTGGAGTGAAGCAATCGCAGGTAAATTTCTTGCTCAAGGAAATTAGCAGTGCCCCTGGTGGGATTCGAACCCAGGACATCTCGATCCCTAAGCGCGCGTCCTACCACTGGACCACTGCTCCTATACATAAATTTCATTTATCAAGACTATGTTATCAGTTTTTAAATAACTACGTGTTATTTGCCAATAAGTGTAATTAGCCGTATAACAGATTACGGTCCTGTTTTCAGTTTTATTAAACAGGTTTTGCAGTATTGTGCAGTAAATTAGTCACTTTATAAGGCAAATAACTCATAGTTATTTAATAACTGATAACATAGTGTTGATAAATGAAATTGTATGTATTGCCCAAATATGCATAAAGAACACAGACTGGGTTGAACTTGTATGGGATGAGCACTGGCACTAGAGTCCTCACATTCTTTAAAATGCACGCATATATAATATTTTGTCAACGCACACAATTAAAAATCGCTCCCGTATTCATCACCGTGTACGAGTTAGGACTAGATCTATACAATCATTATAATATTCACATATATGTACAGAGAACTATATATAGGGACGTACGCATTATAATCATGAGATATGGACTCTGGTGCCAGTGGGGATGAGGTATAAAACAACACAGTGTAAGTTTGATTGATAAGGGCATTTATTTAATGCCATAACATGAAATCTAAATAATTTACATTAGCTAATAAACTTAATTAAGTATTTCTACAGAATGACATATGTGGACGGCCAAATTGATATATGAAATAAGTGAATATAGCATTTTGTGAACTTAATATCATTTGTAATAGGAATAAGACCTAAAACGATAGATGATTACTTGTTGCAAGTGTCCGTGCAATTTCTACTTAACATTTCATAGTGGCTAAGAAACCTGCCGAGTTAGTTATTACTAGTCGAGTACAAAAAAAATCTTTAAATCATCACACAGATAATTACGAAGCCAAATATTACATAAATACTTTATGAATACATTAATATTTGCGTAAGTCATTTACTACCAATAAACGCTAACAAATTAAGATTATTACCAATATCGTTCGAAAACTATTAAGTGAATACGTTGTTAACAAAATTTGTAAAGGTTTTGTTCAGATTTAAGTTCAATTTTGTCATTTATAAATCACCATTTGTTGCCAGGTGAGTTTAAAAAATAGATTAATACACATGTACATTACAGGTCGTATTGTAGGTCATGCGTGTTATTGTACTTTAAACAATGGACTTGCCCACTAAATAGGGGAATAAGCTAATGCATGAACAGCATTTTACTGATTTAAACATACCACTTTGATATTTAACGTTCATTTTAAAAAGTGTATATGAGCATTGAAAATTTCATATAATGATATGAATATAAAATAAGTGTTAACTAAATAAATTAAAAAATCGTAAAAATTATTCACCCCTAAATATTGGTGTGTAATGAAACTGGCTTTGTTTATATACGCAATGTTTACGCGAACGACCTGTAATTAGTTTAACCTGTTTACTTTTGTTTGTGTGGATGGTTATGGTAAATCGGAACACATTTTCAGTCATATTTCGATAGTCAAGCGACCTACTAACTGCCCTGAACAAGCCTTTTTCTATGCCAGTACCTAAGTTTTAACTTAGAACTCTACAAATACAGTTGCCAGTAACTGATTATTGCACTTTTCGATATAGAAGGTAGTCGGTATAATGCCGTAAAAAATACATCATGACCAAATTCTGCGTAGTTAGGTAGGTAGGTTCAGTTTGGGAGTCAATCATCGAAATTTAGATCCTTTGTTTTGAGTAGGACTTCAGTTGATGTTTGTGATCCATAGATTTGCAATCGTCGGTAAACATCCACAGTAACGCTATATTTCATTTGTTTATAGACATTATGCTGTCTTATCCACGCAATAGAATGCAGAATACATAGATACATAGATTCTCAGTTTCAATCCGATGATTCAGATTTTGTTCTACTGTACATGCGCCATATTTTTATGGACGTCTTAACGTTTTCGTCACGCATGTTACATAAATATAAAATATAGTTCCTGATAATGAAATTGCGTATTAATTACCTAATTATCGACGAAAAAATGTTAAAGACAAAAACTATTCAGAATAATTTCTTGTAACGATAAATAATGAGTTCTAACTAAATGTCGTTCATGGAAACATAAATATAATAATGCTGATTAATTTAGTAACTACATGTACTTAAGTCAGTACAGTTGATATTAAGGCAAGATTTGTCATTAAAACCGTAAAATGTTATACCAATCAGTTATTATATTGAACATCGTTTTGTGTTACCTTCTCCTGAGTTAATAGTTGTTCTTGTTGGGTTAATAAAGCGCCGTAGCAACACATTGTGTAAGTCATTTTAATGTGGTCAGTCAGCCTTCACACTGTCACTGGAAGGGCTAAATCTATGGACAAAGCCTCGATATTATCATATCAATATTAAACAGCACTGCCTTTGCTGCTCTCTATCATATAATAACATAAAGTTTAATAACCACTTTTAAAGATCATTTGTGATAAATCCTGCGCTGTGCAATGCTATAAAGCATAATAAAATCTATTTATATAAGTAGCCTAACAATCACAGAATGTAACCATTTATATAAGTAGCCTAACAATCACAAAATGTAATCATTTATATAAGTAGCCTAACAATCACAAAATGTAACCATTTATATAAGTAGCCAAACAATCACAGAATGTAATCATTTATATCAGTAGCCTCACAATTACAGAATGTAATCATTTATATAAGTAGCCTAACAATTACATAATGTAATCATTTATATAAGTAGCCGAACAATCACATAATGTAATCATTTATATAAGTAGCCAAACAATCACATAATGTAATCATTTATATAAGTAGCCTAACAATCACAGAATGTAACCATTTATATAAGTAGCCAAACAATCACAAAATGTAATCATTTATATAAGTAGCCAAACAATCACAAAATGTAATCATTTATGTAGGTTGCTATTCAATCACAAAATGTAATCATTTATATAAGTAGCCAAACAATCACAACATGTAATCATTTATGTAGGTTGCTATTCAATCACAAAATGTAATCATTTATATAAGTAGCCAAACAATCACAGATTGTAATCATTTATATAAGTAGCCTAACAATCACAGAATGTAATCATTTATATAAGTAGCCAAACAATCACAGATTGTAATCATTTATATAAGTAGCCAAACAATCACAGATTGTAATCATTTATATAAGTAGCCGAACAATCACATAATGTAATCATTTATATAAGTAGCCAAACAATCACAGAATGTAATCATTTATATCAGTAGCCTTACAATTACAGAATGTAATCATTTATATAAGTAGCCAAACAATCACAGAATGTAATCATTTATATAAGTAGCCAAACAATCACAAAATGTAATCATTTATATAAGTAGCCAAACAATCACAAAATGTAATCATTTATATAAGTAGCCAAACAATCACAAAATGTAATCATTTATATAAGTAGCCAAACAATCACAAAATGTAATCATTTATATAAGTAGCCAAACAATCACAAAATGTAATCATTTATATAAGTAGCCAAACAATCACAAAATGTAATCATTTATGTAGGTTGCTATACAATCACAAAATGTAATCATTTATGTAGGTTGCTATACAATCACCATTTATGTTAGTGGTCTAACAATCATAGGATGTAACTATTTAAATGTTGAACAATGTCATCCATTTCTTCAATATTTTTCATAACAGTTTTAATCTCAGCATTCACCACCTCTTTCAAGCGTTTATCATATACTGTTTCTTTATTCATCCAGGATGGTTTATTTATTCTATAGTATTTTACTTTTGAACAATGTTTAGCACAATATAAGTCTAAATATGTGGGTTGTATGCTGAGAAATCTTCCAATATCATTCAGCTCTTGTATTGTATTTTTAGTCAGATTTTCATATACAATGACGTGTGTTGGATTTTTATACGTTGTTAACCAAAACGTGGTAATTTCTTTCCAATTTTTACTCCATTTTGTTACAAACATATTCCATCCTGCAAAAGATACATACAAACTAATATAAAGACAATTTAAATAGGATTTATGGAATTTAGGCTAAGTCAACCATATAACGCCATATTATTTCCATCGTAAACCAGATGATATGCTTAATTAAAGGTTAATACACAAAAGAAGCGGACAAAATAGTGATCTTTAATTATGTTATCCGTTTATGTTCATATTGTGATTCTTGTATTGAAGATGAATATCACTTTATCATGGTTTGTCCTTTATATACAGAAATACTTTAAACGTATATGCCACTGTGGCGCTTTTTCACAAAAAACCTTACGCTATTAATCAGCGTAAGTCAAAAGGAAGAAGCATCAATAACACCTTTATTTTTGTCAAATAAATTCCTAACATCATTGAATTATGTAGAATATTGTATACTTTTGTAATATCATATCATCGTTATGTTGATTATCCTTCTGACTTAGTGCTGCAAAATTATGAATTTGACTTACGATAACCTTTTCGTAAGAATTTTTGTGAAAAGGTACACTAAAAATTACATAAAACACCCTACGGTTGTTAACTTTATTTTGAATGAACAATGTAAGTGAAACTGTACTAAGAAATCTATATGTATATATTCCATGCATTCGAAATAAAAATCAACTTTTGTCATCCTCTCAGGAGCTTTCAACATACAGTTCATGTATTGGATAAGAAGCAAGCTGTTTGTAGTATTTATTATGCAATATTATTTATCTTGCTTACCTACTTGACATATCCTTTGTATGTAACAGTAGTATGTTCATGTTTATGGACCGGAGGCCATATGTGTACGTACTTTATAAAATAAACTGTTAAATGGAATAGAAATAATGGTGGACTAGAGTGTCGGTCTAAGAGCCCTCTGGTCATTGAGGTCAGAATTCATGACATCTATTAAAGTAACAGTTCGCAAATGTGGTCACAATAGTCGTTTGTTTTTGTTTTGCAAGATTTTAATGAGGGTCCGTATGCTCCATATGGATGCATTATGAGCAGACTCCGAAGAGTTACCTTTCACCCCTTGAAAGATTGTATTTGAGGCCTAAAAATAGGTCAAATTAAGTTGACCCAAATGTTTTTCATTTTGTGTTTTGCCAAAGATGGATAGTCACCTTCTTGCTAATTCAGCACTTAAATTTGGAGATTCTCCTAGTTAGATTATATGATTTATCATAGGCCGTTTATTTGATGATTTGAATCATGCGCCTGGGTATGTTTGTGGGTCACAATAGTCCCTGGTTATGGAGGTTATTACATGTACACCTAATCACTGGTCCGTTTCGTCACAAAACTGACCAACAGGAACAATTTGACTGACCATTGGCTATCGAACCTCGCGATATCAATTGGCAAGCAGGCAGAGTTATGTATACTGATCAATATGATTAACATGATCATTTGTCTTACAGAATGACCACTGATCAAATTTTCGAACAATACCGAACACAAGAACAGAGGCTTTGGTTGCTAATCAACTTTTATGGAGGAGTCAAATCTGTAAGCCACGAAAAGACACATAGTTGAATTTGCATAATTTAGAAAGAACTGATTGTTGTTTAAAAAGTTTTTAGGATTCTTAAAAACTCTATTGGCCTAGTCCATCAATATTGTGACATACATGCCTCAAGTAAAATGTGTTTAATTTGCATTGTCCATACCTTACATCAATACAAGTTATTTTCCTTAAAACGTATTGTACGTCTATGCTGTTATTTTCACTGAGTCCCTAATATACGTAACAATTGCATTAATGTTGTTTTTTTCAAAAACCGACCATTCTCCCCTCGTTCTATTTTTAGACTGTTACACATTTAAACATTTTTATAACGCAAAGAAACAAATCAAACCAATGGGTACATTCATTAGAGTAATACCATCGTTAACAGTTTTTCGATTTTACTGTTTTACCTTGGGTTTACTTTAATGGCGGTTTTATACTTTGACAGATCTTACTGTCGATACGTGATTGGTTCTTTGAAATCACGTGTTTTGAATATTTGATTTGATTGGTTGCAGACCTAAACGTATTCATCGTGGATTTTAGTTTTCTAATGCAAGCACATTTAGCACTCACAGAGAAAGGAGCTCATAAAATGTTAATCTAATTAGACGCTTACACATAAAGTGCACCCTGGGTACACATCTTGATTTTTATTGAGTTTAATGCCATATATACATAAGGTTATTTTTACGGCGGCCAGCGCATCTAACCTAGCTTTCCTGGAACGTTGTCCATAACCAGTGCTCCACAAGACCCACAAATCCTCCATATAACTTCTTAATGACGGACTTTGACATCATTGTCAAATTTCATGTATAGGGGAATATAACCGTCCTCTGGTGGGATTCAAACCAGTACCATCTTCGACGAAACTAGATTCGAAATTCCTGAGCGCTACCAACTGTGCCACAGACCCGGGTTTTACTACTTGATAATTAACATAAAAATGACCTGGTATGAAATTCTCAAAAAAGTTTAACCATTAATGTATATTTTATGTCAAACATTCAATGTATTACTAAGTACATGACAATATAATTAACTATTTTATACTTACTGAGTGATTTGAAGTTATCCCGGCTTGCAAATTTCACTTTGCTGCCAGTTCTACCAAGATTGTATGTGGACATCATCGCCTCATACGGGTTTCTAAGAATATACATAGCTTTTTCATATCTCAGTGAAGGAGCTCTCGTTATTCTACAATCACTGTGTCTCGTGTTATAAGAATCCATATGAGTTTTAACAATGAACACTTTGCCACGTGAAGGACATTGTTTTGATCCAGGAAAACTACCATATACATCAGGGTAGACACTGCCTGTGTATACACCTAAAAAGAGAAAAAAATTGTTTTTAAGAAGTGTTTGACAAGCTATGTGTGTGAAGATATATTGAACAGGTCCGGTTCAACTCAACTTGAAAGAAGAGACACCTCAACTTGTAAGTAGAGACAACTCAACTCGTAAGTAGAGACAACTCAACTCGTAAGTAGAGACAACTCAACTTGTAAGTAGGGACAACTCAACTCGTAAGTAGAGACAACTCAACTTGTAAGTAGAGACAACTCAACTCGTAAGTAGGGACAACTCAACTTGTAAGTAGAGACATCTCAACTCGTAAGTAGAGACATCTCAACTCGTAAGTAGAGACAACTCAACTTGTAAGTAGAGACAACTCAACTCGTAAGTAGAGACAACTCAACTCGTAAGTAGAGACAACTCAACTTGTAAGTAGGGACAACTCAACTCGTAAGTAGAGACAACTCAACTTGTAAGTAGAGACAACTCAACTCGTAAGTAGGGACAACTCAACTTGTAAGTAGAGACATCTCAACTCGTAAGTAGAGACATCTCAACTCGTAAGTAGAGACAACTCAACTCGTAAGTAGAGACAACTCAACTTGTAAATAGAGACAACTCAACTTGTAAGTAGAGACAACTCAACTTGTAAGTAGAGACAACTTATTTTGTAAGTAGAGACAACTCAACTTGTAAGTAGAGACAACTCAACTTGTAAGTAGAGACAACTCAACTTGTAAGTAGAGACAACTCAACTTGTAAGTAGAGACAACTCAACTTGTAAGTAGAGACAACTCAACTTGTAAGTAGAGACAACTCAACTTGTAAGTAGAGACAACTCAACTTGTAAGTAGAGACAACTCAACTCGTAAGTAGAGACAACTCAACTTGTAAGTAGGGACAACTCAACTTGTAAGTAGAGACTTCTCAACCCGGAAAAAAAACTCTAATAGCTCTGTCGATCCGTGATAATAGTACCGTCGTGCTGAGTTCGTTATTTATGGGTTTTCGTGGGGGGTTGTGTGTAAAATGTGACAAAATAATTGCAATGTTATGTTTTGTTGAGTAACCGACTAATTCCGTCAGTATCTGTGTACATTGTTGGTCGACAATTTTCGTTTTCTTAATCTTAGTTGCTTGCGGATACAACTGTACGAATGGAATATTTTTATTATAAAATAAAAGATAAAATAAAATAATAGAACTTTAGTAACGATTTAGTTCTGCATGACTAGTTCTAAACAAGATACACTTAAAGTTTGTCAATCAAACAATAAAAATATATAGACTTATACCTTTAGAGCCGGTGGATATAACAAGCGAGGTTCAAGTAAAGTCTTTGTTTGCATGAAAAATAGTAAAATAAAAATGTTCTAACACTTTCATACTTGCATCAAGAGCAGACTATGGTCAAAACTATTGTTTCAAGTATTGACAAGCAAATTATTACTATTATTGCTGTTGTTATTGTTATTCTTATTATCATTATCATTATTATCATCATTATTATCATTATCATTATTATTATTATCATTATCATCATCATCATCATCATCATCAGCATCAGCATCATCATTATCAGCATCATCATTATTATTATTATTATTTTTCTCACTATAGTGATATTTCACAAAACAGTCTTAAGTTTAGTAATATATGTTAATTTTTATTCAGTTGCGCGTTCGTTAACCCAGCTGATTTAAATACTCAATTATCGATAATGAATACATAAATTCTGTAGTATGTATTCAAACCAGTGGGTTTAATGCAAGCACCATTGACAGTTGAAACAAATTAACCAATGCATACCTGTAAGAGATTCAAGCAATTCCCTCGTCCACGAATTTCCAGAGCCTGGAAAGCTGGCTAAAGCGACCAATGGTTTACGTTCTGTTAAAAATGTAGGGTTCGTAGATGAACAGTATTCACAAACATTAAACACAGTGCTGTTGTCTTTAGATGTATTCCTTTTTTCACACATATTCACAAAATGTTCCAAATCGTTTTGTTTAGCAATAGTTGAATTTATATAATCTAAATCTGAACACTGACTTTCATTTTGAAACAAATGTTTTTCTTCCATCACACCAGCAATAAAATTGCTGTAATGCATCGATACAACATTTTTAAAGTTAACAAATTGTACATTTGTTGACTGCATATACACACATATTGTCGTTAGCAGTGTTAAAATTATTATCAAACCCACAACTGTATTATTTTTCAATTTTGCATAACGCATTATTGCTTGTATCACTTCCTTATATATATATATATATACGGTATTATAAAAAAACCTTATCCGATACACTTGCCTACATGTAATTGAATGTCGAATGAAATTTAAATATTGGTGGATATTCACAAACGTATTGGTTTATAGGTAAAGTTCGTACATAATAATATTACAAAATGAACCAATCCAATCTAAGGTATATCCGACTTACACAACGATTCGAGTGATTAATTACACAGGTACATTGATTCGGCATGGGCCACATTTTTACAAACAAATTTGATTTGGGGGCATCTTTTTCTTTCACGAGCCTTTAGAATATCTGAAAATATTAATTCACAGATAACGAGCGTAATTTGATTACATGTTTTAGGAACCGCGACGGTAAATAATATTTGTTAATTGGTAGCGAATGACCGAGGAGTTCCGAATGTACCGTTACGGAACGTTTTGGAACGTTTAGGGTAATTGAACAGGGTACTGAGCACCTCCTGTCGTGGATAAGTTTATTGTACTGTTTATATGAACGTTGTTTTTTTTGTACGAACTATAGACATTATGTTAATGGTATACATGTAGAGGGACATTTAAAACGATATCGAGAATATTGATAACCTCTGGGCAAGATAATGTATGTACATCATAAACATAATTAGTTGTTTTTTAAATACATGTCCTTGAGGGTTATACGCAAGTTTACGGACTGGTTGCCGTTGGTCAGACTGAGGAATGTATATGGCCCGAAGCGCTGCCGAGGGCCATATAGCTACGAGGTCTAACCATCCAGTCCGTAAACTTGCATATTGCCCATCAATTGCCATTTTTTATCAGTTAATTAATTTTTGATGAAACTTATTATTTTGCTACATTTCTAATCGGTGTTTATATCTTAAATAATTAACTTTATTGTAAAGAAAATTGATGAGCCATCTAATACATGTATATTTACTTCATTTAAATAACATTTCATTATCCGTTTTTTCTCAACTGTCAAAGCTTGAATAATTTCACGGTTACTGAATGCATTGTTTTTGTACTGGTGGCCTATTTTTTATTAAAAATATCTTGACTAAAACCTATTATACGGCATAAGAAGCTCTACTCAATCATAAGACACACTTTCGGAAACTCATGGGTGTAATACGACAATAATTTTAACAAACGCATTCACCGTGAAATTATTCATGTTTTGACAGTTGAGAAAAAACGAACAATACATTTTGATAAAAGCATTGTATCGTCAATCCACACAAAGAATGTAAACTTATAGTCTATAGACCATGAATATTAATGAATATTTCATCGGCAACTATTGATTTTCTGTCGTAAACGTGCATTTTAATGTGAATTGTATAACAACAATGTTAAATGAACAAACTTTATCATGATAATATTCTATTGATAAACGTATCTCAATACATGTAATATGTTTTAATTTATTCAAGAATCTCGTAGATTCCATGTCATTAATGGCAATTGCTAAACATTCAACGATTATTTTCTGTAGTAATAGATGGATAGTTATGCTCGATATTTCAATATCTGAATTATCTTTTCGACAAAATGATAGCCATAAGAATTTGATGATCAGACACACAGGTCTTCGTTCTTCCAAGTTAAACTGAACTACGAGCTTTCTATGAAAGATAGCTAAATATCTAAACCACGATCTTTCTATATAAGATTGGTAAACAACTAAACTACGATCCTTCTATATAAGATTGGTAAATATCTTAACTACGATCCTTCTATATAAGATTGGTAAATATCTTAACTACGATCCTTCTATATAAGATTGGTAAACAACTAAACTACGATCCTTCTATATAAGATTGGTAAATATCTAAACTACGATCCTTTTATATAAGATTGGTAAACAACTAAACTACGATCCTTCTATATAAGATTGGTAAATATCTAAACTACGATCTTTCTATATAAGATTGGTAAACATCTAAACTACGATCCTTCTATATAAGATTGGTAAACATCTTAACTACGATCCTTCTCTATAAGATTGGTAAACATCTAAACTACGATCTTTTATATGTAAGATTGGTAAACATCTAAACTACGATCCTTCTACATGTATATAAGATTGGTAAACATCTAAACTACGATCCTTCTACATGTATATAAGATTGGTAAACATCTAAACTACGATCTTTTATATATAAGATTGGTAAACATCTAAACTACGATCTTTTATATGTAAGATTGGTAAACATCTAAACTACGATCATTTAATGTGAGATTGATAAGTACATGTTTTCTAAATTACGATCCTTCTATTAAGATCACTAAGCATCTAAACAATGATCCTTTTATGTAAGATAACTAACTAAGCATTTAAACTACGATCTTTTAATGTAAGAACGCTACGCATCTGAAATACGATCTTACTACGTTAGTTTTCTACGCATCCTAACTACAATTAATCTATGTTAGATCGCTTCTCCAATGAACTACGATCTTTCTATGTGAGATTGCATCTTAACTACGATCTGTCGAAGTAAAATCGCTGAGCATCTGAACTACGGTCTTTCTAGGTAAGCTTGCTATAAGCATCTAAACTACGAACTTTCTAGGTAAGGTCGCTAAGCATATTAACCACGGACTTTCTTTGTCATAGTCACAACACATATTTATGCGGTTTGCTACAATGTTTTTAATGCCAATGGTGTGCTATGCAATATGTTATGTAAATATGCACTATGCAGTGATTGAAATATACAAAAAATATTTGAAATAATCAAAAAGAACTAGAAAATTGCTAAAGGTCACTCTGCAACAATATTGAAGTTTAAGTGCATTTGTAGTTTAATTCTTCTTTGTATTTTAAGCGACCCGTCTAAGACCGTTTGTGTACAAAATGGGTTTGTATTGTATATTAAGCGCAAAAAACGGATTAGATTTAGTGTAATAAGTTCAGTACAGTAATTTCTGTGTTCTACTTATTTTCACTGATGAAAGTTAAAGTGCTGTTTGAAGTCGGCTTCCATATACGTGTTCAGCCGACCGATAACCCCTGATCGTTCACAGAACTCATTTACACATGGGTAAAGTGGAACAACAGTATGTTATTTCTCGCTCTCGTGACCCACCTTAAAGGAAGAAACGCTAGCTGCTGAAACACCATTGAACACAAATTAGGATCTGAAAACAGTACTAGGGTGGCAATTCTGAATACATTTTGCTATATCCCAGGCACGACTTCCAGATGGATTTTCTGACTTCTAGTGTCTTCAGCACTTAGGATATGAGGCATACGTTTTGTAGCAGCTACAGAAAGCCAGTTCAGTAATTAACATAGCCTTAAAGCTAACAATAGGCATGCTCGTTTTATTCACAAAAACGAATTCATTCACGAAAGTTTTTTCTATGTTATTTGTTTATAATCGCAACCAAAAATATACCACTTTAACTTGCCAATGTTGACTTGTCGATTGTAAAGGGAGATAACTAGATGAATATTGACACCCTTATGTGATAGAATTGTTTCCCTTGATTATCCGTTCTCATATCTAGAAATTGAAATACGTGTGTGAAATGGCTTTAGCATTTTTTCATTGGAAATTAACAAAAAAAAAGCTAACACTGAATGAGAAATAAAAACTTTCGTATTATCAAGGACCCTATGTAATATAGGGTTCCAAACTCCTTACAGCGGTTACGTTACGCGTTGCTACTTTAACCACTGCCTTCTTGTATTTAAATGCAAAACTTGAGGGGATATCATGATAAGCTCCATTGTATGTGAGGGAAGTCATTTTATATCGCTAGTACTGGTACGAGAGATTATTTTGAAACACGCTATTTTATGATAATATATTATCGACTCTTGTGTCAGTATTCACGTATTAAATAATTTAATATATTTACAGTATCATTTTAAGTTGTTAATTTACAGGCGCGTAGGAGCTGGGGCCGCAGGGACAATATTCTGGCAACCAGCGGCTGGAAATCGAGTTTCAGAGGCTTACATTCACGAAATTTCGACCTCCTGGTGGGAGGGGAAACTCCTCCCGTATCGAACTCATCTGCGGCCCCAAATATTCAGATTCTTCGTACGCGCCTGATTTATTAGTAGGCCTACATGACTCATCATATTATAGTAAAGAGTTTTAGGACCTTGTTAGATCTAATATTGCTTAATATTTGACAAGCTTGAAGTAGTTTTGACCATAATTGTTACACCTCATGAAAATAACAGATTTCATTCAAATAATTCAGGCCACAAAAGCTAAGATGCGACACTGGCCCAATATACGAAAAATGCCGACCCTTTCCGAGTGCGATACGCACATATTAGACATAATCGAATATGACCGTTTCATTCCGAATGATGTCTGTTTGTGTACAAAATCACGCTATGCATGATTAATTTCATCGAGTTCTGGTTGCTATATGTGTAAAATATTCCTCCACTGATAGAACACAAATCCCGTGTTTTACATTCCTGAGTAATCACGTGGTTTATAGGACTTAATCTGATTGGCTTGATCGTTGTCGCTAAATAAACATAGCCCAAGATGGCGAATGCTTGAATTAGGCCGCATCGTGGTTGATTCAGCTTTAAAGTTCTTATGTTGTTGTGAATGGATATATGTTTATCACTTTATGGAATTTTGGTGAGTTTTTCCCCCTTTTATCCCACATTTATCTAATTTTACCATACTTAGCTCGTTTTCTCGCTGCGTACATGCCGAAAGTTTACTGCACTGTCCACATCTTGATCCAGATAGAAAGAGGGTCAGACTCAGACTTGATCTTCACCATAGCTACCATGTCACTAAGTTGGGCCTGCTCATTGCCATCCAGCAAAGAGGAAGGGGGGTTCATAGCCATTTGATTGTTTTACAATTTTGTCTAGTAAGATCTTCATGAGCTCAGGGATTCTATAAAATCCCTGATGAGCTGTGCAGAAATTGCAATACATATTTATTGATAAGGAATTTGTGCCATTGAATAAAATGTTGTTTTGGTTGTAAATTGAACTATAACAATAAATGTATAGTGAGCAGTGACATCATCAACAACAGAAACAACAGTGAGATCAATCTTACTGCTGTACTGCCTGCAGCAAGATTATCATTCCAGCATCTACTATCTATCCACCTGGGCCCATACTATCATCCTCTCAAAAACTGGCCCAGTGAAATTTAAACATTTTATAATTGTTTTTGCTCACAACAATAGTACTTAAGATAAATATTAATGACCACATAACATTGTGTCATTGCAGATTGTGGTTCATAATGAGTATAATCACGGATATGTTTCCATGGCAACAGTAGTGACAATGTGAGTCTTGTGACTGTGTGAAACAACAACACTCTCAGCTATTGTAATAGAGATTGAATGATGATTTAAATGATGATTTAGAAGAGATGAATTGGCTTGTATGGTATGTTTAATCACTTACTTTACTTAGATGTTACATGAGTCTATAGTCATGTGATCTACTACAAGAGTAGGGCAAACCCTTCCGAATCCATCAATCTTTGCCCTTACCTATGACTTTTTGATTGGCACTATGCTAAAGGGAAAAGATATTGAATGGACTAATGTTTTTGAATTATCACTGGATTTAGCCAGAAAAATGACCCTGCATCATGATATAGTTGAACATGACACAATTTGGCTTTTTGTATTAAGGACATGATAATTTTATAGTTAATTTGATTCATTGACATGTGTCATGCAAAAATTTATTTTTTCTACCTAGAATTTCATTCTATTGTTATCAGGTTATTACAGGAATGAGTCAGGGTATTTCCTTTAATTCTATTATTTTTTATGGCCAAAATATTTAGTATTTTTGGCTGCTGCAAGAATTAAAGGAAAACAAGTCTGGTAACATTCTGAATGTCATGTGAATAAATATGTATGTGCATTTGTAAACAATATTGAACTTGCCCTCAATTAACTTTCATATTGGTTTTCGGATAAACTCGCCAAACAAACTAATCACAGTTTATATTTATTCGGTTTAAATAGTAAACTTGATCCATGGTTTACATAATTAGCCATGCATAGCATACAATTGTAGATGAATATGCATCTAGGGTAAATTCAATCTTGTTAATTAATATGTGGATGTGTATCATACAGTGTTTATATGTTTTCCTCGCTAAATAATAAATAAAATAATCTTATCTTAGTAATGTTGCCACTGTAATCGGACAGAGCCATCATAAATGTAGAACTATTGTCAAGTGATTATTCAAAGTTAATAATATTGATAAACTTTTATTTCAACTTGCAAATTGAACTGTTGATTGTTTATTTAAAATATTGTACGATTATATTGAACTGTCCGATCACATGATTACATGGTTTTCACACACTGTATATGTTAATTTTCGCATTCTATATTGCAGGTTTAGTTCAAAACAGTCGTAACTCAATATAAAAAAGAGTGAGTTACAACCGTTAAGCGCTAAACCTGCGATATATAGAAATTTGTAGTAAGAATTACAATGTGTAAGTTAAAGTGAAAAACTACAGAATATCTCCTTTTTGAAGGGGTGTGAGTTTGAATCAAACTGTAATAATTATTTATTTGATGACAATGTGTTTTACACAATCTGTCAATGATTTAAACAAGAAAAAGATATAGAAAGAAGTTTCTATCGGGATTCGAACCCATGATTAAAAGGTTTTCAGGCGGTGTGTCTTACCACACGCTGCCACACATACTACTATATACATCATAAATATGATATAATACAAGTGTTATGAGCTAACAATACACTTCTCATGAACTATCAAAGTTTAACAGAGGATTAAATATATATACCTTGTTGTGTGACGTTTTCATTTATGCAATTGGACAGTTTATTATAATTGTACAATACTTGAGATAATGGTCACTATGCACCTGTGCCATTATTAGTTTGACTTTTCAAAGAAAATAAAAGCTTATGCTATCACTTTTGTGTCAGCATCGGATTTGGAGTTGAATGTTAGGTAGAAGTTTCTTAAAAGTCTTTATCTTAAGCTCTATCTAAGATATTTTAAAGAAAGTTAGAGTACTTGTTTGTATATCAACCTTACTGTGAAGGGACATCACTATGGATGTATTATTTTTGGAGTCATTGTCCTTTAATAAAAAAAAAGTATGTGGTTAAAATTTTTCCTATATCTGCAAAAGACTTCAATGCTTATCAAGATATTTGACTAAAGTTTGTATACTTGTTTGTTGGTATAGTCCAACAATAATAACCTGAACTTGACCTTTATGCAAGATACACATGTATATTAAACTCAGCATTGACAGTCCATTTTTGTCTTCGTTTGTAAATCGCGCTTTATCGGAAGCTTTCGGCAAAATTAAGGTACCGAACAGTTAATTTTGTATTCATTAGAATAAATAATATGCCAGAGATGAAATATCTCTCAAGACGTATCATCGAGTAGCCGATGTGAGGAGAGTCAGTCTCTTACTAAACAAATGTTGAATAGTTGAAACAATCACAAAGCTTTTAATGTTAATAAACACTTTATTAATTTCCTTAAAGTTTCAATCATACAATTACACAAAGTTGACACAGAGTTAATGATTAAATAAATCTAAGTCCGAAAAATATTAAAAGTAAGCAGTTTAAAAGTAAATATCACAAAGTGTAGATTTCACGAAGTATCGTACAAGTTCTTTTTTTTAAATAATTATAGGTTATTATACATTTTACTGTACAATACGAAAGTAGATTTGGACGAGTACACAGCTTAAAAAGTCCTATCGGCTCGTTCAATATGACTTTTCAAGCTGTGTACGAGTCCAAATATATTCAGTATTGTACAATAAAATGTATAATAACCCTTTTATTATATATCGGTCATTTACTTTCGTCTTCAATTCGTTAAAAATTAAAATCTGGAACCAGACTAGCATCGTTTAGTGCACATGTACTCAACCGTCCAATACGTAAATAATATATATTTTTTGGATCCAATACGGGAATATATTGGACGTTCACGTGGTACAAATGAAGATTGTCGATTGGTTAGATTTATTAGATATATAATAATATATTTATATTGTATGTATATAGGAAAATAGTATGCTTTATATAAGCACACTCTAATCATAGTCGGAATTAAACAGATGTTGACAATAATTAACATATTTATTCAAAACTACAAATATTATGTTATCTAGCGTCTTGATCTCTTTAGTCGACACCTTTAAATGCGACCAGACTAGGAAATATATTAAAGATTTAATGCAAATGTGACACTTGTCAGAGGAAAGATTATCAACTGCCACATGGCTAAAATGCGAAAACATAAGAAGGAAACAATATTTATAGTAAAGATTAACAATGCGTCTTGTATAAAACAGCGACATAAAGTATGCGATGAAAATCAAGATAAGGAGAAGAAAATAAACATGTGGACAGTTCCTTTGCTATTACTGATTGATTATGAATATTGTAAAATCTGGTGTAACATTATATATATAATACTTTAAACAAAGTATTTAAATAATAATGAAATCATTACTTAAAATATATATTATTCATATGAAAATAACAAAAAAAAGTGAGACATAAAATTCACTAAATTTTTAGCGCATAATATAAATACTTTGAACCTGTGCCACAATATTGCGGACTAAAGTGATTCCCCCAAAACTAATATGTCCAAAATTAAAAGTACAATAACATGCCTTGTTTACAAAATTGATTTATAGTCACATACATGCATGTAGCTGCCCGGCTAGCTCAGTTGGTAGCACACAATTCTACTGATCGAGGGGTAGTGGGTTCAATTCCTGGGCGGGGCATACTTTCATGGAACTTGGTCATGAAAATAGTTCTATGGCCATTCTCCCTCCTACCACTGATTCTTAATTATGTAGGGCAGTTGTCAGTCACTGAAGAAAGTACACACCTAGTTGTTGGTCAACAGCTAAATCTAGGAATTTAGCCTTTCTAGGAATGTGAGTAGGTTGACTGACCGACATTATATGACCTGTACAATGTATTGCACGGCATTTAACCCAAAAAAAAACAAGCTAACAAATTTACATGCATACTGAAACTCACATTTAATGTAAGTGAAGTGTGTAATCATTATAATTTGGTAGTTCAAGCTCAGTTTAATATATGTTGCACTATACTAGATTTACATGAATCTAAAGAGATGTAACCATGGATAAATTATTTTTTGGAGTTATGCTCCTTACTACTAACATTTAAGGTTAAAATTTGTTCAAATTGGCAGATTGTTAGTTTTTAGCTCGACTTAACAAAGTAAATAAAGAGCTCTCCTACTCGCCCTTGCATCCACATTTGTGTCCATATTTCTAATTAAAGATATTGTGCAGTAAAATATTTTTTACTATAACTTTTTATTTCTTAAGGTATTAACTCCAAACTTTAAATTTATGTTCCTTATTATCAACCACATCTCATGTGACAAGGTTCATAACTACAAATACATTTTTTCAGAATTATCTCCCCTTGAACTTGAAATTTTCTTTAAAAAAATTTGCAACTGTTTTATTATACCCCCCCCCCCGCAAATGAAGTTTTCGGGGGTATACTGGAACACCCTGGTTGTTGGTTGGTTGGTTGGTTTAGTTGGTCCCAAAAAATAAATAACTTAGTACGTTTATTAACCAGGTTTTCAACGAAAACCAGGTTATTGTAATGCCGAAGTCTGCGGGCGGGCGGCTGGGCGGGCGGGCGTCAACTTTTGGTTTCTGCTCATTAACTTTAGTTTGCTTTGGCCTATTGACACCAAACTTGGTGCATAGGTAGCTTATATCAAGAGGCAGCTTGGGATTGCTACCCAGGTGTCTGTGATCAAGGTCAAGGTCACTGACACTAAAAATAGAATTTCAGTTTCCGCTCAATAACTTTAGTTTGCTTTGACCTATTGACACCAAACTTGGTGTATGGGTAGCTTATATCAAGACGCAGCTTGGGATTGCTACCCAGGTGTCTGTGATCAAGGTCAAGGTCACTGACACTAAAAATAGAAATTCAGTTTCCGCTCAATAACTTTAGTTTGCTTTGACCTATTGACAACAAACTTGGTGTATTGGTAGCTTATATCAAGAGGCAGCTTGGGATTGCTACCCAGGTGTCTGTGATCAAGGTCAAGGTCGCTGACACTAAAAATAGAAATTCAGTTTCCGCTCAAAAACTTTAGTTTGCTTTGACCTATTGACACCTAACTTGGTGTATGGGTAGCTTATATCAATAGGCAGCTTGGAATTGATACTCAGGCGTCTGTGATTAAGGTCAAGGTCACTGACACTAAAAATAGAATTTCAGTTTCCGCTTAAAAACTTTAGTTTGCTTTGACCTATTGACAACAAACTTGGTGTATTGGTAGCTTATATCAAGACACAGCTTGGGATTGCTACCCAGGTGTCTGTGATCAAGGTCAAGGTCACTGACACTAAAAATAGAAATTCAGTTTCCGCTCAATAACTTTAGTTTGCTTTGACCTATTTACACCAAACTTGGTGCATTGGTAGCTGATATCAAGAGACAGCTTGGGATTGCTACCCAATTGTCTGTGATCAAGGTCAAGGTCACTGTTGCTAAATTAGAAATTCAGTTTCCATGTAATTGCTTCATTTTGCATTTATTGATTTTGTTGCTTTCAAATGAATCATTTCTGTCATATCCAAACTTGGTTGTTGAAAACCTGGTTTCGTTGCATTGCGGCGCTTCTTGTTTCTTAATGTATTTTAATAGAATTTTGCACACAAGTTCTCATTCTTATAGTTGATAAATGCAAGCAGTTTAAAATTAAGTCCAATTAAAAATGGCCGACTTGCGGCTTGAATTTTTTTAAATTTAATTTAGTAACTGTATAGTATGCTTATTTCAATAGATTTTTTTCTTATCTAATTTTATAGAATTTTGCACAGGCGTTTACAGTTGATGTGTACATGCACTTTATATCAATTCCAATTCAAAATGGCCGACTGGCTGCCATCCTTTTAATATGCCCGAAAGAATTTAGGGCATATTATGTTATACCCCCTGCTGTCCTTCCGTCCGTCCGTCTGTCCGTTAGCAATTTGGTTTCCGAAGCATAACTTAAGTTCCATTTGGCCCACATTATTCAAACTTCATAGGATGATTGTCCATATCGGGTAGAAGACCCCTATTGATTTTGGGTTTCCGGAGCATAACTTAAGTTCCATATGGTCCACAATATTCAAACTTCATACCATGATTATCCATATTGGGTAGAAGACCCCTTTTGATTTTGGGGTCACAAGGTCAAAGGTCAAGGTCACTATTACCTTAAAACTGAAAACAGTTTCCGGAGTATAACTTAAGTTTCATTTGGCCCACAATATTCAAACTTCATACAATGATTGTCCATATCGGGTAGAAGACCCCTATTGATTTTGGGGTCACAAGGTCAAAGGTCAAGGTCACTATTACCTTAAAACTGAAAATAGATCTTTTTTCTCTACTTTGTTTTCCACATTATTCATAATATGATATTTAATTGAAATATATAAACAATATAGTTTAAACAATTTAGTGTTGGGGCCTCATATTTAGCTTCTGTTTTGTATCTTCTGTTATAAGGCTGTTCTGATTATGGCTCTTACCCATTTAATAAAACCCCCTCTTTGGTTTCAAAATTTGCATTGCAGGTCTATAGAGAGTGTGTTACGTAATTGAAGAAAAATTCTGAATTTTTGGATATTGGACTAAATTTTTTTCACTAACTTGTCAATACTATATCTAAACGTCTATTGTGGGAAATAATTGGTATTTTTGCAACTAAGCCCATTCATACTTTAGCATTTAAGATTAAAATTGAGATATTTTAGTAGCTATAAATATATTTGAATTAAAGTTAGTGTGCTAAGTTAGTGTGCTAATTTATCAGCTCTGCATCTATCTACCTATAAAGGGAGATTACTGTGGATGAACTTGATTTGGAGTTTACTCCTTTATACTACTATATTGAAGGTTAAAATTTGTTCATACTGAATGTAATTATTAATGAAAAAGGTATTTGATTGTAAGTTTGCTAGCTTTTTTATCAGTTCTACATCTGCACAATTAAAAAGGGACATGAATCTGGATGAATTATTCTTAGAGTTATGCCCCTTATTAATAAGTTATAATGGTTTATTATGGGACAACAAAGTCCTGTCTTAACAGCACTTTTATCTAAATATTTTACTTGAGATTAGTGTCATGATCATCTTTTTAAAAAATTTATTAGCATCAACCATCAGTATTTTGATTTATTATTTCAGATATACAATATAACTGCATGGAAGATTGGTTTAGATGATTATGAAGAGGAAATGTATGGTCATCTGAAAGAAGATAAGTGCATATTTTTACTACATGTAGTTCATTACATATTTTTTAAAGATGGTAGCATGCAAGTCTACTGATTGAGGGGTCCTGGGTTCAATTACTTGGCAGGGCATACTTCCATGGAGCTTGGTCATGAATAACTTTCTACAGCCATTCCTCCTCCTACCAATGATTCTTAATTGTGTTGGGCAGTTGTCAGTCACTGATGAAAGTATGTGCTAAGTAGTAGTTTAACAGTTAAATCCAGAGATTTAGCTATTCCAGGAACAGTGAGTTGGTTGACTGACCACTGTTATATGACCTATACAATAAGTTGCTACGGAGTTCAACCCAACAAAACAAATAGCTTGAATGTAAAACATAGTAAGTGCATGTTTTTACATTCTCTCTTTCCAAGGGTAATTATACAGTTTACAGTTTATTTGATTATGATAGAGACCACCGGCCCATAACATGATACATACATTTGTAATAACATATACATGAAAATATGCATATTATAATGTTGAAAGACAAATATAGAATTATCATTTGACAATATTACATACATAATTATAATGTTTTAATATATACATGTACTTATATTTCATTATGCTTGTTAATTAAGTCAAAATGGCAAACAATGTGGAATCATGCTGTATTTAATAAATTACATGACATAAAGCCAACCCTTGGTTCATCTTCGTCAACAATATTTTCTAATCGCCGAGATCAAATAGTAATTACGCGATGTAGAATTGGTCATACCAGATTAACACATTCGTACCTTTTTAAAAAAGAGGAAGCACCTAAATATATACCATGTGACGAGCATGTCAATGTAAAACACGTTCTACTTGACTGTCCGGATCTTAAATGCATTCGTGACAAACATTTTAATTACTTAAAGAACTTTTTGAATCTGTTTCATTATATGCGATACTTAACTTTTTGAAAGAAATATATGTTTATAATAAGATATAGAGCTTTACATCATTAATTTAGTTAGAATTAATAGTATCATTGATTGCTTTTGAGGTGATTTGACCTTTTTGTTTTGGTGCGCCGTAAAACCCAAACAAACAGTCTATTAACATTTTGTTTCTCAGCTTCCAAGCATATACAGTAAACATTCAGTGTACAAAAATCATGATAATATACAGTAAACATTAAATCTACATGCATAATAAAATGTACCCGCTCTTTCTATTTCTTTTATTTTTTTTCCCTATTTTTCTATCTTTTCATAGGCAAGTATACAGTAAACATTCAATGTAAAAACCCATGTAGTAATATGCTGTTAACATTGAATATATCTAAACAAGTAACCACTATATCTAAACAAGTAACCACTTTTTCCATATCTTTAGATCTTTTCCTATCTTTCTATCTTTTCACACGATATTATACAGAAAAAACAACAACATAAAACTCATTCTGTTCTGTAAGTTTCATCCATTCTTGTCATGACTTAAGTTTTCAGTAATCGTACATTGTATAAAGTAAAAAATGATGTGGTTATATGCAGTTAACATTCAAATAAAATGTACCAATTCTTTTTGTTTTTTGTATAAGGCTTTTTTTACAACTTCTTAATTTTTGTATGAAATTATGAATAATTGTTCATATCGCATTTCAAAGTCGCTATTGACTCTTGAAAACGTTCAAACAGAGATAGTACTTAGTGTGTGGTCAGTATTTAAAGGGAGTTCATGATGTGCTCGCTTATTTTCTGAATTTTTACTTTTCCCATTTAACTTTTGTTTTAACTTATTTTTTACTCATTTTTTTTCATCTTAAAATTTTGGAGTATGGAATGATTATCTGCTTAACTTCAATTTTGTTTAGCCAAAGGACACCTTTTTACTTCTAGAAAATTTTGGTTCTCTGTTTTTGCTTATATTTTTTGTTATTGTAAGCTCACAGATTTTTCATCTTAGGCATCTTAAGTATTTTTGTTTTAAACTTATTTCAATTTTATTATTTTTGTTTTCTTTTTTTATCAATGACTTTGCTAGAAGTTTATTTTTACAATCTTAGAATTTTGCTTGTAGGTTTTTTTACTATTAATGTAGGTTATTTTTTACAATTTATTTTTGTTATTGTAAGCTTACAGATTTTTCATCTTAGGCATCTTAAGTATTTTTGTTTTAAACTTATTTCAATTTTATTATTTTTGTTTTCTTTTTTTATCAATGACTTTGCTAGAAGTTTATTTTTACAATCTTAGAATTTTGCTTGTAGGTTTTTTTACTATTAATGTAGGTTATTTTTTACAATTTATTTTTGTTATTGTAAGCTTACAGATTTTTCATCTTAGGCATCTTAAGTATTTTTGTTTTAAACTTATTTCAATTTTATTATTTTTTTTTTTTATCAATGACTTTGCTAGAAGTTTATTTTTACAATCTTAGAATTTTGCTTGTAGGTTTTTTTTTACAATTAATGTAGGTTATTTTTTTACAATTTAAGGTTTTACATGCGATAACACTAGGCACTGGTCAAATGGAGATTGGTCGATATGACTTGATCACGGGAGTCTTACCTCTCCAATTGATATAAACTGAGTCTGTGATGTGTTAGCATGTTGTTTTTTATCTATTTTACTTTATTTTTGTTTTCTTTTTATCAATAATTTTGCTAGTATTTTTTTTTATATCAGTTTTTTGCTTTGTAGATTTTTTATATGCCCGAAAGAATTTCGGACATATAATGTTGTACCTTCTGGCATTTGTCCCTCCTTTACCAATTTGGTTTCCGGAGCATAACTTAAGTTCCATCAAGGTCATAGGTCAAGGTCACTATTACCTTAAAACTGCTAACAGTTTGCATAGCATGACTTAAGTTCAATTTGGCCCACGATATTCAAACTTCATAGAAATATTGTTTTTATCAGGTAAAAAACCCTATTGATTTTGGGTTCACAAGGTCAAAGTCACTATTACCTAAAACTGGAAACAGTTTCCTGAGCATAACTTATGTTTCATTTTGTCCATATTATTCAAACTTCATACGATGATTGTCCATATCAGGTAGAAGACCCCAATTGATTTTGGGGTTTCAAGGTCAAAGTCACTATTACCTTAAAACTGAAAGCAGTTTCCAGACCATAACTTATGTTCCATTTGGTCCACATTATTCAAACTTCATTCAAAGATTGTCCATAACAGGCAGAAGACCCCTATTGATTTTGGGGTCAAAGGTCAAGGTCACTATTACATTTAAACTGAAAACAGTTTCTGGAGCATAAGTTAAGTTCCATTCGGTCAACAATATTCAAACTTTATAAGATGATTGTCCATATCGGGTAGAAGACCCCTATCGATTTTTGGGTCACAAGGTCAAAGGTCAAGGTCATTATTTACTTTGAACTAAAAATAATTTCCTGAGCATAACTTAATTTTCATTTGGTCACCAATGTTCAAACTTCATATGAGGATTGTCCATATCAGGTAAAAGACCCCTATTGATTTTGGGGGTCACAAGGTCAAAGAGGTCAAGGTCATTACTACCCTAAAACTTTTTTTCTATTCTTTGTTTCCCACAATTATTCATAAAAAACAACTCTTTCTGGCATATAATGCTCCGCCCAGCGGTGCTCTTGTTTTAAGTTGATGTAGGTTATTTTTTTACAATTAAAGGTTTTACATGCGATAACATTAGGCACTGGTCAAATGGAGATTGGTCGATATGACTTGGTCACTGGAGTCTTACCTCTCCAATTGATATATACAGAGTTGGTGATGTGTTAGCATGTTTTTTTTCTTTATTATATCATTTTTCTTTTCTTTTTTATTATGAACTTTGCTAATAGTTTATTTTTTTTTAATCTTAGAATTTTGCTCGTAGGTTTTTTTTACTATGATGTAGGTTATTTTTTTACAATGTATGGTTTTACATGTGATAACACTAGGCACTGGTCAAATGGAGATTGGTCGATATGACTTGATCACTGGAGTCTTACCTCTCCAATTGATATAAACAGAGTCTGTGATGTGTTAGCATGTTGGTTTTTTTTATCTATTTTACTTTATTTTTGTTTTCTTTTTATCACTTTTTATAATTTTGCTAGGTTATTTTTTTTTCAATCTTAGAATTTTGCTTGTAGGTTATTTTTTAAAATTTTTGTACAATATTTTTTTAAATTTTTTTTTATCCTAGTGTAGTTACTGTTTTGATTAATTATAATAATTTAGTTTACTAATGATTTTTGTAATGGACGATTTTGTGAGTGAACGACACTACACGGACAAGTTGACACAGTGCGGCGAGGAAAACACCTGTCATTGTTCTGGTCACAGCCAGTCAATGACTAAGACAGTACTCGTTACTGACAGTACATTTAGATACTGACAGTAGGTTGAATTGTCTTGTCAATCACTTACAAAGTCATTTTGTTTTTTGAATATTTTTGAAGGTTATTATTAAGTGATAATTTTATCAAATTTTTTCTGTATGTTTAGACTTATTTAATTACACTTATGAGTTAAAATTTTATTTTTAACATCAAGGTGTTTTTACAATTTTTATGATAAATATAAATATTATAACTTTAAAGTTAGTAGCTTCGTCATTTTGATTTCTTTTCAGCAATAATTTTGCTAGGGTTTTTTTTCAATCTTAGAATTTTGCTTGTAGGTTTTTTTTACAATTTTTGTACAATATTTTTTTTAAATTTTTTTTTCTATCCTAGTGTAGTTACCGTTTTGATTAATTATAATAATTTAGTTTACTAATGATTTTTGTAATGGACAATTTGTGAGTGAACGACACTGCACGGACAAGTTGACACAGTGCGGCGAGGAAAGCACCTGTCATTGTTCTGGTCACAGCCAGTCAATGACTAAGACAGTACTCGTTACTGACAGTACATTTAGATACTGACAGTAGGTTGAATTGTCTTGTCAATCACTTACAAAGTCATTTTGTTTTTTGAATATTTTTGAAGGTTATTATTAAGTGATAATTTTATTAAATTTTTTCTGTATGTTTAGACTTATTTAATTATACTTATGAGTTAAAATTTTATTTTTAACATCAAGGTGTTTTTACAATTTTTTGTGATAAATATAAATATTATAACTTTAAAGTTAGTAGCTTCGTCATTTTGATTTCTTTTCAGCAATAATTTTGCTAGGGTTTTTTTTTCAATCTTAGAATTTTGCTTGTAGGTTTTTTTTACAATTTTTGTACAATATTTTTTTTAAATTTTTTTTCTATCCTAGTGTAGTTACCGTTTTGATTAATTATAATAATTTAGTTTACTAATGATTTTTGTAATGGACAATTTGTGAGTGAACGACACTACACGGACAAGTTGACACAGTGCGGCGAGGAAAACACCTGTCATTGTTCTGGTCACAGCCAGTCAATGACTAAGACAGTACTCGTTACTGACAGTACATTTAGATACTGACAGTAGGTTGAATTGTCTTGTCAATCACTTACAAAGTCATTTTGTTTTTTGAATATTTTTGAAGGTTATTATTAAGTGATAATTTTATTAAATTTTTTCTGTATGTTTAGACTTTTTTAATTATACTTATGAGTTAAAATTTTATTTTTAACATCAAGGTGTTTTTACAATTTTTTGTGATAAATATAAATATTATGACTTTAAAGTTAGTAGCTTCGTCATTTTGATTTCTTTTCAGCAATAATTTTGCTAGGGTTTTTTTTTAATCTTAGAATTTTGCTTGTAGGTTTTTTTTTACAATTTTTGTACAATATTTTTTTTTTCTATCCTAGTGTAGTTACTGTTTTGATTAATTATAATAATTTAGTTTACTAATGATTTTTGTAATGGACAATTCGTGAGTGAACGACACTGCACGGACAAGTTGACACAGTGCGGCGAGGAAAGCACCTGTCATTGTTCTGGTCACAGCCAGTCAATGACTAAGACAGTACTCGTTACTGACAGTACATTTAGATACTGACAGTAGGTTGAATTGTCTTGTCAATCACTTACAAGGTCATTTTGCTTTTTTTGAATATTTTTGAAGGTTATTATTTAATGTTAGTTTTATCAAATTTTTTTCAGTATGTTTAGACTTATGTAATTATATTTAACAAGTTTAAATTCTATTTTTAACATCAAAGGGTTGTTACAATTTTTATGAAAAATGTAAATATTATAACTTAAAGTTAGTAACTTTAGTTAGAAGCAAGTTATTGGGACTTATTTAATTATACTTAACAAGTTTAATTCTTGTTTTGTTACATCATAGTGTAGATATACTATTTTTGAGGAAAAATATAAATATTTTTACTGTAAATTAGTAATAAATCGATTTTTATTGGAAGGTTTTTGAGTGAACGACATTGCACAGACAAGTTGACACATTGCGCCAGGAAAGCACCTGTCATTGTTCTGGACACTCAATTTTTAAGAGTGGACAGTAGGTCTTATGCCCCCTTGTTGCTCATAGTGGTAATTGGGAGGTATATTTTTCGCCGGTCAGCATGACTAAGACAGTACTGGTTACAGCACAGTTATTTTATATACTGCACTGTAGGTCCAGTTATTTTATATACTGCACTGTAGGTTGACTTGTCTAGTCAATCACTTGTTAAGTCATTTTTTTTTGAACACTCTAATACATAGTTATATTTTTTTTCATTAAAAGTTGTCAAATTAAGATCAATTTTTGATAAATTAAGACTTGGTAAGCAGCACATCAACTTTTATTTCATTCTTGTATTTTTTAAGTTGGTTTGAATATTTCCTGGAACATTGTTTCAATGCATTCTTAATATTTTTATACTATGATAGAAGCTTGTTGTGTATCAGTCAATTTCAATTTGCAAAGGTTTAAGTTAGATGAAATTTTATTTCTGAAAGTATGTGTATATCAACCTGAAATCTGTAGACTCCGTGGCTTATTACCTAAAGGGTTTAATATTTGTCCACTTATTTCTATATATATATATTCCCCTTGCAGCATTTTTTGTTTTTACATCATTGACCTCAATTATTGTTTGAGGTTAGTTGAACAATATTTAGCCATCATTGCTCACTTGTCAAATGTTCTACACAGCATAAAGTCTGCACAACCAACAAAGCTAGCAGCTAATCAGCTCATTTGTCCAACAAAGTGTTTATTTTTGTTGAAATTCTCTCTTTTTTCTCTTAATGATTGTACTGAAAGTTGAATATTGGCCCCAACTGATGGTTAAAACCATCTTGTACACTATAAATTATTGAACATATCCAATTAACATCATTGTTCCCTTTTCCAAAGAATCTGTATACATAACACACATACACAAATGCAATTTTTTCTTACAAGGGTCACATTCAAGTGACCTTCTCTTTATAATATTCATGAAGAAATCATTATGTTTAGTAACTTGTTTACATTGTCTACGTCACACAATTTGAAATGAGCCGTCCAATCACAGACTGTGAATAATACCGCTGTCAATCAGCTCACAAACCTTGGTCTTAAAATTGAAATTGTGTGAAAAATGCTATTAATAGTGTTTTCATTTAGATTTAAATGCACAGCCAAAGCTGTGCATTTATTGGTCTACACAAAGGTCATTTCATTGTGACCCTCCATGCAAACCTTAGAGATCCTGTATTACAATGCTCACACACAAGTGACTGGTGTACACACTATTTATTGTAAATATATATAACATTAGTTTTTCTTCTGCCATTCCAAATAGCTTCTTTGCTTACATACACTACATGAATCAAGGCATGCCCTACCTTATCCTACATAACATCATTGTTTCCTTTTCCAAAGAATCTGTATACATCACACACATACAAAAATGTAATCTGATTAAAACCCTAGATTTTGTAGTTTGACTACTTTTTCCAATATTTATCCTACATAATGAAAAGCAATATTTGACTTTTAAATTTTAACTTAGCAAAGTGTCACATGCACCGAGCGGAAGGCAACAATATAAAAATTAATGAATCGATTACACAATATGAATAATATGTACTAACTAAATGTATTTATTTTTTTTTTCCCTCGAGGACTTCCTTGACCTAGGATTGTGGTCAAATAAAAGAAATAAGAAAGACGAACCATGAAATGCATACAAAACAAATAGTGATTGAATGAAATATGAGTTCCAACTATATTAAACCAACACCCCAACTCATGAGTTCCACTTTGAACATATAAACCTTGAGTTACGACTCACAATATACATCAACAGAGTTCCAGCTCACAGTGCGTCCAAGCTATACCTAGCTTATAACAATAAAGAACCATATAAACTATGTCAGCCAGGTGTTACAGCTACATTAATGTCCAACACCAGACGCAAACCACCTCTTCCTCAATACAACCAGTTACAAGTAAAAAATTGCTGCTAAATGCAGCAAAGGGATTGTCACGGCAAACAAAAAAGAATGATTAAGTATAATCTAAAGGTAACTCAAAAGAGCATTATATTGAATTGTCATGTTAAGGTTTTTCAGTAATTAAAAGGTAACTTGTCATAAAACGTTTTTCTGTTCAAATGTAACAATCTCGTTCCAAAAGCCTAGTAAGATTCTCGATACTAGTTAGATTGAGAATCTTGACAAATTTGGAGTACGCGAATGGTCTGGATCTAGACACCATCTTTATGCCGACAGGATGTTTGGTTTTAGTTGGATTTATTTCCAGTAATTTATATTTGCATGACGCTTAAAAAGATCGACAGAAGGGAAAACATAGTTCTTCAGAACAGAAGCTATTTACATGACTTATCGCTTCTGTTTAGTCAAGTGCTCCTCACATTGCGGATCTGTTCTTACCAATCCGTGTAACCAATCATCTAACTAATGCATAACTGTCCAGCATCTTTGAATTTCGACATTTTGATTTTACAGGCGTGAACATTTGTTGCATCTATTGCATTTATTTATTAATCACGAGACAGTCATGCAATCTAAATGTGTGTGTCTTTGCCTTGAAATAGAAATATCAGTTTGCGCATAGTATTTAAGCAGAGGTAAAGAGTCAGCGAGTGAATCTTTCAAACCAGTGTATTAGAGAGTAGTCATACCTTTACTTGTTACGGAAGAATTTTGTTGCCGGATACACGAAAGGATTTAACATGTATTTTAATTCCGAAAAGATGCACTTAAATACAAAAGGCAAGCTATTTCGAATAGAAATCATTTTTCTTAATAATGAATTCACTCGGACTCGAGAAAACATACTCCATTCGAACAAATTAAAAACTGGCGAGCTTTTCACCTAGGTGTAAATGTCCGTCATTTTAACTCTCTTAAAATTACCTGGTCCGTCTGGTCAATAGTCCGTCAATATAGTACCAAACTTTTCATAATTAAAAAAAGTCTGCAAAAATAATCTTACATCTGCTCGATCTATAACCAGAAGCAAGTTCAATTACACAAAACGCTACAGTACGTTACATAACAATGCATTCGGAACTCCTCGGTCATACATTTGTTTACTTTAACGCCGGACATTTCAAAATAGCGTCCAAATATGTCCGAGATTATTCGCAGCAAATGGACGAGGACTTCCAAATGTATCGTTGCGGAACGTTCTATAACGTTAGCAGTTACTGAACTCAACCCTGGTCCGTAACTCTTATGCTCTTAAAATTAACTGGTCCGCTGCACTTAATCATAGTTAGAAAAGATCGCCAATAGAGCTCAGTAAGAGTAAGAATTAAGAGTCAATGTTACACGATTACGCTTCTTTATTTATACAGTCGGCTAATAAGAAAAAAAGGTATATTATTAAAATATATGAATCATATCAAATTAGTTTTCAAATGATAAATGCTCTAACAGTTGAAATATATAATATTTACAACAATATGTGATGAAGCAATCGACGATTCTTTTAATAGTTAAAGTCTGCAAAGTTATTTCTTAAAATATAATTTCGATATTGGTGTCTTATCTTTTCAAATAAAATATTGGCAAATATCAATAATATATGTACTATACACACATTATGATACGCATATTTGTTAAACTGTATCCGTATACTAAACTGGTCTCCTGGTCCGGTTGGTTCGCGATTTATACCTACCCCTTTTCGTGTGATTCGAAAGGATTTGCGGAAATGTGTTGATATAAAACGCTGATTTTTCGTGTGTTGCATTGTTGCAAGAAAAATTGTTTATATGGATTCCCCCAAAAATGATTTTTCTATTTAACTTTTAACGGAAATGGGCTGTACTATGACTGCATTAAAAACAATAAATTTGTCGGCAGTGGAAATCGAAAGAATTTTTATCATTTTTTATCACGTGACTTTTGCCCATTGCTATCAAAATCTACCCACCACAATATCACGGCGTTGAGACGCCGTGAAATAAGCTAGCTTATCTATGACTCTCACGCAATAGCCCAAGAGAGAGAACACAAGCCCATAATTCTTGTAGCACTTAACAACAATAGATACCTAATTAAGGAGAGCAAAGTGAACAGTCTGGAATCACTAGTCTGACCCCAATTTTTGTTGTTTGTTCTGTTTTGTTTAACACCCTTGCAACACATCGTAAAAGTCATACAACAGCAGTCAATCAACCTACTCACTCCTCCTGGAAAGGATAAATCTCTGATTTAGCTGTAAATCAACTACTAAGCACATACTTTCATCAGTGACTGACAACTGCCCTTCATAATTAAAAATCATTGGTAGGAGGGAGAATGGCTTGGAGAAAACATTCGCGACCAAGCTTCACGAAAGTATGCCTTGCCCAGAGATGGAACCTTCGACCCTCTGTTGATTTCCGCTATTTATACCCACCTGATGCCCGCGTGCATACCTGACCTGAAATCTGATAGGTCCATAAATACATTTGATGCTCTTTGAAACTCTTGCACGGGAAGCTCATTTGCAAGCGTTTACATTGTTCTGAATGAGCGTCTACTGTTACTTGTTTACAAATGTTGCCTGGCTTACAATGGAGGTAACCTTACATGGAGATGCTATAATGCAGTCATGACCATAAGTGTCGCAAAAGAAACAGTTTTTCGGGTTTCTCTTCTCTGCTTTTATTTATTTCAGGTTGAAATTATCATGTGAGGTATGAGGGACTGATGTCTGTAGACCAAGGAGGTTTGGTTGGCTTTTGTCTTTATGGTAGAAACAATATAATTTGTAAAACTGTCATCTCTAGAGCAAAAAGTCAATGACAGTAAGATCAATTGTATTGCTGTAATTTTCATCTTACTGCTTGCATTATAAGAGTAAGATTATACTTACTTCTGTTAAAGTTAACTTCACATCCATTCCACAACAATTCTTATTTAGACTCCCTGGGAAAAAAATGTTGACATGCTTCATTAACATACTATATCACTGGTTTAGTGCAAAAAGGTGGTAACTCAATATTAGAAAAGAGCAAGTTACAACTGTTTTGCGCTAAACCTGTGATATGTGCTCTCCTGGCATTTACATGTATATTGATAACACAGTACCATGTAAAAAGTAGGATGTAGACTATAGGCATGCTCCGCAAGGATGCTGTGTATTGGTAGCTAGCAATTTTATAAGGAACTGTCTGCTATGATCGAGAAAGATGAATCACTTGCTAGTCATAAGGAGCAAGTTTTTTTCTTGCTAGCTGTATCATTCAGAATGTTTTGGCCTTCAAAACGGCTACCCCCTGTTGGAATGAGTTTCTTTTTCAACAATACTGATATATTTCATTAAATGCATATATTTTGTCCAAGCTTTTAAAAAAGAATAATTTGGTAGTGATACTTGGTTTGAATGTTTTTCATTGGTTACAATTCTGAACTTTTTGTTTGAGAAAGTCATCATTTTGGATTTGCTAGCTTGAAGCAAACTGTTCTATAGACCTCTATGCGATTCAAAAAGTGCTATAGCTAGTGATTGCCTTGCGGAACGTGCCTTATGTACTTGCCAAGAAAGCTGTATGATCCAAAGAAGTCCAGGAAACCTTTAGTAGGAAGAGCTGGCCATCATATATATGACCTAAATATGTGTTGAATACGACTTTTGGCATTTGTGTACAGAGGATGCCATTCCAGTACTGGTTCTTCCAAGGGAATGCTGCTTTGGTGAATCATCCACTTCATATTTTTCTGACGCTAAATCAAGTGTAAAAAACTAACCCATTAAATTTGTAGTATATGTATTTTACAAAGGGAGATAATTTATGATGTTACAAGTCAATTTGACAAACTTATTTTAGCCAATTTGAATTGATGCTGAACCCCTACAGTTAGTAATTATCTATAGATAACGGCACATACCAAATTAATGGAGACCGTTTTTTGTCCTCTAAATTGAAATGCATGTCTATGGAAAGTATTTCCTGCAATTGCAGAAAAATTTAGAGTTTTCTGATTTGAGAAGGAAAATGCTAGTTATGATTGTTTACAAATTTTTAACTTATTAAAAAGAACAGTACTGTAATTGAAAATATTTTATGGGGTTCAGATTCAAAGCAAACTCCCTGTACATGTAGACTTGTTTATAATAAATGTAGTATTTAGTGTTTATTGTAGTGTAACAAGACTGTTATGTTATTTGTAAGGGAGATAACTCACTTTAAAATATTTGGTACAATACAGTAACCTTACAGTATCAGCTCCCTTGAACATCTTTGATCTTTAATCACTGCTTTGTGATCATTCAAACCTTCTCTATACTGAATTAAAATGTACTGTTTTCATAATTGAATTATTTTTTTAATTTTTGGATTTGTCTCCTACATTTCAGAATTTCACTGATGATGTGACCAACTGATGATTACTGATGTTAATTACTGATAATGTTTGCTCTTTGGTTGTAAACAAGTGATGTAAGTGTTACAGCTAAGTACTATCTTTTTTAATTTGGCTTAATGCAATGATGTTCCTACTCATTTTGTTTTAAAAATCAATCTTTATGCAAAAGTAAAAACAAGTTAAAATAGATTTGAAATTGTTAAGATGAAAAGGATTTATTGGAATATTGGTCTAACTGAAAATGACATGTTTGGTTTAATTTACATTTTAGGACACTTGAAAAGTATTCATTACATAGTTTAATGTTTCACTAAGCCACTGGTTTGTCTAACTTCTAATTGAATTTCTTTTTACCTATTTGTTCAATAAAACCATCATACAGTACCCACCAAAAGTTAAGAGACAAAAATATTTTTTTTTACTATTCTTGAATTTTGATTATTATTTTTACAAAATCAATTTTTGTTAATATATTTAAATATGGCTTATGATAAAATGAAAATAAACTTTATGAATGCAACACATTAATTTTTTTATAAGTTTCAGCATCTGACTTCCTTAAGCCTCCGAAACCATGTTTACTGTAATTATTTTCCATAGCAAAGCTTTTATGCTACTTTTGAAGTCTCAATTATAATCTAAATATAAAGCAAAACTAAAGAGCCTTCCTGAAGAAAAAGTTATCTAGTTTTAGATAAAAGCTATTCAGTAAGCCTAAAAAGTAAAAATGTTTCCAAAGTTTTTGTGGATACTGTATATATGCCATCAACAACTTTATGATGTACTGGACCAATTTCAGACGTTTTGAAGGATTAAAGGAACACTTTAAAGGAACATATAGTATTAAAGCACAAATCATAATTGAACAAAAAAGCACTGATCACTGATTTTATTGTTTGCTCAGATAATTTACTTAAGGTGACTCAAATATCAAGCTCTCATGTGTTTTTTTTCTTCCTATCCGTTTTGACTTACCTTTTCTCAAGAAGCAGACATCTTTCCTTTATGCTAATGGAAAGTCAGTATCCATTACAAATCTCCCAATAAATTTGTTGTTGATTTCATATCATTCATTTCTAGGATCCTGATGTTGCCTACCCTCAATGAGTTCAATACTTGAAGCAGCATGTCAGTCACCTTATAGAGTGTTTGTGCAAATAGTTCAATGTTTAAACTAATTTCTGGTAAGTGTATCAAATTATATTACTTTCTTTAACTTGTCTACATGCTGTTGTTCCTCTTGCTCTTTTTTGGTTGGTGTATACACTGTAGCAACACATTGTATAGGTCACTTTACAATGGTCAATTAACTTACCTTCTTGGAAAGGCTAAATCTGTGGATTAAGCTGTAAACCTGTTCACTCTACCATTTTACTCCAGGAAAACCCAGAAAAATAAAAAAGCAGGTAACTGTGCGAAAAGTTAGCACGTCAGCAGGATTCCTAATTATACCCTGACAGTGACCCCATATTCTTCACGGTGTATTATCTTCTCACATCTGTTTGGGTCAAGCTTATCAGATACAGGGCATGATTACATTATAACCTTTATTCTATGAATCCTAAGAAAGTCTAAGTTAAGTTAAAAACGAGCATTTATTTGATTAGGATTCACATTCTTTTTTTTCTTTAATGAAATGATTACTAAGTAATACGAGAAATTAAGGAAAACATACATAAATTAATTTGTACAAAACTATTTCTGCTATTTCTTTTTTTGCAGACAGAAAAAGGTGCTTTTAATATCAGTTTCTGCTAGAGTAGACAAAAAAACAATGAAAATCTAAGTCTGCACATTTTACACAGAAACAACAAAGTATAATCAAATTGCATGTAAAGTAACAATGATGCTGGGTCAAAAATTCCTTTCTTATTTTTGGGGGGCTGTTTACAGAATATTAAATTTTGTCGGTTAAACGCCATAAGGGCTCAACAAGGTTTTTTGGCAAAAACGACATATTTACATTTATCTTTCCCTTTTCATTATACATATTTGTCATTTTAATGACAAGGATGTTTTACATTTCACAAGGCAAAAGAAAGGCTATTTGTTGTGATGAGCCCTGTTAGTTATCCATAATGAGGTATCAATTGGCAGCCAAAAGGGCTCATCTGTACTTAATATACATTTTTTTTTCTGTAAAAGGGAAATAATAATGAGTTTTCAGTGTTGTCATATTGAAGTCAAACCAATATAACACCATGTGATAATTAAAGAACTGTGTACAGAATAACACATTTACCTGATAATCCGTTTTGTTCCCTATCAGGATAAACTAATTGTCATGCATCCATAAGGGCTCATCAACACATATTGTAGTACTGAGCGTATTCATTCAATATTTCATATTTAAATGCAAAACATTAAATGAAATTCAACATTGTGAATAAGTACAATGTCTAGCAGTGTCATCTTTTGTTATATTTGTTTTATTGACTCATCAGCACCTAAAGTATTATCAGCCAAAAGAGCTTGTCAGCATTACATGAACATTATCATAAATGGTATACTATGTCAGTTTATACCTAAACTAATATGCAGTTCAAAAGACCTGACTTGTATCTTCATTATAATGGAAAACGTTTTAAAATCGAACGATTAACTAAATTTTACATGAAGTTTTTTTTCCATTTTTCTGAAAATGTTAAAAAATGTTGTTGAGACCATATGGAGTTTAACCGACAAAGTCTGATAGTACAATACATTGAATATGGGCAATATGAATCTGATATCAATCATAATCATACTGAACTGATTTTAGCTATGTTTAATTAAATTTATGTCAGCTGAACAGAATATACTTAAACATTACATTCTATGCACATAAATTAATGTTATAACCATTGTGATCTTTATGTTACTTTTAGCAGGTTGGTCACATTGCCCGATTGGGCTTTAATTCATCGAAGGACACAAAAAACCGATTAAACATCGAAATATTACGTATGTCTATTGTATCTAAGCATACACCCACGTTTAACGCATGTAAACAATGTATATATCGAGATATTTAACTCTGATTTAAACCTGTATCAATTTTGCCGATAGTACAGCGTCGCTTATCTACCGTGTGTGACGTCATCATAGTCCTTTCGATTAAATTGTGTTATAACAGTCAATGGATTGTAATATTTACACGTCTGTCAATTAATCAGTCGCAAAACCATTTTGAAATTAAATATCCATTTTCTATTTATTATTACATTTTCTACATGACTTTTTAATTTTATATAAAATAGTTAAATAACTAGGCTATATTAATGTAAAGCACTTTTTATATTTGATTGCATTCATCGCACAATTCCAAGATATCAAGTAGGTATATGTAATATACTTTTTATTTGCGTGAATATTAATCTAGACTTTGTCGAGTCGAAAAATCATAGAAATAAAAATTGATAGAATGTCTTTATAATGCTGGTTGTGCGATTATATTGAATGATGATAACGGAATTCTAAACCTCGCTATTTTTGCACAAAAAACCAACAACAATATTTTAATGCATAATTTGACCTTGTTCGCCTGAACGGTCATCTGCAAAACATTTACCTTATCTCCAATATATCGCGTAACATATGTCGGCGGATTAAAAATTTCTTTCGAATTCACAGCATGACGGCTGTGAGACAATGTTGAAATTGATTGAGAGTGCGGTATGTATACTTTGTATATTAATGTCAACGCAAGAGTGACAGTCAACACGTGTTAGGATTTGAGAGTCTGTGTCCATGGAAACATATGCAATAATATCAATGATTGGTGTCACACGAGAGTAATTGATAAGATATTTTGATGCACCGTTAACTTTAAATATGTTGATTTAGTAAGCAAGGTTCCCCACGGGGAACAATAAATTCGTACAAGATGACAAAAAAGTCCCGCGTTGTACCTCTATTTATTGGATTAAGAAACTGGTCCTTAATATAGACTAAGATCGCACAGCCAGCAAATTGCATTAGTTACGCATGACCTGTCAAAAGGCTATCGCCAATTATATACTTGTTAATTATAGTTAATATTGGTCTGAATAATGATGTTAGAAAATAATAATTTGATTCGGAGTTGATATTGTTTTTCACGGAAGTCAATTTGCGACGCTACTATCTCTGTTTTTACTAGTTTGTAAGACAAATATATAAATAGTTGAATTTACCGAAGAGAAATAATATATTATGTGATTTTATTGAAACTTAAATTCTCATAGGGAAAGACGAAAAAAGCATGAAAATATAACAAAGGGAATTATTACGAACTAAACAAAACATACGATATGAAATTATATACTTCGTCCCCGAGTTGTGTTCGTTTGGAACAAGTCATCTTTATCTTTTTAGAAACCAAAGTGAGTGCAGTCCCTCGAACGAAGATGGAATTCTTATGAACCATTATAATAAAGTTTTTTAAAACATAAGTTGCATCGGAATTAATGTTTAAACATTCTGTGATAATTAATCAGAACTGGTGCTGAAGAAATCTGAAACCACATGATCAACTGTAAGTAATAAATTCTCATTTTCATAAGAATATTGGCTCCAAACTAATACTTCATATTCGCTTAAATTGATATCATGAAAGTATTATAGAAGAGTCGCCAGAAAAAAGCATTCATTAATAAACAGTAAAAACAAACTAAGTTGTAAATAGCAATTCTTAAATTAGCATTTATTTCTAATTACAAGTGCATGACACAATTTTTCCATATTACAATATATAGAGAAAAAAGGTCTCAGACACCTGTTCAACAGTCATAGTTTTTTAATCATCACCACATTCACAAATAATGCGCGATCGTCAAAATTCTTTCGCTGTTCAATCTAGTAAGGATTATTCTACATAAAATACTTTTTATTTGAAAAAAAATCGATCTATATCTTCTCTACATATGTTATAATACTTGAAACTTGGTATCTTTCACCTGTGTTTCTAATAGCCGCTATCAGGATGTAGGGCTACGATGACCTCATACCGATTCCGGTCACGAACGATAACCTATGCATATCTTTATGCAGGTGTGTTACGCCCAAGGGTTAAAATTCGTATTGTGCCGTTATTTGATGACCAAATTTCGCGAAAGTTGGGATAATATTTTATAATTATCTATATTTTTTGAAAATTGATGAATTACAACTAGGGAATTTGAACTTTAAGAAGTTAGATGACAAGAGAATAGGCTCAAATCGTATACTTCAGAAAAAACGTAGTCACTAGAACATTAACTAAATTCTAAATGAAGGTTGTTTCCATGCGTTTGAACAGGCTAAAAAACTTACAAAAAACACATTTTCAAAAAAAAATTCAGTTTCACTTGGCCGATTGTCTTGAAAATCGTTGGATATTTTCAATTTGATAATACAGAATGAAAAAATTGTACTTAACCAGAAAATATTTAGCCATTTCTTGGATGACATTTTCAAGTATTTCTACTTTCACTTTCAATATATTACATGTAAAATCACTAAAATTCAATTGCACGAAATGCAGCAACTCTTTACACTTTGATATTTTCTTTTCATACTATAACTCTTCTTCAAAAACTTTATGAAAAAAATAATATAAATACACGTTTGCACAATTTTCGTCAATTTTGACCTCATTTCCAGGTCATATAATCAACTAGAATCTTATAGAAATTTAAGTGATTTGCATGTCTGTGTCAGGCCATTCTTAAAAATATGTTTGTTTGCGGTAACATAACATAGAATGTATACCATAGTTACAGAATAAAACATGGGATGAAGTCATTGGTCTCTTTCTCCTTGCACCTTGTTGTGGTGTATCTATGAGATGACGTTTTGGTCTCTTTGTGTTAGGTGATGGCAAATCAGCAATGCACAGAAACTGTGCCTCCGTACCAAAATTGTATTTAATTTCTCCATGTACATGTAACTTGTTGAAATTAAAAAATATTGCAAAAGCTGTATTCACTACTGGCATGTATTTATTTTTGTACAGTGCATCTTCAGGATTCAGAAATTGATATAACATTTACATGTTTAGGCTTATCAGCAATCAAACAATAAAGAGAGTCTGCAGAGTCTGGTGGTCAGTGTTTATGTAATTTATGGCCCAACTGCTGTGTCTAAATGGCCTGTGGCATTTAGCAGTTACTTTATAATTGAGCACCCAGCATTCATTTAACAGTAACAGGATTCTCAATGTTGAGAGGTTTTCCTGGAGTAAAGTGGTAGACTGTGTTACTAGATGCATACTTTCATCAGTTACTGACAATTGTCCTACATGATTTACAATCAGTGGTAGGAGAAAGAATGACCGTAGGAAGTATTTCATGTACAAGCTCTGCAAAAATTAGTTATCTCATTTACCAATAAATAAATCAAAATGAACGATTTAATATACTTCGAGTTACTTGTGATGGCTTCAAACTTTGTATTTACAAGGTTTTAACTGTATAACTTAGCCATAATGAAGTACCAGTATTCTGATTTAAGAATTTACATGGGTAGGACCATAACTAAGTATGAAAGTTGTGTTCTGACCCAATTGTCATTGTTATTGTAATGTACATTTGTAATTGCAAAACTCTAAATAGAGGACAATAAATACATTTTTCAATCAAATGAACCAAGGATAAATACATTTTGTAATTCCATTAAACTTTTTATTATAAATTTGATGTTTTCAGGATGTCAACAATATGATGTCATATCAAGCAGTGTACACGCTTTTGATGGAATATAATCCACTTGATGACTTGCAGGAAGGAATTGAAAGACCAGTTTGCTTGGACCAGCACAGTTACACAGAAGAAAACATGGTAAGATCTTACAACATTTACTACTTGTTTTTTCCAAGTCAATGCTGTCTTTAAATAGTGATATCTTTCACCCCTTAAGTAATACATACACAATAATTAATCAGCAACTCAATTGAGTTATTTGATAAAGAATTGCGATGAGAAATGACCAAATATGTTATCACTCAATCAACCTGTCCTGTCATTAGTAAATCTTCTACAAAACTGTTGAAAGAAGTGAGACTGGTCTTGAGGTCTGAGTTTTAGAAAACTAATTGTTTCTGGCTACAGTATTTAGTGTATAATCTTTTATGTTGCAAAAAGAATATCCTGAGATAATGGAAAATTTGTAAGATTTTATCAGTGTTATTTTAATTGTTGCTGCAATATTGTTAAGCAAAAAAATTTCACTGTTCAAATTTAAATTAACTCGGTCAATGTCAAATTTTGTAAGCTAGATCCATTCCAAAATTAGTGTACTTATTTTTGCACTTTTAAATAATTTTCATGCTACATATAAGTACTTACTTTACCCTTAAAGCCACTAATGGAAAACAAAATCTTTATCGTCAAACTAAAAATAAGTAATACTATCCAAAAAAAACCAACAATAGAATTTAACTGTCTTGGGGTTATAATAACCCTCTCTAGCGGGTTCCCTTGCAGAGGCCAAATTTGTCAAAATATCAATTTCTTATAAAAGTGGGGTACTTTTATAACATTAAGATTAGTGCAGTGCATGCAAGTTTTGAGTACGCAAATATCTAAACTAATGCTAAAAAGAAATGCCTCATTTCAACTAGGTAATAATTTTGGCGATTCAGAGTAACAAGAGAAAACATTAATGTTGTTAGCCTGTAAGAAGTCCTTGGTGACGTGTGCAACGTGAGATCTGTCGTTTTTTATGCTGATAGACAAAGTCTTGACGTTGCCAGAATATAGAGACACAGAACATAATAGCTGGTCGATGTGATGTGTTCGTGTGATTATCTTGGCAAACAACAGTTGTGACTAAAACTCATTTTGAGACACTGTTATCAGGGTGTTACATAAGTCCAAATATGACTTATCATTGAACACTACATTCTTCCAACACCATGGCTGCAAGATACGAGCGTAGAGATAGATGTTAATGATGGTGGCATAACTTTAGAACTAGTCAGCTGTACAGTTTATGCCAAACAAGTAGATTTCCCATTGTTTGTTGACTTATTTGGCATAAACGATTACCGTTTCACTACACATAATGTAGATACTGTAGTACTCTGGCTATGATTCTTCAAGTGGTTCACTGTTGCTGACAAATTGCAATTCTAGTAAATACTCCTGAAAGCTTCAGCTCTTAAGCTTCAACACCAACAATGTAATCTGAGTAGTGCTGGGTCTGGCTGCTCGGATGTTTCAGGGGGCAGGGTTCACAGCTGCTAACAGATTGTGGTTATAATAAGACAGTCAAGCAAAACTTGTATGACTTGATTTTAAAGATTAATATCATCTGATATATTCATATAAATAAACAACAGTTATACATAAGTCTACCACTGATTATACAATAATGTTTGTCGTTCTCTAGACCAGTAAAACACGGTTCAAGTACGGAAAGACTCTTTAGAATGCAAAAATCTAACTATTTGCCAAGTAAAATAGATGATATAATGTAGAAATTTACTCATACCTAACCATTTAGAAAGTGATGAAAATTAATTCTAAATATTAAGTTTTAAAAGTAGATGTACTGCTAGCGAGACAACCAAAATGATTGTGAACCTAGATTGCGAGTTCACAAGGGTATTTATACCCCTGTGAAGTACACCAGAAAATGCGTGGAGTTCACATTCAAAACTGTGAATTCACATCTAAAGCAGTGGAATGTGAACTCCGCAACGAAATATGTGAACCTGCGCGCCACACAAAAAACTATGAACTGCACAACGTCTATGGAATGAATGTAGTGCCCCTAAAGAAAGTTGAATAAATCAAACAATAAGCATAGAAACTCAGTAAAATATATATAATTAGGAAGTCAAATGAATATTTTAATTAATAGTAACCTCGGCTTTCCTTTTATAAGAAAGAAACAAGCTTGACATGGTGATAAAAGTATTTAACAACCACTTTGCGCTTATTTATTTACATAAGGATAGCAACGGTCGTTAGGGAAAATTCCCATTATGCCTAGCGTCATTCTGTACACAAACGGTCTGACTGACCTTTGTATGGAGACACCAAGCATCATGGGTAAAACTGTTTATCTACCTGACAACATGTGGCAATGTTTACATTCTAATAATTCCCCCCTTCAAGTATACTGAACAAATAGAGTATGTATTTTGTGTCTACTCAATAAAATTTAACTATCCAACAAACTATCCTCATTAAATTAAACTTTTAACCGGTAGTTAAACCTCCATCCTAATGTGTTTACATCTGCCATTCTTTTCACAGACATTTGAAATCAAAAGTAGAATACATAGTTTAACTAGAGGTTTAAAAGTACTTTGTATGTAACGATTTATATTCCTGTAGCTATCCGTGATCATTTATTTAACATTTAAACAATGTTTTTGTCAAAAAATGAAAAAATTCAACGATTTTGTCTTCATTAGCGGCACTATATTGTGTTGCATACCAAAACACCGAATTCTGGGAAGCGTTGTGCGTCTTAGTATAGAGGTGATATCTTCAACTTCATGGCCTAACATAACTCAGCATCCAACATGGCGGCTGATGTAACATAAATTAAACATAGGTGTCAGACTGATAAAGATAGTTGCTTTAAACAGAGTTAACAAATGGTAAATTCAGTTAAAATTGTTACAAAAACTTAATATGAATTGGTTAGAAATGGTGTCATTGCATGACAAAACCATGCTACAAAAATATATTATCAAGACCTGGAACTAGGTCTCTTTTGCTCTTTCGCCTACTGCTTAAACATGCGCAGAAGACTATTGAAGATGTATGCTTGTGTGAGTGGAAGGCAAAAGAGCAAAAACACAATGATACGACAGAGTAGGTCTGTCGTATCTTTGACTGTGTGGAGGCACACGAAAACACAATCATACGACAAATGTCTGTTTGTTGTATCATTGTCCCGCTGGTTGTGAGACAAAAAACAAAGATGCGACAAAATTAAGGCAAAAACACAACACAAAAATGTGTTGTACCTTTGCAAAAGTTTTGTCGTAAAAATACATTTTTGCATTGGGCTTCCTCAGGCTAAAACACGGCAAATGATTAAATGGTCGTATGATTGTGTTTTTGCATGGCGTCTCGCGGGACTATGATACGATAAAAAGACCATTTTGTCATACTTTCGTGTTTTTGTGTGGTGCCCAGCGGGACAACAATGCGCATGGCATAAATCAACCACCATAGCAGTGTATTTCATTGTATTTTCTTATATCTATAATGATTCTTTTATATTTGCTGTCAACCAGTCCCTTCATTTCTATATTGTCCTAAACTTTGGATTTCATCTTAATATTTTGAAAGGTATCCTATATTCCTATGATTATCCTTTATTTTGTCAGTCAGTCTTAAGTATGATGAAGAAATTCAACTTTGAACATGTTGAATAAGTTTTTTAATTCACATAATACTATTGGCATTTTTTTGTCAGTGGTCTGTTTAAAAAAATCAACCTTGAACATGTCCACTGTCTAGTAAATTTTATTGTATTTTTAAGTTACAAGATACTATTTTTTGCTCTGCGGTCTTCTTTTTTTGAAGAAATTCAAGTTTATCAGTTCTGTAATTTCAAGAATTTAGTTATGAAAATGTTGAGTAAATTTGAATGCTTTTTATTCATGATATGAAATTTTATTTCTGTTTCCTCTTACACTACTTACAAATCAGCTGTGTTTTCTATATGTATTTGCTATTGATTTTGATATAGGTCTTTCAGAAATGAAGTTTAATAATATGCCTAATTCTCATAAAGGTGTTCTTTAAATAGGAGTACAAGTTATAATCATTTCTTTGTTTGCACTAAATGCTCATATTCAAATACCTTCAAGAATTTGATTATGTCACTTCAAGGTTGTTTTGACCTAAAATCGATCTAAAAAAAGTTAATGAAACTTCATACAATGATAACATACCATGTGATGAACAGAATTAGAAAGTATCCACATCTCTACCTGGCTTATTATGAATTATTTCCCTTTGTAATTTTTGCGTTAAAGTTTTTAATATGTTGGATATCTCTGTCATTTATGGTCAGAGCCTGGTTCAGGAACGCTCTCATAACCTAAATTGATTTAAGTGTGTCTTAACAATTCTGTTCTTAACTGTGAGTATTTTATAAAAAAATTAAAGTCGATTTCATGAAGCCTTTCTTAGTTAAGTATGAATTTTGAGATGATATAAGCGACCCAAACTTGAACCAACACATTTACCGTGTAGTGTTTAATGTCTTGCATATTATATTGACAGTCTCTATAGCATACGCAGTAAAGTTGTTGGGTTTGAAATCTCATGTTTTTTCTGTCATAGGTTTGAATCTTGACAGTTACTTTTTTTCTAACTTTTTTAGTCGATTCTTATTTTTTTATTTGCATCAATCAATTGTTCTTCCTTTTATGCATGATTTATTTTTATTTTGTTTCCTTTCTATCATTGTAGAGTTTTAAGAATATTTTCCAAAATAAAACCATTGTGCATATACGAAGATAGGGTAAAAAGTGATAAGTAAATATGCGCAGGTCGACAGCAGGGTTTGGTTTAGGGGTGTCATACAAAATCTCAAATGTATGTGATAAGAGTACCACAATGGTTCACAATCTTTTTAAGTATAGGTAAATGTAGCAGTTGGTGACAAAAAATCAATGCTTGAGTCAGTCAGTCTTTGCCTGTTTGGTAGGGTGTCGACAATTTCTATATGGAAGGGGTTTGAAAATCACTAAGAATGGTTTTGATAAAAAATGTCTGTTTCACTGTATGCTTTACATTCTCTTACTGTCTGACAAAAGGTTCAACATTCACTGCTTGCATGGTCAGTCAACATGCAATGATGGTAGTGAGACACTTTGTATTGTAACTATTTTTAGAGCAGTTTTACTTTCATTACTTGTACCTGTAGATATAGGACTACATGTATTTATATTACATGTTGTTTTTGTTAGAAAAATCTACAAGATAGGATTTTTGAATGAAAAATATTATGAATGAATCTAGCATACATAATATGTCATGCCTAGTTTACAATAAATGGTGAATATATGTGTAAATATTTGAGCAAATAAGGCAACAAAATTCCTTCTTTGTTGTTAACATATATTTATATTTAGGAGACAATGAAGAAATAAATACATGTACATAAATATATAGAAATTCGACCCCACCAACACTTGAAGTAGAGCAGCAACTGTCATACTCCGTCTTATAGGTTAGGGGGGGGGGGGGGCGCGAATAAGTTTGACAAAGAAATGAATATTAGCAGATGAAAATCTGTAAGTCTGATATATTCTGTCTTCTGACATACTTCCTAAACCACACTTAGTGTCCCTTTGTCGAAATTCCTATCGTCTAGGGACTCTATAGCCAGTCAAACATAAATTTCGACAAACGTTAACCATTTGTTAATATTAGTAATGTCTACATTCAGTTTAATCTACCCATTCACTCAATTAAATTTTTACTCATAACTTAGACTATTTAAATTGTAAAATGTTTGTGAAACACACTTTAACTTAAAAATGCAAAAAATAGAAATTTTAACGTTAATCTAGAAATTTAAGCTTTCGTGAAACCGGGCCCAGATCTTGATTAAAATCTGGCTTTAATGTGGTTTCCATATTACATTTCTTTTTCTATGTGTGTATGTGTGTATTGCCTAATTATTGTAATGGCAACAAATATTATTGTTTTCTGCCAAACAATTTTAATGTTCTGTTCTTTTTTGTTCTCTAAAGGTCCTATATTTGAAAATATAATTACTATATAAATTGGTATATTTCTGGTTGACAGCCTGTTTAATGTGTATTGTCGGCTTAATATCAAAACCTCGTATGGACACTTTTTCCAATTTTACAGGAGAAACATTTTTTTGGCCCCAAAAAAACACTTTTTGATATTTTGGTTCCAAACTTTTAAGGAAGAGATAAAATATCATAATACATAATTTCAAATGTTGTTTTTCATGTTTTTACCTGACGTTTAATTTTTATAATGAAGTTTTGTGATATGCGATCTATTGACAGATTTTTCCAATGTTTTTAGTCATATACGACCTTTTGCACATTGATCAATGATATTAATTGGACCATTTACACGCATATAACTATCTAATTCAATTCCAGTTTGTAAATTATTTTACCAACAAAAGTAAACTTGTAAACCTTCGATAGAAAATTAAAATCACAATTAAAAGATTTACTTTCTTTATTTAATGCAAAAACAATTAACGTAGGATTAAGACAAAATTTTGACAAATGTAACTAAAAACTACTGTTTGTAGAACAAAGACAAATTATATTTAAACAAAGTTCATGTTCAAAACGTCATGACTTGATATACAACATACAAGACCGTGGTAAATTAGAATTTGTTCTATTCAAAAAGAAATTTTCATACAAGTTACCATTTTGATTTTTGAACAGGTAAATACTCAACAATTTGTAACATTTATGATAACGTATCTTAAAAGAATAATATTTATAATCTTTTAAAGACGAAAATAACGTTATTTACAGTTCTGAAGAAACATTGCTTGAACTTACAATATGACATGTATTTTCAAAATACCTAAAGTATCAAACAAAAAACTTATAAACCAAAACACTTTTAGTTAAACGTCAAACAACTTGACAACAACAATACAAAAGTTGTCTTAAACACTTGTTATGTCCATATAGTAATAATAATAGAATCTTTGCAACAAAATGCATTTATTATGAACAAGAGCATTAAGCTTTATGAATGACCTTAATTGCGTGACCTACTCTGTCAAAACGGCAAAACTTTAAGCCATGCTTAACGAAATTTATTATTGGATGACAAATTTGTTAACCTGACACGAAACGGCAATTCAAGAAGATCGTCTGCTAGGATTGGCGCAATAATCCCTGGCATACACTTATCATCTTCATCATAGGTATAATGACTGATATGTAATGCGTCTCAGTATATATTTTTTACGTAATCTTATGTAAAAGTATCGTTTCAACAAAGTGTCCTTGTAGTCAGTAGAGATGTTACAACATCTTATGTAAATTTAATGGTTCTAGTGATTCCCCTGTGTGGTGTTTGCGTACGTAGTTGTAGGATCAGTTTAAAGATCATAGTTAATGAATGGTTTAGTGTTTTTTGTTATTTTACAAACAGTAAACGTAAGAATGTTATTCAATTGGACCCAATCTGATACAAACTTTCTAAAATTTTCTGCTAGCCTACTTGCCAATTTAGATCTGACTGTTTTCTTACGAGTGTTCCAATAATTTACAATTTTGTGTAAGTTTTATCAAACACCTTTTAAGCAACTTGATTGGCTAAGAGGGAATCTCCGTAGTCTAATTTGCATGTTATAAAAGTACCCTACTTTTATAAGAAATTGATATTTTGAATAACTTGGCCCCTAAAAGGGAACCCGCTAGAGAGAGTTATTATAATCCAAAGGCAGGTATATTCTATTGTCTTTTTGATAGTTTTACTTGTTTTTAAATTGATGATAAAGATTTTGTCTTCGTTTAGTGGCTTTAACATTTGGCTTTTTTTATCATTTGTCATTGGTGCAGGTGTACGAAATTTTGATAGAATATGCACTAGTATGAATAGCTTCCCGTGGCATCAAAAAGTGATTTTCAAAAAATTTGCTCTATACATGGTTTTGATATTAAGTGGACGATATGTTACTTCTAACAAAACTTATTCAACATTTTTTTCACAAACCAACAGTCTATCTTGAGAAAGCAATTTTTTCCTATCATTTTATTTAATTACCAATCTAATGTCTTAAAAAAAGATGTTAATTTATAAAAACATAATTGAAAATCTAGATAATATTGATTTTACAGTTTGTTAAGTTGTTTTCATACGTAAGCTAAACAGCTATAGGTAGTTGTTTTTTGTGGGGGGAAACCAGTAATATCATCATTATTTTCATTTATTGTTAATTAGATAATTAGAAAAATGTATCCAGGAAATAAATTATTACACAAAACATTTTTATCATGCTAAACATGGATAAATAAACATTTTAAAAGTTGTTTTCATATAGAACTTCAAGGTGGCAATTGATCAACTTCCCGTTGTGATCCGCTAAAACTATAATCAACTATAATCACTAAAATCATTTTTTTTCCAACTTTTGCTTTAAAACTTGTCCATTTAACGTGTTTTATTATATGCATTCTGAAAACATTAGGTTTTGTTTGAAATACAGTAACAAGTAATATTAATTTTACAGGTTGTTTTTGTAAAAGAAAATTGTTTTCCGGAAAACAAGTTGTTTTTGTTTTCGCTATCTATCTATACCCATTATCAGATGATACTTTTTTTTATAACTTACCTTATTTATTTTTCAGTATGAAACATATGTTATCTGAGTATCACAAGAGCTTGAAAACATCCTTGTATTAATGTAAGTAAATTATCATTCTATTTATTGTTTCTTAACAAGGTTGAAATTGCCCTTAATGCATATTTGTCCGCAATTGTATGCTATGCTCTGCTAGCTTTGAAAACTATGTACTGAAGTTTATTATTTAAATTGAATAACTGTTTTCTTAGATTGGTTGTTTGACAAAATAATCAAATAATCAATTGATATGAAGTAAGTAGAGGGCAAGTTCAACAATTGTTTACTAATACTTTGTTTGTTTAATGCATTTGTTTCTCTATGAATTATCCCTTTTCAGTATAGCTATACAATACTACTATAAAGGGTAAAGGCTGCATCTATCTATTGACCAAAAACAGTGGAACACATTGTTTTCTCGATTCTGCATTAACAAACGTATCTGGTTGGGAATCACCTTATTAACTGTTTATGTTATAGCTTCAATAACAATAAATACCTTTTTGATATATGTTTATGGACTCTGTGCTCATGGCGTCAGGACAACAGTTACTCGTCCTGAAGCCAACTCAACCTGAGACAGCTCAAGCCATTGGTAGGGACAACTCAACCCACTGGTAGAGACAACTCAATCCATTGACAACTCAACCAGTTAATAATCTATGTTTCTGGTAAAAAAGTATTTTATCAATTAGAATTGATTATAAAAGTAAGTTTATCATATACAGAGGGTATAAATACATTTAAAATACAATTATTGTTAGATATTTACTTGTTTTTAAAGAAATGAGAAAACCATTTCATGTGAAGATTGCATAAAAATTGTGTTGTATGAAATGCAGATTAAAAATGTACCATTTATATTATTTTAAGTATTAATTAAGTGTTATGCTGAAAATTTATTATTACTTTATCATAAGTTTTACTAATTAACACGAAAATCTTTGATTAATGAATTAGACAAACATTTAATGATAGCAGATCATGATTATATTTGCCATTCTTGTTCATTCTTAAGAAGCATACATGTATCATTACATATTTTTGATGAATATTTTTTTAATAATTTTATTTACTTGAGTGTAACGTAATAAGAATTTTGAAAAAAAATCTGGAAGTTTATTTTTTATTGACAGCTTGTCAATTAGTGACTTTAGTCAGTTATCTTTCCCTGATAAAATCTGTAGCAATCCAATTGGTATTGAGTAGGTCCTCACAGTTGGAATCCTCAGATTTTATCATTGAAGTCCTATGTAAGTATAACAAAATATTTCATCTAATATCTTTCTTGTTAATGAAGATATTCACAGAAGTGATGAAATTGAGATAGTTCAAAACCCTAAAAATACTTAGCTTGAATTTCAAACAAGTTGAATGATTTATAAATAAGTTAAGCAAGATTAATTTTGGCAAATTTACATTGAAAAGTAAGGGTAAATCCGAGTAATCAAACTAATAGGACCTACCTATTGGAAGTAAATACAAGGGGAAATAACTGACTAAAGTCCCTTATTACCATTTATCTTTCTGTAATAAATGCTACTTTTTATGAACAAGTAACAAGTCACTACAATACACAGATCCACCTTGTACAAGGTGACCTCGGACTCTTGAAAACAGGGAAAACAGGGAAATGTCAAAATAAAATTCCCTGCATTGGAAAAATCAGGGAATTTTAAAATTTGCATAAAGTGAGGGAATAAGGGACTTAAGTCAGTTACTTGTATACTCTTCAAATAGGTGGTCCTATTAGTTGGATTACTCGGATTTTACTGTTACTTTTTAATGTCAATTTGCCAAGATTAATCTTAAATAAAAAAATTTGTAAATCATTCAATTTGTTTGAAATTCAAGCTAAGTATTTTTAGGGTAAACAACTAACTTAATTTCATCACTTCTGTTAATATCTTCATTAACAAGAAAGATATTAGATGAAATATTTTGTTATCCTTACTTAGGAATTCAATGATACAATCCGAGGATTCCAACTGATAGAACCTACTTACCAATTGGATTGCTCAGATTTTATCAGGGAAAGATAACTGACTAAAGTCCCTAATTATCAGGGAATTTCACAACCAATTATGAAAAAAATGCTTTTTTACTTATTGCTTCTTTTTGATCAAGTTTATTTCATGGGCTGTATGTTTATCAATTGTCATATAAAATGCAATAATTATTTTTCTATTACATTCATCATGGAAACAAAGAAAACTATTGTTTAGAATAAATTTTGACAAATTAGATGACAGGTAAATGAAATAATAAGACATAGGATGAAAAACAAAAAAAAGTGCAGAAAATGATGAAAAATTTAAAAATGCCAGAAGAGAAGCTAAACATACCTTTAACTCAGCCAAAAAATCAGGGTGGGAAAACTTCTGCTAAAAACTAAACTCTAACACAAACTCTAAAGAAATATGGCAATTTGTAAATAAAATAAAGGGTGCCCACCCTGAAATAACCCCCCTTTGCTTGTAGATGGTCAAATAATTACTAAGGCCAAAGAAAAAGCAAATGCTCTCTTATAAAAGTCAGTAGCAATGAAGGCTTCAGTAAAAAATTCCTAAAAAGGAAAAATTATGGAAAGAAAAACTTGAACTTTTCAATGCTAGAATTAGTAACTGCCCTAAAGATTGTAAAAATGGAGCACCCACAGGCCACGAAAAATTTTCCCTAAGCCATTCGCCCTGCAGGGCGAGTTGCCCTGAAAATTCACTCGCCCTGTGACAATATCTACTCACCCTGCTACTCAGACAGTGAAAGGATAAGTTCTAACATTAGTCACCCTGAAATGGGCTTAATCTTAGGGGAAAATAAAACAAGCAAATTTATTTCAGTTTAACAGATGTTTATTAACAATTAACAAGTTAATCTGAGTCTGAACTAGAAACAACAGATTGTTTTACGAAAATATTTTTTTCTTAACATGCAAATTATATTAATATTTCGAAATTCTCAACAACAAAAAATCGTATTTTTTATTTCTCCTGACTCCACAATGATTTAATTAAAATCATAATTTACGAAGTCATATAAAGTTTGCATGTTTGTTTAACACATAACAATTAAATTATGGCTATGACCCCCAATTAACTGTCCAAACTTTTGTTATGAATGGGTATCGTCCTTCGCAGTTTCCAAATTCAAGTGTTGTATAACACATGCCAATTAATTTAAGACCCCTAATTTACTGTCAAAACTTTTTCCACAGAAGGTACCTTTATTCGCAGTTTGCACATGAAGTGTCATTTTAATACTCTATTATTATGGAACACAATTGATAATTACCGTTTATTAAAAAAAAAATATTCGATGATCTAAGTTTGTATTTGTTTGGTAATTAAACAAAGAAAGGTCAACATTTAGGACATTTAACATTAACAGACGATTTTTTGACGCTTAATTGATATTACTATTCGTTATAACAAAATTCTGGCTTAAGTTTGCCGTGGTACATTATTGTGACCAAAAGTAACAAGTCGCCATTTTATTTAAAAATTTACTTCAATCCTGTTTTATTAGTGAATATATTGAGCATTTAAATTTTATCGACTTCTAAGCAAAACGCAACAAAATATGGGACATAATACAAACCAACTTGATTAATTTATATCAGACACTGTAACACTACACGAATCAAACACATCCGCATGACGTCATAGTAACTCGCTTACTCTACTTTCGTTGTGCAAATAGCGGTAGTATATTGACTTTTCGGTTCGTTTTTTACGACTAACAAACACTTTATTTTGAAGGATTTATTCAAGACCTTTTCAACTTGGCACAAAAAAGTGCTCGCCCAAGCGGGCGAGCGTCAGGAAAACTTAACTCGCCCGATGGCGATGTTTACTCCCAAATTCGAGCTGGCGAGTTGATTTTTCGAGGCCTGACCCAGAGAGGATGGAATACACTATTCAATACTCAAAAACCTACCAGACAATGCTAAATAAAAAATACTAGAACTATTTAATCAATCATGGGAAAAAGGAGAAACACCAGACTGCTGGAGTGAGGCGGTGATTATTCCTATACTGAAGCCTTCCAAACCTAAAAATGATCCTAAATCATACAGACCAATTTCATTAACATCAACTTTCACTAAACTAATGCAAAAAATGATAAAACCTAGGCTATGCAACTACATGTATTTAGAAGAAAATTATAAAATCACCAAAGTCCAATCAGGCTGTAGACAAATCATTCATGTGAAGACAATCTATTGATATTAGAGCATGATATAAGATCAGCCCAAGTATCAAATCAACATGTAATTGCTGTATTCTTAGATCTTACTGCAGCCTTTGATAAACTCTGGATGACAGGAGCAATTAAAATACTATCTAAAGCAGGCTTACAAGGAAAATTATTATTTTGGCTTATAGATTTCCTCTCAAAAAGAAAAATTAAAGTGAATTTTGCAGGGGAGACAACTCACACTGAGGAAACAGTAAACTGATGTCCGCAGGGTTGTGTTCTCTCCCCCATAATATTCTCCCTAATGATGAACACTTTAAATGAAACAATAGAGAAATGTAACAAAGAAGCTGAAAAATTAAAATTATATAAAATTGATTTATCTCAATTTTTTGATGATGGAGCCATATGGACCAAACTAAAAACGATAAAAAAGGGCTCAAAGGTAAACAACATGCCCTTACTGCAGTTCATAAATGGAGTAAAGATTATGGATTCCAAATAAACCCATCAAAAACACAAGTCTTATCAACCTTTTTTATTTACAAGAGAAGTTCAATAAATAATAAAGAAATACAAAGTGGTGAAGGTTTAGCAATATGGGGATATTTTATAAATAACTAATAGTACAAGTATGCCTTGCAAAGATCAGGGAATAATACCATTATGTCAGGGAAAATTTTCGTGGCCACCCTGTTATATTTATTAAGTAAATTAACTTTTTTCTCATTTCTCAGTAATTGTATTTTTAATCACAAATATCTTCCATGCACGATTAACTTTAATGTTTAAATTCAAATTAATACATATTACATATGATACAGGTTGAGTTGTCGATGGGTTGGTTGTTAGTGTTGGTGCAATATTCTCGATGCATCGATGTACTGTGAAATAAACATGATGATGATATCCTGTATTGTGATAGTACCACAAACTATCAATACATGATGATAGAAACTTGTAATCATGCTCAAATGAGGACTGAATACACTTTTATGTCAACATCATGTTTTTAATGGAACTGTTATATCTCTACAAAGATGTTCTTATTAAGGGCATATTTACCCTATTTTTTTACTTAGTTGAGCAATTAATACTGGTACAATAATAAAACCATTTCCGAAAGATGTTTACTTCCTTTTGTCTCCTCCCAACTATTTGGAATATAGCATACAGCTTATAAGCTGTCATGATAAGTATCGTGGTACAATGCAACTATCGTGATACACATCATGATACTAACTAGCTGGCGATACCCAGCTCTAATAGTCTTTACCTGCAGGTTGAGTTGTCCCTACTTCAGGTCCAGTTGTCTACAGGTTGAGTTGTACTGAATCTGTGCAAGCAATTTTTTACTCACTTGATAAGTTTCAAATGTTCATCATAATGAGTTGTAAATATAGAGGAGGCTGATGTAAAAAAATGACAAAAGAAATGTCAAAATCAACATTTGTATAGTTTTTTCATGGATTTTTAATTGACTTTTATATCAGTGGAAACAATCTTCATGTTAAGAAATAATCTCAAAGCAACTGCTTCTTAGAATTCGTCTTAAATTCAATATAATAGAACAAATATGTTCCACATTTCTTGGCTCATAGACTTGCATACAGTCTTTTTTTCCTTTATAGTACTTTTGTTTGTTTGTTTTTGTTTTTGTTGGGTTTAACGCCATAGCAACATATTTTATAAGTTATACAACGGCAGTCAGTCAACCTACTCACTCCTCCTGGAAAGGCTAAATCTCTGGATTTAGCTGTTAAGCAACTACTAAGTGCATACTTTGTCAGTGACTGACAACTGCCCTACATAATTAAAAATCATTGGTAGGAGGGAGAATGGCATGTAGAAATAATTTCATGACCAAGCTCCACGAAAGTATGCCCCGCCAGGGAATCAAACCCACGACCCCTCGGTCAGTAGCCTTGCAAGCTACCAACTGAGCTAGCCGGGCGGCTTAGTACTTATGTAATTATATTGTTTTAAGCCAGTATGACTAAACAGTGATTATGACTATCTGCAAATATGAGATACAGTTGACAAATATGACTTTAATGTTTCAAATTAATATTTATGTCTGAGATTATCTTCATTTATTATAATAACTAAATTTAATATACATATACCTACAGTTAAAGATATTGATATTTTTGTTTTCAAGTCATATTTGCTAGGAAATGCAGCTTATAGGAGAATATGAATATGATGCGTTGATTTTTGCTTAGTTTATAAGATATATTATAAACTTAATATTTTATTATTTAAATTTAAAGTTAAAAAATCTGAACTTTTTGTGAAATTGTGATTTTATTTTAGTTAGAAGTCATAATTATTACGTAAGTCTCATATTCACACTGTTTCTAACAATAGATCATATTCGTACAGTGATGTTATTGTAACAGTTCTGAAGTTATTTATTTAACTATACAAAACGGACTTAAATTTATAGGTTAAAGTAGACAACCTTAGCAAATGTCTGTATTTTAACACGAATGAAATACTTTTTAATGATAATAAATTCACAATTTCTTAATGATGTACATTTTTTTGTAAAATATTTCATCAACTTTTTCTTTGAATAAAATTCATTTTATAAACATATAGTAGCCAAGGTCTTGGATGTTTTTGTAGTGCTTACTTGCACATTGTAAAGTTGAATTTTAAAATACATCAGTTTTATTAATGTCAAATTTAGATACCTGTATAAAATATAGTGATTTTATATTATGTTTTCAAGTTGTATTCATGGAAATGTAGTATTTGTAGAAACTGGTGGAATATGAATATGGGTTATAACTAATTAAAGATATGGCCACAACAAGTTGATCATGTGTTCTACGGATTTATCTGGGGAAAAATGGGGCAAGAGAGCGAAGAAAAAAAATTTAAAAAGTCTTTATTCACTTGTTTTATACAGCGGTTTGACCAAATTTGTATGGGTGAGCGAGGAATAAAAATAGTTTTTTTGTAAAAACCATCAAAATTAAGGTGCGAGCGAATCCATAGAACAAATGATCAATTTGTTGTGGCCTATAGAATAATTTAAACATATAATAAGCAGCATTTCATATTGAAATAATATTTTGGGATTTAAAGAAATACTTTATTAACATCATATTAAATTGTTTTAATCTTTATTAACATCATATTAAATTGTTTTAAATCTTTGATTGTAATTCATATATTCTTACTTAATATATATATTCTTAGTCATGTTTCCATATCAATAATCATATTCATTATTAGTTCTGGTTTCCAAAACTTTATGAGCCGCTTTTTTACATTTTGATTTTTCATCAGATGCGGCATTAAATTTCATTAATAGTATACACACGGGTTTGCTGAAAACCTTAAGCTAATTCATCAAGTAAACAACACTGTGCAAATATGATCTATTTGTAGAAACTTGAGCAAATATGAATTACTTTCTTTCTTTAAAAACATTTTATTTCATAAAGAGTAGATGTAAGATATATTATACTTTTTTCTAGTTTAAGACATAAAGTATGAAATAATATTCATAGATACGTTGTAAATTTTAGAAGACTAAGCGAATATGACTTAGGGCATTCTTGTACCCAGAGGCTATCAGAATTATCAATAATTAGTTTTCAAGAGAATCTTGATAACTTCTGGGTATGAGAATGGTCTTAGGGTTAATACTGTAAAATTTAATACCGATACATGTATATATTAAGCCACATTTTATTTTATTTTGAAACTGCTTCTATTAAAAAGATACATTAGAATAAGGGCTGGGGATCGTTGAGCATGTGGCGATCCGATCCGAACCACGATTCATATAGAACGATTCACGAATCGAACCACGAATCACCGGTAAATGAAAAAAACATACAGGAATTCATATATACAACACATATATGTATGAATATGCATATAAATATAACACAAATAAGTGAAGAATTACAGAAGCTTTTTTTTTTTCATTTTTTGTAACAATAGATCACGATCTGACAATTTCGGAAGTGCCGAATATTCGTACTCGGTTTTCTAGTCAGGATCACAAAATATCCGAGTACTTGTATACTCGCAGCAGCCCTAATTAGAATTGTAAAACTACAGTCAAAACTTTCTATCAAAATGTTTTTTATCTTTCACTGCTGCAAAAAAGTCATATTCGCATAAAGAAATTCTTATTTGTTATGTAGAAGAATGCTGTACAAATATGATCTATTTTAGAAACTGAGAGATTATGAGACTTTTTTACGGAAATTTCTCAACTAGTAATATATGACAAACAAGCATGGTTATTGATTAAATATTCTAGCGTATGTACATTTTTGAATAATAAACAATTCAACTTGAACATAACGTCGGTGCGCATGCAAAACCTCGTATAAAAAGAATTGTATTTTTTCAGGAGACACAAAAAACTTTTTTGTACTTACTTTAAACATTATGAGACTAGGTATTACTTTCGAGAATCTGTTATTTTACCTTTGTTTTTTATTGCATAGTTGCAAAATGGTGGGAGCCAATTGGGTAAAACTGTATCTCAGCTTTTATGTTTTACGATATTTTGCACCCAAAAATGTAGATCAAACTGATTATACGACGGTCGTAAAAATTGGTGTCACATTTACAAGGTATTGACATTCTATAATCAAAGCACTGGAGTGCTGGAGGAAAGATGTCCTGAACTTATTTATTGAATAACAATTATAATTTCGTCAAAATATCATTTTTTACAGCAATATTAAAATTTAAAATATAGGGTTTCCGCTGCAATTTGCCAATTCCGCAAATGGGGAAAAATATTGAAAGTGGCGAAAAAAGTTTTCAAAAATAAACATATTTTTTCAATGTAAACTAAAATATAGTACCCTGATTGACGGACGATTGTTAATCCAGATAAGAGTTGTGAAAAGTAAGACTACCCGCGGCAATTATACATGTCAATTACGCGTACATGTCAATTAGACCTTATTGTCGGTCACACGCTGGGAGATTAACTCGCCGACGTAAGGTGTCAGAAAATCGATAAGGGATTGTTTAAGCAATTTCGTCGAGTTACTTAACACGCTTGATAACATTCATACCTAAGACTGGTACCTTAAGAGAGTATATTGATTTAGGGGCCACCAAGATATAACGAGTCAATGTATTTTCACACGACCAGCAAAATCGGGGGATTTTTCTAAACACCGCGTGAACTTTTCACATCATTTACTGAAGCATCCTTTTTTTAAATCAAGATAGAAACATTGAAAATAATAAGCTTTTTTAATTACAAAAGATGCTTCATATAAAACTGCGATCTAGTGTTGGTCGCGAAAATGAATGACATTACGCTGAAATGGTTGAAGCGATTTCGTTCCATATGAGAAAAAATTAAACCATGCATAATAAAGTAATTTAGGGATAAGCTGTAACTTTATTGTTCGTTTTGACGGTTTTTTACGTTTATTGTCTGGAAAATTCTCTTTGTTTTTCTTAACTGTTAAAATCGGGAGACCTTAACTAGTCCTTGATTATGTCAAAATGACGTCATTGATGCACTCTTTAATATAAAGTAATGGTCATTGTAGTAGGAATTAGTGTTGTTTAAAAATTAATAATGAGTTGAGTCAGATACATGTAGGAAAAGATAAATAAACAATTCATCTATGGGCATTACATTTCATTAAAATGTTGGGGAAAATTTAAGATTTGTCATTTATAAATGCTATGTAAATGTAAGATACAGTATAATATTTATAGATATTTAAGTTCTAAATACCTTGTAAAATAGATGCATTGTATTAAAGAATTTTTAGAATTTGAATCTTTTTCGACTTCAGGGAGGGAGAAAAACAAATTGGCCAGTGGAAGAAGCCCTATTAAAAATTTAATTAACTATAAAACAATGTATTAAGCATCAATTAATAGAATTTAACAGGAACAGTCCAAGGACAGCACGCTAGTCTTTTCGTGTGTTTTGCTCATGGCAAAGTTTATCCTACTTTTTCAAATGAAATAGATGGTTATATTCCAATTATTTTATATTTCACGTATTCTATAATAATATATGAATAATAATTTTTCAAAACTGGCCATTTATGCCATTTGATTTTTAATAAGCGGACAAATAAAAAACTAAGAAATAATATTTTACACACGCGTTTCACTAGACACTATGCGATTATGTCATTGCAATCAACTACCATATGTTTGAAAAATGCTGACACACATCTTAAATTGGTTTAAGCAATTTCCGTTCAAAAATGCAAACAAGTGTTAATAAGTCACCAAACAAAGGACTAAATTAATTTCAATTGCTGCAAAGAATTAATAAATAGACTCTATAGAAGCTGAGATTACCGACTGTTTAGAATTCATTAAATATAGAGAAAGCTAGCGTGGCACATAGAAACTATATTTGAGATACGAGTACGTTACCAGTATTTACTGATTAATATAAAAAAAGTTGGTGGATGGAGTTTTATTCTGGGCATTGTTTACTTTTGCATACAGCGTTAGATAGGTAGTGAGTCGTAGATATTTTTCGTTGAGAAACAAGGTCAACGTTTTGTTTATCCGAATTAATGTTTAATATAAATATTATAATTTACACAACACTTTTGCAAACTGTCGTAATGTGAATATAAACAATTCTTGAATGAATAAAATTTAAACGCTTTCCACAATTTGTTTAATTTTTGAATCGACAAGCTCCATCCTATGCACTAAGGTATTGAAGGCGGAGTCTATGATGAAGCGAGAAGGCGGGTTTTACAGCACCACCTGGTGTTACTCATTGCCTGACATTATACATGTACATGTGTTAACGACTTTAACGACCGTAAACACCAGCCGGCGTAGTTGTTTTGCAATGAGATGTTCATGAGTATCACGCTTGAATTACGCCTCTTTGTATATGTTGAAAATTGTTGAAGCGTGAAAAGAGTAATCTTATACTCTCCTGTTACCATTGGATACAAAAATAAATAAATCATGCATAGTGGTTAGCATGTCTGACTTCGAATCCGGAGATCGCGGGTTCTAACCCTGTCGCGGTAGGTCATACCTAATACATGAGTTGTCGGCCTCGTGGTAGGGTAAGTTAGTACTGGTAATAGAAAAGTGTTCGGAAACATGTAGTTGGAAAAGCTGGCCGTCGTACATATAACCTAGATATGTGTTGAAAGAAAACAAAAAACAACACTATCATCTTTTATTAAACACTGAAGTTAAAATGAAAAAAAACATTAAATTTATAACGTTTTGACAAAAATTAGTAATTAATTTCATTTTACTATAAAATAACATTTTTCAAGCAATACCTAATGAACGATACTTACTTGAAAAGTCATATTAACTTTAAACAAAAAAAGCAACTAATTAACTGATAATTGAAAAATCAACAATTGCATTAAAATGCTAGGTGTAGATTTGCTTTGGTTTTTCCGATTATAAGGCTTCTACAAAAGTAAATGGACTGTACATAGGTTTGTTGCGTATGAGTCGTTCAACAGTACTGTGGACACTATCACGCTCTATTAGTGTGTGACCATTGTCAAGTCCTTTTGTGTAATTGTTATACTTTTTCTTTGGCCAAATAAAGCAACGCGTTAGCAAGTACGGTGTTTCTATTTTGATACGTGCACCCTTTGCTATATAAAATGGGATACGTCAATAATTAATTTCAATTTTATTTTTTAATTATTAATAATGAAATAACAGTGAAACAATTACGTGTTTTTTTTTATAATGGTATTGTTAATTGGCCGAGGCCGCATGCCGAAGTCTATAATAATTAATTAAGTTCAAATTATTTTTTTTATTTTACTATTTTCAAAGCCATAGATTTGAATAGGAGAAAATAAAATAAAATAACACGGGTTGTATTTATAATTTATAAAATAAAATAACAGCTTTGACTAGGGTTCGAACTCATTACCCCCTGAATGATAGTCTGACGTCTCGTCCAAGGTGCCATCGGAACTATGCAAATTTAACTCACATCAAATAAGTATATAATATAAAAAAAACCACGGCATTTGTGCTGCCTTGGTATAGTGTGTACATATTGACCTCGACCTGACCTTTATGCAAGAATATTTATTACATTGAATATGAATGTAGTATTAATGCTCGATTACACAGTGACAGTGAGGATTATGAGTGAAAACTTAACACACAAACATACTTCTATAATTTTACGATCGCTGTCGAAGAGGTACTGATTTTCGTCGGGATATGTGTAGATAATTATTAGATGCAAATGTGAAAGGTCAGGTCAGGGTCAATATTTACGCACTATAGTTATGCTAAAACCTCGTAAGTTTTCTACTTGAAACAAAAAATAGTTTTGATTAACAGTTGCAAAATATCGTAAATCTCAAAAACTTTTTTAACAAAATATTTTGAATTGAATTCGGACCAAATATACATAGTGAGCTTAATCTATAAATATTTTATTGTTATGGAGACGGGATTATACAGAAATTATGCATAAAAGCAACACTATTCGAAGGACAGTTTGCGCGCCATAACATCTAGGAAAGAAAACATTGTTATGTTACACAAAATATTAAAAGTATTTCATGATAAAAGGTCTAGCGTTTAAATAATTTGTTCTTTTATAAGAAATACTTAAACCTAAATACTTTCAGTCAATCAAAAGGTAAAAATTTTCTTCACAGGATTCATGTTTTAAGAAAATAATTTTTACGAGGTTTTGCAGTAAAAATATTTCGGCCTATCAACTTACGAGGTGACGTCACAAGACAGTATCGTCTCTTCTAATAGACCGATTTTTATGATAATTTGAGAGAAACTCTGAGGTTGGCGGGAGTTTTTATACGCGTAAAAATACCATTTTCGTAAAAAATGAGAGTTACGAGGTTTTGCACGCGCACCGACGATATATTAAATGTACAGGTCGTATTCTAGGTCATGCATGTTTTTGTACTTTAACCAATGGACTTGTCTACTAAATAGGTAAATAAGCCGATGCTTGAACAACATTTTACTGATTTATACATACCACTTTGATAGTTAGCATTTATTTTAAATAGTGTATATTCACATATTACTTTTTTACCATGATATGTTTATAGAATAAGTGTAAACTCGCTAAACTATAAAATTGTATAAATATTTCACCTCTAAACATTGGTGTGTAATGAAACTGGCTTTGTTTATATTCGCAATGTTTACGTGGACGACCTGTATCAACATTTTAAAACTATAACATAAAAGTAATATTCGCAAAGTGGTATTCATACTTAGTCTAGCAAAGCGATTCATATTATCTTGGATAATTTTTTTCACAAATATCTTTTAAAAGTTTGAAATCATAATATCTTGTTGAAACGACAAGTATATGTGGCATTGTTTGAAAAATAAAAGTCATATTCACACACAGAATCTCATATTCACAGATAGGAGTCACATAATATACATGTATGCTATTATGGCACACCCCTTAAGTAGTTCTGTGTCTTGTTTCTAAGTTTTAAGCAGTGGTTTGTATGAATGTTTTATACATCAACCTTTGGTCAAAGGAAGTAAAATATCTTTTGGCATAAATTAATTATATGTTTTTACAGAACCCTAAAAACAATGTTAAAATCACAATATGAAATCATCAAAGGGAAACTACTCTTACAAACCTGAGTCTTGTTATGACTTGAAATGTTGTACTTTTTCCTTTAAAATAAAGTTAGCATTACCACTCTTTGGAACCTTTAAAATTTATTATCTGATAAGTTTTATGTATATCTTTGTTTTTTAGGTACTACAGTGACATAAACAAACAAGTTTTCACCATGTTGAGTAACTACCATGTATGATGCTGAATTGTCTTTGATAGTGTGATTGCCATAGAATAATACTTTGTTTTTGTACTACTGACTTATGTGTTGGACAACTTAGCCTACAGAACATCCTTCAGGTATAAACCATTATTTTGTGTATTATGATTCCTCTAAACAATGCAGGGTGAGCTATTGTAACTGTCTTTGACACAGGTCACTAGCTTGATGATATAGATTCAGGTATAGTAAATAGAACTTATGTGTCATAGCTATCAAGAGTTGCAAACTTCATTGGATATTAACCACTATATTTCATTCTACATGTGCCTTTTTTCTTATTCCAATACATTTAGTTTAACTCTTTATCTACATAACTATTGTAAGCTTTGCTTGCCACCAATCACAAATAAAAAAATATTTGATCAAGTTACATCAAGGACCATCCCCAGCTTGCAAAAATTGTAACTTAATTAATTTTTTCTTTCATGCTTTACGATTAAATGAGGTGTTATTCTATGAAAATATACAGTGGAAATATAAATTTTAAATTTTCATTGTAGAGAAATCTTATATTTTCATTGTCAGATTACGTCATATTTGAAGATTTAGAGGATATTCGTCAACTTAGGTGTAAGATAGATTTTTATTTCACCGTGTGAGTTTAGAAAACATATTTTCACAAGTGGTGTAGCCACGAGTCAAAATGTCATTTTCTGAGTTCATGAGTTGAAATAAAAAAGATCTTACACCAGAGTTGAATATTCTGTTTCTTTCATTCTTAGTTTTATGTTTTATTTGATGTATTTTACACAAATTATAATATGACGTCATTTATCCTTCAAGATGACATCTTTATCTTCTAAGATGACATCATTGACGATGAAAATATAAGATTATATTTTCACTACAATGCAATGAGAATATAAAAATTATACTTTCATCATATATTTTCATCGAATAACGCAACGTTTCACTGTATAACATGAAAGAAAAATGACGTCATCTTGAAGAAGAATTGACTTCCCGTATAATAACCTTTCTGTGTTGGTGCCCCATAAAACCCAAGCAAACAAATTTTAAAAAATATTTCTATGAAAGAAGCAGGATATTGGTCCACTTTGGTGTAATATCTTTTTGCATTTGAACGCATGAACTCAGAAAGCTATATTTTCACTGGTGACTATGCCACTCTTTGAAAATATGTTATCTGAGCTCATTTGGTATGGTGAAAATTATTTTATACCAAAGTTGATGACTATCCTTTATATCTTTGTATAAATAGAACTATTCTCATAATGGTTGTTTACAATAAATTATGATATTTGATAGCCTACCATCTTTTATAAAATGGCAATTTTGATTAGGGCTGCAGCGAGTATCCGAGTACTCGGATATTCACAATCTGGACCAGTAAATCGAGTACGAATATTTGTCACGTCCCAAATCGTCGGATCGGGATCTAGTTTTAGAAAAAAATGAAATAATATTTTCAGCTTAATTGTTACTGAAAACATGTTGCACTACTAATGAAAACTTTGATTTATGTAGGGACCAAATAATCTCGCATCAAAATTTTGATTGATACACGTTTGAACAAAAATGTAATCACTGAAAATACCGATAAAACATCTGATAGTAATGTTTGGAGTACATGGTTTCCTATACTAGTAAAAGCTTCTGTATTTTTCACTTATTTTTGTTATTACATGAATTTCTTTACGCTTTTTCATTAACATGTGGTTCGATTCGTGAATCTCTACACATGAATCGTGGTTCGGATAGGATCGCCACTTGCTCAACGATCCACAGCCCTAGTTTTGATACACGTTTCAGGGTATTTAGTCATGTGACCTTGGGAATGTTAACAAACACTTGTTTTTCTTCAAATTCATGCAGCAGTTACGAAATAGAAAATGATTCAAGTAGCACATTAAATAACCATAACATTTGGCTGTCAGAAATGCCCATAGTAAACTGTGAATTGCATTTGCTTGATTACTTTCAATTCTCTGCACACATTATTTTTGCATATAATCTAGTTTGCTGCTCAACTCAATTTTTGTGCAGAAAATTTAGAGTTAAAGAACTACCCTAATTTACATTGACCAATTTGGGAGTTTAGGTGGGAGAAAAGTATTAAATATTCTAAGCAATATTTGATGCATTTAAATGAATAAAATGTCTAGCAAGAGAAACTAGGGAAAAGCATGTGTATGTTTACGTTATTAATTGTGGTTGTATTGTTCGTTTTTTCTCAACTGTCAAAACATGAATAATTACATGGTGAATGCGAAAGTTAAAATTATTGTCGTAATACATCCATGAGTTTCCGAAAGACTGTATTATGATCGAGTAAAGCTGCTTATGCCGTATGATGTGTTTTAGTTAACATATTTTTAATAACAATTAGGCCGCCAATACAAAAACCATACATTCAGTCACCGTGAAATTATTCAAGCTTTGACAGTTGAGAAAAAAACGGACAATAGATCATGTGACTGTATACATTGTGTCCTGTGTTTTGTATAAATAAGTAATTCACTTCCAACAGCATAGTATGGGGTGTATTTACCACAGGGAATTGTCGAGTTACCTCCCTTTGATTTTTCAAACATACCTTTAATATACTTATATACAAGGGGTACAACTGCATTTACTTGACCACTTCATCTAGATATATTATTTTGAGAATCACAAAAAGTTCTTATACCCTAGCGGCACTTTAACGGAACGATTAAATTGATTAAACATAACTCTTCGAGCTATGAATATTAAATGTTTCATAGGGCAGACCGTTAATACGATTAAAGTTTCAAAAACATAAAAAACAGCACAAAAATCTCAACTCGGACAAGTTAGTGCACAGATGAAATCGACATTTCTCGAGGAAAATCGTTTTATTTTCATATTTCAAAATGACATATTTACCCCAATAAAAGAAAATATGACAGAAAAACAATATTATTGAATAAAAATGTAATAAATATAACTCTCCACCTTGAGAGAAACACTTGCGGGCCATAAAAAGCGAAATTAACAAACTCTATCGATAATCAATGTTGTAGCCGGTATTTATTCAAGAAACTTGTAAGAAACTTTTTGATTGGTTAATTTTGTAAACGAAAATCGCCAAGACTTCCGACTGAATCAAATTTGGAAGATTTCGACTTTTTCGTAGTATTTTTGTTGTCTCGTTTGAAAGTAGGAAAAACCCCGTACGGTTCGTCGAATCAGAAATTGTTTAACTAATTAGATTATTATGTGTGTGACGTATTAGTGAAAATGGTTGTGAGAATAATTTTTTAAGGTTAAATCAGATAAAAAGTGTACATATATTCGTTTTGTTTCATGTCTGGTTATAATTGGCACGATGTTTTGTATTTTTATAACTAGTGAAGCGAGAAACACAATCTAACACGGAGTAAATCATGCTTGAATCGACGTAACATTGAAATTTTGTCAATTTTCATTCTGTTCAATTGTGCACTAACTTGTCCGAGTTGAGATTTTTGTACTGTTTTGTATGTTTTTGATAATCTAATCGTATTAATGATCTGCCCTTTGAAACAATAAACATTCATAGTTCGAAGACGTATGTTTAGTCTATTTAATCGTGTGGTTAAAGTGCTACCAGGGTATCAGTATTTTTTGTGAGCCACAAAATAATAAATCTAGATGAATCGGTCTTGTAAACGCAGTTGTACCCCTTGTATATAAGTATATAAAAGGTATGTTTGAAAAATCAAAGGGAGGTGACTTGACAATTCCCTGTGGTATTTACTGTGCCCACCAAAAGTTTGGAGACAAAGAAAATTTATTAAAATACTTAAAATAGCAATGCTTGTATGTGTAGGACCACTATTTATAATAGATTGATTGGTGATGAAAACAAATATTTTAAAAGCATCACATTTATAAGATATGGTAGTTGACATTCAAAAACCTCCAAAACCATGTTCATAGTAATTCTTTCCCATAGCATGTTTTAAAACTACATGTACTTTGATAGTCTCAACTATTATAGATGGAACCAACTAAAAAAGGAGCAAAAAAGAATTACGATGCACATGGTTTTGGAGGCTTTGGGATGTTGGATGCTGAATTTTATAAAAATGATGAATTGATGAAATTTATTTTCATTTCATCATCAACCATAAAAATTTATTTAAAAAAATATGTATCTTCAAAAAACAATCATTGATATTAATTTTTCTAGTAAATTTTCTTTGGCTTGAAACTGTTGAAGGGCACTGTATTTGTTTAATCATGATTAGGGCTGCCACAATCACTTACCTTACGGTTGGGTTTGAATCACATTGAAGAAGCCATGGGTGACAGATTTCTGTCAGAAGTTGAGAGCAATTTGTGCATTATTTAAAATGATATGTTTTAAATATTATAGCTGAAACTTAAAGCCACTAAACGAAGACAAAATCTTTATCATCTTTTCTTTTTACTAGATTTAACGCCAAATTGCTTGAAAAGTGTTTGATAAAAATTACACGACAATGTAAAGTGTTGGATATATCAAATCGTTTTCCAGTGATTTACTCGAGAAACCAGTGTGTGCAGGTTTTGAGTTCGCAAATATCTAAACTGATGCTAAAAAAGAAATGTCTCATTTCAACTAGGTACATAATTTTCATGATTTTCAAAATAACAAGAGAAAACATTTAATGCTGTTTGCCTGTAAGAAGTCTGAAGTGTGCAACGTGAGGTCTGTCATTTTATGCTGATAGACAAGTATTGACGTTGCCAGAATATAGCGACACTCACAGGGCATAATAGCTGATCAATGTGATGTGTCCACGAGATTACCTTGGCAAACAATGAGTTGTGACTGAATCTCGTTTTAAGACACTTATAAGTCTTAAGATGTTACATAAGTCGAAACACGACTCATCACTGAACTCCCAATACCATGGCCCCGATGATACAAGGGTAGAGATAGATGTGGGTGACGGTGGCATAACTTTAGAACTACCCCGCGGTATGGTTAATGCGAAACAAGTAGTTTTCCCACTGTTTGTCAACTTATTTGGCGTACACCGTTACCCTTTCACTGTATGTGACATAGATACTGCCGTGAAAATCTGTTACGCGAATGACGTTGCGTTTACATCAATTTTGCAGTTGCCTTGTCTTACTCATGTTACACCCCTTCTATCTGAACGTGGCCTATCAGCAAACATTTCTGTATATTTAAAGACTTAATTGATATGTTTCTTTTTCCGTCAGTATATGTTCAGGTCTAATTTTATAAAACTATTTACATGAGTTTCGTGAATTCTAATTAGCTTTCGCATGAAATTCACCTTACAAAACATGTATTTTTCAAAGCAGAAAATTTGTTTACTCCTGAATTGAAGTTGTGGTTATTTTTAGCCACGACTGGATATTCCGACCTCGTTCGTTGTGTTCTGGGTCATTCCATCTCAAATCAACCAATTTTTAGAAATTTTCCCAGGTCACCCTCTCAGATTTACCTGAAACTTTTAACATGTAATTTGTACATCCAATTCATGGACAAAAATGATATATTTAGTCAGTATCTCCAGTACTTTAAAAAAAATTGGCATTTTAAGTAAAGGGTGATAATTTTGAAGTTTCTGAATTTTGTCCTGAGGCCATGTTTAGATACTTATATCTCCTGAAACATTATTTCTATACTTCTGAAAGTGAAATATGTCACACACTTTTACCTGTAGAGTACAAAAATGTTGTTCAATAATAATAATAATAATAATAACTTTATTTTCTGAAGGTAACATTTAGACATACAAAGTAAAACTACAACATATGCCTTAATTTCAAATGGCCTTCAACAAAAATTAAATGGCATGTATCAAAATATGAACATAAACATTTTAAAAATAAATTTTCAGTTCTTTGGTTTTGTGAACATATACACTGAAAGCAATTTGTACTGGCTCTAAATGTTTCAAAAACATTATTAAGTAAGGATTTGTTTACTAGTGATACATAGATTCGTAAACTTTTATAAGATAATTATTTTCAAAAAAAGTCAGAATTTGATATGGTCAATGTATTTTTCAACTTCAACTAAAAGATTTAGAGCCTAACACTCTTTTCTGTTACCTATGATATTAATGACAGAATCCACACTAATTAAACGTAATATATCTTGGCAAATACAAAATTATACATGAATACTTAAAACTAATACAATAATTACATATGTAATTGCTTCCCAGTGTTTTTCTTAAAACAGAACTAAAATCACTTGATTTTATTCAGATGGCCTCCAGTTATATGAATATTGAGGTTTTACTGTATTATACCTTTTTTCTTGATTATGATACACTGAATGGTTTTTACACATACATGTACCAGTACTATTTATATGAGACGTTCATAATGTCTAAAATTGATTCTTGGGAAAAATGTATTTGAAATTTTGTCATAGAATCTCTATAACAGTGCTGTCAATCATGAAAGAAATCTTTTTGGATTTCATTATGGTGCCAGCCTTTTTTAACCAATTTTAAAAATGTCCACTTTGAATATAAGAACCAATTTTATGAGATGTGGAAAAATGTCTACATCTGACTTTTGTGTGAATAAAAAGATTTATGAACAATACAGTATAACCTCTGCATAACGACCCTCGTCAAAACAAATCTTCTGCACAACAACAACTTTTTGGTATTTTCCTTAGAAATGATTTTAATTGAATTTAACCTCTGCAGTCTACAGAGCAACAATCTCTGAATAGCAACACTTTTAGTCCCTCCCAGTGGGTGTTGTTCAAGAGAGGTTGTACTATACCTCCAATGCCACAGAGTTGCAGAAACTGGAACACAATTAAGTCGATGTATTAAAAAGAAACTTGTTTAAGAGGTTTTTTTCAGAAGTTGTCAGGAGTCAAAGCTCATGTCAATTGTACAAAATAACATGTCTTATTGGTATTCCTCGTCATAATCTGGAACACTTAGTCGAAAAATAGAAGGAACTAATATGGTTGTTGTCTGACTAGGATAAAAAAGTTTTACTGTACCAACACAAAGGGCAATAACTTATTACCAAGACATTTGGACTTCATGTACATTGTTTAAGAATATAACATTGGTCTTACGCTTTTTTCATGCATAATTATTCAAATAAATCTTCATATAAAATTGTAAAAGTTCTCTAATGTCGTATATTGTTGATTAATGTTAAAATTTATTTATCAAATTAAGTTTCCAAATCTAAAATAGAAAGGCTCAAATAAAACATAGACCGTACATTGTACTTGCTAATACAATTGGCTGTTAGCAGTCTTAAATAAAATTACAAATTAGTATTTAATTACAACTACAAATGCTTAAATTTAATAACTGAATATGTTTAATTCCACGAAGAAACATTCTATTATTAAAAAGTATTACCCTTCCAACACCATTTATGACAAAAGGGGTTTCTGAAACATTCAGTTAAATACAGTCTCCAATGATTATATGAGCACTGATGCAATCAGCATCATATATATTCAAAGTATTATGTAAATAAAATATTTTTTGTTAAAGTATTGATATATGGTGCAAATTAATGTTCAAATATTATTTCCAAGCATACTTTAGGGACTGTTAAGTCTATTACTAGCACATACAGTCACACCCCACGACAAAACCAACTTTAAAATATACTGTAATAGCCCACGAGAACTGAAAATTCGACCCCTCTGAAGTGCCGCATAACTCCGTCTAGAAGCTCATAAACAAAACAAATCTTTGATTGAATAATGTTTACATGTAATAGAATTCATGTACAAAATTTTAAAATGATTGTGAACTCTTGACATGGCCATTTTGATGTTTGAACATAGGCCATTTTCGCAAAATTTTGAGATCATACTCAATTTAAAATAATACATATTGTGAATTCTATAAGAGAGATTTTGGATTCAAATTTGCTTTAAAATACTTAATATGTTGTAAATAAATGCTTAATAAATCTGAGATCTAGATATGAAATGGTTATGAAAAAATCAATTTTCCAATTAGGAAGATTTTAAGGAAAATTTAAGATTTTTTGATTTTTAGAGGTCTATAGACAAAAAAGTAACACTTTCACACCATTTTTGTACTTAAAGGTAAATGTGTGTGACATATTTCACTTTCAGAAGTATAGAAATAATATTTCAGGAGATATAAGACTTAGTGTCTAAACATGGCCTCAGGACGAAATTCAGAAACTGCAAAATACCCCCTTTACTTAAAATGCCAATTTTTTCCAAAGTACTGGAGATACTGACTATATAATTATTTCATTTTCGTCCATGAATTGGATGTATAAATTGATACATGTTAAAAGTTTCAGGCAGATCTGAGAGGGTGACCTGGGAAGCATTGTTTGATTTTAGCTGGAATGACCCTCCTGTGATTTTTCTGTAGTCTTTACTTTTGGTTTTAATCGCAAATTTCAAAATAGTATTAGTATAAATTCTGGAGAAAATACTTAAGATCTATGTGCCTGGGAAGCGTTTTATGTATTAGTTTAATGCTTGCATAAGTTTTAAGCAAAAACATGATACTTGACAGTTATCAGCATTCAATTTAGTAATGGGGTTTTAAAGGGATATACAGGCAAAAGTTCAACTTCATATTTCCTGATTTTGAATTATATTTTTGTAACTGTTAATGCAACAGACACACTGTTATATCACTTGGCAAAATATTTCTTTATTTTCTCGTAATAGATTAATGTTAAAATATGCATTTACTGATGAGAAGATACTAGAGATTGTTATTGTGCAACATTTGTATTATTCTATTTAAAGATAAACGGCCTAAGAATGTTGAAAAGACAAGAAGCGACCTATAAAATTTTAATTTCAGCAAGTACGACATATAACAAATCTATAAATAGCTTGGTCATTTGCCTGTATATCCCTTTAAGCCAGGAACTTCTAAATTTTTTTAAGTTTGACACCAAGATACTACTTTAAGCCACCCAGCTAGCTCATTTGGTAGCACGTAAGTCTACTGATCGAGGGATCGTGGGTTCAATGCCCGGGTGGGGCATACTTTTGTGGAGCTTGGTCATGAAATTATTTCTATGGCCATTCTCCCAGCACCTACCAGTGATTTTTTATTATATAGGGCAGTTGACAGGCACTGAGGAAAGTATGCGCTTAGTAGTTGGTTAACAGCTGAATCCAGAGATTTAGCCTTAAGGTGGGTCGGTACCTTACTCGGAGGGAAAAACAAAAAAAAATATAATGTTCACCGATTATGATAAAAGTTAGCAAGCAGATAACTTAATGCTTCTTATTTGTTTTCTTGGTGACCTAAGCGACGTTGTCTTTTTTTCACGACGTCACGGACGTTACAATGGTTTGCGCTAAAAACAGGCATGCAAGTACATTAAACCTATATATTTAAAGTATTGAATGTCCGAGGTCAATGATAATTATACCAAAATGTTTCTGAAATGTTGTTGCCTACAATCATTTTGTTAGCTCGACTTTACGAAGTAATGTAGAGCTCTCCTACTCGCCCCGGCGTCGGCGTCCGCGTCCACATTTCTGATTAAAGATTTTGTGCAGTAAAATACTTTCTTCTATATCTTTGTTATTTCTTAAGATATTAACTTCAAACTTTAAATATATGTTCCTTACTATCAACCACATCTCATGTGACAAGGTCCATAACTCCAAACACATTTTTTTAAGAATTATCTCCCCTTGAACTGATTGAAGTTTTTGTGCACAGATTAAAGTTTTTGTGCAGTAAAATACTTTCTTCTGTATCTTTGTTATTTCTTAAGATATTAACTTCAAACTTTAAATATATGTTCCTTTCTATCAACCACATCTCATGTGACATGGTCCATAACTCTGAATGCATTTTTTTCAGAATTATCTCCCCTTGAACTTAGAGTTTTCTTTAAAAAATGTTTGTTTTTACTGCAACTGTTTTATTTCTTTAGGTATTGATTTCAAACTTTAAATATATGTTCCTTATTATCAACCACATCTCATGTGACAAGGTTCATAACTATGTATACATTATTTTCAAAGTTATCCCCCTTGAACTTACAGTTTTCTTTAATAAATACTTGTTTTTACTGCAACTGTTTTATTTCTTTAGGTATTGACTTTAAATATATGTTCCTTATTATCAACCACATCTCATGTGACAAGGTTCATAACTCCAAATATATTTTTTCAGAATTATCTCCCCTTGAAATTAGAGTTTTCTTTAAAAAATGTTTGTTTTTACTGCAACTGTTTCATTTCTTCAGGTATTGACTTCAAACTTTAGATATATGTTCCTTATTATCAACCACATCTCATGTGACAAGATTCATAACTCCTTATACATTTTTTCAGAGTTATCCCCCTTGAACTTATAGTTTTCTATTTTTTTTATTTTTTTTATTTGAATTTGTTATGGTTATATTTTCAAATTTTAAAATATGTATGTTCCTTATCATCACCCACATCTCCTGTGACAAACACTTACTAAGTCGAGCATGCTGTCTCCTCTGACAGCTCTTGTTCCGATTATCTAATTATCATGTCAGTCGTAAAGATTGTACATTTCATCACAGACTTTAGGGTTTTCACGTCTAAAAGGTTTCACCAATTGCCGAGTTATAACATTTATTTTCAAATTAATGCAGAACGGTAGTCAAATTCTTATCGATTTTAACGCGTAACGTTATATTAACGTCGTTGTAATGAAGGTAATTTTACTTTGAACGCGATATTGTGAAAAACTGAGAACGTTCACTTTCCTATTTTATTTCATTAAAATGACACAAAAAGTGCGTAGATTTCAAAAATCGCAATAAAAATTTGACCACCGTTCTGCTTTAATATGAAAATAAACATTATAACTCGGCAATTGGTGAAACCTTTTAGACGTGAAAACCCTAAATTCAGTGATGAAATGTACAATCTTTACGACTGACGTGATAATTAGATAATCGGAACAAAATGATTGTAGGCAACAACATTTCAGAAACATTTTGGTATAATAATCATTGACCTCGGACATTCAATATCTCAAACATGTGGGTTTAATGTACTTGCATGCCTGTTAATAGCGCGAACCACTGTGACGTCCATGACGTCGTGAAAAAAATGACAACGTCGCTAAGGTTACCAGAAAAACAATCAAAAAGCATGAAGGTATCTGCCTGCCAACTTCTATCATAATCGGTGAACATAATATTTTTTTCTTTTTCCCTCCGAGTAAGGTACCGACCCACCTTAAAATCCATGAGGAGTGAGTAGGTTGACTGACACCCGTTATATGACCTGTACAGTTTGGTGCTACGGCGTTAAACCAAACAAACAAACAAACAAACCAAGATATTTAATTATCATGCATGATTATCATCTCAATGTGTCCAGTTCAATACTTTTAAGGGTTTCTTTGTCTGGGTAAATAGTCATGTGATCTTCAGAATGTTAACCAACTTTAATAGGTTTTTAATCAAAATCTTGCACAACATTTTCTATATTTCTTTGTCGAGATCACCCATGTTAGCTAGTGAATTGTACTTGTATACTTTAAATTCTTTTTAACAAACTAATTTTGCAAAAGACTTAGTTTACCTTTTGATTCAATTTTTGTGTCTTTAGCTAACAACCAATATTCACTGGACCACCTGGGAATTATAGGGGCAAGAAAGGTAGTAGTTATCTTATGTGCTATATGATGTCATTTAATTATTTGTCTAAAAAGAGAAATCATTGAAAAACATTTGATTTAAACCTTCTTAGCTATGGATGTAGATCACTTGACCATAGACCCTTTTTCAGGGTTAAAGCCCCATTACTAAATTGAACGCTGATAATTGTTAAGTATCATTCTTTTGCTTAAAACTTATGCAAACATTAAACTAATATATAAAATGCATCCCAGGCACAAAAATCTCAAGTATTTTCTCCTGAATTTATACTAATTCTATTTTGAAATTTGCGATTAAAACCAAAAGTAAAGACTCAACGGAAAATCACGGAACTCGACAAACAAGGTCGGATTATCCCGTCTTGTATAAAAATAACCACAACCTCAATTCGAAAGTAAAAAATTTTTCTGTTTTGATAAATACAGGTTTTGTATAGTGAATTTCGTGCGAAAGCTTATTAAAGTTCACAAAACTTATGTAAATAGTTTTGTAAAATTATACACGAACATATACTGACGAGAAAAAGAAACGCATCAATTAAGTCTTTAAATATACAGAAACGTTTGTTGATAGGCCACGTTCAGATAGAACGGGTGTAACGTGGGTAAGACAAGACAACTTCAAAATTTATGAGTTTAAACATCATCACTCGTGTAATAGATTTTTACGTCACGTATAGTGAAAGGGTAACTGTGTATGCCAAATAAGTTGATAAACAATGAGGAAAACTACTTGTTTGGCGTAAACCGTACCGTGGACAAGTTCTAAAACTATGCCACCGTCACTGACGTCAATCTCTACCCTCGTATCATGGCAGCCATGGTGTTGGGAGTTCAGTGACTGATGAATCGTGTTTCGACTTATGTAACACCCTCAGTCTTAAAACGAGTTTCAGTCACAACTCGTTGTTTGCTGAGGTTATCCCATGGACACATCACATTGACCATCTATCATGTTATGTGAGTGTGCTATATTCTGGCAACTTCAATACTTTTTCTATCAGCATTAAAACGACAGACCACACGTTTCACATGTCACCAAGGACTTCTTACAGGCTAACAACATTAATGTTTTCTCTTGTTATTCTGATCATGAAAATTATATACCTAGTTAAAATGAGACGTTTCTTTTTCGCATCAATTTAGATATTTGAGAACTCAAAACTTGCACGCACTGGTTTCTCGAGTAAATCACTGGAAAACGATATGATATATCCAACTCTTAACATAGTCGTGTAAGTTTTATTAAGCAATTTGATTGGCTGAGAGAGTATCTCAGTAGCCTAATTTGCATGTTATAAAAGTACCCCTCTTTTATAAGAAACTGATATTTTGAAGAACTTGACCCCTAAAAGGGAACCCTCTTGAGAGAGTTATTAAATTATAATCTCAAGGCGGTAATATTTTATAGTCTTTTAGATAGTATTTCTAGTTTTTACATTAATGATAAAAATTTTGTCATTGTTTAGTTGTTTTAACGCTTAGTTTGCTATAATTTATTGTAGTGACTAAAAATTAAGATTTGTATGTGTTCAACAATGCCAGTTGTCTTTCATTAACCTCTCAATGTTATCTGATATGTACATGTATGATCTGTACAATGATCTGTCCTGGCATTAATGAAATTTTATTTTCATAGTTAGAATAGTCTTTCATCCATGTCCAAACTCTTGACTTCTAAATTGCTACATATCTTAAGGTTTATAGTGGCAGTCCCTAATTATGACTGTGTTTTGTATTGAGGGCTGAACAAAACAATATTGTAACTCCCTTTATTTTCAAATGTAGTTACAAAAGAGTTTTGTTCAGCCCTCTGTATTTTGATCATCCAATTGAAAATGCAGGCATTTCAAATTTTGCTCATTGTCTGTTTGACTGTATGGCTATTACACGGTATATAGTCATGTTATCCTCAGATTGTAAATGAACTCTTGTTCTTTCCTCATATTCTAGCAGCTGCCAAATAATTAGAAAGATTCAAATAGTGGATGATGTGTCTATATACTCTGTATTTGTTCATATGAAAATGGTTTCTTGGTTTGCTGTGATTTTGAAGCCACAGATAATGTGACGACTAAGTCATTTATCACTTAAGTTCTATAGATCAAATGTTTTATATACATGTACATCATTGTATTTTAGGTACTACAGTGAAACACACAGCAAGTTATCACATAATTTAATATATCAGCATAAATGGTTGCTATGAGGTCTTGTATAGTATGGTTACAATGGAACATTTCTTTGTTGATGTGCTACTGGTTTATGTTATGGACAGTTGAAATCTCTACATAAATACATTCAGGTATGAACCATTATTTTGTGTTTTAATCCTGCTGGCTTTTTCATAAAGATTCTTTAGTAAATTTTATCATAACTGAAATTTGGGATTTCTATGAGTTTTACAAAAGATACTTAAATGAACTCTTTAAAGTGTCAATTGTGCAGACTTGTAACAATAATCATCTGGTTTTGAAATGAAAAATGTATGTTCCATACAGTAGCATTCGAAGACACCTTAAAAACGAAAATTGTTGAATGATCACTAAGAATGAAGGAATAAGTTGATTACAGAACAAAACAGAAAATTTCCTTTATTTTGTCACAGTTTACACAGTCAAACATGTGAAATAACAAATAAGGAATTCAGCATGGCAGTACAATTAGGGTCTCCCTAATTACCGACAAGAAACGTCAAGAACCGTCGAGAAGAGTAATTTATTAAAATAGCACAATCAAATCATGATAATGTTATTATTTTTTATAATATTTGTCAAAAACAATGTAATTTGAATACTTAAATGTTATTTTCATAAGGAAAAATGAATTTATGACCACCGACAAGAAATTTTCATCGACCGCCTTATACGCGAGAAAACCGTCAAGAGGATTTACATACTATACACTAGTAGGTATGATAAGTCATTATTGCTTATGAGATAATTCTTCTGAAGTTATTTTGTAATAAGTTAAGATACGGAAATTATACTTTATTTATACTAAATATACTTTAATCATTGTAAATACATAATGATAGAGGCTATGTAAAGCGTTGATTGCGATTTGCCGTCAAGAAGTCATAGATTGGGAATTACCGACAAGAAATGATCAAGTGGTTAAAATGATATAATGTGTACAGTGCATCAAGATATCATGCTTTTAATGCCCTTAACACAAGAATCAGTCTATGGAGAATGTTGAGATAATTAGTGATTTAAAGAAAACCTATTTCGACTCCTCATTGAGTCTCATCATGTGGTGGCTCATAACTTTATACAAAGAATGAACAGATATCCCTACTATAGGTTTTATTTACGCCATTTTTTAAACTATGCACAGGTTATAATTATTTACAGGTAAAAAATCATATTCATGTTGATGATACTGATAAACTTTTTTAATGATAATGTTTACCAGTATTTTTATTCATGACGCGCCCTTTTGGCAATGGTTGTAGTCTTAGATTGTGTTTAAGATTTTTTGTAAATGAATATCTTTTTCATGATCAGATTTGTCTTGCCATTTTAACAAAGTTAATTTTGGAAAAAGGGCAGACGGTGTTAGTTCAAAATCACCATGCTTTCACCAATACCACGCGTAACTTTCACGACTCAAGCTTGCTACCAGTTTTAGGACTCAATCATGGCTTGCTAAAGCCGTTAGCGTGAAAACCTAGCTTTCACACATTTTAATGCTCAAAGCCTTCACAGATACCACACGTAATTTTCACGGCTTTGATAATTGGTTAAGTTAATTAAATCATGGCTTTAAATGATATAATTAATGAGATTAATTAACAATCACACCTTTGGAGTGCACAATTCAAACAGGCGTTGTCTTCATATATTTTAATTATGTCAAAAATGTTCAATGTTTCTGTGATTGTGGTAAGGCATTAGATTTTGCACAAATTTTGTGATGAACACTATTATGTGAAATCGTGAATGTAACAAAAATTTCGTTTTATAAATCTTTTTTTTATGAATGTAACATTGGTCAATATACTCGGATTAAACAGGATTATATAATTAACAGACATACAACAAGTATGATATAAAAGGTAAGTCATGCTTGTGTTTTCTATCTGTACTCGGTTTTAAGTGTAATTTTTAAAATATAGTTTGTTGAATTTAAAACCAAGATTAATGGCGTATTTTTACCAACAGAGGTTAGGCTACAGATTTTTCTTGACAGTAATAACTTCTTTAACATTTCTTGTTTGTTTAACGACTTAGAAAAAATCTTCTTGGCGGTTTTACGCAATTCTCTTGTCGGTATAAATCACAGACATTTAACTATTTATAAATAAATATTTGTATTATCTAACCACATTTTATGCAATGTATATAATGATTAAAATAAGGTTTTAAACTTAAACTAAATATTATAATCCATTAACTGGACTAACATTGCTTATTTCTCGGTCAACGTTTAGGTTACGATTTCTTGACGGTTTTTACACGAATCTCTTGTCGGTAACGTGGTTTTAGATTTTCCTTGTCGGTATGAGTTTCACAACTTTAAATATGATTTAGAAAAATGTATGAAGCATTAATTAATTAATTATATTGAATATACATTTTAAAATTCATTTAGTTGATTAGAATTGGTATTTTTCTTTCTTGGTTTCACATAAATCTCTTGTCGGTATAACTTTTTTAAGTCACAGACATTAAACAGTTCATAATTAAATACCTGTTAAGTGTAATAATATATAATAAGGAAATGTATATAATGATTAAAATAAGGTTTTAAACTTAAATCTAACAGTAAAATGCATTTACTAGACTAACATTGCTTATTACTCGGTCAACGTTTGGGTTACGATTTCTTGAAGGTTTTTACGCGAATCTCTTGTCGGTAATGTGGCTTCAGGTTTTCCTTGTCGGTATGAGTTTTTTAAATTTAATTATGATTTAGAAGTATGTATGAAGTATTTGTAAAATGATTAAAATTAATAATTATATATTTAAATTTTTATTTATTTAATTAAAATTTATATTTTCTTTCTTGACGGTTCTTGTCGTTTCTTGACGGTAAATAGGGAGACGGGTACAATTATCAAATTCATGAAATTTTTGTGCCTTAATAATGTGTTGACTGACTTCGTTCTCGAAATATCTCCTATTTCCGTTTCGGAAATCAGATTAACTTTCGGTTAGCAAAACATAAATAAGTATTTAATTATCAATCATTTGTATTGCTTCATAAATTTTTTTACAAATTATCTTTGTGTTATGGTCATTAGGATGCATGTCCAATAGATAATAATTCTTTTGGAATTTTTGTGCATTTATCTGTGAGTTATAGACGTTTGCCCATTTAAGTGCAAAGCCCTTAGATAAGTGATGAGCATTGTTAAATGTAAAAAGTACTTGTAAATAATAACAAAACAACATGGCTGCTGCATCAGTTAGTATGTTTGATAAACAAATAAAAATGATAGAACCATTGTAAGTGACTCAATTTGGTCTGAGATATCTCAAGTGTTTTACAGATTTCTAACAATATTGTTTAAACTGAAGAGTTATTTGTTAAACTTTAATGTACTTTGTGCAACTTAAAAGGTATGAGCCGATTGCATAATTCAAGTTTTATTTAGTCTAGTTTATGCTTTAGTCCGGGACTCACTAGCCCTGAGCTTATCTTTCAATTGCATAATTCAAGTTTAATTTTGTTTTAACTAGTCTAAGACTATCTGTCTGGGGGTTAACAGACCTTGAGCTTTGTAATCTTGTAGTAGTTAGTCTTCAGGTAGGATAAACTATAAATGGAGTTTTTTTCATTGCACCGAAAAAATACCACTTAATCATGAGAATTTTGTGCTTGAACATTGATTATTTTGTATAAAATTTGAATCGATCGACTGATTTTCTTTCTATGATTGTCTTGAAAAGGCAAGCGAAAAAAAAAACAAAGGGTAGTATACCAACATAAAATGACTATATAACCTGTACTTTAAAAATAATATTTTCTGTATAAAATCCACTATCTAATTAATAGATTTGTTAATTAATAAATTAATTGAACGATGCTATGCTCAGTTTACTTGCACATTCAGAGAGCTCTAATACAGATACATTTCCAGGTACCTAATTTGAAGGCTGAATGAAACTATTTTTTTCGGATGTTGTCATTTAGTAAGATATTGAAACTGCAAAATTTTAAAGCACAAATTCATTGTTACCCTTTTTTTTCGAACATTCAAGCAGATAAATGCCCCTAGGTATATTCCAAGAAATATATTCATCTGTCCGATCATTTTAAGACTCTCACAAGAAAGTCTTACGTATAATTCACAAAATGAAAACTTTCAACGAGTTAAACCAGAGGAGTAATATACAAGGGTTGATTCTTAGACATTTGCTGTACCTATCTTCATTTTCTGCTATTTGTTCATTACAATGTTATTTAACTTTCCATTCATACAACTGAACAATTACTGAACCAATTGTGTTTATTATACTTCTATTAAAATCATAGTCTCATAGCAACACACGTGCATGCGCATATGTACCGCATGTCAATTTTTTGCCCGTTTTAAATTGACAAAATATATGATCAAATGCATGAGCTTAGTTGTATTACCCTGAAAAGTTGTACATGTGTTAAAGCTGAGTTATTGAACTACATTTTAAGGTTTTCAAATATGTCGAGTTGCACTTAGTTTTATAGCAAGTTGCGCGTTTGTTGATCGACCCTCGAACCACTTAGATTAATCATATTCGAGTCCACTTCCTGTTTCCCCAGTTCTGAGCTAGCAGGATACAGTTTTTAGCTCAAAGAAACAACGAGGTTTTTTGATGGGATTCGAATAAATGCAGCGCTGGCCGTCCAATAATTTCCAGTCCAACGTCGCAACCACTTGACTATGATTGTATAGTTGGCTGAACATGCTTATGAAAACAGAATTTTAACCGCACCTTTTCCCTCTTTTTCGTAAAATTCATAAAATTCTCTTGTGTGAACGCAAAATTAATCATATAATCAATACAGTAAAGTTCCGCTTATAAGACCACCTGGCGGTCTTACAGAAAGTGGTCTTAATAGCGAGTCGGTCTTAATAGCGAACCCACCTATTTATATATTGAGTATAACAGTTAGGTATCAAAAATTATTAACGTTGCCAGTGACTATTCATATAGTTAAAATGTCTTGTTAATGGTTACAATGTACAAATAGAAAGTAAGAATACTCATGCTATTTTTTCCAAACATCTGCATTTAACTTATTAATTTCAGACACTGTTTAAATCACAGTCCTTTCAGGGGCAGATCCAGAATTTTTTTCTAAGGGGGGAGGTTCTTAACTTTTTCTTGGGGGTCGAACCACAACCACATTATACACTTTCTGCAGAATAATGCAGCACTTAAGTAATAAAAACTACATAACCATTAAATCTATTTTAAGCATTGAGATCATGACTTAAAGTCAGTAAATACTTATGGACAAGTCTATTTAGGAAATTCTAGGGGATGATCCAGACCCCCTGACCCCCCCCCCCCGCTAGATCTGCCTAAGCTTTTAATGATATTTTGTTAATTAATAATCCAACCAAGAAACTGACTGACAATTTAATTTCGTCACCGCAAAATTCACCAAGTCCGTACCGTCCCAGGACTTTGTACCCATAGTGCTGTTCCGTATGCTGGAGTTTATACCTTTCCGACACGATGCTATGTTTAATTTTAATTTTGGCAGTTATTTTAATTTTAACAAATTAAAATTAGATTTGTACGCAAAATAATCAGATAACTGGAACATATTTGCTCAAAACCATACGCAAATTAATGAGACAGACGACTTTTCACATAGTTGTAAAGGAAATTCTACTTTCGTTTTTTTTGTTAAGAACGCTCTGTAAGAACGCTTACGTAAGCAGACGAATCGCATTCTTAACTAATTTAAGTTTGATATATCAAACAAAAATCATAAATTATCACAGTCCGTCTGTTTAACTTTCTTTTTAATTAATCTTAAATTATCAAAAATTAATTCGCAACGAAGTTTAGTTGATTTGAGGGACTAATCGCCGTTTCACTTCATCAAACATTTGCAATCATTGACAATTACATTTACAAACAATTCTTTTGTTATTGATCAATGTTGACACTGTTTTATCACTTATTTTGTGGTTACTATGGGTATCTTGTCATACCTATTACGTAATTGTATACATGTCAAAAATCAATTAAGTTGTATATACTCGATAAAAAGTTGTTACACAACGTGTCAACGACTGCTGTAGACTGGTCGTATTATTGGACCCCAAATTAGTGCAATTAGACTGGTTGGGTCTAAAAAAGCGGTCGTATTACGGAATAGCGGACCGGTCTTATTATCGGACCTCACGACTATTGAAATATATAGAAAAATAATTCCGGTCTTTCAAAAACTGCCCGTATTATGTAGTTGGTCTTATTATCGGACCGGTCGTTAGGTGAGACTCTACTGTATTATAATATTTGTCGTTATTTTGAGCTTCTATTATGGTTCTAGTAAGTATCGGGTTTCAGACCTATTCCATTTACGCGATAACAACGTGTCTGTGTTCTGCAATATTGAGATATCCTTACAGCTCCCATCATGCTATCAACATTTACCTAAAAATCAGTAATGGAAAGAAACATACTAATCTCTATAAAGAATTATATACTTGAATGATATTTCATCGATTACCAGTATACCCGGATATGTGACTAAAGCAAATCAGCTATGACGGTAGACTTGTATCCTCTTTGTTGGTTCGAATCTTGTTTAGAAGCCATTTCTTTGTTTCAATGCACAAAAACTTTATTCATATTGCTTAGTAATGGAGAAGAAATCTGGCTTAAAAGTGATAAATATTAGTTGTAAGAACTTATTACACAACCTAGGTTAAATTTCTCAAAAACGAGTTGCACATTCTATTGAAATTTATCCGTTGCAATAAGTGGGCAGCCATTTTTTCAACTATCAAAACTGATATATTTTCTAAAACTCAGCCTTAAACTACCCCCACCACAGGTTTAATTTTCCAGGTGAATTAGACTAAATATAAACTCAGGTTTTGCCTAAACTGTATTTATGCAATCCGACCAATTTTTTGCTTAATCTGAGACTAATTAAACTACCATTATGCAATGGACACAGTTTAAACTCTGGTTTAAACTTGAGGTTATCTTTAGACTAGAATTATGCAATCGGGCCTATATGTCTATAACTCACTGGTTAAATCACATAAACTTAAAAATATAATTATTTATTGTTCATGCATTCCAACACTGACAAAATCATAAGAATAAATGTAATTAGTGAATTAATACAAATTGTTGACTTTAATATCCTTATACTTAAGATTGCCCAACCAAAATGTAGTGATAGTTAATTTTTTTGTTTTCTAAGTTGCTATGGATACAACCATATTAAACTGTATAAAACAGAAGTTCTAGATAATTTAGGAAAATTCTGACTAAAGTTGTTACGATTTAGGTCTGCTTGATTGATTTGATTAAACAATAAAAACATATAGACAGATTCTCTTATTGACACACATTCATGTGTACATAAGTAAAACATGAAAGTAAAACACTTTCATAAATTTTCTTAAGGATTTTTGTGAAAAGAGCCACAGAACAAATGCACTCAGGGTGAACTTTTGTGACAGTCCTTGTCTGTACCGCTTGACCTGCCAGTATCTTCATTTTTTGTCTGCAACATGCCAATGCTTACACTTTGCATACAAAACCATATATGTTGTTAAAAATAACTTGAGACAAAACTCAACATAGAGCATATTTGTTAACTATGGTGTGAAATAAATTTTTATTTCACTGAGAGTCTCAGCTCCTAAAAGCATATTTTTACAAGTAACATAGCAACAAGTGAAAATGCTGCATTCTAACTTCTAAGTTGATGAATTGAAATAAAAAAGATTTTGCACCAAAGCTGACTAACATTCTGTTTCTTTCATGATTAGTTCTGTGTATTGTTTGACATATTTTACACAAATTTTAACTTGACATAATTTCTTCTCCTATATGATGTCATTTATTTTCTGAAATGAAGAAATTTTTAAGGATAAAAATGTAAGATTATTTTTACTACACCACATTTTGCTGTAAAGCATGAAATAAAATACCATTTTTCACTTGGGAAAATCTATGAATTATATAATTTTAGGTTTCACTAAAACAGGCTTATATAAGAGGCTGAAGCAGGCAATATCTGACACAATATATTTTTTTATTTCCAACTATTGCTACTATTTTGTTTCTGTCTTTAGTGAATTTGAACCATGTCTGCCACTTGAGAATTTAAGACTTCATGGGCTGTATAGTTTGATATTCTTAAAACCCTAAAATTCCTGATATTCATTATTTCAGCTACTTTAATATACTTAAGAAAAACTCAAATATCCTGAAATTCAGGACCAGTCATGAAAACATTCACTCATGTTATTAAATGTTTAGATTGTGGTTATAGGACTTGACTTGCATTACAAGGTCAAACAAAATAAGCACTCGCACCAGAGTCCTTATATTAGTAAAAATACAAACATTTGCCGATTTAATTTTTCTTCACAATATTGATTGTTAAAACCTTGATATGTGATACTGTTTTCGTAAAATTTATCATGATTTCAATATTTCTATTTTGTGGCAATTGACATACACTGCTTACTTCCAGTTAAATCATGACATGTAATCTGATTGGTTGAAAACTCGGCACTACTTTTCCCATTATTTGTCAATGTCAATTAAGTGCGCTTAATTTTTTACTTAATTTTCTAAACACTATGCCTAATTTAATTGCAAGCAGCAAGTCAGTTGTGTAGATAAATCATTGCAAACTTGTGTTAATAAAATAATCATCAACTTTAGGAAGTATTAGACACAGGCAACTGGCACGGTCCTGAATCAAAAGGATTATATATACATGTAAGATATACTATTAAAAAAAAGGTAGTTTTTAACCAAGTTCAATCAGAGGCCAGTTTCTCCATCATTGATAATTTTATTTTACAGATTAATACATGTGGGCTAGGGTTTCAAAATTGAAAAAAAAATCATACCGGTAATCGATCATCGGAAATTATCAAACAACCCTTTTCAGTCAATCATCGATTATATAATCGAAACATTTACTCTGGGTTTACTTGGGATTTCCGAAAATATATTACCATACATTGCAATGGTTTAAGTGATTTTGTTTCATATAATAGAATATTTAAATCATGCATAATAAGCTTATAATTTTTGGTTTAGTGGCTGTTTATGTTTAATATTAAAATCAATTTTCGGACATTTTATGTACCAAAACAGTATAGAAAAGGGCTAAAGTCCAAAAATGGCAAATTCCATGTCGCTGACCAAGAATATCAACACTGATCTCAATGATTTACAATAATTTTAAGTAGTAGTAAAATGTATCCATCATGTTTTAATTAAAAAGAGCTTTATTCTCATAAAATATCTTTCTTAAGTTATATTGATTAATTAAAACTAGAATGTCTTATTGTCAATAAAAATGAATAACCAACAATAGCGATTATCGATTATTGAACTTCATAATCGATTGTCTCCCACTTCTAATGAAACGATCATTATCGATTACAATCGATCATTGTTTAATCCCTAATGTGGGCAAAGCTAAGGCTTTGCTCTTTCAAATGACACTAACATATTTTGCATTTGCCAAATAATAAGGTTGTAGGTTGATTTTGAACATCACTGTATTGGATTAAACAAATTTAGTTTACTTGATACAAAGTCGCAAGAACTGCATACTAGTACACAATAGACGTTACATCATGTGCTCAATAATGACTGTACTAAAGATGTTATAATGAAGAAAAACATTTGATTTAATTACTAGATCAACTTCTTGAATACTCATATGGACTGCATTAAAAATATTTGATGATGGATTGCATGCGTAAATATCCTTGTTTTACTTAGTTTATTCGATTTAACAGTACATAATTTGCCATCAATTGTGTATTTTGTTCTTGTGAGTTTTGTACCGACTAAACTAGATCTGTTTGTTTGATCATGATGTTTGAAATCAGCCCATGACTTTAGGCCATGCCATACCGGAATTTAGTTAAGCGTCCGCGTGCGCGTAGGTTTTGGAGTCCTCAATCCAAAAAAGAAGGGAAAAATGTGTTTGACACATTTTTCATCGTATGCTATTGATCATAACCCTGTACCATTAATACAATATATAACATATGTATTGCATGAAAAACACTAGTCATTTTATATTAAATTCAGATCATTGTTTCATATTATAATGATGTTTTCCATATAATGCATTGGTTTTTTTTCCATAAAATACTTGTGTTTATGTTTTCATTTTGTGTGTTTTTGTGAATAGGTACCTAGGTTTGTCAATCTTGAGTTGACGCTGAACAAAATTCCAGTTTGGCATGGCCCTAATACTCATTGTATGCAACAGATGTTGATGTCATTTGAAAAAAAGCAAAGCCTTAGCTACACCCGCATTATTAAATAAGTGAAATAAATAAATTTATGATGGAGAAACTGGCCTCTAAGGGGTATAGATAGATAGCGAAAACAACTTGTTTTCGCGAAAACAACTTTTTTATACGAAAACAACCTGTTAAATTAATCTTATATGTTATTTCAAACAAAACTTAATATTTTATGAAAGCATATTATAAAATACGTTAAATGAGCAAGTTGTGGTACAAAATTTCGAAAAATAATGATTTTATAGCCGATTTTCTTGTTTTAGCGGATCACAACTGAAAGTCGATCAAAATGCTACGTTGAAGTTCTATACGAAAACAGCCTATAAAATGTTTATTTTTTCATGTTTAACATAATTTATATATTTTATGTAATAAATACATATCATGGATACTTGTTTTTATATTACCTTATTAACAATAAATGGAAATAATTATGATATAACTGTTTTTCTTCACGAAAACAACTAGATCTACCAATATAGCTGTTTAGCTCTCATACGAAAACAACTTAACAAACTGTAAAATCATTATTTTCTGTGTTTTTATTTGAGCTCTTTTTACATTAACATCATTTCTTTAGACACTTGATTGGTAATTAATTATAATAATAGAAAAATAATGATGTTACGACATGTTGATTTCACGAAATCAACATTATGTCTGACTAACGAAAACAACTTTTCAGTACGAAAACAACTAAAAAAATTCATTCTTTTTTACGCTTAATCCAAACATAAGATGTTTTGTTGATAAACATTATGATTGACTGATTGTTGTTATTGTTGATATAAAGTTGTTTTCGTGAAATTGACAGATAGTTGTTTTCTTAGAAAAAGTTGTTTTTGTGAGGCTGACTGATAGTTTTTTTCGTAGGAAAAGTTGTTTCATAGAAATAGTGGTTTTTGTGAGACTGACTGATTGTTATGCACATAGAGACTATCAGCTACTTGGATATAAAAGTTGTTTTCGTAGAAAAGGTTGTTTTCGTGAGACTGATTGTTGCTTTCATATATGAGTTGTTTTCGTAGAAAATTTGTTTTCGTGAGATTGACTGATTGTTGTTTTCGTAGAAATAGTTTTTTCGTGAGATTGACTGATTGTTGTTTTCGTAGAAAATGTTGTTTTCGTGAGACAGACTGAGTGTTGCTTTCGTATAAAAGTTGTTTTCGTAGAAAAGTTTTTTTTCATGAGGCTGACTGTTGTTTTGGTAGGGAAAAGTTGTTTTCGTAGAAATAGTTGTTTTCGTGAGACTAACTGATTGTTGTTTCGTATAAAAGTTGTTTTTGTAGAAAAAGTTGTTTTGTTACGATGGATAAAATCATTATTTTCCTATCATTTTATTTACTTACCAATCAAATGTCTTAAGAAATGATGTGAGGTTAAAAAGAACATAATTGAAAACACAGTTAATTAGCAAAAATGCAATCAATTAATATATTTATTAAGAAAGATTTTTACCATGCTAAACATGAATAAATAAACATTTTATAGGTTGTTTTCGTAAATAACTTCAAGGAAGCAATTAGACCGACTTCCCATTGTGATCCACTAAAACAAGAAAATCGGCTATAAAATCATTATTTTCCAGAATTTTGTACCAAAACTTGCTCATTTAACGTGTTTTTAATATGCTTTCATAAAATATTAAGCTTTGTTTGAAATAACATATAATATTTATTTAACAGGTTGTTTTCGTAAAAAAAGTTGTTTTCGCGAAAACAAGTTGTTTTCGCTATCTATCTATACCGTTTTTTTTTCGTAGGAAAAGTTGTTTCATAGAAATAGTGGTTTTTGTGAGACTGACTGATTGTTATGCACATAGAGACTATCAGCTACTTCGATATAAGAGTTGTTTTCGTAGAAAAGGTTGTTTTCGTGAGACTGATTGTTGCTTTCGTATATAAGTTGTTTTCGTAGAAATAGTTTTTTCGTGAGATTGACTGATTGTTGTTTTCGTAGAAAATGTTGTTTTCGTGAGACAGACTGAGTGTTGCTTTCGTATAAAAGTTGTTTTCTTAGAAAAGGTTTTTTTCGTGAGGCTGACTGTTGTTTTCGTAGGGAAAAGTTGTTTTCGTAGAAATAGTTGTTTTCGTGAGACTAACTGATTGTTGTTTCGTATAAAAGTTGTTTTCGTAGAAAAAGTTGTTTTGTTACGATGGATAAAATCATTATTTTCCTATCATTTTATTTACTTACCAATCAAATGTCTTAAGAAATGATGTGAGGTTAAAAAGAACATAATTGAAAACACAGTTAATTAGCAGAAATGCAATCAATTAATATATTTATTACGAAAGATTTTTACCATGCTAAACATGAATAAATAAACATTTTATAGGTTGTTTTCGTAAAGAACTTCAAGGAAGCAATTAGACCGACTTCCCATTGTGATCCACTAAAACAAGAAAATCGGTTATAAAATCATTATTTTCCGGAATTTTGTACCAAAACTCGCTCATTTAACGTGTTTTTAATATGCTTTCATAAAATAGTAAGCTTTGTTTGAAATAACATATAATATTTATTTAACAGGTTGTTTTCGTAAAAAAAGTTGTTTTCGCGAAAACAAGTTGTTTTCGCTATCTATCTATACTGGCCTCTAAGTGAAATTGGTTAAAAACTAACATTTTTTTAGTAATACATGTATACCTTATATGACTTGTATATATAGTATTTTTGATTAGAGACCATGCTGGCCCCCTGTGGTATTAGATACAAACTTGTAACTGAGCAGTATTTTAGAAAACTGTTAAATCTTTGAATTTAGACCATTATTTTCTATTAGCTATTAGCTAAATCAAAGAAAAATAGTTAAGACCATACACACTGTAAAATTTTTTCAAAACCATGTATATTAAGCATAAGATAGTGTACATATATAGGGGGGGACAATATATTGCGGCTTAGCGCAAAACTGTAGTAACTCACTCTTTTTTTCTAACTTGAGTTAAGACCGTTTTGTGCTAAGCCTGCGATATAGTGATGTGATATTACATGATCAGAAGTTACTGACTCTGGTGCCAGTGATAGTTAGCTCAATTGGTTGTGTGTCTTGTTTCTGATAAAGTCTCTCTGTCAGAACTACATGTCTTTTTTCTGTGAGTTTAATAATTGTGAGACATTTAATTATCCCTCCTAAGTCTGTGTCAATTTTGTTTAGAAAGTAAGTTGTTTGCTACAATAAGATACAGTGCCATTCAAAATTACCTTTATACTTATAAAAAAAGCTGGTTCTTCATTGATACAAATACATTCTATTTCAGATGTATTTACACCTATAAGTTATGATAGATTGTAAAAAGTGGAGCAATTGTTATTATTATACCCCCGCTTCGAAGAAGAGGGGGGTATACTGTTTTACCCTTGTCCGTGCGTGCGTGCGTCCGTTACAAAATTTCCGTCGCAGCAGTTTTCTCAGCAACTATAACATGCAGCAGCCTAATACTTTGCATATTGCTTCATCCCATGGTCCCATGGTGTAAAGCGATTTCATGCTCCTTGCTCATCTACTTCCTGTTTGTCGCATATTTTTAGATTTTGTTAAATGAAAGTTACATTATGATAGTCATATTTCTCACAGCGGGGGTATCACTAGTGAGCATTAGCTCACAGATTTACTTGTTCTTTGAGTATGTATCTAATTTAAAAGATACGTTTTTAATTTCTGAAGTATTAGTAAAAATTATAGACAATTAATACATTAATTTTACAAAGAGTTCAACTGAAATTACGAATGGCACTGTATGTTCTTAATACAGTTCTGTGGCGCATTTCACTAAAATCTTACGAGCAAAGTCATCGTAAGTCAATTGCAAGAAACATAATATTGTCATTTTTTGGCCAATCAATTCCAAATGTTACTGAGTTGTGTAGAATTTTGTATATCTTTTGAATATCATATCAGAGTTAGGCCATGCCATATCGGAATTTTGTTAAGTGTATGCATGAGAGTAGGTTTTAGAGTCCTCAATCAAAATAAAAAAAATTGTTGGTTATATTTTCTAAAATAATTCCGATGTTCCGGAATTCAATACGACAATTTAATTCAGGGAAAATTATGTTCGTCAACGACGTTATTCATCCTAAGCAATTTTTCATAACCGCATCATTATTACAATATATATTTTACGTGAAAATTTTTTTATATTAAATACAGACCATTGTTTCATATTATGAGGATGTTGTTCTATTGAAAAGATATATATAATGCATTGTTTTTTGTCGTAAAAAATATTTGTGTTTTCGTTTATGGTTTGTGTGCTTTTGTGAATAGGTACCTAGGTTTGTCAAATTTGGGTTGACGACGCTTAACAGAATTCCGATTTGGCATGGCCTTATGTTTATTATCCTTTTGACTTTAAATGGCATAATTATGAATTTGACTTACGATAACAGTTTTTGTAAAAAAAATTGTGAAAAGGTGCTCTGGTTATTAAATGCTTGAATCTAGAGATCTTAGCCTCTCCAGGAACTGTGAATAGGATGACTATCTGCTATAGATATGACAAAAGAATAAGCAAATAAGTAGGGTGAAGAACATTTTTCTTTCATGATTTATGGTAAAATGTGGTGTTATTTGATAAATATAAATTGTCAATATAAATTTTTAAATTTTCATTATAGTGACAATATAATTTTATATTTTCATCATCAGTGATGTCATCTTGAAAAATAAATGGCGTCATCTTGGAGAAGAAATGACATTGGGTTATAATTTGTGTAAATTACCTCTAACAAAGCACAGAACTAAGCACACAAAAAAAACAATATTTATCAACTTTGGCGATTTTTTTATTTCATCTTGTGAACTCAGAAAACCACTGTATACTACTCGTGAAAATATGTATTCTGAGCTCTCTTGGTGAAATAAAAATAGCCTTACCTAACTTTCTGCTTGCATACTCATTTTTTGAATCTGACAAACTCGCAGTCTAGGTCTAGATTAGCTGGCCCTTGCTGTATTATGATATTTGTTGATTGGTCAGCTCAAAGGTCAGATAACTTAGCTGTACTTTATAGAAGGATTTAAGACTAAAATGGTCGTAAGACCTTTGATAATATGGGCCCCTGTAGCATATCTGTTTAAGGAGATAGTAAAGCATCATGCCATTTACTATTATGTTTTGTTCAAACTTTTCAGGATATTTATCTAGTATAATGATAATGATGATTGTTGGTGAAGATTATATATGTATAATATGATATGATGATGGTGAATGACTTGTAGACAGTACTGTAACACAGATATATCATGGTATGTTGTCATTTATTTTATTGAAGTCTCTCAATAGACTATATCTGGAATTCAAATATTTGTGTTTTCTCATGAGGTACAAACAAACTCACTCTTCCCGATATAAATATGTGTACTAAAGGATTTATTCTTTATTCTGTGCTTTTCAGCAATAATATGTAATAACTTTGTTTGTACTGCCTTCTAATAAATGGAAAACCCCACCAATTTGAGTTCTGAATTAGGTCTATTTTAGTCATTGCTTTAAGTTTTCTCAAGCACTAGTCTGATTTGTCTCACCCATATTATTAAATGACATCAAATAGTGTTTATATATGTACAATAATGACTAACTTTCTTTATCCTTAAAATCCCAATTGATCCTGTGAGCTTTGATTGTTTGCTTCAAATCCTTCCTACAAAAACTGAATCAAGCTGTGAAGTAGGTCATAAGCAAAAATATTTGAGCATATGATTCAGACTAAACAATGTTAACCACACACAAGCTAATGCAGGCATTTTCTGACAAAGAAATGTATAATGGCTATATTGGCACTTTTTGAATCTGTTTTGGCTTTTTTGCCGATCTTCTAGATTAACTTTATATTCAATCTTAGTGCAGAGGAATTGAAATTGGCAATCGATATTGAAAGGACCAATTCAGAATTTCAGGGAAAGAAAGATGGAAGTTATTTTATGCTCTACATTATGTCATTTAATATTTTGAGAAGTGAGAGAAATCAGCATAAATCATGTGCTTTTTACGAGGGTTGATAAAAAATAAACTGGATTGTTTGAACCTTAAGCTGCATTGTGAAATAAGATAAATAAAAATGTATATAAAAGTTTTGGGAGTTCATCTGCAATAGAATACTGAAAACGGTACTGAAAATTTTGACAAACAATGAAGATATAGTAATTTGAATGAGTATATGTATATATATATATATATATATATATATATATATATATATATATATATATATATATATATATATATATATATATATAAGTCACGGAGCACGGTAAATCGACACTGATAACGTCGTTGACGTTGCGCTCTATCACACCATCTCCTTCGCTTCCTTACTGCCGATTGTGACTTGGTTTTGGGGATGAAGGACTATGACCAGGTTTCATCTGTTGTTCTGATACGTCTAAGGAACTAATCCCTTTTCTTGATTTACTCTAGAAGGCAGACTCGTGATTCTTGCACGTGGCGGACCAACTCAGTGTCTTTTAAGAGGTGTGGGAACAAGTGCGCGTGCATCTGTTGTCAATAAACAAGTTTGATTAAAGTAAATTTGACTTTATGAGCCAGAAACATTGAAATGAATAACATATAAGATAATCATATGAAATAAATATCATTTATTGATAATATTTAGTTGAATAATTACAATTTAACATAAACTAAAATAGTCTCATTATAAAAAAGAAAATGTTATATTTTTTCATGGTCATTATCATTACTAAATATGTCGCATAGTAAAAGAAAATTAATGTGTGCAAAATATTTTTCATTTTGAATCCCTTGCAAGAAAAGTCTGTATTATACCGTAGCTCAAATCAATTTGCCATTAACTCCCGAATGGACAACTGTCTGTCATTTGCCAGTCTGTGTGGCCACTGATGTTATCAACGTCCTGTTTTATCTTCTTTCTCCCTCTTCCTTCTTTGATGATGGCGTCAATATTTACTTCTCCAAATCGCCTGTGGCAATTGTAAACAACTTTTCTGCTATCTCCATGCTTCCCAAGCCTAGCTCCAATTTTTTACAAGTTCTCAAGAGAGTTTTGCCTTTATGCCGGAAAAACTTAATAATTGTTCTTATTTCAAGTTTTTTGTGAACGCCATTTTTATGTTAGGTTTTATTGTGCCAACGTTATTCAAACTGAGGTTGTTATAATATGCGCTGATCAAATGGCCTCAAGTTTTGCAAATACGTCAATAAATGAAGATGCGACGTTTTCCCAGATTTTTATGTACGCTGCATTTTTGTAAACAACACAAACCATCTTTTAACAATTAATAAAACATTAAAAAATTTGCTGCACCATGGCAGCGTTACCATGGTTTTTGGAAACGAAATTTTGAAGAAAAATATAAGCTTTATTATAGAAATTTTAAATCAACATTTTGTATATACATTGAAATTTTTACTGATGTATAGAAATGTTCATTTGAAGTAATACTTATTATTTGAGAGTAAAAATCCGGTTTATTTTTTATCAACCCTCGTATACGTCTGTTTGAAAAACAGGACATATTATGTTATGATTTTGTCCGTCTGGCTGTCCGTCTGTCTGGACAGCACTTGGGCTGATAATGCCCCGCCTAGCAGAGCTCTTGTTTACTTTATTATTAACTGTTTAGAACACTTATCTATAGTAGGGCTGCAGCAATTTGATTCAATACATCAAAAATTGATTGAGAGGGCACTATTTTGATTTTGGAACTTTGGTTTCGATACCAGCCTTTAAACTTGTCTACAGAAGATACTTTTAGTTCCTCTGATAAACTATTTAAGCTTAATGAATGTATTGATGTACATCTGGAATGAACTATACTATTCAATAAATCAAATCATTTTAAAGAAAACAAAAATCGAATCGCATCAAATCGACTTTCCAACTTTCCAGTGAATTGTTGCAGCTCTATTCTATAGACCTTGATGAATTTATCTGAACATATATGTACACAATTATAAAGAGTCTGTGATACATAGTTAGGATACTCTATTAATCAATGCTTGCTTTCATGGTGTTTTGACCATGACAAGGTACTATATAATCAAATGTATCCTAGCTCAGTGTCTGTAGTCATGTGATCTACAACAACAACTTATGAGAGAAAAAAATTAGTTTTTCACAGATTTTTCTTGCCAGACAAATAATTGAAATTTTATAGGCTGACAGCATGGTATACAGTTATATTATGATTTTTCAAAGTGGCATTAGACTTATAAAAAACTTTAAAATCTTTTGATTGAGAAAAATGGGATTTCATGAAATCAAGTGATTTTAAATTAAATGTATAGGAGAAAATGTCAGTAGCATAGATCTCTTATGAATTTTCCTGAATTTTAAAGAATAGTATTTTAACTGTACTTAAATGGTTAACTAAGAAAAAAACTGGGTTTTTATCGCAGTTAGATTGGTGGCCTGTTACTCTATTATAAATGTAATTAACCCCCTACATCTTTTGCATACACCAAGTGGTAAGTTCATAGGCTGATTTCAGAGCCACCTGGCTAGCTCAGTTGGTAGAACACAAGTCAGGGGCAGATCCAGGATTTTTTCTAGGAGGGGTCTGAAATTTTTTCTAGGGGGGGGGGGGGGTCCAAACTTTCGAACCACAACCACATTATACACTTTTTGCAGAATAGTGCCGTATATCAATGATAAAGATCTACATAACCATTAAATCTATGTTAAGCACAGAAAAATTTGCTTCATGCTACTTAAAAATGACTTACAGCCAAGAAATACACATATGGACAGGTACAAGTTGGAAATTCCAGGAGGGTCCCTAAACCCTCCCCCCCCCCCCTGCTAGATCCACCTATGCAAGTCTACTGATCAAGGGGTCGTGGGTTTGATTCCTGGGCGAGGCAAACTTTCGTGGAGCTTGGTCATAAAATTATTTCCAAGGCCATTCTCCCTCCTACCAATGATTATTAATTATGTAGGGCAGTTATCAGTCACTGACGAAAGTAATACAATAGTAATACTATGCGCTTAGTTGTTAACAGCTAAATCCAAAGTTAAGCCTTTCCTGGAGGAGTGAGTAGATTGACTGACCGCCGTTATTTAAACTTATATGATGTGTTGCTACGGCGTTAAACCCAACAAACAAACAAATAGGCCAATTTCATGCACCTCTGTCAATGCAGATTTTACTTAGTCTCACTATTGAAAGCAAGCTTTTTTAAGATACTCAAATACAAGTATTATTTTTCAAGATTTGTCATCAAATGTGTTTGTTGATTTTGCAGCTTTTGTGTTAACTAAACAAAATCTTCATTGGTTATGTTGTTTGAATTGGCCTACAAATTTATTATATGGTGTATGCAAAAGAAGTTGATGTCATTCAAAAGAGACAAGTCTTAGCTATAAGTGAATGCTTAAACCTTTGCAAACTACTGTAGTTTATAGTTAGCCAAAGAAGCAGTTTAATGCTTAACTCCATGTAAAATTTAGCCATAAACTATATAATGTAGTTTGTTATAGAGAAACTTGGAAAAGACTTACACATTTAAGGAGCACATACCTTATACATACGTGTTGCAAAATAATGTTTTTTTTACTCAAAACCATGCTGGCCTCCATGACAATCATTAGCTTGAATGCAGGCTGTCAACCAGTTCCTATATTCCTATATTTTCCTATGTTTTGGGAATTATTCCTATATTTTCAAAAATGTCCTATATTCCTATATTTATACTATATTTTGTCCATCATTCCTATATTTTAAATCATTCTTATTTGAACATGCTGAGTATGTTTAATTGTATTTTATTCATATATAATTGAGTATTTTGTATCTGTTTCCTCTTATACTGCCTGTAAGTTGCATAATTTAAGAGCCTATGATGAGTTTGTTCTGTTATATGGCTGTAAAGTGTCAGTATTTAAGTGTCCCCAACAATTTGTTTCAGATACTGCTATTTAATAACCACTCTTGAAAAAAATTAGAAGAAATGTTCCTTGTTCAAATTTTCAAAGTGTTCTATTCAACCTAATTGTTTTGTAGTCCATGTCACATTGCAAATTCACTGCAACCTATAACAAACATTGCTTAATTATAATACACTTTGGTGAAATAAAGCAATTGCAAGGATATAATAATTTCTTACTCTACTTGTAGTTAATAAGCAGTACCTCTGGTGCATTTAGAGACCTCTCAAACTGTAGACATGCATCCTTCTACTCATTCATTGTATTTCATCAGAAATAAAGTTACATGGTTATTGATAGGAAATAAACCAATGAATCTGTTTTTCAAAACTGGCAGGGCTAGATATTGTATAGGTGGTCTTAAAACATAGTCTAGTAGTCCCCTTAAATGACTATGAGCGTCAAAATTTAAGACCTAGGCTATAAACTAGCTTTGTTCGGGCATAATTTCCCCTCTATGTATATAGTAAGAGTTTGTCATTACTATAGTAAAACATAAAAAACTCTCCTGTAACCATTATGTCAAAAACCTTCATATTTGGCATACATATACTAATAGACAAAAGAAACTGGACACTTACATTTTGTGTAATATTTTTATAATTAGGACACCGTTTAAAACGAAATTTAAGTTTCATATCATGCATTAATAAGATTACCCACGATTTTGCGACTTATCACTCAACCGATTTCAATTAATAGCGCTTTTGTTGAAAAACGCGTTTTCCTTGAGCACATCGAGAAAATAAACATGTCATTGTGTTGATGTCGTTTTTCGTTTACGCTTTCAACACTACCATCGAAAATTCAAAACAATTTCATTGCTTTATCCGCATGAAATTTGCAAAAGTTTAATGAAACTGATCGTATCCGAGGTCTGATGCTCTTGGCATCTGGGCAAAGCCTAGTAGACGTTGCTCGTACATTAAACTGCAACTAAATGACTAAAATGTATATCATTGAGTTGTTTGACACCACGGCATCCATAAACGACAAAGCTATGTCTGGTCAACGTAAAATTATGAACGTCAGAATTGACCAAGCTATTACGTTCGCTCACGTACGTTATCCGTTCCGAACGGCGACTGCAACTGCTCTATAATATGGGATCTTATACAAGATGGTATGACAATGTCTAAAAGTAACGCTCGGCCCATACGTTATATGCCTTCATACATTGGACAGAAGGTACATCAGTGACATAGATGGGTGCGAATATTCTTTTCACGACGTCAATTGTATAATAAATGTCAATTTTGACGAACACGAATATGTTGACCAGATTTTGCAACCTGTTCTAGAGACATAAATTGCACAAAATGGACTGGCTGTGCTCTTGCGTCGCGTTGTTGGAGGAATGGGAACGTCTTTCAATTGCCGATGTTTTAAAGTACGAGCGGTCAATGCATCAACGTGTGGCCGCGTTAAGATGTCAGCGCGGTTGTCACACTCGTTATAAGCACACAAAATAGCAATTTGGCTTTATACTACTCAACTAGATTGAAAAGAATATACCATTAAAATCAAAATCATCTATTGCAATTGATTTGCAACTTTTTAAAAAGCATTTCTTGTATTCAATATACGTTTACGTTATACATTGAACATATTTTCAAATAAAGCTGTTATAAATGTAAAGTTTAGAATGTTCCCTTCAATTTGATACCAAATTTATATGGAGTTTCCTCTTCTTAAACATAAAAGTTTAGGTTTATACAGATGTCCAGTTTCTTTTGTCTAGTAGTATAGAAACATCATTTAAATCACTCCCTTTTGTCAAAGGGAACCACTATTTAGGAGTACTAATTTTCATATAGAATTACAATGTATGTATAGAAGTCTGATAAAAATATCTTCTGAGTAATTTATATTTTGAACTTTCATGCATGCATCATCTACAATGTTCAAATAGGGAAATCAAAAATAACAGTGTTCACAATCTTAACAAAGCAAAATTGTTAAAATAATCTTGTCTGAAACCTTGTGGCCTAGAGCATGTAGAATTTTTATGTAGCATCATTTAGGAGTGTTCTAGGCTACACTATGGCCTGCCTTTGGGGGTCAATAATATACATGGTGGAATGAAACAGGAAAATTTGAAGTCCTCTTTTAGTAATTTTAATAAGTAGCCATCATGAATCTTTTATTCAGTTTGATATGAATGTATGACACATTTTTATTTGAAACACTCTGATTATCTGCTTTGTGGATCAGAAAAGGCAACATAGTCTCATATCAGCTACTGTGTGGCAAGTTTATGCTTGAATCAGATCAAATAATGGAAGAATTTATTTTTCTCATTTTAGCAATAAAAAAATTACCAAAATATATTTATTAACTGCATGTACAATAGCTGTCTAAAAACAATAAAGTCAGTACATAGAAGGCCTGAAGACAATAAAATTGTCAAACCATATTTTTTAGGTTTAATTATTTCTTTAGTGGGGGTTCTTTTGTGTAAGAACATAGTGTAATTATTTTTTGTAAAACACTGATATGCATTAATTTCAAGCACTGGCACCAGAGTCCATATCTTATGATCATAAAATAATGTGTTCATCCTTATATATAGTTCCCTGTGCATACATACGAGGGGTGATCCAGAAATTCGTGGACACCTTGCATGAAACAAAAAGTAATAAAGCCAATCACATGAACTTCTAGTGTCTTTTTAAGTGAGCATTTGTCAACAAATTTGCAAAATATTGTAAAGATTCGACCATAATTAATGATTCTGCACTATTTTATATACATGGACGTGATGAAACGCGGCGCAGCTCATCGCGTCTCAAACGACGTTATGTTGTCAAAAGAAGTAAACTTAATTACTGTTTGGCCTTATAACTCTTCATAGCATTCCCCCTTTGGCCTGCACCATTCATTTCTAGCTCTTCTGTTACAATTCTGCTAACAGTTCCAAACAACAAATACAGTGAATAACTGAGATTCGTAAAATTATCCATATTATTTCATTAACCTTCTCATGCAAATTTTCCTTAGTTTCTTTGACTCTGTTTCTCAGACTGCGAAGAATTCCCTACACCTTCCCATCCATTCGAAAATCGGAGATGCTTCTTATACACTAGTGTACGACACACTGATGGTTTATATGTCTCACTTTCAATCATTGTTTTTGTCTTGCCAAATGTTTTTTTTTTGAGATTTACACAGAATTGTATAACTGTATGCAGTTTTGCTGGATCCGTGACGTCCGTTTTTATGAAGCTGTTTTCACCCCTTCTTTTATTAAACACGAGTGTATAATGATCGCAACGTCAAATTTCTTCTGAAACTCACAGAATGACGTCATACATGTCTAAACAACGTTATTATAACGTTTCCTGCCATTTTCTTAATTTGAAAAGATTTTACATTGGTTTGTATGAGGTAAAAACATATACATTTAGGAGAAAAAATGAGCTGCGCCACGATTTCGATACTTCATATTTTGATGACGTCATTAATAGATGAAAACTGCAATTGATGTTTTAAAATTTTGTCAATTTATTAAAAAAGCATTGATTAATGATATCCTAACAAATCAGCACGGTAGGACGTCACGTTATGGAGATACACTCATTGTCCACGAATTTTTGGATCACCCCTCGTACATGTACACTACCTTATATTATGATATACATGGTATTAAACGTTTTCTGCAGTGCTTACGGCCCTAACCGTTTTTCTTCAATTCTGCTTATATCTGAAAGAAAGTATCGTTCTCGATTTAAGGATTAAACATTTCTCTAACATCATGCAATGTTACAAGTTTGTATCTAATACCGTTTTTATAAAATTTATAATAAATGTAATAGCACTGGTTTGCAGCGATTCAACGTCACTACTGACTTCCTGTTTAACTTAACCTGGTTCCCTGGACTAATGTAAATACGTACAAAGTCTATTTATATAACCTATGACGTGTAAATGTTTACCTAGACGGCGCGTTCTGATTGGGTTTAAATTTGGCGCGCTTCATTGACAAGGTACAGGAAAAGTCTCGTGGAGTATATCAACCAATCAGATTATGCTCTTTAATGCGTCATAATTTAACCGGAAATGAACAGTGATTCTCAATCGCTAAAAAATTTTAATGTAGAAATAACTATTAATTTCATGATAACCTTTTTAGATAAAAAGTTTTTGAATAGCCTGTTTTGTAAAGAAATGTTTAATCTACAAATCGAGACTGATATTTGCATCCAAATATATTCCGAAAGGTAACAATAATCTATCAGACCGTACCTACTGATAAAATGGTTCAATACCATGTGAATATTATATAATGAAAGTATAGTTTATCTCGTACACGGTAATGTATACGGGACCGATATTTTAAAGTGTTTGTTGACAAAATGTTATATGTGTTCGTATTTAATGAGTGTGAGGACTCTGGTGCCAGTGATTTCAAGATAGTTTGTAGATCTTTTTTTTTTCCATTTAGAAGTACATACATGTAGTTAGGTCTATGATACATTATTTGTTTCGGACAAGTCATTTTGAAATAATACACTGGTAACTGAAACTTGTATCACTTCAGAACAAGTACTTATTTCGCAGTCTTTTAGCAATGATAATCTTTGTAAAGAGACCCTAATGTATTGGAATACTGCTAAAAAGTTCCTATATTTTGAATTAGAATTCTTATATAAATTCCTATATTTTTTATAAATTGTTGGTTGACAGCCTGCGAATGATTAACTGTTGCCGTTTTTTATACCCCCGCTTCGAAGAAGAGGGGGGTATACTGTTTTACCCTTGTCCGTGCGTCCGTCCATCCGTCCGTCCGTTACAAAATTTCCGTCGCAGTTTTCTCAGCAACTATATCATGTAGCAGCCTAATTCTTTGCATATTGCTTCATCCCATAGTCCCATATGGTGTAAAGCGATTTCATGCTCCTTGCTCATCTACTTCCTGTTTGTCGCATATTTTTAGATTTTGGCGGGGGTATCACTAGTGAGCATTAGCTCACAGATTTACTTGTTTATCTTAATCAAAGGTGGCTTGTACAGTCTTAACAAAAGACACATTTACAGAGTTGTTTATCATAGAGTGTCTTTTGTTTAGACTGTGCAAGTCACCTTTGATTCAGAGAAGAAACTATAATAAACTTGGGTACCTAAACTTACATTTACTGAGTTTACAGTAAAGTTTTGATATCCAAGTTAAGGATCAGTTCCTTCACTTTAGATTTAATGTGAGGTATATTACATTTATAATGGTAGTTTTTACCCATGTTTAATTATAGTCCGATTTTATTCGGTGAGCCGTGACAGGATGGAAGAGTCCAATCATAACCATGACGATAGGTAAAACCAGTAATATTTAATACTACACTGAAAATCGATACAAACTATAATAACTCAAGTTTAAAGCCACACGATAAGGTGCATTAAGAATCACTGTTCAAAATAGCGCAGTCGGTAACGAAGGCGTAATATACGAGGGGTGATTAGAAAGTTCAAGGAATTTATTTATTACTGGTACACGGGATAAAATAGGAAAAAAAAACAAAATACATCATTCTGTATGTTTACCAAAGACTTATATTAAGCCCAAATATTTTCTTGATACATTGGAGAATAAAATTTTCACGAAACATTTTACAACACTAGTAAACCGTACTTGAAGCACGCCGACGTCATCATTGGGTTACTTAAATGTCATAGTCAAGTTTCCTATTTAATTTCTGCTCATAATCATCACATATTTCCATACACTTTCTATGGCTATGTACCCACAAATTAAATGTAACCTTGAAGTATTCCTCACTAAATAAATAAATAATTCTCTTGTGCAATACAGCACACTGTAAGCCATCAATCCTTATCTAGAAGCTTCTCCACTCACGCTGCCTTTCCAACAGTTACTGTCAGTGTCAGTTGACCTGGTCTTTCTTCATCAAATACCCATGTTCTACCTTCCCTGAACCTCTGACGCCATTTGTAGACAATTGTTTTTCTACATGTTGGTAATGTATCAGCAGTTTTAATTTGATTAAGCGTATCTGCAGGTGACAAATTGAGTCAAACGCAACAATTTATGACTGCGCCCAACTCAAAATCATTTGTTGACGTCATTTGTTGTTTCGAAGCCATGACTCTAAAATCTCTGTTATGCAATAACCATTCAAAACAATTTCATGAAACTTGCAGGAAAATATTTCCAGACATCACGCTAGTGTAATTAATGTTGGCGCATAATTCGTACCAAAATTGAGAGCATAATACCATGTTTAATGTTTTCAAAATAGGTGAAAAAATAGCGTGCTTCAAGTGACCAAACAGTGGTTGCTATGGATACCATTTATTCTTTCTACATATTGATAATCTGTTCACAAATATGATTTAGAAAACGCAAATGAATTGTTTTACACTTATTTGAGTTTTAATGTGATTTGACAAAAAGGTAAATATTTTAGAAGGGAATTCCGCGAATTTATCAATCACCCCTCGTATTATGTCACATTCATTTTTTTTACTGCTGGGGTTCGAACCTCACCGCCTCCATATTTTTGTATTTATTACTAAATTTATATATGACGTTGCGTCCAATACTGCCGTCAATTTGCGTAACGTCAAAAGTAACGTTTTAGAAAAATATTTTGTATTCAATACGCTTTAATCAGCATTCAATATCATAGTAAAACCTTTAATAAATTGGCTACAGTGATACACACTGATTTTTATTGTTTCGTGAATCTTATTACATATTAATTTCAAATACATAGAAATCTTATGTGTCATTTTCCCATATTCTAAGATACATACCTATAAATTATTTTACCAAATATCAATGGAAATTAAGGTGCCTCAAGTCTTTATGCTAGTTATCATGTTGACAGCATTTTAATTGCATTTTTTATTTGTTTTAGTCTTTGTTTCTCTTTTCATTTGCCATCTGTATCTTTTGCCGATTTGAACTGCACATGTTTATGCAGTACTTTAAAGTTACATAATCCAAACAGAAAAAATAGTCAACAACATTGTCGTTAAAAACGTCTAAAATAGGCAGCGTTACATCATGGCTAGACATTTTGAATTGTTAATTATTCTAAGTTATTTCACCAACATCATATTGATATTGAATTATGTTATACCTTTTAGTTTGAACTTTTTGGTGATTGATATTAAATTTCGCTATTTTGTTTTATTCTGTAAACAATGATCTTTAAAATATCTGAGTCGAATCTATTTTCGGCATGTTGCGGATGCGTTACATCGTGGCTAGACATTTCCAAACCTGACTAACGCCGCTTTTCGTTTGCTTAATTATTTTCATTCTAAAATATATCTAAGAATAAAGAAATGAACTTTTAAAAAATACTAAAAATCATTATGCCAATTTAATTATTGCACCATATATAAATCGAAGTTGTAGACGAGATAATTTGTAAAATTAAAATCTTACCTTTTCAACAAACATATATTTTCTAGTAATTTTGCGTATAGCTATGTTTATATTTGAATAAAACTTTGTTTATGTATAAGATAGTTCATTAACACAAATATTGTAAGCTTTTCTGGTAAAAACGTATCTTCATACGACAGACATCTGGGTTTTTATAACGAAATTTACTTCTTTCTGTTACGTCTTACTGGCATATTTTCTGACGTTCAGTCGGGTTTACAGTAAAATATTTTGACATATATATGTAAAATATACTAAATAATATAATTTTCTGAAAGTTTGAATTGTTTCAATTGATTGATGTAAGATTTATCAAACTGCGATAAAAATGGTAAAAGTAGTTGAATATTTTGAGTCCTAGGGCTTGGTATTTTCAAATTAACGCCAGTATTGAGCGCAACGTCATATACATGTAATTGTATCATTTCATAGATTTTATGTTATAATTTGATTTTGTTTTTATTTTTATTTTATTTTATTCTTTCTTTATTTATTCTATCCAGCAATTTGTCAAAAAATAATGATATATATTCGACTTAACTTGAGGTGGCTTTATCGAAATTGAAATAGAATCCTATTAATTGAACGTGTCAGTTATCTGCGTCTCCTTCTGCTTCACTTTCTCATGTACATTCTGTACAATTACTTTAGAGCCATTCCAATAAGCACCGGTCGACAGTTTAGAGTAAGACATCGGAGCAATAAGTAAGCACAAACTAATATTCTATTTTTTATTTACATTTGGCTGTGTGCTGCACTTATATTTTGATAAATGTATCCATGATGTAAAAAAAATGATAATAAAAAGGTACCAGGCAGTATTCGAACCCGGAGTAACAAAAGCAATGTACCTCAACCCAAGTGTCTTACCGCCTCGACCACGCAGTCATATAAATCAATGTAGTATAATTATTATAAAGACAGAAATCAGTTGGTTAGTTAAATAAGCTGCGTTACCTTTTTGTAGGAATGTTCCAAAAATCTATAAATACAAAAGTGCAGTCACGGCTCACCAGATAAAATCTGACTATAGTGTCCAGTTTCTTCTATATACTTTCAATTCACAGGTTTACATGTTCGCCAAGCTAAAGCCTTTTTTACGAAACTGTTTCCCATACATATTATAACAAAGTTTTATGTGAAACTTAAACCTGTACGATCAAGGTTAATTTTGTTCTGGGTATAGTCTTCAGTTTGTAAACAAATTATCATCATATATGTTTTTCATCATGTTTATACAACAGCTAAATAAATAAGAAAAGGAAAGAATCAAGTAGCACATAAAATAACCATCACATTTCTTGTTTGAAAATGAGCCTGTGAGATGTTACTGTTTACTCTGAATCTTCTGTACAAATTATTTTTCACATGACTCAATTTTCTTTTTGACTTAATTTGTGCACAAAGGATTTAGAGCTAATGGTCAAAACTCACAAGATCAATTTGAATTGTTTAGGGGCAAAAAAGTATCATGTTTTTAGACACTGTTTGATTGTCATTTAATTTTCTGTCTGGAAAGAGAAATTGGCGAAAAAACAATTTTATTTTTTATGTGTTTAGTTGTAATTGTATGTGACAATGACTATAGACTATGTTGTTTTGTCTAAGAAAAAGTGGTGATATCTGTCATTGTAGATTTCAAATTTTGTACCGGCAAATCTGTTTGAAGAGAAACGCAGCCGTGTCGTAGTGGTTAGCATGTCTGACTTCAAATACAGAGATCGTGGGTTCGAACCCGGTCGCGGTAGGTCATACCCTTTACATGAGTTGTCGGCCTCGTGGTAGGGTAAGTTAGTACTGGTGATAGAAAAGTGTCCAGGAAAACTATAGTAGGAAGAGCTGGCCGTCGTATATATAATTTAAATATGTGTTGAATACGACGTTAAAAAAAATCTGTTTGAAGAGATAAAAGGGAAAATCTGTACTTGTACAAACTGAGTATGGCTAAATTTTATTTCACTCGCACATACATTTACCCTTGTATTTAAGTACCTACTACAATATTTCTGTACTTATGATCAATAAAATAGTTATCTATGTATGCCCCACCGACAGTTGAATGAAATTTAACTGTAGTTACATAAAGTACAAAATATACATAAAACAAGAAACAGAATCGCTAAAGTATTTTACCAATTTGTTCGTCTTTTTTTTACAGGATCATCCTTGGATGTCTGCTGCATGTAGTATATCACTTAACTTAGGCTATGGTCAAACTTGAGACAGAAACATTCTAGATCAGATGTATGTCATGTAGTGACAAGAGAGAAAGATATATGAAGGTATTTTTTGGTTATTGTAGTTGTTTTAACTGATAGATCATGAAACATTAGATTCTCGGCTGTTCTGCTTCAACTCAACACATGGGGCCAGTTTCATAACCATATTGCTAAGTAGGGCTTTGTGCCCTGGTACCCTTCTTACACCAAAAGGAATAAGTATGTGATATCAAATAGAGAGTACCAGGGGGCAAAGTGATACATAGTGATTGGCTTAGGCAACAGACCCAATGACAACTTGACTCTAAGTAAGGATATCTGGATCTGTAAGTAAAGACAACTCAACATATGAACAAATCAACCCTTAGTATACAGGGTCTATTGTCATGTAATCTACAGAAACAAGACACTGGCACTGGAGTCCTTATATTGGATAAACTATTTATATATTTATGATTAAAAATAACATGGGTGAAGAAACGTAGAAAAACGGTTCCTGTTTGACTATGGCTTTAAAGTCGTGCCACAGCTTATTATAATATACACATGGTATTGAACCGTTTTCGGAGTGATCCACGGTCGAACTGAATTTTCATTTTTCGAAAAATGACTCGACATAAAAACCGGTTCTGATTTAAAGCTTGCACATATTTTTACATAAGTGGTAAGTATCAACTTCATATCTTATATAATTATCATAGAATTTAAGCGTTATTTCAGTAATTTCACTTTTCAGCGATCGAGAGACACTGCCGACTTCCGGTATAATTTAAGGTTTTGTTACATGCGTTCTGATTGGTCTAAAACTCTGCGAAAGTTTCCTGTAATCTGTCATTGAAACGAAGCCAGTGCAAACATCAACAAATTGTCATGCTGAATTTAGATCAATCTGCGACTCTTGTTGCCGCTACATGGGGACATTAAATTTTGATTTGCGGTCAGGCAGGCACTGGCACTGGCAAATATTGAAATCCATTAATGAAGAAATAAAATACAACGCAAAGTAGCACTTTTGTACACTACAGAAATGGCGTGTTTACAAACCAAGATCTAAATGCTTATATAAATACATTACACAGGCAATTTCTCTTCAATTCGCATTATCGTTTGGCCGTCAATACATCTATCGTGTAACTTATAAAATGTCCGTGTAATTAAGAAACCAATAGACCAATCGCATCGTTACAGTGACAGATTACGGGAAAAGTTTCGCGGAGTTTTAGACCAATCAGAACGCATGTTACAACTCTGTAAATTATACCGGAAGTCAGCAGTGTCTCTCAATCGCTGAAAAATAAAATTAATGAAATAACGCTTAATTCTATGATAATTATATAAGATATATTGTTGATACTTTCCAATTTTGTAAAAATATGTGTCAGCTTTCAATTACAACCGGTTTTAATGTCCAGTCATTTCCCAAAATGTAAAAAATCAGTTTGACTGTGGATCATTTCCAAAACGGTTCAATACCATATAGATATTTACATTATAATAAGATTTGTGACGACTCAAAAGCGATAGTTATAAAAGGACCGTTTTATGGTGTTTTTTTTCAACAATGTTATTTTTAATCATTAATATGAATATTTTAATGAATGTAAGGACTCCAGTGCCTGTGAAACAAGGGTATGTTTTTCCCCAGGAATTCCCAGTTGATCCTATAGATATTGATCATAAGCTAAAATCCTTGGCACAAAAATTGAACAGAGAGTAAACTAGGTTATTTGCACAAAATTAATTTTTTGCAACAAACTTAAAGTTAACAATTACAACTCATAGGATAATATGAGCATTTTCGAATAGGAAATGTAATAGTTATTTTATGCCTTATTTGCATCATCTATATTGTTTGGTTGCTGCAAGAATTTAATGAAAATTGAGTTAGTTTTCATTTTGAAGATCACATGACTATATACACTAGTGGAAAGGCCGCATAAATTACAACTGTTGCTTAGGCCATGCCAAATCGGAATTCTGTTAAGCGTCAACTCAAATTTGACAAACCTAGGTATCTATTCACAAAAACACAAACCAAAAACGAAAACACAAATATTTTTTACGACAATAGACAATGCATTATATTTTTTTCAATAGAACAATTTAACATCCTTATAATATGAAACAATGGTCTGAATTTAATATAAAAAAATCATATAAAATATATATTGTAATAATTATGCGGTTATGAAAAATTGCTTACGATGAATAACGTCGTTGCTGAACACTATTTTCCCTGAATTAAGTTGTATTGATTTCCGGAACATCGGAATTATTTAAGAAAATTTAACCAACAATTTTTTTTAATATTTTAATTGAGAACTCTAAAACCTACGCGCACGCGGACGCTTAACAAAATTCCGATATGGCATGGCCTTATGAAGACAAAAACTAGAATGACAAGAAAAACTTCCTGGAGTCAAAATACCTTTACAGTTCAACAAGTTTAATAAAACCTGTTAACTCTAATCACATAATGATTATTAAACATTAATTTATAACAAGGGAGACCACTGTAGTATTATTAAAAACTAACTTAAACAAGACAGTCAGAATTATCTCCCTTATTAAACAAAACTAGATTTGACCTTGTTACTATATTTTATTAGTCATTTGAGTTATCAAAGTTATTAAAATCATTTTTAAGTTCTCAATTGATTTTTAAAGTGTAAGTTTAGCATGTTGTGGAAATATTTATGAAATCAAAACAATTTAGAATATGATTGTAAAATGAGAAATATATGAAATATGATGATCATGATTGCATAAAAAGACATTGTTTATTTTTTGCAGAGTAAAAATATATAGTTTAATATTATGATAAATTTATGTAACCATTTTATGATAATTGTTTATTTAATTGTTATGTTTAATTTTACTCTTTTGGAAATTCATTAATTAGAAAAACATTATAAATACTTTGTAGAATGTTTTTTAAAAGAAAATAATTTTATATGATTTTAGATAACATTCTACTACATGTATGTATTTATGATGAGTAAGTCAACTGTCAACAGTAAGGTTAATGGAATTATATAGTTGATTTGAAATTCAAGATTTTGTTTATTAAAAACTAATAAATTTTCTAATTGAATCAATTGAGAAACTTCAATCATAACTTGAAATAAAATGTGATAATTAAGGTAGAGTTTCCCTTATACAACACTATTATTTTAACTATAGTAAATTTTTCACAAAACTTGTAGTATCTAATTTTACTTTTTAGCTCGACTATTCAGAGAATAGTGGGGTTATTCTACTCAGCTGTGCGTTGGCGTAACACTTCTTGGTTTGGTTTTTAGGTGCAACATTTTTGTATCTTTTATATCTTGCAAGTACTGGATTCACTTATTTCACTTACGGGATTCACTTAAAACTTTATTTGTGTTTACGGGGTTACCATTGGAGGTCAAATACCAAGTTACATAACTCTAGTATGAATTTTGACTGAATTATGGCCCTTATATACTTAAAAATTTCTTGGTTAAGTTTTTAGGTGCAACATTTTTTCCTTGCAACTACTGAAGGGATTCACTTGAAACTTCACACATGTCTACGGGGTTACCATTGGAGGTCAAATACCAAGTTACATAACTCTAGGATGAATTTGGACTGAATTATGGCCCTTATATACTTAGAAATTTCTTGGTTAAGTTTTTAGATGCAACATTTTATCTTGAGGGATTTACTGGAGGGATTCAATTGAAACCTCACACATGTCTACAGGGTTACCATTGGAGTTCAAATACTAAGTTACATAACTCTTGGATGAATTTGGACTGAATTATGACCCATTTATACTTAGAAAATTTCTTGGTAAAGTTTTTAGGTGCAACATTTTATCTTTGCAACTACTGAAGGGATTCACTTGAAACTTCACACATGTCTACGGGGGTACTAATTGACGCCAAATACCAAGTTGCATAACCCTAGAAAGAATTTTGACTGGATTATGGCCCTCTAATACTTAAAATTTTTTTGGTTAAAATTTTTGGTGCAACATTTTATTTTTGAACCTACTTAAGGGATTTACTTGAAACTTCACACATGTCAACAGGGTTAAGAATAAAGGTCAAATACTAAGTTGCGTAACTCCAGCTTGAGTTTTGATTGGTTGTTGCTGTCATTTACACGAATACCTGGAATTGTCGAGCGCGCTGTCTGTGGACTGCTCTTGTTAATATTTTCTCCTTGTCATTTACTTAAATTTTATCAACTATTATTTTTTATATAGAGAAATTAAAAACTTACACTATTTCCATATCAAAGGGAGATAATTTCTCATCAAAAGTTATTTTTTTTACTATGTATACTAGTATCTAGTACCGGCAAATTTAAGATAGCACAATTTTTCATATATAACAGAGATAATTATTCACTTAGATTAAAAAAATATCAGTAACTTTACAACAGACTATTGTTTGATGAATCTTATTCATGCTAAATTAATAATATAATGTAAGGAATGAAAAATATTATATTTTGTAATAATTCATCATGATTTTGAAAAATACGCATGATTGTAAAATAGCATTATGGGAATTCTACCTTAAATGTTATTGTTTGTTTTTCAAAATATGAATAATTTCATGAGTTAAATGATAATTGTATAATAAACTTACTTATAGCCAAGGTTTTTTAGTTAGGCTGTGGATGTATTTATAAAATTATCCCACAATTTTGAAAATTGAACTGTAAATACATATAATTGGAAACTATTGTTCAATTTTATTCAACTTTCAGTGGTGCATAAATTAATCCCATTGACTTGAATATTCATTACAGTACTTCTGTACTTTTGATTGATAAAATTAGTTTTATATCAGCGGGGTTAATGTATACGTCTCTGACAGACAAATAAAATTGAACATTACATCCCAGGTTTTAGCACAAAATGGCTTAACTCAATTTAAGTAAAGAGTGAGTTACGACCGTTTTGCCCTAAACTTACGACATGTACTATGAAATGATGCTCATTTATGTTTATACATTGATAGTTATCTCCCTTTGTTATTACAGAACTAGAATGTTTTAGTGAAGTTATGAATGGTTATGGTGACCATGAAACAATGAATCTCTACTCTTTAGACTTTCATCTCAAGAAATTTCAACTGTAAGGAACAGGTACTTTATTCTTTGGTTTATATTAAATGGACTGTGTTTTGTCAGGGTCCAATACAACTCCACTCATAGACAACTCAACCTGAAGTTGGGACAACTCAACCTGTGGACAACTCTGATCCTGTATTATTCATAATTCTAAGTTTATTGTGTATTGAAGATATTGAGGAATAAAATAAATGATTATTTGATATTCATAGTTCTTTAAAACGTGAGAATTTAACATTTAAAATCAATTTTAATCTGAGCTTAAATTTAATTATTAAATTAAATAAAGATTTAATAATTAATTACAATAATAATATATGATACAGATTGAATTGTTCTGGGGTTGTGTTGTCTTTGGGTTGAGTTGTCCAGACTGGCGACATGAGTTGTTCTGATTAAGTATTGTACAATTGCGAACTGAATGGTTTGAAGTCAAAGACAGTATATAATTATAAGGTGGCAACCTAATTTTTGGAGATATTTTCTCTTTGTAGGCCTTCTAGTAGCTTTTATTAAAAATGTGAAAATGTTTATTAAAGAATGTTTTTAATTATGGCTCTACTTATAGTTAAGTCTACAAAAGTAATATAAAACTTTGTTTATAAGAAAAAACATTACATTGATCATTGTTTTGGAGGCTTTGTTATGTCAAATGCTGATTCTTATAAATATGATGCATTTATTTAAATTGTTTTCATTTTATCACCAACCTTACAAAATGTACTTAAAATAATGTTTCTACAAAAGCAAGCAATTAAATTGAAGAATTTTTACATTAAATTTCCATGTCTCCAAACTTTTGGTTTGGCACTGTACTCACAAAGTATTTTACTATGTTTATATCCAAGTGCAATTAGTTGCTGGTTTCTTCAATATAATTAACTATACATGTACATGTGTAATCAAGGTGAATAGTAGAAGAGTATGTTAAGTCAGCAGTAAAGCAGTAACTTCAGTAACTTTACTGCCAGAAAGTTTGTAGTTCAGCAGTAAAAATTTTCTGCTAAAAGTTTCAGCAGTACAGCAGTAAAACTTTTGAAAATGATGGTTGTATTGCTCCAACTTTCAATAATAATGGTTATGGTTAAGACAGCTATGATGATAGTCAAGTTGAAATATTGAATACATATTATCATATTAATCAAATTCGTAGAAACGATATAATCAGAATGTAAATTTTAGGTACTGTACTAAATGTTACTGTCGACTTCATCTAGCTTCAATGTTAAACATTAAAATGAATAACATTTCTACATTTAACTGACGGAAAATAATAAGAAATAATATGCATGAAATTGTAGCAATAAAGGTTTACTGTTGTACTGCTGATTAGGGATTTAACGATGATCGATTATAATCGATAATCAATCGTTTCATTAGAATTGGGAGACAATCGATTATGAAGTTTAATAATCGATTATCGCTAATATCAGTTATTCATTTTTATTGACAAAAAGACAGTCAAGTTTTAATTTATTAATATTACTAGAAAAACAGTATTTCATGGGAATAAAACTCTTCTCAATTAAAACATGATGATTACATTTTACTACTACTTTGTTATTGTAAATTATTGAGATCAGTGTCGACATTTTTGGTCGGCGACATTAAATTCGCCATTACTGGACAATATATAGTCCCTTTTCTATACTGTATGGGTACTGAAAATGTCCGAAAATTGATTTTATTATTAAACATAAACAACCACTAAACCACTAGTTATAGGTTTATTATACATGGTTTAATATTCTATTATAAGAAACAACATCACTTAAACCATTCCATGGTATTGCCATATACATGATGTATATAAAAATATATATTATCATATATTTTCAGAATAAAAACCCTGAGTAAATGTTTCGATTATAAAATCAATGATTGATCGAAAAGGGTCGTTTGATTATTTCCGATGATCGATCATGATTTTTTCCCGATTTTGAAACCCTACCGCTGATATTACTGCTGATTTCACATACATTCAATAAAAATTGTAATGATAAGTTTCAATTCTAATATGCTTAGTATTTATTAAACTTGAAAAAAAAATTCAATATTAAATCTAGTTATTTGCAAGCTATGTACATCTGATCTGTTAGATGATTATAAATCTTGAATTAGGAAATGCTGTTGTTAGTGAACCTACTCAACAGTGTTAAAAAATATGGTTTTACATTTCACTTTGAACTAACTTGCAGTAATTAAAAGTGGTAGTTACAAAACTCTCTTTGGTTGATGTATAGAATGTGAATGCTTTCATACTATACTTAATTTATTTGAAATTTTGAGACTAGCCCTTCTGTTGACTTAGTAATTTATCATGAATTAGACTTTTTATCGGACTAAACAAAATTAATGTTAGTTGTAGAGAAAGTGTGTTTAATCTTTTGATTCTGAAATGGGTGCTTAAAAACAACAAAAAATTGTAGTTTAATCTGTCAAAATATCACACTTCAGTTAAGTTTTCTTGTTTGTTTTATTTCAGATTGAACATTATGAACAGTAGTGTTAATCAAGCATATCAAGCTGGTGAATGTAAAACTTATGATCACTACAGAAGAAGAATGTTGTCCATATACGCGTGTCCTGCTGAAATTAAACAAGTCATCTCGGACTTTTTGTCCTTGAGATGTTTGTTGTCCATATACGCGTGTCCTGCTGAAATTAAACAAGTCATCTCGGACTTTTTGTCCTTGAGATGTTTGTTGTCCATATACGCGTGTCCTGCTGAAATTAAACAAGTCATCTCGGACTTTTTGTCCTTGAGATGTTTGTTGTCCATATACGCGTGTCCTGCTGAAATTAAACAAGTCATCTCGGACTTTTTGTCCTTGAGATGCTTGTTGTCCAAGTAAATTAAAAAAAATTGTGTTCTTGTTTTTTTTAATCAAAAAGGATTCGTCCCCGAGCAATTTCGTACTAATTAAATTTATGTGTTACGAAAAATTATCGGACTTATCATTGTATACAGTTTGATTCGTCCCCTAGTAATTTCGAACCCAACTTTCTAGCTACAAAAATATTTAGGGACGTATCTTTGTTTACATTTTGATGCGTCCCCGAGGAATTTCGAACGTAACTTTCTCGGTAATAAAAGCATTTGGAGACGAATCTGTATACAATTTATTTGTCCCCTAATAATTTCAAAACAATTTTTCGGTTACAAAAATATTTGAGGACGTATCAATGTTTACATTATGATTCGTCCCCAACCATTTCGACCCAAAATTTTTTGGGTACGAAATGATTTGGGGACGAATCTGTTTACATTTGATTCGTCCCCTAACTATTTCGACCCCAACTTTTTTAAGTACGAAAATATTTGAGGACGAATCATTGCTTACACCTTGATTCGTCCCCAAACCATTTCGTCCACAACATTTTTGGGTACGAAATTATTGAGGGACGAATCTGTTTACATTTGATTCGTCCCAAAACTATTTCGACCCCAACTTTTTTTGTGTACGAAAATATTTGGGGACGAATCTTTGTTTACATTTGAATCGTCCTCAAACTATTTCGACCCCAACTTTTTGAGTACGAAAATATTAGGGGACGAATTTTTGCTTACATTTTGATTCGTCCCCAACCATTTCGACCCAAAATTTTTTTGGTTACGAAATGATTTGTGAACGAATCTTTGTTTACATTTAATTCGTCCCCAAACCATTTCGACCACAACATTTTTGGGTACGAAATAATCCAGGGACGAATATTTGTTTACATTTGATTCGTCCCCAAACTATTTCGACCAAATCTTTTTTCGGTACAAAAATATTTGTGGACGAATCTTTGTTTACAATTGATTCGTCCCCAAACTATTTCGACCCCAAATTTTTTGAGTACGAAAATATTTGGGGACGAATCTTTTGTTTACATTTGATTCGACCCCAACTTTTTTGAGTACGAAAATATTTGGGAACGAATCTTTGTTTACATTTAATTCGTCCCCAAACCATTTCGACCACAACATTTTTGGGTACGAAGTAATTGAGGGACGAATGTTTGTTTACATTTGATTCGTCCCAAAACTATTTCGACCAAATCATTTTTCGGTACGAAAATATTTGTGGACGAATCTTTGTTTACATTTGATTCGACCCCAAACTATTTCGACCCCAACTTTTTTGACTACGAAAATATTTGGGGACGAATCTTTGTTTACATTTGATTCGTCCCTAAACTATTTCGACCCCAACTTTTTTGAGTACGAAAATATTTGGGGACGAATTTTTGCTTACATTCTGATTCGTCCCCAAACTATTTCGACCCCAACTTTTTTGGGTACGAAAGTATTGAGGGACGAATCTTTGTTTACATTTGATTCGTCCCCAAACCATTTCGACCACAACATTTTTGGGTACGAAATTATTAAGGGACGAATGTTTGGTTACATTTGATTCGTCCCCAAACTATTTCGACCCCAACTTTTTTGAGTTCGAAAATATTTGGGGACAAATTTTTGCTTACATTTTGATTCGTCCCCAAACCATTTCGACCCCAATATTTTTGGGTAGTTGGGGTCGAAATGGTTTGGGGACAAATAAAAATGTAAAAGATTCGTCCCCAAATATTTTCGTACTCAAAAAAGTTGGGGTCGAAATGGTTCGGGGACGAATCAAATGTAAACAAAGATTCGTCCCCAAATATTTTCGTACTCAAAAAAGTTGGGGTCGAAATGGTTCGGGGACGAATCAAATGTAAACAAAGATTCGTCCCCAAATATTTTCGTACTCAAAAAAGTTGGGGTCGAAATAGTTTGGGGACGAATCAAATGTAAACAAAGATTCGTCCCCAAATATTTTCGTACTCAAAACAGTTGGGGTCGAAACGGTTCGGGGACGAATCAAATGTAAACAAAGATTCGTCCCCAAATATTTTCGTACTCAAAAAAGTTGGGGTCGAAACGGTTCGGGGACGAATCAAATGTAAACAAAGATTCGTCCCCAAATATTTTCGTACTCAAAAAAGTTGGGGTCGAAATAGTTAGGGGACGAATCAAATGTAAGCAAAGATTCGTCCCCAAATATTTTCGTACCCAAAAATGTTTTGGTCGAAAATTTTCGGGGACGAATCAAATGTAAACAAAGATTCGTCCCTCAATATTTTCGTACCCAAAAAAGTTGGGGTCGAAATGGTTCGGGGACGAATCAAATGTAAACAAAGATTCGTCCCCAAATATTTTCGTACTCCAAAAAGTTGGGGTCGAAATAGTTTGGGGACGAATCAAATGTTAACAAAGATTCGTCCCCAAATATTTTCGTACTCAAAAAAGTTGGGGTCGAAATGGTTTGGGGACGAATCAAATGTAAACAAAGATTCGTCCCCAAATATTTTCGTACCCAAAATAGTTGGGGTCGAAATGGTTTGGGGACGAATCAAAATGTTAACAAAGATTCGTCCCCAAATATGTTCGTACCCAAAAAAGTTTTGGTCGAAATAGTTCGGGTACGAATCAAATGTAAACAAAGATTCGTCCCTCAATATTTTCGTACCCAAAAATGTTGTGGTCGAAATGGTTTTGGGACGTATCAAAATGTAAGCAAAAATTTGTCCGCAAATATTTTCGTTCTCAAAAAAGTTTGGGTCGAAATAGTTAGGGGCCGAATCAAATGTAAACAAAGATTCGTCCCCAAATATTTTCGTAACTTGCTCGGGGACGAATCATGAAGAGAGATTCGTCCCGAAATAAATTCGTATCTCCGTTTACATTTTTATTCGTCTCCGAGCAATTTCGAACCCAATTTTTTCGCGGTTTCGGAAATGTTTTGGGACTAATCTTTATTTTACGATTCGTCCCCAAGCAATTTCGAACCAAGCTTAATACATAATTCAAAAATATTTGGAGACGAATGATAATTAAGTCATACAAGGACAAAATGGTGCAGAAATGATCATATATAGCATATGTTGACACATGCAGTTTCATGTTTTACATTCCACTTAGTTGAGAAGTCAAATATGCACAAAAATATGTAAAACTTTCCAGCCTCTACTATTACATTAAAACATATCAATCAAATTGTGTCAATGACAGGATGTTTTTTAAATGATAAAATGGTTTTGAATTCAGTGGCTTCAATCTTACGAGCAACTGAAGATGTACTGTAAAATTAATTAATGTTTTTTACGAGTATTACTTGATTAGCTTAACGGCTCACCAAATCAAAATTCATACAATAGTGTATGCAAACGAAACATTCTTAATAAAACTTCAACACTTTAAACATTTATATCATTTGTATATGTTGCCTATTATGGTAATAGCAGGCTATACGGAAATAACTTAAACATTTAAACATTCATTTAATATTATTACATTGATTATGATTGGTATATGACTGGTCCCATGATCTATGTAGACATTCCAAACATTGAAATCCATCTGAGCAAACATTCAGTCGCAATTGACAGATTGCTCGGTTCAATTTAATTGGCATGGATAACTAGTTGAAATTCAAACTGGATCTGTATAATATATACATGATTACCAGCGGAAAACATGGAACCATTTAATAGTAAATTTTGTTTTACAATTCATGGTGGAATAAAAGAGAAAATGTGAGACAATACATTATTTCCATCAAATAAGAGCATGTATTTATTTTTAATTCAATTTATTTACGCAATGTATTATACAAAATGACTTTGAGTCAACGAGGCAGATTAGCATATAATCATTTGTTTGATAACAATGATACACAAAAGTTAAGCATTACAAAATTACTGGTGTATGTTAGGCAAAAAACATATGTTGGAGTACTTTACTTTGAATATAAATCGTTAACTCGAAAACCAGTACACCTGAAATAACTAATTTGCATACATTTGAATATTTAAATCATCTGATCATTTTAAATGTAGTATCATATGATAGCTAGACACTAAAACATAGGTGCAGACAGATATTTTGAAATTTTATCATAATTGATTATTGTGTTATTAGCGAAAATGGAGTTTCGGTATTGGCGGACTAAATTTGCATATTATGCAAATTAATGAAGGATGACATGTTGGCATCACTTAGTTTCTTAATCAGCTTTGTTCAATGATAAATAAACTGCATCAAAATTATCCAAGCCTCAACAGTATGATAGAAAATGGCATAAATATACGTGACACCATGCAATAGAATAAATAGTGCAAATCTTTCAACTTATAATGTAATTTGAATATTTTGCACATCATAAAGTCATCATTTACTGGTTTAGTATTATCATTTGATATATTTGTGTCTAAAACGTACAAAAATAACATTACATAACCAAATGTTACTCAGAATATGCAAGCAAAAACAAAGGACCTCTTAATGTATAGAAACCCCGAATATTGTATTCAGTAAAATACCTAATTTGCATAAATTTGCATATTTAAATGAGTTGATCAAGCTGAAATTAGTACCATATGATAGATACGTAGACCATGAAAACATGGCTTTGGAGGCTTATTTTAAGTTTCTATCCAAGTTGGTTATTGTGTTATTAGGGAAAACGGAATTTCGATAATGGCGGACTTTATTTGCATATTATGCAAATTGTTCAAGTAATATAGGATGTCATTACTCGGAATCTCATTCAGCACCGTTCAAAGACATATAAACTGCAAAATAGCTTTGTGGGGACTCAAGTACAGGGTTCACATTGAATATGGCATTTTGCTGCAGGACTATATACTAAACTGTGACTGGTAAGGGTTGGTTAGGGAGCTGGTATTTGCTAATGTTTTATCATCAAGTATTTTTCTAATTTATATTTTTTATCTTCATGGTATGGTCAAAACTTCCGTGCATTTGATTTTTAAAGAAAAATTTAAGAACATGGAATTATTGACGTTTAAAACTTGTATCTCGAAAAACGGTAAATATGTGATGTAATCACTTGTTTTGATGATCAGTGCTTCCAGCACCCGATTATTTTCAAAACATTTACGAAATCTTAGAGTCGAAGCATATCATAATTTAGAACCAAATTTATTTGTTCGAAAGATGACAAATAAGCGCGCAATGCGTTTTTAAAGTTTAAAGGCGAATTTTTAAAAATTAGTGACGTCATCGGTTTTTGGCCAATAGCATCTTCCTGCCCCAAAATTTGAAAAATCACCTGGCAGATTCGTAAAGAGTACAATTTTTTCTATCAAAAAAATCAAAATATTGCTGATATACCTATGAGTACAGCGAACCATCTTTTTAGACGCTTTTCTCAACTGGGCCGACATACTATTTGTGCATCTGCTATTGACTATACGAGGGGTGTCCCAGTAAATCGTGGACTCCGTTTATGGCGGAAAAATTACGCGCAACTTTAGCACCAACTTTTAACTGCCATTAAATGCATGTGTTGTAAGTATGCTAAATTTTTAGACGGTTAATTAAAAAATAAAAGTTTTGCTTCAATTTATAGGACACTAGGTATGACAACGCGGCGCAAGCCAACATCATATTAAGACGTCAGGTCTATGAAATCATTTTTATTCACTCTTCAAGTTCGCCTTGTTGTGAACAGTGACAAATACTGGCAATGAATTTACTTCATATTTACTTTAACAAATTTGCTTTTGTCTTACTTTTGTTACAAATTTGTGACATCAGTCTCAAAATATTAGTATGGTCAATGATATAATGGTCCACGGGTTAAGTATCCAACTTAAATTTGAATAACACTTTCAGCAGTTTTTCGTACGATAAATTCAGTGGATATATTACACAATGAATAACAACTCTACCATATGTAGTATGCACAATGTATACTTAATGATTCATTTTGTCTGTCTTTGTGTTTAAATTCAAATTTATACCCATCCATGTTGTGCCTGGCTGAATATGAAACTGAGTTGCAATTACATAGACTCAATCTTGTCCTGACGTCACCTTATCTCGTTGATGTCACAATTTTTGTGTTTCAGTGCAAACGCGTATGGCACTCTTGTATACATATTTTATGATTTGAGATTTGGTGTGATAATATATAGTTTCTGCGAATGTCTATGTAAAAATAAAATGCAATTAAAAAGTTTAAGTTTAAATTTTGCTGCACACTTGAACTCAGTATGAACGAATATACAAGTGTGAAAGTGGTTGCGCCGCATGCACGTACTTTGTATTAGCTGAACATTAAAATGACGCCTTTAATGCAAATACTTACAGGTCAAATGCTTAATTTGTATAAATATAAGGCTAACAAACAGTCTTGTAAATTATGATTATCATGAGACGTAAGGAAAAAAAGTTATGGACAAAGTACACGATTTACTGGAACACCCCACTGCTTTGTAAATACTGTATAGAAGTTTCTTACAACTGTTTGGCTCTTGTTGCACAGATGATAACCGTGCTTTTGAAAGAAAGCCAAACGCACTGAAACTGTCCGGGTTTTTAATGGAAAATAAAAAAAGTAAGCCGATGGTCAGATTTGCATTATGCTTTTATACAAATAACAATAAGAGAAGGTACCTACGAGTAGTTGATACATCAGATGAGATATCATTGACTCTGTTTGTATGATAATGACATCATTAACACGTGTATATATCATTAATATACATTTGTCTATTTGACATGTACAAGCGCCTGATAATGTTTGGTACTCGCAATGTCGACATTTCTAAAGCTATACGAAACAAAGAAGTTTAATCATAAACATGCTGTATTTTAATATATACTTTTATTTCCTCCAATTACTGAAGAGCATAAATTATACAATCATATATACATATAAACGAAAAAGCAAATATATATTAAACAGATACAAACTTGTTGGGGAGTGGGGTTTCAGTATCGACATATAAAATCTCTGGGACTTCTTCAGGTTAGGATTCAAAGTTTAATTCTTCTTATATATTGTATAGTCGACGCTAAATTAAATTCGGCTTCAAAACAATTGTCAACAGAACAACAAGTTGGATTGACCAAACACATTTATCTTCTAGACGGCTGTAGACAATACAACAAGTTCGTGTACTTCGTGGCCATTGGTGTCAAATTGAATTTAAAACAATTAACAACATAAAGACACAAGTTTGCTACGTGCGACAATAAGAAGGAAATAAACACTGAAGCTCAGTGAAAATAATTGAATACCATCGCGAGTTGTAAAGCCCCCATCATCAAAAATAACACTGTTTTGACTGCAAAGAAAATAGACATCGATATATTTCAAACACCTCTAATGAACATTTTTTAAATGTAAATATTTTATGTTATTTATTGCATTTTAAAGTGAAAGGAGATCAAAACAGAAAGTAGAACTTGGTTGTTAATACTTGAAACAATAGTTTTGATCACAGTATGTTTAAGATGAAGTCATATTATAGAAGCTTACTCTGAAGTACATAATTAAGCTCTGAAACTATAGTGGATCATGTATATTAAACATTTGCATATAAATGAATATAGTGTGATTTTATAAAAGTATCCAACTTTCTTAAGAAATGGACACCTAATCAAACTTAAATTAAAAAGCAGAATGTTTTGAACTGTTCATTGTGTCTCTAATACATGTTATATTTTGATATCTAAAATGGTTGTAAAAGAGTTTTCAGGTCTACTGTTCATGAATATATCTTCATATAGTGGCTTTAACGTACATATACAAATGTATATACAATGTATATACAATTTTAACAGAACAGAACAGAACAATACTTTTATTTACATTCACAGGTTACAGTTTGTAACTACATGTGAGAATTTAACATACTATACATACTATACAATTTATATACAATCAAAATGATCAAATATACACATACACATACACTTATACACATACATACACATAATTCACACATACTCATAGCCACATACACATGTATTTGATGTAGCACAATCAGGGGCGGGGGTACGCTTGGAATTGTTTAAAAATAATAGAAATGAATTTAACAACACTTTTAAGAAAAGAAGGCGATGTCGACGTTAGTATATTTTTAAATCTTTCGTCCCGGTTACCTGGATTTATGAATTCAAAGCCTAGGTATTTGAGCCTGGATTCTTTGAAACAACTAGTTTCTGTTTAATTACTTATAATTATTGTCATCTGCTTTACAGTCACTCTTATTAATGATCAAATTTCAGAAACTGACCAATGAAAATATCTCTTAGTACATGTTCCATGTAGTTATTACATGTAATTGACATTTTCCACACAACCTTTGCCACTGGGCCAGTTCCAATTGCCTGACCGAAGGCGTACTCGTTAATGTTGTTACACGGGCGATATACAAGCATGCGCGCGCTTTACTCATTTATACGCTTCTATATAAAACAACATCAACAACAAAAACAACATCATATTAATTAACATCAATCATCGCTTTATCTCAAATGGTGATACTTCACGCTGGCAAGTACTAAATTGTGTAGCTTTTTTGGCAATATTCACATCAAACGTTAGACAAGCTATTTACTATTTAGCGTAAGCTATCGTAAGCTTTAAAATATTTCTGGAAGAGTTTGTTGGTCCGATGAAGTCAATTATGATAATTATTCTGTCTTTTATTTTGTTATTGTTTGGATCTGCAATGACACAGTATGGATTTAGAGCACAAGGTATTATATAAATCAATTTTCAAAACAGGGCGTGTTATTTTCATTTGAATTTTGGATTCATCCGTTAATGGGGGTAACACAGGAGTCCACGCTATTGTGTAGCAGTTTCAAAGTAATATTCTTGGGAAAGCAAAATTCATTATTCAGTATGCGTGGCTCAGTGAATAAGAGTGTAGATATTACTCTCATGTTTTATATAGATAGTAAAGCTTTTTTATGAATATAATATTCATCCAATCCTATTTTTGATGGTTAGACTATTCGTTTGTTAAATCGACGTGCCAAGTTTAAAAATTCACCTATATATCATTATAGAAAATAAAAATTAATAAGTGCATCAGTTTTGATACCCGTTTTGATCAAATATTTAGAACATTTTTTCCTTTCATTTTTTATATTGTTTCTAAATTGTTTGTATTTTATTATTTGATTACAATTAAGTTCGTGTTTAAGCCCGTAAGCATTCAATGTTTACTTTTCAATAATTCTAGCTTTAAAAAAATCAAAAAATAAATCTTCATGAAACAATGAAGCTGAACAAGCATCATACTTGTTGTTTTCAGTTACTTTTTTATAATATGCCTCATGGTGTCCAAAACGGGACTAAAACCCCGGTTGATGGGTCTTAAAAGTTTGGCATGTTTAGGAATTTCAAAGAACTATGCATTTCTTTTAAGTCTTTAAGTGTGTTTACTATGTATTGTACGTATGCTTCAGTGAAAATTAAATACAGCGTTTTGTATACATTTTATTCTAGGTCCACTATATTTTGATGTTGAGTTACATGCATTTTCTGGTCGTGAAAGTCCTCATTGGCCAATATATCAAAGAAGTCCTTTGTTCAATGATTTAGTTCAACAGTTCGACAGAACTAGGCCAACGAGGTAAGATTCATTTTGCACAGTTGAATTTGATTTAGACTTTTTAAAGATAAAAGAACCAATTAATTTTCTGGATTCTAAAATTTTCTAGTCAATACCTCTTTATAGTTGTTTTATTTTCAAGTTAGACCTGAATATTTTGTGGGTTTTTTGCATCATGATTTTCTCTGTGGTATAGCAACTGGACAATTGCAATACACATGCACAACATGTGCATTTACACGGTCATGGGGAAATAATTAGGTCCGGATGAAAGGTCTGGACCTTGGATTTATTTCAATATTTGTAGGAGCAAAATTGTATGTAAAGTGACTACATTGACTCTGATACATTTTATTGTATTAATTAAGTATTTATATTAATTCAAAACCGTGTTTTCATTCTTGAAAATGACAACTAATTGCAATGACGAAAGGTAGTATTTGAATAAATTAAGTACAAAATGTATGCATCTTCCGAACACTTGATTATAAACTTTAACTGAATGTCCCAGCATATACATGTAGTCGGGAAACGGAATAAATAGTAATCTATTTTTAAATTAGTTTCCCAGGGAGCAGGTGTTAGTACAATCGGATTAAAACCCGATCTAAAATCATCTGTTCGCACACTCGCTTCAAATTACAAGTCATACATGGTTTGCTTGTTTGCCTGAGGTTTAGTTTTTCACCAGGGTCAATCAGCTCTATAAAGAAGCATTATGTGCAGACCCTGGCTAGAACTTAACTTCAAAAGTTAAGTTTCTAGAGTAGACAATGTTGAGAGGTCTTCAATCTTCTGCTGGCTGCATTTCTACGGCAGTTGTTGTGTTGATCCCTCTGCATTTCTCAACCTGGCTTGGGACAGGCTATGGCTGCATTACAAGTCACGGTCTGCTGATCTTTGCATTTATAATATTCATTACGAAATCATTATGCTCTATGTGATGTAATTTGTAAAGACCTGTCCAAAAGTCGGTCTAAAAGTAGAAAATACAAAATCAAAATGCTATTGATAATGTTTTGTTTAAATGGAAACAACGCATAAATTAGACGACACAAAGGCCATCACGACGTGACCCCCTGTGCGATGCCAGGGGATTCTATACCATAACTGACTACAGGATATCTGATTACGAAGATTGGTGTATGTTTGGTTGGCCCAACGGTGATGACGGTGTTGGACCATGTTGCCCCCCCCCCCCAATTTAGATTATAATTAGTTATACTGCGAAACGTATTAATTTACAACTTATTCAATATTTTATATCAGACATTCTTGTATATTGTACGAAAACTACTATAATGTACTATCTATGTATATAAGTCATGTTAGACAATGAAAACACCAGGATATAATGTTTGGATGAACATTAACAAGCTATGTACAACATCTTAATATTAATAATAATATGACTTATCAGTTTTGTTTTGTTTACATTTATAACTGACCTGTTTTGACATAGATACCAGTTTGATTGGTTTGGTCTGGAATGTGCCTGACCTGATCGTAGTGCGTTTGGATATTAATTGTGTTGTTTACATATAAGCCATGTTGCAAAATCTATATGTGGCCTTATATGGTAGCGTTATTTTGCCTTAAACAAGAGTGAACTGTCTGTCAGTGAGAAGACATTTTATCTGTAAAAAGCTATCTGCATACATGTGGCGCAGTTGTATAAACAGCTATGCCAATGCAGTCTACGAAATTAGAATATGAAAGTTGTTGTCCGAACAGACCATTTTTAGAACAAGCACTATATCTCATTTGCAGAAATTCGGTTGTGTCGGACAACCGGACTAGGGATGTGCGGTTTTATCGGTATACCGGTATATTGGGATACGCGTAAAAACCAATACGTACCGATTCGACGCTGGGCCGTATCGGTTTTTTATTTTAATTATCGCACATCAAAGCGAAAACGAAGTCGCCGACATTTTCGGAAAATCAATGAAACAAATAATGACCCAGATTATGACAGTCCTCGAGACCTCGATTTAACGACGGATGGAGCGTATGTTACATCCTCATTTCTTATGTAATCTACCAATCAACTACGCGGTGGTTGTGCTGTTAGTATACACACTTCAAAAGCCGATAATAAGTTTTTTGTTTGTTTATTGATGGCCACTTTGTATATTGTCACCTTTAAGACCAACCAGCGTCCGCTTAAAATCAATAGTGCTTTATGTCGGCCCGATAAGATTGATATCGTAATTAAACGGTTGCGATTAACAAACACGTGTCAAACTGTGATACTTCAATAATAAAAGTATATAAAGCTTTTTAGATGCTTGCCGTTAAATTGATAATTGTATTAAATTACGAGCATGTTGTGAGGCAGTTAGAAAAGACGTAATTAGCAGTTTGCCAATGGTTGCAATTATTTGTTTTTTAAGCGTGATGTCATATGTTTTCGCGACCCACGCTATCGCCAATCAAATAAAACAAGGTTAAATCTACGTAAGTAATTTAATAATCTTATTATATTGATTATAAGTTCTTCTTAATTAAGCAATAAGTAACGGGAAATTCCCTCTATTTTCGATTTCAAGAATAAACACCGGTTGGTTGAATTGAATTTATGAAAATCGTCAAGTATTCGTCACGCTATCTACCAGCTAAAGTCGTGTTGCAGATTCTAAAAAACAATAATTAGCATATATTGCTACATAATATGTTATATTTAAGAAAAGGCATGTTATTTACAGCAGAACTAATTAATAAATAAAAACTATTTAAACTAAGAAGGGTAAAAAACGAGGACACTGATAACATATTTTTTCAAAAATGGCCTTTTATGCATTTTTAAACTTTTTTGATGAACATATACTAGCAGGTAAATTTGATAAAAAAAAGAAGAACTTTTCATTGAAATGAAAATTAGATAATTTAAGTTTACAATTTGATACAAAATCAATGTGTTCTGTGAATTTTGTCTAAAACATAGAACAAATAACTCAATAACCAAACATCCGAGGAGTATTAAACTAATTACACACTACTTGTGAGTTACAACAGACATATTTTTTACTAAATTAATGGATAGAAGTTTTAGAAAAGTTTGCATTTGAGAAGTTAGTGAATACTGTTTAAAACATTCCATTCGGCTCATAGTACTTTTCCTGCTTGTCTTTCCTGGCAACTTCTCCCTCCCATCACTGCATTTCTCCCTAGATTACTGGGAGGGAGAAGTCACTTCTCCCTAAATTTTGGAACCCATGCTCATCCCTGTTATAAAACTATACAGTCAATTCTCATTTATCAATCATTCGAACAATAAAAATAACTCTGCTTTAGCCATTTAAAGATTAAGTGAACTAAAACGGACGACAAATCCCATATAAAATAAGATTTTATAACTTTTGGAGTGCAGTATAAGTCATAACTTCATAATACATGTATTTATTGGTCAATAGACAGTATCCGAAACTAAAGTTTTAGGTTTTTCCATGTAGGTACAAATAATGATTTTATAATTTCTAGCTGAAAAATATGGGACACAAAATTAATCATATTGTTTTCTTTATACATGTTGTCATTGTAACTGTAAAAGTCTATTTGTACCTTCATTAAAAAAAACAACACAATTTTGAATTCCGAACATTATCTATCATATTGAATTGTTCACTGTTGCGTATGACCACTGCATTCGGTAATCCCGGTCATCTAATCAGTTCACGGCTTAAAAGACATGTAAGTTTTGTGAAACATCTCTGTTTATTTAGTTCTTACATTCCCAAGTTAATACTATGATTATGCATATAGTACAACAATACAATAATAAAAGTATATAATACAGCTTTAGTTCATTCGTTTTATTTATAATGAAAGCAAAAATTGAATTAAAATGTACTTCAACCTAAGAAATAAAAAATCGCGATACGAGAAGTGAATATCGCAATATATCGCGATTCGCTTTTTCTCGCGATACCCATCACTAAACCGGACACCAACTTATTTCATAGACTGTCAATGATTTCAACACTCCTGGATAAAGAAGCACAGAGTCAAAAAAATCTCATGCAAGAAGCGCAACACATAGGACGCCATCTGAGATTCCGAAGCGTTGTAAAAGCAAAAGGGACCTTAGACCGTGCAGCTCTAGTAAAAACTGAAGATTATGGCCATAATTATTGAATGTTCATAGTAGGTTCTTAGACTAATAATCTAACATCGTTCATATTGTAATAAAATAACAATTTACGGTTAATGGTTATTCCGCACTAATATTCTGTAAAAAATTGACATTTCATTTTCAGACTACCAGAACGTTTGGGATATCGTGGATTTGAAATTGAAATGAGAAATATGTTTGGACAGAGAATAACTCGAACAATTGGCGCTGGAACTAACCCAAGACTTGAACTCATGCTGTTAAGAACGAGCCCTAGAGGAATTAGTCGACCTGTTAGACACGATGTTTTGTCAACCATCAATAGACGGGTAAGGAGAACGAGTGATCACCGTGGACATGTAATACACATAAATGTGTGACCTCCATTTATCACGTGGTTTCATTGAGCACGTGTTTTACCAGTGTTTGCATATTTTGTATTTTCATGATAAAATCATATGTTGAATTATTTGATTTTCTGACTAAAGTGCTGTTTCATGTATGACATTAATCTATCACTAATCAGGCAACAAATGATATCCCAGAAAGGTGATTTTAAACGCTGTTTGAAACATCGAGTACTCATTTTCATTTTGTTTTGTTTTTGTTTGGGGCGTCTTTTTACAAAGAGTGTTCCATCAGGGAAGGGGAGGAGATGTCCAGACCCACGGAAATTTCTTTTGTCGGGTTTTTGCCCCACCCGAACTATCGGAGTAAAAGTTGTTCATGTTGCTTCCTTTCATTGTAAGGATTACCAATGATGCGGGGAAACGTTGGGGAACCCACGTGACTATACCCGAGCATTTTTTACCATATATGGAAAGTGTGTCGCTCGACTAAGGTAGGTTATTGAGCTTATCATGTGGCATATTTTTTATGAAAACGCGCATAAGCAATCCTGATTATGAGACATAACTACAGCAGTGATTGTTTTTACTGGCATTTGTTTCAAATGTACCCTGGCATTAACATGTGATCTCAATTTTGTTTCCCAAATTAAAAAAGCGGCTGAATTTTCTAGGAACTCAATTATTGCTGCAGTTATATTTCGTATACATGGAGGTGGGGGGGGGGGGGGGTTAATGCGCGTATTCATGGGGAAAGAATGACACATGATCAAGTTAGAAATAAGCCAAAATCCTACCTTAGTCAGGAGACCCACTTTCCATATACAGTCAAACCTGCCTTAGCGTGTTGTTTGCAAACTTCTAGAGAAAATTGTTTTTAAACACCTATTCAATTACACAATTGACAACAATCTTATAAGCCCAAAACAGTCTGGCTTCCAACCTCGTGATTCAACAGTAAACCAACGTTTAGACATATATGACACTATACTGCGAAATTTAGACGATGGTAAAGATTTAAGATTTGTATTTTGCGATGTAGCTAAAGCGTTTGACAAAGTTTGGCATAAAGGTCTAATTCTTAAGCTCAGACAATATGGTATCACTGGTACACTTCTAAGTTGGGTCGAAAACTATTTAGTAGGTAGAGAACAAAAAGTTGTTATTGAAGGTTTTTCTTCGTCATCAGTTACTGTCAGAGCTGGCGTTCCCCAGGGTTCTGTGTTAGGCCCATTCCTGTTTTTACTTTTTGTCAATGATATTGTTGACGAACTTACTAATGACGTAAGACTTTTCGCTGATGACACGTCACTTTTCGTTATAGTCGATCGTGGTATGGAAGTAACAAGTTTCCATTCTCTATCGACCGATTTAAATACTATATCTAACTGGGGAAACTCATGGTCAGTTCAATTTAATCCCCAAAAAACCAAATCTATGACTTTTACACGTAGAAATACTGTTCACCCACAATTAACGTTCGCTAATATCCCTGTCGAAGAAATTAATTCGCATACACATCTTGGTGTCACCTTACAGTCTAGTGCTATGTGGGGAGAACATATAAATAATATATACAAAAAAGCCTGCAACCGACTAAACTCCCTCCGACTTTTAAAACATTCTATCGACAGAAAATCTTTACTTAAAATATACTTATCATTTATTAGACCAGTGCTAGAATATGCCGGGCCTGTGTGGTGTAATATTACAAAACAAGAATCCGACTTAATCGAAAGTGTACAAGTTGAAGCGGCTCGAATAATAATAGGGTTAAGACGTAATTCTTCTCGCTCTTGTTTATACAAAGAACTTGGCATTGAATCGCTGGAATCCCGTCGAAACAATCACATACTAAATATTACGTACAAAGCATTGCATGGACTTTCCTCGCACAATGTAACGAGAATGTTTAACCAACATATACCAGAACAGCAAAATTACAACTTTCGCCCACGTGGGCAAAGATTACGTTTGCCGCAGTGTCGTACCACATCTTATTTTAGTAGTTTTTGTCCTTATGCCATACGACTATGGAATGATCTCCCCGATAACATTAAAGAATCTGTTTCAGTACAACAATTTAAGTCATCGCTTAAAACTCACGACAACATTCCATATCCATCTATGTATTTTTCACCAGGCAATCGACGCGAAAATATCAGTTTCTGCCAACTAAGAAACAATGCTAGTTCTTTAAGGAAACACTTATTTGACCACCATTTAGCAGATAACTCCTTTTAGTCCGGTATATAAACTACAAAAATCGACTGAACCTTGCATGGAATGATGTAGAAAATGTTTTTGCATTTTCTTGAAGCTAAGATATTGTAGTTTACGAAACTGGATGATGCCACTTCGGCACTCTTGGGCAACTCCCAAATTCAAGATGGTGGACAATATGGCGGATGAAAGCTGAATAATGTATAATAAACCCATCTTTACCACAGTCTGATCATTTGAATAGCTGAAATTAGTCTAACATTATCTGCAATATTATTTAATGCAATTTTGGTACCCCTCGTTTATTATCCAATCCAAGATGGCGGACAAAATGGCGGATAAAAGCTACATTTGTCGGGAATATTAACCCCAATGAGCAGAATCGTGCATAGTGGCATTTCAAAAAAGTTTTAATGCATTTTTGGAGTAACAATTCTTGAGTTTAGTTTATAAAACTGGTTGATGCCACAATGGCATCATTAGGCAATTTCCAAAATCCAAGATGGCGGCTACAATGGCGTAAATAACTAACTGTCGGGTATATATTAGTCCGGTATATAAACTACAAAAATCAATTGAACCGTGCATGGAAGGATGTAAAAATGTTTTTGCATTTTCTTGAAGCTAAGACTTCGTAGTTTACGAAACTGGATGATGTCGTTTCGGCACTCTTGGGCAACTCCTAAAATTCAAGATGGCGAACAATATGGCGGATGAAAACTGAATGTATAATAAATCCATCCTTATCACAGTCTGATTTTAAATAGCTGAAATGAGTCTAACATTATCTGCATTTTTTTTTGCCATTTTGGTACCCCTCGTTTATTATCCAATCCAAGATGGCGGACAAAATGGCGGATAAAAACTACACTTATCGGGTATATCAACCACAATGAGCAGAATCGTACACAGAGGCATTTCAAAAAAGTTTTAATGCATTTTTGTAGGAATTACTCTTTAGTTTAGTTCAAAAAACAGGTTGATGCCACACTGGCATCATTGGGCAATTTCCAAAATCCAAGATGGCGGCTATAAGGGCGTAAATAACTAGCTGTCGGGTATAAATCAACCACTATGAGCTAAGTCATAGACTGGGGTATACCAAATAATTTCAATGCATTTTATTTCGTAGTTAATCCTTTTTTTTGTTTATGTAACCGATTGATGCCATATTGGTATTCTTGATTAACTTCAAGAATTCAAGATGGTTGTCAAAATGAATGATTAGAGTTTGAAAATTAATTTCAATTCACATTAAAAGACATAACTCCTAACTAATGGGTATACAGCATTATGTTTAGGTTTTTATATCTCTTGGTCTTGCGAATATTAAATCGTTGATACTTGTTAGCTTGCCAGTTGACTCTGGAAGCAAATTGTTTCTAAGATGGCAATTTAGAGATACTATTCTGATAATATTTAATTTATTGAACAACATATGTTGTGATATCCATAGAATAGCGACCACTTTCCCAATATGTTTACCTCTTCAACAATAATCAATATGTATTTAAAGGGGGTTATAAAAAACCTAATGATATTGTAAGTATTGTGTGCATGTTCTATTATCTTTCAAGAGTATATTTATGCCAAAGCAATTCATAGAAATTCTGTTGACATTGAAATTATTTTTGATAGTAAATAAGAGAAATTGCAATAGGATCATTTCAAGTCCGATCTAAACATCATATATCACCACTGAATCACGAATGTTCTTTATTTCATTGTAAATGACTCTGACCATTGATAAAAATGGAGAAATAACAAAAGCACATTTCCATCAAAAGTTTGTAGTAGAATTCGGTTTTATTTACAAGGATAGAGAGAAATTACGTGGCGTAGATGCCAATTCTTATTATAAGCGTATACACTGCTATTCGAACCCATTGTCGAGCTCATGATTTAGCAAATAGTGTTACCCTGTGCAAGATGGTGGTTTTAAGGGATTCATTAATTACAAAACATGGCCAAGTAGAAAATTTAAAAATGTATTGTTTCACTTAAGACTAAATATCTTGAAAGAACACATAACAGATCTGATGCATCAGTGCCAAAAGTTTAAACATGTCTGATTACTAAACACATTTGGAGTATATTCACTATCAACTGCAAAGACTCCCCTAAAGAAGGATGGTGCGCTGAGACAACTTGTCGATCTTGTATGTAGTATTTAAATATGTTCCACTCCAAACATTATAGACGATGCATTGCAAGACATGGTAATGCTTCATTTTTTCGGTAACATTACATATATATTTGATCGCATAAACCTAAAGACTTGGTACGAGAAGCACAGACAACAAAAGTGTACAACAAATGATCACTTTTCCTGCAATTTGCTGAGTACCAAAAATATCTGACGACATTGGTGCGCTGATACTCTTTTGAGATATCTATCTTGTAGGAGTGACACTATAACAATGGGGTCAACTGACATTCGTCCAAAATGTAATGTTACAAGTCAGTCAGTTTTTGACAATGTAAAGAATGTACACTATTAGCATGGGTGTAAAATATGCTTTTAAAGCTAGTGAAGACATTTATGATATCTTTTCGCCATAAGCTAGTACCCGCTTGGATACTTTCTAAAGATAATAATCCTTGATATGTTTAGTTTACCATTTCATATGCTTAGAGTGTTGAGTTCAAAATACTCTGTCAACAATAATTTGTGTCGTCACTTGAACATGTTGTTATCAACATACAAAACGACCAGAGAAATTGAACTATCGTCATGTAATATTATTAGCCAGAACAAAAATGCCGCCATTTTGAATGTTGGTACAATCTGAGCGTATTTTTATTGGGACCCTATCTGGTACAATGATGAATTTAGTGTTTTCATAACGGCCTGTATTTGGCTGAAGACAGTCATTATAGCCCGAGGCCACAGGCGAAGGCTAATATGATTTCAGCCAAATAACTAGGCCATTATGAAAACACGTCATTATTTACAATACATTATTGCTAAAAAATAGAACTGGTTGAATTTGCTTAGTAATCGTAATCTTTGACTCCACCTTGAATCTTGAGTCGTAATAGATGAACAGGTGGAATTAACTAGTTTTACAAACTTGAGAGTTTATAAAGATTCAAAAAATCATATAACAAACATTGAAACTTAAACCCAAATGTGTTTGTTTCCGTCCATGTATGTACTCGTATATTATATACTGAACTATTAGATCATATCGGCCATTTAGCCGCCATTTTGGATTTATAATTGTTAACAATAAATTATAACTTAGTGAAATCAATCAGTTTCTTTAATAACATTAACTATTCTATAAGTAAATAAATTTCTACACCACTCAGTTTCTTTCTGCCAGTTTGTTCTTTAGATACTGGGCTAATAGCCTTTGACCGCCATTTTGACCGCCATTTTGAATTTAATAGTTTGTATAAGAATAACAAAATTTAACCAACTCGATCTGTGAATGTTGAAATCACTTTTGTCCTTCATTTTAAGACCATAATGTGTAAAAATACATTTTGCATGTATAATTTAGCCTCTAGCCGCCATCTTGGTCGCCATCTTGGATTCTGGGAGTTGCCCAAGGATGACAAAGTGGCATCAATCGGATTTGGAATCAGTAAGACCATGTCCACCAATAAATTGAATAACATTTTCTACATCATTTCGTGCAAGGTCATCCTTGGTGTTGGCCGGACTATTTTGTATTTCACGTCATGATAACTGCGAGGATACTTCGCACTTTTTATTTCATTGTCCTTCATATTCCATTCTAAGACGATTCTACGGTAGTCGAAATTTTAAATAATAATACAAGGGAGATAACTTCTCAACTACTTCTTTATGGAGACGATAATCAACCTCTTATTATTAATAAACAATTACATATTATAACGCTGTTGCTTTATTCATCAATGGTTCTAGGAGATTCGAGTGACTCATTGTTTTCATTTTTCTTTTTCTGTCTTCTTATTCATTCATGTTATATTTTCTTATACATGTAAATCAAGTGAAAACTTTCTACTTATGTAGTTCTCAGATCAACTCCTAAAATAATATTATCTCATAATGATTTTTGTTTGCACATGTACTTACATGTATGTATACTTTTATTTCTTCTACTTATTTATTTATTTATTTATTTACTCACCATGTTGTATTACTTTGACCATGGAGAGGATGTGTATAGGCATTATATGCCTGTTATCCAATCCGATTCAATGAATAAAATATGTATTAAATTAAACCTGCCTTAGCGACCCTCTGTAAAATGCGACTATCTGTCAATTCCGACCTAATTTGGCGTCTCCCGTGACATTTCCCTATATATATTCAACGATTCTCTATAAAGACGATTCTCTGTCTAATGCGACAAGTGACCTATGAAATTGAGGCTGAAAACGCATCCGAATCTGTGTATTACGACCGTGTCAAGGGAGAGTAGTATGGATTTAGCCGCGAGTATGAGGGACAAATTAGTAGAACTGTCGTTAGTGAAACGCAAACAGACAAAAATTAGTGACTTTTTCCTAACCCACTTTCCATATACATGCATGTGTATTTTAAAAGATGCTCTGATCAAGTCACGTTGATTTCCCACTAGTGAAATAAAATAACACTATATAACGCACCACGTACGTCGTTTCCTTATTATTACTTCGTCAGTAATTTTGAATGTGACAAAAATGCGACTTATTGATCATAAATCGTTTTTTGCCATGCCACTTAGTATAAAATATTAAATATTTAGAATATAAACCAAAGCCTGTTTTGATTAATGATTTTTAAATTATCATAAATGTTTATTGAGATGCAGGAAATTATACGCGTCAGCAATAAGTTGATTGAATACGACTGTGACACTCTTAAATCATCATGAACATCAGTTTTGTCATATTTTAGGCTGAAAGTAATGTGATCAGTTTTTCATTAGTACGGATTAGATGCTTTTTGCCTGCAACTAAGTAATTATCAGAAATGTGTCAATAATATGGGTTGTACGTGTACAGTTGAAAATGGAAGACGCAAATTTAGATGGGTCGAACGTATATCGTTTTATGCATATCAAAAACTTACCCTTATGTGCCTACATTTTTTATTTTATAAAGATAGTTATAATTCTGTCATGCAAAAAACTGGGAAATATCTTTGTTGCCCGTTTTATTCTTTCATAATAACCATCATTTCTCATTCATTCTGTCTTTTGTTTTTTATGACGACGTGACGTTAAGGTGGTTGATCCATCATAAAAATTAATCTTTCCATCTATTTCAAAAGGTTGAATAAAATTTAGGATGTCTGTTTTTACGTTATTTATTGCTACGTCGTCTGTATTTGCTCATGGAAACACCTGCTTGCTTTTTTTAATCATGGCTACTTTTCCTAATAAATAATGCACGCAGAAACTTATTCGTCGATGTCTTGTCCAAAACCGAAATTATTTGATTACGAAAAGCAACGAAGATTGCGGAATATGAACGAAATAACCCTCGACACTTTTCGATATTTATGTCTTGACCTAGAAAAAAAACAATGATATTCCGATTGATTGATGAAAATTACCTTTTAATTTAAAATGAAATTTATTAAAGACTAATTCCGTTCGTGTAATAAGCTTATGATGGATTAACCGCCTTAAATTAAATTAAATATCATCAATTCCATTGTATGTCATTTTTGCAAAATTTAATTCAATGGGCGCCATTTTCTTGTAACCTCGTTTTCGAAATAAATCTTTTGATCGTAATACCTTTGTGTTTGTTATTACTTTACCAATATGCTCGAAAAAGTACGTTGAATTTATACACATTGCAGAGAATGCTTTTGCCCAACATAATGATAGAGATGTTAAAATTATCAGAAAGACCGATAAGAGCACAAGTATGTCGACTACCAAGGTTTAATCCTAGACGATGGAATGTTATGCCAACTATAAGACAAAATAATTGTTACAATTATTCAACAAATAGACAGACCAATACATTTGCACAACCAGGTAAAATATAATCAAAATCACAATAAGTTAGAGCTGAATCGAAAATGAAGCACAATTCAAGCCCATAGACATATAAATACATAGACCGTTTACTCTATCGACTTTTATCGTACAATTGACCGCCATATTGGACGGGCGCATTGTAGAGCGCGTCTATTACTACGCTATATGATTGTAAAGTTAAAGGGTTCATTTTTATTTGATAAGAAAGCGCTTTCAATCGTTTTTTTATTATTTTGAAAACATAAAATTAATATGTTCTTGTCATAAAGTAACGTTTACCAACTCAAAAAAACGTTGTTTTTCTATCTTAATTGCTGTTTTTATGTACTTTAATTATACTATTCACAGACATTTATACACGGTTTAAACAATTAGGATTTTAGTCAGTTATCTTCCCTGATAAAATCTGAAGCAATCCAATTGGTAAGTAGGTCCTTTCAGTTTGAATCCTCGGATTTTATCATTGAATTCCTATGTAAGGATAACAAAATATTTCATCTATTATCTTTCTTGTTAATGAATATATTAACAGAAGTGATAAAATTTAGATAGTTATTTTCCCTAAAAATACCTAGCTTGAATTTCAAACAAATTTAATGATTTACAAAAAAAGTTATTTAAGATTAATTTTGGCATATTGACATTGAAAAGTAAGGGTAAAATCCGAGTAGTCCAACTAATTAGACCTATTTATTTGAATAGTATACAAGGGGAAATAACTGAATAAGGTCCCTAATTTAATAGTTCAAATGCATGATTTTAGCAGCCGAACTGAATAGCTAAGCATAGTTTGTGACTTATAAAGTAGTTTCTAGCATACCGTAATAGTTTCAAAACAGACTTAGCATATTACTTTAAGATCTAGAGATCTAGATTTTTAAATACCCAGTACGGTAGATCTAGTTAGAATGTGAAATCACCGTATAATGTTTCCAAGACACAATAACCCATGAGGGTTCTAAGAACCTCTTGCTAGACAGGGGCGGCTCTATCTTGAAATGAACTATCTGTTCTGTTCTGTAATTTCTTGACTGAGGGTCCGACATTACTATTTCAGGGAGTGGGTATGGGTCATGCCACCTAAGTTCTTTTGCAAATTAAAACAACTGAAAAGCTATAGGGGTCGTCATTGAGTAAAAACAGTTTATATACACATATGCCGACCGCCTATGGAAGAAGCCATTTCTTGATATTTTCTGACCAAAACTTATTGTACTTTTTATGCTATATACATCCCGATTTTGTCAATGTTCCCTTTGTAAGTTTTGCTTAAAGATACTTGAGGATCATGTAAATGTAGAAAATACCTCAAACATCCCTCGGTATCCGCCAGTGTCAGCCTGGGTCGCTCACTCGTTCACTTATAACTAAACTCTACAGTTTCTGGCAAAGGAAAATTACAAGTTTCGTATTGAACTCACTTAAAAGATATGACCCATAGGCATAGTTGAACAATCTATTTAGAAGACAATAATCTATTGTCAATATCAAACACAAACATTCCCCATATATAAGGCCTTACAGTTTTAGACATGAAGAATTTTGAATGTTTCCTTATTCAAAATGTTAACTTTTGGTTTTACTCTCAAGGTTTTAATTTCTACAAGCTTTATTATGCCTCATGAAGTCCTATGTAGAATATGGAACCTCTGGGCCTAACGGTGTCAGACAAAACTATCTTCGAAGGTCTCCTTATTTTAAACTGTTGACCCCTTGGAAGGGGTCAGTATTGACCCCAGGGTCATAATTTGGGCAATGTTAATAGAGGACCTTAAGATGATGTCATATGTCAAATATGGAAACCTATAAACCTAACATGGTCAGGCCAAAAATCTTTGAAGGTTACCTCATTCAAAATGTTTGGCTCTTAGAATGGGACCAATGTTGACCCCAGAGTCATAATTTTGGCAACATTTGTAGAGGTCCTCGATATTATGTCATATGTCAAATATGGAAACACTAGGAATATAGTTTCAAACTTAACGATTTCTTCAATCCAAATTGTTAACCCCTAGGATTGGGCCAATATTGACCCAGGGGCATAATTTGAAAAATCTTCATAGAGGCCATCGTTACTGTCATATAGTTGAAGGTCTAATGGTTTTAGTTTGTTTTAGAAAAGGAGATTTTTACCTCGTATCTATTTCCTTCCAATATGGCCGTCCATAGTATGATAAACGCTAAGCGATAAATCAATACGATAGTCGGTCTCTTTTAATATGCCTATGTTCAATCCCCTTTAAAACTAAGTTTATGGCAATTGGTCTATTTGGCGACAACAGAACTGTGGTGTTTTGTTTTACAAAAAAAATCTTACGATAGAAATTCTCGTAATTCAAGAGCAAGGAACATTAATAATATCGTCATTTTTTTGGCCAATCAATTCCAAATATTATCAAATAATGTAGAATAGTGTATAAATTTTGAATAACATGTCATAGTTATGTATAACATTAATCTGACTTTGAATTGCAAAATTTATGAAACTGACTTACGATAACATTTTGCGTAAGATTTTTTGTGAAAAGGTGTACTGAACTTTCTAGAAATTAGCCTTTCAATCCTTTGACAACCTATTTAAAGCTTTCTCAGTATAGAATTTATTTACAGAGTACTTGTATTATGTGTGCTGGTTGACTGAACATAAAGACACATTGTTTAGATTTCTTGAGCAAGAAATTCCTGAAGTACGCGCTCAGGAATGTGTTCAGCAGAAAACTGTACAATGACCAACTTCAAGCCTTATCATTCAGACTTAAGTAGCTTAAATTCACTTCATAGCAGAACTAATGTTAAATGGGAAAATCTTATACAAATACGTGTACATGTTTGAAAATTTTAGGTAAAGCATCTGGACCAAGATTTTCGTCGATGACTCCAAGAAACCTTCTCCAAGCAACATACAGAGACGGTCTCATACCAATACCTTTCTTTATTCCTAAAAGACATCCTGGTGTATGTCTCATTGCTTTGGTCATTTGGCCAGAAACAGACTATCATTTCTATAGGTTGGATAGTAACCTCCTGTGGTCCCACAAACCAGGTAAAACAGCAGCAAAGAACACTGACAATAGCGGCAACCTCATTGTTGATCCAAAGTTTGCCGATAGGGGGAGCTATACGATATTTGTCGGTTACCTTGGCAACCATGCTGACGTTAGAGTTTTATAATGTTTCACGTAGTGAAGAATTATTTTAAATTATTTTAAATGTTTTCTCAGTATTATTAGAAAAAGAATTTTTTCGAGCTGTTTATATATACATTTGTTTAGAACTTAGGGCTGGACCCTTACTCTTGTTACAACATGCTGGATCATATTAAAACTATTATTCTTGAAGTAGTTTCAAGAATTACACTGTTGAAAGTGCACAGTAGAAATGTTTTGTCATTAAAATACTCACCGCTCATAACTCATAATGCTCATAACTATTTTGAATGTACCATTCGGAACTCCTCGGTCATTCGCTACGAATAACCTCGGACATATTTAGACATCATTTTGGAAAAACCGGTGTTGAAGTAAACAATTACACGATCGTTTAGGCGATGGCTGAAGTTTAGTTTTTAGTCCGTAAATTTGAAATTACACAGTTTAATGATATCGATGAATAATATTTGGTTCAATTTATAACAAAGAAATATGTTTAGACAAAGATCTGTGTGTAAACTACAAGAACTATTTTGCGTATCCGTTACGTGCTTCGCCTCGCGTAGGTAGTAAAATCCCAAAAATCCAGGGAAGACCCCCCCCCACGAATCCTTCCGAGATTATTCATTCATGAAAGGTCGAGGTGTTCCAAATGTGAATGTACGAGTCGGTTAAGTAAGGATTTCGCTACCTAACGCTTATTATGTCCTATGCGGTGGTTGCTTCAATTAGCGTTATATAGAACATGTTTGCTCTCTGAATACATTTGGAACATATGCACTAAGACATTTTTCTGGGTGTCAAAAATCTTGGATTTTATAGATTGATATAAACCGTTGCACAAAACTTAGTACACTGTCTACAAAGATGTTATTCGTTTAAGATGTGCACATAGTATACTCTTATTCACTTGATACATCTACCCAGCAGGCACACGACGTTGATTCAACGTTGTTACAACGTTGAAAATGAGACAGTACGTTGATCAACCAATTTTAAACCACAAATAAATATTTTATCATCGGATGTTGATAACCGACGTTGAAACAACGTTGATAATGGTTGTAGTATATTTTAAATTGTTTTTATATTTCTTTAATATTGCGATTATTTAGATGGTATATTATCTTCACCTCAAAGTATGCCCAAAATATTTTGTATTGACTATGAAATATAGAAACTTTTACTCTCTCACTATTTTGAATATTCTCTAACGAACATTCTAGAAAGTGCTTTTCGCGCGTTTAGAAACTGCGCATGCGTGCGTGACGCATTCCGAAACGCGCAGTGCTGACCTCGACTTTCTAAAGCGCTGACGAAGATCTAGTCTAGAAAACATTAGTTTGAAGGTATGTACATCGATATTATACTATTATACTATACTTGTCATTGTTACGTTTATAGATATCATTTGTTTTTAACACCCACGACCTGGTTTAAGAGTTGAAAATTATGTGTGTGTTCAAGAAAGCCCTGTCGGCGCCATTATTCAAATAAAATATTCAATTTACTTTGCCACTTACGTCTGCAAATAACATTCTATTAAATGCATGAATTCTGTGTTTAAAAATTATGTCCGAATTCTGTTTGTTGAAAAATTAACAGAAACTTATCCATTGTATAATGTAAACTTCAAGTAGATCTAGGTGGATTTCAGACGTTTCGTCCCGATGTAATTCGACCCAATAGGCCAATTTGCACGGAGACGATTCGACCCCATGCCGATTTAACCTTGGCGTATTTTGTAGAACAGACTGTGTGTAATTAAAATGAAGTGATCGCTGTTTTGTGTCCTAATATTAAGGGCTCAGAGTGAAGAAAATCAAATTGCAGCGGCTTTTAACAGTGTATGAAAATATTAAACACTGCACATGGAAAGAGGTCACAAACGGGTTTCCAACTTTTCAACAGTTAATTAAAATCTATGCTTAAGATAGAAAACAATCTTAATCAGCCAAATCTGACAGTGTACAATCATATAATATTGTCAACAACTATTTTGCACTTTAAAATAATGAAAATATAATAAATTCTATGCTAGCATTCCCCTAAAGTAGCCTCTCGTTCTATAATATTCCCACGCAGTCAGTATACATAATAGATCTACGTCATGTAGATAACGTCATACTATACTACTTAATTATTGGCGGACTAAATTCAGGACAACCGTGGTTCAAACTAATCATATATAGTAATGTAGCTTATTGAAGAAAGACCTGGGTTTATTTTGATCGTCTTGATATTATGGGATAAATATTACTTTTTGAGGTTAAATGTAATTAATGCATATTAGAATGCTCGTTTATTTTGCAGGATGTTACATAATGGATAAATGGCCAAGATGAATTTATCAGGCAAGAAGGAAATATGCCTTTGAGTGGGGCTTTGACTAAACTGTTCTGTTCCGACCAATTATAGGTAATTATGGTTTTACGTATTAGCTAAATTTTCTGCTTCTGTTCTTCATTTTTTATTTTATATTTGCTTTACAAAGTTGTTAAAATCATGAGGTTCACTAGTGCTCCATCCACAATTTGAGTATTGCATAATCTGTGTGCAACAGTACTTTTTGTATTCTTATGATTAATATTTTTTTATTTCAGAGTCAGTTTTACGGAATCACTAGGGAGCCACGAAGTGCAAAGTCAATGGAACCATAATGAAGTTTTTAAAATATGCCCCAGAATGGTCTGGAGGTGGGGGCAGAAGAAACCAAGCATAAAATTTGTTACATATAGTTTTTAGTTAAGTGTTTGCTAATTTGTATGGGTTAATGGCCCATTCTCATTGACATAGTGATTAAATTGTAAAATTATTGGATCTTTTCTCATGATTTTATTTGTCCATGTTATACAGTTTTTCAGTCGGCAGATATCTAGATCAAATATATATCTAGACCAAACTCTGAAAAAGGGCTAAATACAGCTTCTATTCAACCTCCTTCAACTATAGTTCAACTAAAACCAACCTTAGATCAACATGGAACCGGCTATAAATCACCCTAATAACAACCAATTATCAACCAGATTTCAACCATCAACCAACCTAATGAGCGTTGAAGTAGCGTTGAAGTAACGTTGAATTAACCTTGTATCAACGTTGAACACAACGTTGAATCAACGTTGATATTTCAACGTTGGCACAACTTTCAAATCCTAAAATAAATCCAACATAAAAACAACATTGTGGTTCAACGTTGAAACAACGTTGTTTCAACGTCGGTTTGCCTGCTGGGTACGGTGAAATGACATATAAAATCTTTACCATGCAATTATTAAGTATATATAATAAATAAACTTAATTAATACATTCAGTCTTGGCTTTGATTTATAAAAAAAAACCACTTACTGCAACGTTATATAGCTGGGATATGTCGAGGTACATCGCGTGGCTTCAAAAGTCAGTTATTTGTACAGAATAATTCAAAATTAGTCAACAATTAAACCCAAACAAATTACCCTTTCTAGTGTGTGTTTTTACCTTTTTAAGGATCGTATAAGGTACACACTTGATAGAGGCCCACGCCAGTGAACAATAGCTTATTATATGAACATGTTGCTTCCCTTAACAAGTAATAACTTCCCTGACAAGCCAAGATTCTATAACTACCCAAATTAAGATATGATTTTTTAAAAAATGAGTAACATTACCATAATAATCACATTTGGTTCGCTAAAAGACAATCACCATAGAGACGTCCAAAGCTTAATTAAATGTTCTATACAAAATGGCGGTCTTTGACCTAATTTTGTCGAGATATTCTTAAACTAAAGATTGTAATATGTTAAAAAGTTAATATCTAAATATCAAGTGTTAAAGATGTTTTACTGATTGAAAGTTGTGTCTAAAATAGCATCACCGATATTATGTATTACCAGTACACTTCATGATATGCTTGCATTTACAGCCGAGTCATTTCGCTAAACAACATAGTTTGTACTTTAACTTCAAGTGACTCATTGTCACTAACTGTGAATAAAATAATGAAAAATAAAATAAATACAGACATATCACAGATCAGAGAGTCTTTGTTATTATTTACAAACAGACAAGCTGTTTACACTGCCATTACCAATCTAAACAATGCACCTGCATACATAATGTAAACAAACATTCGTCACCATTTTAATAAAAAATAAATAACGTAATATCCTGATGCATATCACCTCCGCAGCTTTGAATACAAGAGAATTATGATGGCTCTTTATCACTCACCTGCGTACCATTGATATATACATGAATGAGAGTAAATAAGAATCAGTATATGAAATATGTTTGCAAATAGTGAACACCCGGATGTAGAAACATGACGTGATTTATCACGGTACATTGTATAGGTCTTTCACATCTTCCATCACGCCCAAAGCATCAAATGTAGTCTTTGTATAGGAAGACGATCTTTATTGGTACTTGATCCAGAAATCATCAAAATAAACTTCCTAACCAATTTCCAGGATATTTTGAAAAAAATAGCCACTATAGTGTTAACAATATTTTTCTATTTTTAACTTTTGATACCTAGTTTTTCATCCGAAATAAATCATGTTCTAAGTCATTTGAGTAATTACTTAGACGAGTATCCTGGCCAAGTTGGTGACAATTGAATAAAAAATGTGACCATCACAATGTTCAAAAGGTTTTTCATACTTTGGCTGTGCCATCTAGTTTTGGATCCAATGTGACTCATATTCGAATTTGACTTAGAAATAATCAAAATTACCTTGCACACCAATTTCCAGGATATTTGGTGCAAAACAGTAGCCACAGGAGTGGTGACAATATTTTTCTATTTTAGCTCCTGTGACCTAGTTTTTCATTGGTGATGAGCCATGTTCGAACTTATCCGAGCAATTACATACAAAATCATGATAACAAAGTTTGATGATAATTGAGGCAAAAATGTGACCACTAATGTGGACGGACGTCGAACATTCGACGATAGTTAAAGCTCACCCTCAGAAAGCTCAGGAGAGCTAAAAAATATAGCGGCTTTTTATTTCTTCATAGAAGTACAGTGTCCCTTTTTACTTTGTACAAAGGCCGAATATCACCGAGTGAATCCGCATGAGAAGAGATTGACAAATCATAGACGAGAAATCGTACAACTTGGATAATGAGTTGTAAAGCTGTTGGTTTGACATTTAAAACTATTGCCAAAAAAACTTAAAAATAAATATGACTCTGTTATACATTGACTCTTTTGTCAATACCAAACTTTCTGATATAAACATGATCTGACTTATTTACAATGTAATTGATTTGATATTATAAGGACGAGGATGTTTCCCATGTTGTATTTTATTTCAATGCTTAACCAACCGATTTGTGGCTATAAAAAGAACGCTGACTTCGTTTAGGATTTAAACTCGCGTTTGCATTGCTAGATCAATTTTGTTTAATATATTCTCGATTTTTGAGAACATCGCCGCCATGGATTTCCTCGTTGTGTTGGCTCTGTTTGGAATCTTAGGAACAGCAAGTAAGTTTTTCTTGTTTGTTGATGAAACTCATTGCAAATTAATTGTTTATTTCTATTGTTTATTTAAAAAGCATTTGGTTTTTAATTTGAGATGATACCCAAATTATTTTTTATCATATAAATACTTCATATAAAATATTCAAATAAATAAAAAAGATACAAAGTTTGCTTAACATTGTTGTAAAAACACCTGTACTCACATACCCTTCCACAAGGCCGGAAACTTCTCCATATTATCTAATCAATGGAGGAAAAAAAGACATTATTTTCAAAATTTCATGGAAAGAGTACGACCTCTCCGGATGGGAATCAAACCCGTACCCCCTTCGGGACACGAGATTCCAAATCCCGGAGCGCTACCAACTGCGCTATCGACCCGGGTTTTGTATCATTTAGAGTGGCTTGATGAGAAAAAAGAAATTTACTACAATTCTTGAAATTTGATGATATTTTTGTAGATCTTTTTAGAAATATTTAGATATGGTTCGTGATAAAATGAAAAAAAAATTAAATAATCCAGCACATTTATAATATTCAGCATCTGACATCTTGAAACCACCAAAAACCATGATTATTGTGATTATTTTCCATAATATAGTTTTATGCTATTTTTGAAGTATCTGTTTGTAACATAGTGGCCTTATACATGTATTTTAATTGATAAACTTTGACTTGTATGATTTTATTAATGATCATTAGAAGCGGAAATATTGGAATGTTAGGACAAATATAACTTTCAAAATTAACTGAATTAAAACGTACATAAATGTTTATTTATATTTGGCACTGAAGCAAATCAATAACCTCTTGATCTCACAGATGTTGGTGAGATGTTTATTAAATAGTAATTTAAATAATATTGTTCTTTGGACTAGTGTTGGCAAACGATGCAGCAATATTTAAGTACATTATATCAAAATTTGACAGTTGGTACAAACAATATGACTATGATTTGGCACGGACAAACAATATCTTGGCATGAGTTCCGTGAGAACTGCGTCAAAGTATAGTTTGTTAAAGCTGTATTGATTTGTCCAACTAAGTTGTTAAAGTTAATTTTATTGGCTTCATTAAGCTACACCCTACTTGTCAAAACAATACATGTTCCATAAAAATAGAGCTCATAACTTGTGAGACGTGTTGTGCTTGAAGGTGCGCTTTAAAGTGCTTGGTGGTTGTTGTTAGGAGTTGTTTAAAGTTTGATGCTGGAAATTAATAATGAATAATATAAGTTAAATTTAAATTAAATTATTATGTATTTTAAACTTTGGAAAGTTTTAACATTGAAATAATAAAACCACTATACGATCATGAACATTGTGTTGTGTGTGTTGTTGTAATTAATTATATATGAATAATGTCTCATGTTATAAGAATAATGATATCCAAGAGATAAAGCAAACCTAAACAGCATTTCAAAATAAACGGTTATCAAATTTTAAATAAAAGCTATTCAATAGGCTTACAAAGTGAAAACGCCTCCAAAGTTTTGGAAGGTGCTTTAAATAGTGTCTTTGTTGAATTGGGACCTTATGATTCTACGGTTTTCCATGGTAACACGTTTATGTTATTCATTCATAGTTGTCCTACCAACCTCTGCATCCCAGACTTGTGAATGTACAGATGTATCTGAACCAGTATGTGGAAGTGATGGTAATACATATACCAATGATTGTGAAATGAGCTGTGTGTAAGTCGTCATTGCTTTTTACATTAGTTTCATTGGATTTCACGCCATTTCATTACTCTTTTTACTGTGCTATTTTCTTTTTACAACTCCAGACTAGTCCCATTAATGTCGAAAACAAACCTATGTATTGTGGTCGCACTATTGCGAAAGAAGTAAATCGGAGAAGACATGCGGAATCGGTAAAAAGGAACATATATTATAACATTTTGTACATTGGATTTTAGATGTTCTGAATGACTCGCTGCTCGCGGGAACAAGGGTGAAAAGGGAAAGATATTTAGACCTGACCAGGATACAAATGAAGTGATTTGTCGGTTTCAAACAGTTTCCAGTTTTGCATAAATTATTTTTTTTATATAATTCATTTTATGAATATTATTAAACATTTTATATAGCATTAGTAAATATAAGCTTATTTTTTCAGTGACGGTATCACAGCAGTACACGCTGGACCATGCCGACCTCCATGTCTTTGTCCAAGGATTTACATGCCTGTATGTGGTGCTAATGGGCAGACATACATCAACCAATGTGATATGCAATGCCAGTAAGTTTATGTCTATGATTGTACAGTGTGTGCAAATAGACCTGAGTCAGCTTGTTCGGAACACCACGGCAATTATCTACGTAGGAGATTGCCGCAGAGTTCCGAATAGAAACAACATTAATACATTACATACTTAAGAAATTAGATTACTTTCGTACTGATTTAATGAACGAAAATGATAATTATACCGTACCTTTTGACGTAACACGTCAATTTTCACAAGCTATAGCAAAATAAGTACAACTTCAGCAAACTTAACCATGTTAAAATATTTCTTTGTAAAATATATGTCTGCACAAGAATTGGTCACGTGGAGGCCCGTGAAAAGTGATTGTCATCTGTAAAACGCATAATTGCTGAAACTGTAGTCTCTTATTGTATGATATTTAACAAATTTAAGATATTCCCAAATAAACCATGAGAAAAATAGAATAAAGCGTTTATTTTGTTCCATTTTTTTAAATGTTTTTTTTGGGGGGGGGGGGTAAACTTTAACAAAAACACGAAAGGTACTTTAGTTGGATAATCTCATTATCGTGCATATCATTTTGTTCATGAATCCCCTCAGCCCTTTGACCAATGATATCAACATATATGTGCGTAAAAGTATACAGACAAACACAATTCATAAAAATACATACGAGTTCATAGATACATGGCGTAACACGAGATTATGCACGCTATTTCAGGGGAGTGATATTGGCCTCGCAAGGACCATGTGTCAACAAAAGGGCTGCTCGAGGTGTTCCATGTATTTGTACATTTCAATATGATCCTGTCTGTGGTGTTGATGGTATTACCTATGGTAACGAGTGTTCCCTGAATTGTAAAGGGTATGTAGAGCTTTAATATAGAGCCCCTGAATTGACATAATAAAATACTTTTTATTTCCACAAGTAATTTGTTTAATGTAGGTGTATACAATGTTTCGTAAAAATCGCTTTTACGCAATGTTAGTTCGTTTTTACGAAAAATAGTGTTTACTTGTGAAAATGAATTAGTTTTTCAAAATGTCACTTTGAGTATTTCATGTTGAACTATGAAACTCATGTAGCTTGTAATTACTTTTTTGTTCATATTTTATTTTCATACACATTTTATGTCGCCCAATGTGATTTTAATATTTGCTGGTAAAATGGTTGATTGCATGCACCGAATTGAAAATGAATGCGTTCTTAACTTTGAGTTGCTTATTTAAAGGACAAATTCAAATTGTTACCAAATGTTCAGGCAAGAAATTGCGACCTTCAAATTGCTCGCACATTGACATCACCGCACTTTAAATATATCAAATCTAAAATCACATTTTGCATACCTGTAATTGTAACTATAAAAGGAATTGTGTAACATTTATGTCTGAAAAAGCTTAATTATTAAATTATATATGGACAATTGTATCTCTAATGATTATCTTCTTGTCTTATTTCCATTAATTTTGCAGAGAACCTAAAGCACACAATGGAGAATGTGCACACTAGATTTATCTACAACATGAAATCTTTTAATTGGACAGAGGATGCTATTTGATTTCTGTGGACATTTCTATATATCACTGATTACTGTTTCATAAAATGTATATCATTGCTTTTTATAACATACATGTAGTTTTCAATCATCCGGGGAGTAAAAAGTGGACGGTTGTTGAGAGGTGGCGTTATGGAGTGTTGGACTTGTTTCATTTGTATTTTTCTATTGGAATAAAAGATAAATAAATAAACAATTTATTCATACTTATGCTGCTAAACTTTTGTTATTTATGTTCCAAATTCTCCAAAGTGGTGATTTCCATTTATTAAAGCCACTAAATAGAAATTCTACTTTCTGAATTTCAGTTTGACCAAGTGTCCATTTTTAAAAATAAATGCATAGAGTAGAACCGGGTATTATCGGACATGCAGGGTTCATCGGACACAAATGTGAATTGCTCATTATTCCAAAATTTTTTAATGACAGGGTTGTTTTTATTTCTTTTTTTATAAAACTCACTTAAGTTATACAGTTTACAGTTTATTTCAACAGCATATCAGTACATAGTACTTATGGCTGTATAACATACATACATATAATTTAAACATGAAAATATATAAACATAGTGATAAGCACACAGGTAAGGTATTTCAATAAACAATGCAATATACAAATATTTAAGCAGCACATTCAACAGTTTATGTTACATTAATTTGAACATGGAACTCATAGCTAGTTTGTGTTTGTACGTTTTAATAAATTAGCAGAAAATAAACATATTTTTACAACATGTTGTACATATATAGGACTTAAATAAATACAAATAAATAAATAAAATATACGATAAAATTATTAGACATTAAGTATGGATGACAACTTATCTTTCCTTAATTTCATGGAAAAGTAAATAAATTTTGACAATTGGTCCAGAGCATGTTCATTTGTATTCGCCATTAAACAGTAAAATTTATTTAGTGAAGGCCAAGATCTTTGTTTAAAATATTTAGTTCTGGCTTCTTTTAATGATTGGCAACACATTAGAAAATGGTATTCAGTTTCTATGGCATTCTGTGAGCATAATTTACAAATTCTTTGTTGTCTGATTATTCCATTATGACGTCCTACTTCAATTTCTAAATTATGTGACCCAAGTCTGAATCTAGTAAGTTCTTTTCTAATACATTCGTTTTTAATTAAGTCAATATATTTTTCGAAGGTATATTCTGTTTTATACATTTTGTAGTATGTCATTTTTGTTTGAGTGTTTATATCATTATGCCATGTTTGTATATATTGATCGCGAAGTCTTAGCTTCAATAACTTTTTATGATTGTTATTTAGAATATTACTGTGGAAAAGATACCCAACTCCTAAATTATTTAATGTATTTTGGAGGCTGTTAACCCAAGTTTTATTATTATTTAATTCATTAATGTTACATTGTTCTCTGTAAATTTGATATGCTAATGAATTGTGTTTATTATTTATTTTTATCCAATAGTTTAAAGCTCTTTCTTTACAAACTATAGATAACGGAAAGCGCCCTAGCTCACCTAGTACGGCAGAATTTGAAGTACTGGTACGAACACCAAGAATCATTTTACAAAATTTTATATGTAATTTGTCTATTTCTTTGAAAGAATATATTCCCCATACTTCGCTACTGTATAGAAGAATCGGCGCTACCAAAGAATCGAAAAGAGAAAGTTTAGTTTTAACATCAAGCTGCACTCTACTAAAAACAAATAAAAGATTATTGTACGCTTTGAGTGCTTGTTCTTGTAATGCTTTAACAGCATATATCATATTACCGGTATAATAAAACTTAATACCTAAGTAACAAAAGGTATCAACAACATCTATGATTTCATTATTAATAAACCATTGATTATTGTGGATACTCTTCCTGTTTTCGAAGACACATATCTTAGTTTTCGATGTATTGATTTTTAATCCCCAATTAGTTGAATAATTGTATATGCTATTTAATTGATTTTGTAGACTTACAGGGTTTGTGGTAAACAGAACAATGTCATCAGCAAATAATAACATGTATATAGATAGTAGATTTATATCATCATCAGTGAGTAGTTCCCTATTAATAACAGTATGAATGTCATTGATAAACATAATAAATAGTAATGGTGAGAGTGGTTCCCCTTGCTTTAAGCCAAGTGTGACATCAAAGAAATCTGAAAATGACAAATTTACCGCGTCCTTAACACATGCCTTAACTTTATGATATATTGACTTAATTATGTTGGTCATTTTACAACTTAGTCCCATATTTATTAATTTTATCCATAGTGCTTCATGTATAACTGTATCAAACGCCTTTTCGTAGTCAATAAATGCCCAATATAATTTTTTCTTCTGTAATAATATATTTTGAATGATTGAGTGTAGAATGAAAATACAATCAGTAGTGCTACGTTTGTCTCTGAATCCATATTGGCTATCATTTAGTACGTTTTCAGATTCGCACCATTTATTTATACGATTACGCAATGTTAATGAGAAGATTTTTGCTATGGTATTAATGATTGTCACCCCTCTAAAATTTGACGTATCGTGTATGTTGCCCCGTTTATGAATGGGGACTATGTAACCCTTACTCCACTCATCTGGGTATATACCTGTTTCAAAAATAGTGTTAAAAATTTCAACAAGATACGGGGAAATAAAAGAATTTGAGTCAATGAAGAAGTCAGCTACATTATTAGTTAAGTCGCATGCCTTATGTCTATTTAATTTTGAAATTGTTTTTTTAATTTCGTCTATAGTAAAAGGTGCGTCAAGTTCATCTACGTTTTGTTGTATGTCTTCATTATCATGTAAGGAACTGTCAAAGTTACTATTATGAGGTGTGTTCGAGACATTATTGAAATGTTCCACAAATTCCTCAAGGTTTATATTTCCTTGTCTAGATTTTGCATTATTTTTATACTTTTTTATGTATTTCCAAAATTTTCGGGAATTTGATTTACTTAAATTTTTTAAATTTTGTGTTTCATTCATATGGTAAGTTTGCTTTGCCTTACGTTTAATTTTACAATAACGTTGTCTAGATTCCAAAAACTGAGTGCGGTTATGAGAAGTTGGGTTAAATTTATAAAGTCTTCTGCATTTGTAATTAATAATGTTTACTATTATAGACGATAACGATTACATTCGTAAGAAGATTAACCTAAGCCTTCTATTTTGACGTCATCAAAATACTACAAGCGCTTTAACAACGAAGATTTTGATTGGATGTTTGACGCTGCGACATACGGCGCGCTCTTTTCAATATCCGGCTGAGAAAAGTTTTCCCGCCAGTAAACTTGACGCCAGTTTATGCGCAACGTTTAAAGGTTTATATAGTCTTATTATACTTCAACCTGTGATATTTGGATTTAAAAATGTATGAATTTCACAATGTATGTTAATAATTTTACCACATTGTAAAATTATCTCTTAAAAAAAGAAAATTAAAGTGTCCGATGATCCCCTCTTGAAAATTTGTTTACTTACTCTAGACTCTAGTGATGGTTGAATCGGACACTTGGACTTTTCATAACTTAAAACAACTGCACGACTGCATTGACTGGAGTGAGGGGTTGTGCCCATTAAAATATTTATTTTCACACGATATTTAGTTTTTTTTTATAATAAATCATTCTTAATTAGAATCTATATCCGAAAATTATATATACATTCACTCGCGGATACACCCCCCCACACACACACGCATTCACGTTATATAGAGTCGAGAGAGTTATCCAATTTATATTCATTCGGTTTAGATCTACTTTCACTTTGAAATGCAATAAATAACATAAACATGTTTAAGCAATATTTGCAATATATTTGAAACATTATATTCATCAGAGGTGTAGGTAGATAAAGTAAAAAATGTCTATTTTCTTTGCAGTCAAAAATATTGTTACTTTTGATAATAGGCCTGCGTGATGTAATTGCTAATTTGCTATGAGGACATTGTCAATGTACTTGTCGTTATTTATAAGAGATATGTATAAACAGTATGGAATTATTTTACAGTCAAGTTGAAAATAACTATTTTGAATAAAATCTATAAAAAGAAAGAAATGTATAAACATGTATTTGGGCACACCAGGGAATGTTATCTATGTCTCTGGGTACACTAACGTCGTAAACGCATTCAATGAGAGTTTTAATGGAAACATTGAGCATTGAGATTGCAGATACGCTGAGAAAGTACAGATAACCGAAGTATACGGAAAACGAACACCGCATAAACTAACCCAACTGTTTACAAAAAAATGTATCCCGATATAATTGACGGATTTAGTGGCGTCTGACCCACTCATTAACTTGTTTACAAGCGTCTGTCAACAGAGATCGAAAATAAGACACATCATTTATTTTTTGTGTGTTTATCTATTTTCTTTTTCAAAAATATCTTATCAACAGATACCGGTAAACTTCTTCTCTAATAATATTTTAATTCTGATTCATTATTGCGTTTCATTATATAAAAATGTTTAAGTAATACGTTTTTGTAATTAGTTTTCGCGATGCATATTACAACTTACAGCAAAATACAAGTTACGGTTCATGTAAAGTCTTGGTTTGCAAAATAAGATTGTTAAAAAGAAATAGCTATAGTTGCATAACACAACCAGAACCATTTGCATGCATGTGCCAGGCGTGTTTAGTCTCTACAAAGCAAGCACTATAAGCTTAAGACAGTATATATTGAAGTTGTTTACTACAGCTAAATTCACTACAGCTTTCGTCTGTGAATTATACATGCCAGGCGTTTTTAGTATCTACAAAGAAAGTACTACAAGCAAGCAAAAGGTACATGTATGTTTATTCCTGCACAACAAAAACAAGAGACAAAAAAGTTCTTAAGATCGCATCTGCAAAAGAGCTGTCGGAACTATTGTGATCATCCTTTGTTAATATTAATCCATCCTTCTATGTGAACTTACAGTAACTTATTACAGTAACAGTTCTAAGAAGCATTAACAATATAATACCTCCTAAATAGGCTGTACATACCTTGTTAGAATGTTTTTTATTGAAACAAAGAAGATTTGACATTATACTTAAGCTTTATATAAAATGAATTTTTCTTTCATTTTTTTATTTACTTTTCCGATGCTCATTTTTTTCCAATTATTTTATTTTTATTTCCTCCTTATGCTCATGTGTCCAGAAATTTCCCGTCAACCAGATTATAAAAAAATTCTGGCCTTAGAAATTTCTTGGTTAAGTTTTTAGGTGCAACATTTTTTTCTTTGCAACTACTGAAACTTCACACATGTCTACGGGGTTACCATTGGAGGTCAAATACCTAGTTACATAACTCTAGGATGAATTTGGGCTGAATTATGGCCCTTTTATACTTAGAAATTTCTTGGTTAAGTTTTTAGGTGCAACATTTTATCTTTGCAACTACTGAAGGGATTCACTTGAAACTTGACACATGTCTACAGGGTTACCATTGGAGGTCAAATACCTAGTTACATAACTCTAGGACGAATTTGGACTGAATTATGGCCCTTTTATACTTAGAAATTTCTTGGTTAAGTTTTTAGGTGCATCATTTTATCTTTGCAACTACTGAAAGGACTCACTTGAAACTTCACACATGTCTAAGGGGTTACTAATTGACGTCAAATACCAAGTTGCATAACTCTAGCATGAATTTTGACTGGATTATGGCCCTCTAATATTAGATTTTTTATGGTGAATTTTTTTGGTGCAACATTTTATTTTTGAAACTACTGAAGGGATTTACTTGAAACTTCACACATGTCAACAGGGTTAGGAATAAAGGTCGAATACCAAGTTGCATAACTCCAGCATGAGGTTTGATTGGTTGTTGCTGTCGTTAACACGAATATCCCGAATAGTCGAACGCGCTGTCCATGGACTGCTCTTGTTATAAATTGTAGTTATATATATTGTATATGACCTTTTAGTTGCAAAAATATTTGTACTGCCATGGTTTGTCAATCTCGGTTGGGTTTGAACGGCAGTATAGGCGTGATATACCATGGATATTATATTTCTTTAATGAATAAGGCAAATCTGTTGAAAGCTGAAAACTCAGTGACATCCTTCGACTCTTATTGCGATAAATTGTGCTGGGCCAAAATCACGTATCATGGCCTAACATATTGATATTGTATTGATATATCACCATATTGTCTCATCCCTATCGATAATATATTGTATCACAACTTCATATGCAAGTAAAAAAATTATTTAAATTACTGAAATTATGCGTATTCTTAAATATATATGCCATACATTGGCCATATGAATAAGTTTCTAGTAGTCAGAATTAGATTCCAGTGAAAAATTTAGGGCCGTCATTGGGAATCGTAATACTGATGTATCACCGATTCTTGACAGACAATCTGATATGGATATGCAATTTGGAATATCGATACAATCTAGCATTTTATTAAGCTATAAACTATAGGACTTTTTTTATACTCTTGAGCTTTCAAATTTTCTGTTAAGTATTAAAAACAAGAAAAAAACAGTTGGTTTTAGTTTGTTTCATGTCTGAAACAACTTTTAACTGTATGCATTACACCATGAGGGCATTATAAGAAGCAGATTTTATATATATTCTTTTATTAGTATATTCATACAGCAGTTCTAGCGGCTTCTATTATACTGCTTGTCTGACTTGATATATCAATATATCACCAATACTTGCATTTCAATATATCAATACAAAATTTTCTATCTATGAAAGCCTTAGAAAAATTTGACTTGGATATTCATTGTGACCTGGAAATGTCTACGTATTACATCATCCTGTCATCATTGACAATACTATGATGGTTTGCTAGGTAGTAAATATGAAGAGAATTAAAAGAAAAAGTTAGAAAAATTTATGGTCAAGAAAATAAGATGCATGCATGCAGAAATGACAAAAAATAAAAAGTTCAGCCTTATTACATTTCAGCCATGAGTGACTTACTTGAAGTTGATCACTAATGAGTGGGCCGCCAGGCTAGCTTAGTTCGTAGCATGCAATCTACCGATCAAGCAGTCATGGGTTTGATTCCCGGGCAGAGCATACTTTCGTGGAGCTTGGTCATGAAATTGTTCCTATGGCCATTCTCCCTCCTAACAATGATTTTCAATTATGTTGGTTGACTGACCGCCGTTATATGACCTATACAATGGGTTGCTACAGCGTTAAACCCAACAAACAAACAAACAAACATGAACAAGTGGAGTAATGCCAATTCAAAAATTAAATTAATTCTAAATTAAATTTAATTAATTCTGCATGTTCATGATTTGATCATAGTCATGACTGTATTTGATGATTGTATACACATTTGTCACATACAGTGCCTTCAAAATAAAATTTACTTGATCAGTAGCCTGTTCAATTACCCTAAATGTTCCAAAGCGTTCCGTAACGATACATTCAGAACTCCTCGGCCATTCGCTGCGAATAATCTCAGACATATTTAGATGCTATTTTGAAACTACTGGTGTTGAAGTAAACAAATATACGATCGTTTAGGCAATGAGTGATGTTTCGTTTTTAGTCTGTAAATTTTGAAACATCACTCATTGCCTTAATGATCGTATATTTGTTTATAAGATTAGATTATTCGCAGCGAATGGCCAAGGAGTTCCAAATGTATTGTTACAGAACTTTTTGGAACGTTTAGGGTAATTGAACAGGCTACAGATTTAAATGCACATGACTTTGTATTCTTTTATCTCTAGATTGTTTCATTCTGTTAAACATAGATTTGTTTATCTTGTGGCATTCATTTCAGGACTCCAAAATGTCAAGGAATATGTGGATTGAAGGCATCGGAGATGATGTCTTGTTTGCTGTTGGAGCATTTTTTGGAATGTTTATACCAATTATGATGATGGTTTATCAAAGGTACTACTTTAACTTCATTTGTATTATAAATGAGTATCCATGATCAACTTATTTAAAAAATTATTATAGCCGCATGAATAAGGATTTTGGTGTATTGGGTATTTACTCCCAGTTTTCCTGACAATTGAGTACTGCCCCTTCCAATAGAGTTCTTAAATTGTTGTCACTCCTTGATATTTACTGGATTTAGTATTTTTCATTTATATTTTGGTAAATTGAGTGTTGATAACTTAATAAGGGAACATTTCCATGTTATTAAGTAAAATATAAGTGAAAATTCAAGGAATTACTAAGATTTCTAAAGAATACAAACTGATACAAGCCCAAACTGATGTCAATTTTAGCTTTGATATCATGGCATTACACACACTACATTGTAGGTTTGAAACAAATTCATTAACTTAGAGCCAGACAGATTTTTTTTCCAACGCAGCCACAGTCATGCTTTATTTGGACAGAAACTACATTTCTCTTGCAATCTTCTCAGGCAATCTAGCAATTTTGTTTAACTAACTGTGGATGATTTGTCAACATAATTAAATTTTGTCAATAGTTTTGTTGGGGGGGACTGAAATATTGCAACAATTTGTTTACCTGTGCACCTCAAAGTCTCTTCTTTCTTCATTGCAAAATCTAAAGTAGAAAAAATTCAAGACTGTTTTACTCACTGTAGTAAAGGTTTATACTACATAAAATGATTGTAATTAAATTATGTTGTCTTTTTGTTACATTGCGTATGTAATCAACATGTTGCGAGAAGAACCAGTCTTTATATATTTATTAACATTTGATAGGCTGGCGATTTTGAAACTATATGAGTTAAGGACTTTTTAATTGGGATTTGATTAGCAAATTTTAATTTTAATTGTGTTTTTAGCCAAATTTTTCAACGAAAAAATATGCCTTATAGTTTGGCAAAACATGGGCGAGCAGGTGGGCGGTCGTTAACAATTGCTTTAAAGTTTTTTCTTTACCATATATTTCTGCCATTTATTGTCAGATCTTTATGAAACTTCATACAATGATAACATACCATGTGATGAACAGAATTAGAGAAGTAACCACAACTCTACCTGCCTTAATTATGGATTATTGCGCTTAGTAATTTTTGCGTTAAAGTTTTTAAATCCAGCTTTAATGTGGTTTCCACATTACATTTCTTGTTGTAATTTATTATAACTTATACTGCCAATAATTACATCCTAACTCTTTGGCAATCAATTTATTTTAGTTACTAGGTAAACATGGTTTATAAAAATTCTTCAGGACCTTTGTATGATTTCTCAGCTCATTGTTTGACAGTGGAATGAGGAACATTGAAAAGCATTCCAAAGTACCTTATATCAGAGATGAGATATAATCCTACAGACTTTGCATTTACAGTTGTATATTGTTCATAATTTATCTTTGATAATCAAATCCTAACCATATGTAAAATGACAATATTTTTTGTATTGTTTGAAGTCTATTTGATTACAGTAATGTTATATATCGAGGGTTGCCCGCAAGACTGTTGTAACTACGCTCTTACTACAGTGCACTTACTGAAGTCTTTGGGGCAACACTTGATATAGAATCCACAACCTCTTGAGTCATAAGTGTACACACTACCACATTGCCAATAAAGCTAGCTTAAAGGCAAGAGATTACAAGTGCTGTATTAGACCTCTGCACATTGTTCTCATTGATAAGTTTGTTTGTTTATTTGGGATTAAACAATGATTGATTATAAATAATCAATAATAGATTGTTTGCGGTATAGGTGAGAGACAATTGAATACAAAGTTAATAATCGATTATCACCAATGTTGTTAGTTTTATGTTGACAGTGAGACATTCAAGTTTTAATTAATTAATATTAATAAAGAAAAAACATTTCTTAGGAATAAAACTCTTCTTAATTAAACCATGATGTGTACATTTTTACTACTACTTTGTTGTTATTGTAAATCTTTAGATAGGTGTTGATATTTTTGGTCGGCGACATGGAATTTGCCATAATTGGACAATAGAAAGCCCCTTTTCCGTACTGTATGGGTACTGAAAATGTTGGAAAATTGATTTTATTATTAAATGTAAACAACCATCAAACCAGAAGTTTATTATACCCCTGCTTTGAAGAAGAGGGGGGTATACTGTTTTACCCTTGTCCGTGCGTCCATTCGTCCGTTACAAAATTTCCGTCGCAGTTTTCTCAGCAACTATAACATGCAGCAGCCTAATACTTTGCATATTGCTTCATCCCATAGTCCCATGTGGTGTAATGCGATTTCATGCTCCTTGCTCATCTACTTCCTGTTTGTTGCATATTTTTAGATTTTTGCGGGGGTATCACTAGTGAGCATTAGCTCACAGATTTACTTGTTATGCTTGACTTAATATTCTATGATATAAAACAAAATCGCTTGAACCATTGCAAGGTAATGTCATTTTCAGATATCCTGAATGAAAGCCCTGAGTAAAAGTTTCGATTATATAATTGATGATTGATCAAAAAGGGTTGTAGGATTATTTTCGATGATGGATTATGATTAATTTCCAATTTTGAACTCCTATTATTTATCTCTTAGATCAAATTCTACCCAGAGAATACATCCTGCTAATGAGGAGAATGTACGTGAAATAAGGGAAGAAGTCAATCAACAACGTTCTAGTCAAGCACAAAATAACCCTAGTACAGATGGATCATCAAGCAATGAAAGCCGTAATTCAACTCCAATAAGAGAAAATCATGGTCAACATCAATGTCCCATCTGTCTTGGAAATGCTGAATATGCTATACAAACTAATTGTGGACATATATTTTGTGGTAATGTACTCTGTGGGGATACATTAACCCCGTTGATTTAAATACTCAATATATATACAGATACCTATTCTTATTGATAGCAGAATAACTGCAGTGTGTATCTAAATCTAAGGGTATAATGTATGCACCACTTACAATTGAAACAAATTTAACAATATATCACAGGGTTCGTACAGACCTTGAAAAGTGCTTGAATTTTAAGGTCTACCTTGAAAAGTGCTTAAAAACGATTTTGAGTGCTTAAAAGTGCTTATTTTCATTTGCAACTTTGAAAAGTGCTTGAAAAGTGCTTATTTTTGGTCCAATAGTGCTTGAATATTATAACTAATTTTAATTTTAGGCCGGAAAATGAAAGGAGAATCAGATAGACTGAAAAGTTAGGGGCGAAGAATATTACATTTAATCAGTCACATAAAATGTAATGAATAATAGTCCTTGAATTTGGCATTTTGTCCTTGAAAAGTGCTTGAAAAGTGCTTTAATTTTGTCACTAAAATTCTGTACGAACCCTGTATCATCTTGTTATACTAAAGTAGCCATAAATCAGATGGCAGACTTTGGCAGTACCAGTCATTATATAGCACAGCTTGTACATTACTTAAACTGTTTAATTGGCTACTCCAGTATTTGCACTAATTATCAGTTTTTAGCTTGACTTTACGAAGTAAATGGAGAGCTCTCCTACTCGCCCTAGCATCCGCATCCATATTAAAAAAATTCTGATTAAAGTTTTTGTGCAGTAAATTTTTTTTTACTATAACTTTTTTATTTCTTAAGGTATCAACTTCAAACTTTAAATGTATGTTACTTATTATCAACCACATCTCATGTGACAAGATTCATAACTCCAAATATTTTTTTTTCTGAATTATCCCCCCTTGAACTTAGAGTTTTCTTTAAAAAATGTTTGTTTTTACTGCAACTGTTTTATTTCCTCAGGTATTGACTTCAAACTTAAAATATATGTTCCTTATTATCAACCACATCTCAGGTCACAAGGGTTATAAATCCAAATATATTTTTTTTCAAAATTGTCTCCCATAAACTTAAAATTTTAAAGATTTTTTTTTAATTTTTTTTTTTTACTTTAAATTTGTTAAGGTTATTTTTCCAAATTTTAAAATATGTATGTTCCTTATCATCAACCACATCTCCTGTGATAAATACTTCCTTAGTCGAGCATGCTGTCTCCTCTGACAGCTCTTGATATATTCTTTTTCATTTCACTGCATTTCAACATACTCAATGATGTAACACATTGTTGTTTTTTCTACCAAGTTTACACCTATTGAAAGATATTTTTGATTTGTTCAGTTTTATATGCAAGTATTTAGGCCTAGCACTATCAATATGGCTGATAGACCTCTAAAGGCTAAACTATTCAAATATTCTGAGATAAATCACACTTTAAATGTAGTGGGCTGAATAGCATAAACAAAGTATGCTTTTTCGTACAAATCTTTCTTTCATGTAACCTGTTGCCTGTATATTTTCAGGTATATGTATTACTACTTATTGGAGACATGGAACTTGGCTTGGTCCTGTCAGTTGTCCAGTTTGTAGACAAACTGTAAGTGTTAATTATTTTATATTATGAGATGCTAAGTTTGTCACTGACCTAGTCGTCACCCCACCTTACATTCATTAAACAGCTATCAATTATATTATAAGGTGGGGGGTGATAACTTTAGGTCAGTGTTAATTATCAGCTTACTTAAATATTCAAATTTATTTCTGCTCAATCATTATACAAGTTCTTATAATTTTGATTTATTGCTTTCAAGTCTGATTCTTGAATTTTGATACAAAGCAATAAGGATAAAGAATATTTGATTACTGGTTCAAAGTAGTAACCACTTGGCCACACTTGCTCAATAGACCTAATCCGGAATTCAAATTTATGGGTTTTTCTGTCCGTGCCCAGGCGGTACAAACAAAGTCTGTTACACATTATTGCTAAAAAGCATAAACTATGGATTAAATCCTATTGTTTTATGTACACATTTTTTCATTGTAATGGTGAAAGTTTGTTTGTACCGGAGGGGAAAACCCAAATATCAGAATTCCGGATATAGTCTATTAACTTAATTATGTCTTATTCCTGTCTTAGGATTTCCTTACTTAATTTGATATTATTTTATTTTGTCTCTATATTACAATGTAGTTCTGCTAAGAATATTTATCTATCTCATTAAAATCAGATAACTTTATGCATCTGTAACCTGATAAAAATCCATGGTCGAACTGAGATTCGAACCCACGACCTCTCGAATCATAAGCGGATGCTCTACCATGTCACCATAAAAGCTAGCTTGAAGGCAAGGTAGTACAATTGCTGTATTATACCTCTGCTACACATCACTACATTCTGTTGCAGTAGATTTAATTGTTTTCAGTCAAACTATCACAATCATACAGTGATGTCTAACTAAAGTATCCACACATATATAAACATCTAAAGTGGCATCACTTCTAATATACTTTTATGGAATAACAATCCAAAGGACTATATTTAAAGGTCTATTGAATAAGTAAGTTTGTTGATTGTGATTAAACTGAGAGTCAGGTGAAGGTTATTTGTTGATAGGGCAAGTTAATTCGCTTATACAAAAACGTGAATGCAAGACCATCAGATCAAACCACAGTAGTGTATACTATTTGACCCAGCGCTTGATGTTAATGGTTGTCCCATTGCCTGTGACCACCTTACTGTATTGGATAGGCAGCAAGATTATGCTGCAAGTCATATAGACAAGACTAGACGACTAATATAAGGGCTACCAGAATATATTTATAACCCTCAAATTTTATCCTTAGTACCAGTTTGTTTGGACAAGTGAACATTTAGTTTGGGCAAGTAAAATTTATTGTTGGTTGTCCTATTGGACAAAATGTTTCAAAGTTAATATTGAACCCTTGGATCTGACTTCAACCAGATTATAAAACTATTGTTTTCAATATTTCAGGTAACACTTTTATTAGTGAATTTTACACGTGAAGAACATTTGAGTTCAAGTGAAGAAAAGAGAAATATTGTAAATTCTATATATCAATATAATAGAAGATTTTCTGGAGAACCTAGAGCTGTAAGTTGTTGCAACATATACTTTATGGCTTATACACTTTGACTGGAGACAAGGATGAAATTTGGTTATTGAATTTAGCTTGTTCAAATTTACCTATGGCTACAGCTGTCATCGATTCTAACAATTTATCTTCAATATTTTTTTCCGATCAATAATTGATATGCATTTTTAAATATTGATAATAAAAGCGTATAAAGGTAAATAAATAAAAGTGTCAAAATTTGTCAGACGAACCTTGGATATCTATCACAGATATTGATGATGTTATATGTTATAATATATGACATCTGTTTTTGGGGGGTTAACACTGTAGAATACATAGTATAGGTCATATAACGACAGCCTGTCAACCTACTTAATGTTCCTGGAAAAGCTGAATCTCTGGATTTATTATTAACCAGTTACTATGCACATACTTCCGTCAATGACCGACAACTGCCCTACAGGATTTAGAATTTGTGGTAGGTGGGAGAATGGTCATAGAAATTACTTCAAAAACCAAATTCCACAAAAGTATGCCCCACCCAGGAATCGAACTTACAACCCCTCAATTAGTAGACTTGTGTGCTACCTACTGAGCTTGCCAGGAGAGTTAGTGACTATTGCATAATTTAGCTAAGTGATCACTAAAATGGTGGTCATTTATTTGGAGAGGGGGGGGGCATGGATCTCTTATTTCAATAGAAAGCCAGTAATGTTTGTTATGTAATGTTAATATTTATTTATTTCTACTTTCAGTGGATAGATTATATCAGAGATTTACCAACTTTACTTAGACATGCTTTTAGTGAATTTTTCACAGTTGGTGGATTGGTGCTCATGTTTCGTGTACGGATTCTCATTCTTTTCATTGCTGCCTTACTTTATTTTATTTCACCATTGGACATTATACCAGAAGCTGTGTTTGGAATCTTTGGATTTTTGGATGATATGTTTATTCTATTTTTGTTAGCAATATATGTGAGTTTAATATACAGAAATGTGGTACAACAAAGAGCAACTCAGAATCAGTGATTTTTGTATTGTTATTATTATTTTAAAATACCTTACAAGACATGTGTTGCGTCTATTTAAAAAGTGTTCAAAAGCACTTCACAGTCATATGCCTAATTTATGAAGAAAATATGAAAATAGTTCAATCAGTATATCAATTTGTTTTTCCAATCCACATAGTTATTGTAATGATAGCATACAAGCTATGTATAATTCTAGATCTTTGTTATAAATGTTTATCTTTGTATTACTTATGTAAATACAGTAAAGTTCCCCGATTAAGACCAGCAAAATCGATGGTCTTAAAAGCGGAACGGTCTTATTATGGAGACCCTTTTGTTCACAAATTAAGCATTTGGATCTGAATAATTGTCAAAAATGGCATGATTTTGAAATAACAAAAGTGGTCTTAATAGCGGAAATCTACTGTATTGTGAAAAATGAAAATAATAACAAATAAAATATATAAAGCACTTAACAACTAAATTTCCTTATACATGTACATCCAAGACTTAAAACATGTCTACAAACTCATTAGAGATCTGTGTTCTTGCAATATACTGATTGTTTTCATTTGTAAAGTTACCAGGATTTTTCGCCAAGCATTATAACAAACTGCATGTATAACAAACATTCTTAATTCAAAATACTTTACTAGAAGTGTGATCCACGTTTAAAGGGATGTAAGAAAGGTATTACCCTACTATACTTGTCTCCCTTATTTCTTAAAAGTGCTTTATATATACATGTATGTATAAATATTATATTTTTTAACAAGTGTATGCCTTCATGCAAACTACAATGTACATGTATTTTACTTTATATTATGTGCTTACTTTGTGGCTGATGCCTTTGATATTATTATGAATGTTTAATTATATTGAATTTGGTCCTCTCCAGGATCAAGGAATTGGGATAAATTTATTTAAGTTTGTCAGAATACTTAAACCTTATCAAAAAGCATAACCAGGTTTGTCCTTCAGGTTTCAACATCAAAACTCTTAATGGGTTAATGTTTTCAGAACTGATTCTGAATTTCAGTATTTTGTTAAATGAGAAAAAGTTGTTTCCCTTTTGTTTTCTGTTGATTAACTTTTAAAAGAATGGAATTTGGGATTTTGAAATTGTAGAACTTTCACAAATGAATCATTATTGTCATCAAATAATGAGATTAATAAAATTGGAGTACAGTATAACCTCTCTTGAGCAACACCCACTAGGAGGGACTAAAGCGTGTTGCTGTTCAGTGGTTGTTGCTCTGCAGAGGTTAAATTCAATTAACATTAGGCCTAAGGGAAACATCAAAAGATATTTTTTTGCAGAGGATTTTTCTTTAGAGGGCCGCTTTGCAGAGGTTATACTGTATCAATGTGACTAAAAGCATAGTGATATTTGAGTAAGATGAAATTATTTAGTGACTTATTTTACTGTGATATTAGTTAATATTGGTTGTTTTATGTTTAATGTATACCATGTTGAACATCTATGTTAACATTTGTCCTCATCGTTTGTGATGCTAATTGATCATGAAATGTACCAACTAATGTTGTCATGTATAGCTTAAGTAAAAAACTTTGGTAAACACTGGACATTCTGTCCTGTAAAATGGAATTTTTTACTGGACAGAATGAAAGTTCACTGAACCAAAAAGATCTTACCGAGTGGCAATATATTAAAATATGCAGTTCATATTAATGATTTAGCATAATATATTATAAAATCATATAAAAATATAACTTAAAATAACAATTTTTTTTAATATGAAAAATGTAAGCTTTAAACAATTCGTTGATCGTCAGGCCACTAACATTCTAAAAGTCACTGGACCAATGGTGATTTCGATGGACTCGGTCCAAGGTCAACTGGCTAAATTTGAAGACTGGATTACATGAAATTTACTTCCCCTTCAGATATAGGTTTATACACTATAAACTTTCTGGTAGTTCTGATATCTTACCATTGAACTGATCGAAACATGATACATATGATACTACAAGTAGTTTTATTTTCTCAAAAAATGCTGATGAATTGCTATCTGACAGTATTATATTTATTTTAAATGCTGAATTTTTTATGGAAACTGCTTTGTCATAATTGCCTTAACATGTCTTTTTTTTAAATGGAGAATTAATGTTAAAATGTTTCCAAATGCTCCTATTTCCATGGAATGCCTATTTTGTTGTAATATGTTGTATTATATTAGTGTATTACTTTTAGAATGAAATCTTTGTTTTCATTGCTTAAATAATGAATAAAATAAACAACATCATTATAATTCTTCAAACTTGAACTTGGAATTTGTAACAATTAACTGATTGTAATGTAAAGATGTAACAATTAACTGATTGTAATGTAAAGATGTAACAATTAACTGATTGTAATGTAAAGATGTAACAATTAACTGATTGTAATGTAAAGATGTAAGAATTAACTGGTTGTAATGTAAAGATGTAACAATTAACTGATTGTAATGTAAAGATGTAACAATTAACTGATTGTAATGTAAAGATGTAACAATTAACTGATTGTAATGTAAAGATGTAACAATTAACTGGTTGTAATGTAAAGAAACTTTTGGAGGGCAAGTGTATATACACCGAGTTCTCTTAAAAGATTTATTTATGATGAATTATGCTTTGATTCTCCCATTACTTTTTATGTTTTTGTTTTACAGTGTATTTAAAATATAAATTATTAATTTATTATCATTCACCCGGTTTCTGTTGTTTTTTTTGCTCAACTATCCAGAGAAAAGTGAAAGCCATCCCACCCACTTGTGTATTGGCGTTGACCAACACTATTGTCCAGTATATTGCTAGATAGCACTTCACCCCCTAGTACCGGGCCCTAGTACCCTTAGTTTGTTATCACATACTTACTCTTTTTAGTGAGGAGTAAGTGCTATATAGCGATTTCCATAAGAAACTGGCTATTGGTATAGGTTTTGTGTTTTTCTACTACCAAGACTCAAGAGTAACTCTTGAAACTCCACATATAAGTATGTGATAACAATTAAAGCTCAATCACCAAGTACCATAAGGTTTGACTCAGCTATGTTCCCTTTTAGATTTTAACAATTGTGGTTTTGCAAGTAAATTTAGAATCTAGAACCTGTTATAACAGAATACACTTTCTGTGGAATGCTTTTGTTGTTCTCAGAGTCAATTTACCCATGGCCACACCAGTATGACTTCTGTTACAACTTAATGTTTTGTTGTTGAGTTTAATGCCATAGCAACACATTATGTAGGTTATGTTATTCACAGTGATCAATCAACCTACTCGTTGTTCCTAGTAAGATAAACTCTAGATTGAGCTGTTAACCAATTACAAGGCACATTCTTCTGTCAATGACTGGCAAAACTAGTGTCCTACATGATTTAGAAATCGTCGTAGGTGGCAGAATGACAGTAGAAATAATTTCATGACCAAGCTCTACATAAGTGTGCCCAGACCTGGAATTTAATCTACAACCCCTCAATCAGTACACTTGTGCACTACCAACTGAGCTAGCCAAGCAGCTTACAACTTTATGTAAGGCTTCTTATGACCTCTGGTCACACCACTGACATCATTTTTCAAAAATATTTTTCCTTGTGCTCCTGGTATATTTTATTTGCTTTTGTTTTATTTGTTTTTGTTGGGTTTAACATCATAGCAACACATTGTTAAGGTCAGTCAACCTACTCACTGTTCCTTGAAAGGCTAAATCTGGATTTAGCTGTTATCAAACTACTAAGCGCATACTTCCCTCAGTGCTTGACAACTGTCCTACACACTTAAGAATCATTGGTAGGAGGAAGAATGGTTGTAGAAATAATTTCAAGACCAACTTCACGAAAGTATGCTTTGCCCGGGAATCGACCCCATGACCGCTCTATCAGTAGGCTTGATTGCTACCAACTGAGCTAGCTGGACAGCTTCTATATTTTATTAGCTGGACATGGTTAATTTGTCCACTTAAAGCAAAAAGGTACCATCCTATATAAGATTAAAGAACACTTATGTGCCATTTTGCATCAAAGGGGCAAATTATTATGTCGTGAAATTCATATGCTATTACTCAGATTGGCCTGTTATTTGAAAATAATTTTACATCTATTCTCATGAGAAAAAAATTGCCAAACAGTTGAAGTAGGACTTCTATATCAGACCACTGCACAACTAACCACTTTGTCACTAGCCTAGGGTGTTAAGGTTATAGGTCTCAGCTTATTGTAATATGCTTGATAATTATAATTAAGACTGATAATATAAAGGCAACATTAAATTTATTATAAGGAACATAATTACATTTATGTACAATTTTATGTACTATTAGAATATTAACTGAAATTCATAACAAATAATTTATGTACAATTAGAAAATAAACTACAAAATTCATTACAAGATATAAATCTAAACAGTAAAACAACAACATCTATTTCAAAGTAAAATTCATCTTATTTTCTAGTCATTGCCCTAACCCACGATCATAAAGCCTAAGAAAAAAATTACTGATTTCATATAGTCTAGCTAGTTGATCGGTTTGCCCTTTACTATAAAACTTTATATATTACATCCAAGCTAGTGCTGAAAAACATTTAAGGCAAAGACTAGGGCTGTCACAATACTCCAGAAGTGTATCGCAATATACTGCAATAGGCTGGCATCGTATCACGATACATACCACCATATATTGTAGGCTTTTTGATTTGTTGTGCCTCCACTGTATTTAACAAAAACATTGCAAATCTTACATGCAGCTACTTATTGAATCTGGTCTCTTTAAATATACACGGTCATTTTGGACTGTTACGCACCCCAATCAGTTAAATTCTTGTAACTTAAGATTAGATGGAATGAACAATGGAAAAAACTAACACTTCGCTACTTTTATTTCGCGAAGGGAAGAATTTTCCAATAAAATAAAAAATATCGCCAAATACCGGTAGATTAAAATTGTACCACCATACGTATTGCCGCAGCTGCGTATTGCAATATACCGGTAAACCGGTATATCGTGACAGCCCTAGCAAAGACTGTCTTCTAGAAAAATAGACAAAATATTGAGATAGTGTTGCTTAAAACATGAGATCATAGAAAACTAGATAACTCAAATATACAAGAGGTTCTGTTTTATTGAAGCAATATTAAATCAACTAAAGTAGCTGAAGAAAGCATAACAAAATAAATACATATCCCTGGTTTAATGCAAAACAGTTGTAACTCAACATAAGAAGAGTGAGTTATAACTGTTTTGCGCGGAATCTGCACTATGTACTTGTAACTAACATGTCTATTGTGTTAAGTCAACAACGGAGACCCATGTTGATCATTCTATTTGGGAGCCTTTAGTGATTTGACTTCCAAAATAAATACAAGTGAAGGCATTTTAATAGGTAAAAGGTTTCCAAACTTTCAATCTTCCCGAGACCACCCAGATCTATTGATATTTATTGAAGAATGCAGGTAAAGGAAGCCTAAATCCTTTTTATCTATTAGTCCTAGACCTTGCCAGTGACCCTCAATTTCTCACAAGCCTATCATTGATTTTACAAGAAGAAGTCATAGAAAATGTCAGAATTTTGTCTGTGGACACAGGCAATGAGTTGATTCTTATATTTGTTCCACATCATGTGCCAAATAGAAGTAATTAAAAGTAATTTCACAGTATCCTCCAAATGTTGGTTGACAAATGAAATTTTGAGAAAAACTGAGCATACATACCAATAGTAATATTACTATAATTAACCCTTATTCATGTAACATATTTTGAATCATATATGTTCAGCATTGAAAAAAAATTGAATTTATATTACACAATTGAACAGTTTGTAGGGACGGAAAATGACAAGAAGAATTATAACACAACAGTAACTCTGAATAATAACATTATAACATTAACAAGAAATGTAATGTGGAAACCACATTTAAAAACTTTAATGCACAAAATACAAAGGGAAATAATCCATAATAAAGGCAGGTACAGTTGTGGTTACTTTCTATTTCTGTTCATCATATGGTATGTTATCATTGTATGAAGTTCCATAAAGATTTGACAATAAAAGGCAGAAATATACGGTAAAGAAAAAACTTTAACGCAATTGTTAACAGGACGCCTAACCGACTGCCGCACACCCACCAGCCCATGTTTGGCCAAAGTATTAGCTGAATTTTTCGTTGAAAGTTTGTTTACCCTTTACTGAATGACCTGAAAAAATGATCTCGACACAAAACAATTCATTCGAAAAATATATGAGGTGTTTTTTTTATTGGTGACGACTGTTTATGGTATTAATTTCCGGTTCTTTCTTTATGCTTATAATTCTGCTTTAGGAACATGTTGAAATCATAGAATATCAGATAAATATAATTTATATGTACACAAAAACAAACAAGTTGTTTTGCCTGATCTACCTAATTGAGGGATAATTCTTGAAAAAAAATATGTTTCCTACCTACCAACTCAACCAAAACAATTAGGGTCGGTAAAAGGCAAACACAGTATTTAGTCCTGAAGTATCAGTTTAGGCCTGAATGTATTGCCAAAACAAAATTGTACTCATGACATATATATCATATATCAATAAAATAAAATATAAAAATATCATTATAAAACAGTCATGACATTTTCAGACTAAATTTTCAGATCACACAATGTAGCATCAATCTTTTTCTTCTCTTCTTGTAAACTCAGATTTCTTTATTCTAGCTTTTAAATAATGTTTGTAATATTCTATAACTTTGTAGTTTGTTTATTCTTCTTTGAAGGTGATATATCTGTTTCTGATTTATCTAGATACACCTGAAAATTTAATTATAAGAATAGCTCATTAATAGCAGTATTTTACATTTAATTATTCAGACCAACTTGCCCAGGGGGGGGGAGGGAGGGGGGAATTAAACTTGACTTTATCTTGCCCCAGCACCTTTCATCCCCAACATCTATCATATATTTTTGCCATTTTATTACTGAAAAAACACATTATTAACTATGATATTTTTTTGTATAGGAAACATTTTATTTCTGCAATATAATACTCAAACTTTGAAATAATGACTAAATTGAGAAGAAAAAATATACTGCAATCAGTCAGAGAACAACCGGAAAAAATAATGACTTTTTATGCAAAATTGGGTTTTAAGTCCCAAATGCTGACTTACCCAGCTGAACAGCTACTATTAACTAACTTGCCCTGGCCATTTTCAACTTTGCAAGGCATGTGGACAAGTTTCATTTTCATTGTAGTTTACTAAGTTTATTATTTTTGTGTTACATCAACCCTCCCGAAGAGCTTTGAGCATTATTTTTATCATTAGCTCAAGGAGCTGTTAACCAGCAAGCATGACCAATGAGATAAAATGTTGTACTGGTAATTATAGGATAGCCAGCTTGTTGTTTGTTCAAACCACATTCAAAGCCTACTTTGTAGTGTTCCCATTAGCAAGAAACTTTATCCTACTTATCCTTGTAACTAGCTCTGTACTAGAGACAGAAAATTGACTTTTATTGATTGATTTATTTAAGTTAATTGTAAGAACTAAGACTTTTTTTATAATCAAGCTTAGATAAACTAGTATCAACTAAGAATTATTGACTTTTTACAGTATGTTTTATCAATCTGTCATATGAGGCAGGCAGCGTTTCACAAAAAAGAAACAAAATAACATTAAGAAGAAGGTTTACCATTAAGCTTTTATTCATGAAGTAAGGACGACTTTGTCCATCATTTCTTTCACAATCTTCACAGAAACATAGAAATATTGTATCTATTGTAATCTAAAAACAAACAGTTACATCAAGTTGTATTGTTGTTGCATGAGTTGAGTACAAGTGATTACAATTTAAATCACTGTTATAATATGAACGAATAGGTCTAAAACATTTACAACACCCCAATTGACGAAATAGCCCTATTCCACAGATGGTACATTGTTGCATATCTTTCATGACAAATATACATGTTTATCTATTATAAGATATGACAACATAAATGGTCTTTATATTACTGTAGTGAATGTATTGAAATATATCCATGTATCATAGATATTTATTTCTTGATGTATCGGTATTGTCGATACACTTCAAGCCCAATCAATGACAGCTCTAGGACAGACAAATATTCTCTATATACAATACACTAGCTGTTAATTGTAAATAGCCTTAACTAAGTACCTTACTAGGTCCAAGACTTAACTACAACCATATAAGAACTGGAGCACCAATGGTTATAAATAATACAAGAATAAGCATTTCCAAATATGCTTGAAATCGATGCTCAGCCATGTTTGATGTCTTCTTCATGGCAGAGACGAGTCCATTCACACACCCCTTTTTTACTTTTTCATGGCCATTTTTTTATCATGTGACCTCAAATGCATCGTTTTGATTGGCTTAAGGCAACCGGTGTCGACTACAAAATGCTCAAATCTTGATAATTGTTTATATCGACGCACCTAGGTGCGTCGATAATAAAATTGTAATTACCTCATAAACAAGCAAGAAACAATGAGCAATAGCAAATGCCAGTCCACAGGCTACAGAGATTGGAACCCAGATAAAATTGACATCTCTGTGAGTCTGTAAATGAAAATCATGGATATTATTTATCAGTACAAAACATTTTAACTGGAATGGAATTTTTCCTGTGATACAAACAACCAAGTACTATTACTGTGAAATATACTAATAACGGTACCTATAAAATTCAAAAGTACTCATTACGCTTTCGTAAATTTCTGAAATGTGGTTAAAGCTTTTGTTTGAATTGCTTCATTGCAGATGAAAAACCCAGTAGCTCGAGCTCCAGAGATCAAATATTGTCAAAATAAAGCAACACACCTCAAACTCAGTATTACAAAGCTTTTCTGGAGGCTAACAAATGTGCATGGAACCAAAAAAAATTTCAGAGCAAAACATTAATTGGTTCCATTGGCCCTTAAAAAATCAAATGTAGTCAAACCTTTTTACCTTTGGATGTTTACATGTATCATGGAATTATCTTAAAAACGCAAAAAATGACTTCAGAAAAAAATAAACCAGTGTTGCATTTTTTATGCCAACAAAATATCTATGGCAGAGCTATCATATTGAAATAAGCAATTTACTAAAAGAATATGAACCAAATTTACCTTCATTAGTTCATTACCAACCACCATGACTACAGCTACAGTAGATAATTTACCAAGAAATAAAACAAAATCACCAATAGAATTAATAGCAGCAACTCTTAATGCATTAGCAACAATAAGTAAGAATGCTTTTCTTGCTGCTTCACAAAAATTGTAACCATAAATAGCTGTAATATAAACATAAGATGATATTTATCAGTTTTGATGTAAGATAGGATTTTTTATTTTACATAGTGAGCTAAAAACAGAAATTCCAAGGGTGAAAGTTTTCAGTATTGATACTGATCTCAGTATTTAGAGAATAAATTTACTCTATGTAAATAGTATGAAATCTGTCTTTTTCAGTATAATAAAAGTACGTTTTCAGTATTTTCAAAACTTTCAACTTTCACCCATGTAATAAAATAGGAAGTGATTATTTTGAAGCAGAAAATCAGGGCACTGCACCATTCTATCTTACTCTCACATTTCTCTAATGTGTCCTGCCATCTTTTCAGTTTCTCTACCTTTTTGTTAATAATCATTAACATAAATAATATGCTAGACTTAAGAGCTTAAATTAAAAAAAAACATATACAAACCGGACAAACAATCTATTTTTCACTTTTTCAGACAAATTAATGCAGTTCATTATTGCTCAGTATGATAAATTCATTAATATTCTGTTTCATGAATAACAGATTTATTATAATTTCATATGTTTATATTCATATATGGAGCAATTAGGGTGACAGGATGCCAACACTTGAATTGTAATTCAGAACTGTTTAATTACCAAGAAACGTCAGAAACACTTTGTGTGGATGCAAGTGCAATGTGAGTCCAATTCATATACTGCACAACTTATGTTAAATAGTTATACTGTATCAGTAGTTAAGAATAATGAAAGGGAGATAACACAGTTCATAACTGGTTTATATTAAATATAATAAAGAGTTATTGCTCTTTGAAATATTGTCTTACCAATCTCAATATAAGCATTTCTGTTAAGATATTTGAGAAATCTTTCAAAACACCAAAGACAAAACTGTAAACATTTCATAATGAATTCCACAACTTTACCAACTCTATTCTGTAACCTACATAACAAAGTCAAAAAATTTATTTTATCAGTTACAACAAACTATCACTTTCAGCTTCTCTGCTGACAGCTAGTGGTGACATCCATACAATAAAACATTGATAGATGATCTTACATCATATGTTATCATCAGAAGTAGTCAAACAGGTTATATTCAGAACTCAAATTTATGGGGTTATCCATCAAAAAAAAGTTTGTTTGTGCCCAATATCATGTACAATGAAGTTTTTTTTACATTTTGTTTCTGTAAACAAAGCAAAAAAAAGTATATCAGTTTATATTATATATATGATATTTGTTAAATTGGAAATTTTGAATTCTTGGAAAGCATATTCTGTTTAAAGGTTGGAAAACCAAGAGTTCAGAACAAGCAAAAAGTATGAAAATTACAATAACTTCACGAAGGGCAAAGCAGAGTTACAGTTCTTATGCACTGCACTTCTACTTAATGATATCTATCTAAATTCAAAGTTTCACATCAATACCCCTTTCTGATTATTAAGAGTTATTTCCCAGAAAGTTTAAAGTCTAAAAATAAAAAGGGGCAATGACTCCAAACTTAGGCGAAGCAGAGTTACAGTTTTCATGCTCAGCACTTCTATGTGATGAGATCTATCTACCAACTAAGTTTCATGATAATACCTCCAGTAGTTCTAGAATTATGTCCCAGACAAGAAATTGGATGCCGACACCGCTGTCAAAGCCGCTGCTGCCACCAAGCCGCCGCAGCCCCAGACACCATGAGTTACACCTTTATGTCTTCTGACAATGTCAAAATTCAAATAAAAAGATTGACTCTCCAGATAAAACCTGGCAACATGCTTTTTTTATCAAATTTTGGTAACCATAGCAACCAGAATTTTGATCAGAAAAAGGAAATGACGTGCATAATTTAAATATTGCAATGTATTCACATACCAAGTTACAGCAAAATAGCTTTGATACTTTTTTCAAAATCGTGGGATCCAGATTTGAGTGGACAGACAAACAGACAGACAGATGGATGGAGTGCAAACCGATAATCCTCTCCGGTGTAAAAAACAGTAGGGCACTAACACATAATTAATTTTTTCACAAAGGACAGTAATAACCTATACCAATTAGATAAACAAATAGTGATAAAATTCCAAACAATGTACATGCATTATGTGCACTAATCTTGCTAACATCAATTTTTCAGTTAATAAACATTACAACTTATCTTTCCCTAGATGAACAAAACTAGTTAATTTGAAAGGTCATACAATGACTATTTTATGTGTTGTCTCTTTAATTCAGTGTGTACATACTTAGACTGAATGTATCCAAGGATAAGTCTTGCTAGTTTAACCAGTGCTATGATAAATGATCCAAATGCTACAGATCCAAGATGATATCTGCAATTGAAATCAAGTATATATTAGGAATTTAATGATAACTGATTATAATCGATAATTAATTGTTTCAGTAAAAGTGGAAGTCAATGGATTATGAAGTTTAATAATTGATTATCGCTGCTGTCGAAATTAATTTTAATGACAATGAGACATACTAGTTTTAATTTATTAATAAATCTGAAGAAAAAACATTTCATGGGGATGAAACTCTTCCTAATTAAGCTATGATAGGCACATTTTTTACTACTACTACTTTGTTATTGTAAATCATTGAGATCTGTGTTGATATTTTTTGCCAGCGACATGGAGTTAGGAACTATTGGACACTATATAGCTCCATTTCTATACTACATTGATACGAATAATGTCCGAAAAACAATTTTATTATTAAACATAAACAACCACCAAACCACTTATTATAGGTTGATTATGTATGATTTAATATTCTTTTGTATGAAACAAAGTCACATAAGTCATTACAACTTAATGTCATATATTTTCGGAAATCCTGAATGAAAACCCTGTGTAAATGTTTCGATTATATAATAGATGATTAATTGAAAAGGGTAGTTCGATTATGAAACTGTAGTATATATACATGTATATAGTTGTGCATTTTGATATTATACAGTTTTTCCAATCACTGTTAAAATTTAGTGTGCAAATTAATCCTTATGTTCTTCCACAACCAAGTCTGATAAAAACCCAATCTAAAATTCTCACAATGCTAGCTCATTTTACATCTGACAAGCATGCAGTACAGACATAATAATATTCATGCTACAACTCACAACCAATCACAACTCGTGAATAACATGCACATTAAAATATCTTAAAAAACCTAATCTAAAAGTAGAAGTTATGAAATTCTGCAACTAGTGATATTGTTTTGTCAAGATGAAAGCTATTCATTAATAGGTCAATGCAAACCTCATTTGTGCAATGTCATGAGTTCCTATAACCTAGATGGCCACAACCAGGAATTCAACTTGGGAAGCAAGAATCAAAACCTTGCCCACAAACCTTAGATCCATGGCATAAGTTTCAGACCAGTGTTATCAATGCTATGAAATGCATCCCTTTTAAAGCATTATAATAAGTTATAGAGCTCCAGTTTTACCTGACTAGATTTTTGATAGACTTCAAAATTGGACATCCTAGGTTCTTCTTGTCCCTAATAATCATAAGAATTATTTAGAATTAGAGAGTATAAAGCTATATCTGACATATTATTTGATAAAATATGTATTCATATATCATTTCAATACTATATACTCCAACTTAACTATACAAACATTTTGTTGATCACATGGTATGTTATCATTGTATGAAGTTTCATAAAGATCTGACAATAAATTGCAGAAATATGTGGAAAAGAAAAACTTTAATGCAATTGTTAATGACACCAGACGCCCGACTGCCCGCCAGTGTTTCGCCAAACTATAAGCCGAATTTTTCGTTGAAAAATCATACGTTAGCTAACAGTAGTGACTGAACATGCAGCTGAACAATCAATCATAAAGCAAAGGGAGATAAATGATGGGATAAGAGATTCAGAAAAGTAAAAAAAAGTAAGTAAATTTCTATGTATATTACAAACCTTGTAAAATACCATTTAGCTACCGATCCTGCTATGACTATATCTTGACATGCAGCAATAAAAGATGATATCCATAACATAGCGAATATATTATACCATCTTAAATACTGAAATAAATATTATATATAATACAGTACAACCTCATTTGAACAACACCCACTGGGACAGACTTACATGTATGTATGTTGCTGTTAAGAGGTTGTTGCTCTGCAGAGGTTGAATTGAATTACAAGAAATGTAATGTGGAAACCACATTAAAGCTGGATTTTCAGCAGATAGGGAAAAGTTAGATCAAGTTAATGTTGTTACAAAAAAAAGTAATATATAATAAATTGCTTGTGAATGGTATACCAAGGGCAATAATTCAACACGAAGGAATAAAGAGTGTTTTTAATCCACAAAATATTCCACTAAAAAGGCATAAGACAAACTAAACTTTTAATGCAAAAAATACAAAGGGAAATAATCAATAATTTAGTCAAGTAGGGTTGTGGTTACTTTTTTATTCTGTTAAACACATGATATGTAATCATTGTATGAACTTTCATCAAGAATCTGACCTAAATGGTAGGTCAATCAAATTGAAAACTTTAATGCAAAAAAAGGCAATAATCCATAATTAAGCCAGGTAGAGTTGAAGTTGCATTCTAAATCAGTTAAACACATGGTATGCTTTTATTAAATGAAATTTCATTAGAATGTGACTATAAATGGCAGAGATATACAACAAAGTGAAAACCTAAACGCAAAAATTACAAAGAGAAATAACCCATAATTAAGCCAGGTAGAGTTGTAGTTACTTTCTTATTCTGTTCAAGACATGTTTTCATTGAATGAAATTTCATTAAGATCTGACTATAAATGGAGATAAACAACAAATTGAAAATTTTAACTAAAAAAATTGGAAAGGGAAATAATCCATTATAAAGTCCAGAAGAGTTGTGGTTACTTTCCAATTCTGTTCATCACATGGAATTTTATCATTGTATGACGTTTTGTAGAGATCTGACTATAAATGACAGAGATATCCAACAAATTGAAAATTTTAACTCAAAAATTGGAAAGGGAAATAATCCATTATTAAGTCAGGAAGAGTTGTGGTTACTATCTAATTCTGTTAAACACATGGTATGCTTTCATTGATTGAAATTTCATAAGGATGTGACTATAAATGGCAAAGATATACAACAAATTGAAAACTTTAACGCAAAAATTCAATTGCATTGAGAAATAATCAATAATTAAGCCAGGAAGAGTTGCGGTTACCTTCTAACTCTGTTCAAGAAACTTACCACCCAGAATTGCTCCATCTCAAATTTGACATGTCCATTAGTCTTGACTACAGGTAATCCTGAAAATCATTAACACAAAGAGTAGTTTTGATACGTAGCCATAATCCATATCTAACAATATTGAATGTTTTGAAAACTAAATGAAAATCTACCACAGAAAGACAAGAACAGAATAAATCCGGAAAATGTTACATACACTTGAGGCTATACATCTCTTAAAAGTACAGTCCAACCTGTGAACAACGGCCGGCCAAGGGAAAATAGAAAAGTGGCCTTTGTTCACAGGTGGCCTTTGTTCGGAGGGAGGAACAAACTGGCAATGTTTCGTCAGACTTGGGAGACAGAGTTCATAATTTACATGAATTAATAATTAAAATTGTTTTTATTTTCAACCTTAATTCATTATTCACATTATCATTATTGAAGTTGTGACTATAAATGAATAAAACAAAACTTTGAACAAAGAATGACTAAAACAAAGAAATCAGTGATTTTTTGTTTGCAGCTACATTTCATGCTATGCCCTCAACATTAACAAATGTACTCCACAAATTCTCACTACTCTGACCTTTTTTAAAGTATTTTTTATCTTATCCCAGTTGACAAATAACCTGTATACAGCGGTCACAGTTGAATGAATTTAGCATGAAGTAATAATTAAAATTGTTTTTATTTTTAACCTTAATTCATTATTCACATTATTATTATTGAAGTTGTGACTATAAATGAATAAAACAAAACTTTGAACAAAGAATGACTTAAACAAAGAAATCAGTAATTTTTTGTTTGCAGCTACATTTCATGCTATGCCCTCAACATTAACAAATGTACTCTACAGATTCTCACTACTCTGACCTTTTGTTTAGTCTTTCTATCTTATCCCAGTTGTCAAATTACCTGTATACAACGGTCACAGTTGAACGAATTTAGGAATTAATAGCGTGTCACAAACATTTATCTAACAGCTGGACGTGTGAAAAACAAACCTAGTAGAGTCTCCAAACATTCAAAACTAATTAACAAAGTGTCATCACATACGTAATTTACTCCCGATTTACAAAGAAATTTAACAATAAAAGGATACATTTACATATTTTTATAATAAGAAGACGAGAAAATTGTCTACAGCTTGATAATAACTAATAAAATCGTACTCGAGATGGTTTGTTACGAAAATCCGGAAAAAAATCAGATAACGGGTTTTTAGCTTAACTTAAACAAAAATGGCGGCCTGCTTTCGAAATCGCCTTGATACGAAATACTGTCTTCAAACAATCGTCTGGCCGTTGTTCACAGTTATAAACTGGCCGCGGGGATGGTTTTGACTGGCCGCTGGTCGCAGACGACAGGTGGCCGTTATTCACGGCCTTTTTAAGAGCGTTTTCGGTCGGGGGGAAATCGAAATGGCCGCTGTCGGCAGGTGCCCGTTATTCGGAGGTGGCCGTTAGCACAAGTTGGACTGTATATTTCATGAATTAACTTAGTGTAATAAAAATCAATCAACACCAAATTACTTGAATATCCTCCATTTCTTAATGAATTATAGATGTCATTGTTATTATTTGTTTTGTTTTTTTGTTGGGTTTAACGTCCTAGCAACACATTGTATAGGTCATATAATGGCGGTCAGTCAACCTCCTCACTGTTCCTGGAAAGGCTAAATCTCTGGATTGAGCAGTTAACCAACTACAAAGCACATATACTTTTGTCAGCAACAGACAAATGCCCTACATAAATAAGAATCATTGGTAGGACCAAGAATGGCCATAGAATTAATTTTATAACCAAGCTCAATGAAAGTATGCCCCGCCCGGGAATCGTACCTATGACCCCTCGACCAGTAGACTTGCATGCTACCAACTGATCTAGCCGGGCAGCTTAATTGTTATTAATGTAAATGTGAAAGTTTTGTCCAAAATGACATGAACATAACCTCCTGTACAAAAATTTAGCACGAAATCCACTCTGAGACAGGACAAAACTTAAACAGTATAGAATCTAATTGATTTCCAGACTGAAACAGGACAGAACGGTCCAAAACTGCATTTTTACAGACCGAAAACTTTTGAGGAAAAACATCACACTCTGTGCGGAGATATCTTGCTGAACAAAATTTTATACCTAAACATTTGTAAAGAAAGAAGATTCTGTGCAGAGTTGGATGGTCCAAAAGAATTTAATGTAGTTACCTGAAGTTTCTATAAATGTAGCTATAACACAAAGTGCTCCAACAAAAGCAACTATTAGGATTAAAGTCTGAAATGTTTAAACAAATGTTGAAGTAACAAACCATGTATTGTATGTAGAATAATAAATTTTAAAATAATAACACTGTTAGCACGTTTTAGAGGCCACAAAAAGTAGGACTGCAAAGTTTTACCGAAAAGTGGATTTGATGTGATTCGATTTTTTCTCTTCTGATTTGATTTGTTTTCTATACGATTCTTTAAATAGTATAGTTTTATCCAAACACATTAATACATTTATTTGAGCTTAAAACTAACAGTTATTGGAAAAAAAATTGTTACTGAAATTTTCAACATTTATTTCAGAAGAAGATCAATGAAAAAAATGAACTTTCGTACTGATTTATTGATCCCAAGTTTATCTTAGTAACTAAAAGTCTTCAAAGAGACTATGTTTTGGCTTTAATCCATATAACTTTTATAAGGCAGGTATCAATTCAGAAATTGCAGGTCACAACTCAAAATGGTGCCCTTGCAATCAACTTTTGAAGCATCGAATCAAATCCTTGCAGCCCTAATGAACAGCAATGGTTCATATTATAGCTTGGTGCCAGCTGATTAATTATACTACAAGTCAAGTCTTATTAAATGAATATTGAGTATTTATAAATACCTTTGACCATCTAATACAGTAGACGCTCCAGACTTGGTACACATTGGAGAGGACTTAAGTTTCCTAAATGTTTGCATTTTTTTGTTGATAAAGAAAACAAACTCCAATTATTTTAGACTTTTTATTAGTCTTCTCCAGGTGACTTAAGGGATATACAGGCAAATGACTGTGTCAAAAGTATAGAACTAAGTTTAGTCTTTAAAACAGTATTAAGAATGTAAGAAATCACTTACTAATAACATTTGTCACTCATAACATTCAACAGAACAAATTAAAACATGTGGCATACACATTGTTGAAAACCAAAGTAGGATACTGAGGGAATCACCAAGCTATTTATAGATTTGTTATATGTAGTACTTGCTGAAATTAAACATTTTCATTGGTCGCTTCTTGTCTTTTCAACATTCTTAGGCGGTTAGGATATCTTTTTAATAGAATTATACTAATGTTGCACAATAACAAGCTCTAGTATCTTCTCATCAGTAAATGCATATTTTAACACTTATCTATTTTTAGCTAACCTGACCCACATGGGTCTAGTTAGGAAACCCCCCAAATATTATGAGAAAATGAAGAAACATTTTGCCAAATACCAAAAACAGTGTGTAAGTTGCATTCACAGTTATAAAAAGTATAATTCAAAATCAGGAAATATAAGGTTGAACTTTTGCCTGTATATCCCTTCAACAATAAAGTAATAACATAAAGACCTTAGACGTCATAACGTTCGACAAATTTGACGTTAAATGTAAGCATCAAAGCCACTATGTTACTTCAACTAACCTATGGCATCTATATTAATAAGTATTAAATGTATATAAAATTCTTACCCATATTGGCAAAAACAGCATACATGGTAAACATGCAATGGCTTTACCAGCTTCCTTGTATAACTGTACAACCTATATATAATAATAATAAAATCTATCATAAGTGGATCTTGTTCTTAATATAAACAAATATACCTATCACTGAATGTTATAAAATACTCCCTTATGGGTCTTTGACAAGAAATTTGGTACTGAGAAAATGAGCGGACAAGATTTTTCATCAAAGAGCCATAACTTGGCAAAAATTCAATGAGCCGTAACCAAATTGAATGCACATGTCTGCTTGATATCTGGTATATGAGTGAAATTAGAATCAAATCCATCAAATAGGTGCTGAGAAATTGAGCAGACAAAAAAAAAGCTACAGACCAACCAAACGACTGGCCAACCAACCACTTAGCCACTTGGTTACACCCTCTCCTAAACAATTTCATAATGAACTTAATTCATAAAGAGAAGAAGTTGTTGGCCTCATCAGGAAGGGTTCATAACTAATATTTGATATAGACTCTTCTTTCAACTATATATACACTCATTAAGAAACAATTCATAACAAGAACACACTTCATCCACTATTCTAATATACATGTACTTGGCTATATGAATATTTGAATATAAACTTTGGAATAGAAACATTTGACTGCTGAGTGTATTTAAGGTTTTTTATACAAAGTAAATGTGGATTTTAAAGCTGTCTCATTAACAATTTATTTTACATGAATAGTAAGACGCAGAGCCTGAAATGTTCACTTGGACAAAATTTACATCATAAAGACAAAATTTACATCATAAAGACAATACAGTATATCTTACCAAGGATATCCTCTTTCTAAGTACTAGCAAAATTAATGTGAGTATTACCTGAAATAGAAATGATAATATAAATAATACTATTACTAACAGAATGAAAATCTTGAAAAAGTCTTTTAAAATTTCAAGATTTTTCCACATGTCCATGGACAAGTGAAACCTAAATATCAACTTGTCCTGGATCAACATGAACTTGTTCAAAAGTTCAATATTCAAACAGAAATATTGAAAACTATGATATAAAATACACACTATAAGCAATAATAATGTTTGGTAATGAAATATTTAACTGTTGAATAGTAAAGAAACATTAATACATCTACTTTATCCACTTTCCCAATACATGTGTATTAGTATACTAACAGCTAAACATACTACTTGTCCATGGACAGGTAGGATGGAGATATTTACTTGTCCACAGACATAAATGTATAAGTCGGAGAAGTCGGGCATAGGAATTCTACATCCCTGCATTAAAGGTTTTTAACTCACTCTATACCAAAGCCTTCAAAAATCTATCAGTCAAACAGGGTAGATCAGCTTTTGGTTTTAAACAAAAAGCTGATCTACCGTGACCCAGATCAAATATAACTTGCAGGTCAAATTAAATGTTTTTATCAAAATAACAAAGTTAATTTGATGTCATATACCAAACAAAGCTGTTCATGAATAGGATACAACCTATATTTTATTCACTAAAAAGATTGACCAATGAACCTATTAAAATGGATGATTAGCTGATTCTTCAGAGACCTGTGGTGCTTTTCACAAAAATTCTTACGATAAAAATCTTTTTAAGTCAAAAGCAAGAAACATTAATAATACAGTCATTTTTGGCTTATCAATTCTAAATATTATATAAATTGTGTAGAATATTGTATACCTTTTGAATATAATATAATAGTTATGCTTATTATCCATCTGACTTTGAACTGCAAATTATATGAAATTGACTTACGATAACTTTTTGCATAGGAATTTTTGTGAAACTGAAAAGGAGCACAGAAATCTCATAAATAAATTTATAACAGTAAGGTTTCATACAAGCACTTTCGGAGATCAAGTACTTTGTAAGTCAGATTGAGAAGGTATGTGTTTGATTATTGTAATACATGTGGAGAATACAGTATATACATACAGTTATAATAGATGCAATACCAGCATATATCAACCATGTAAATACACTATGACTTGCTTCTTCTGTTTGATGACTTTCTGGTAATTGATCAAACTCTAAACGTAGACCATACCATGAGTACCTTCAATATATATCAAAGTATTGAAATACAGAAAGATTTTCATGCACATTGAAACCTAACAAATCCTTTTGCCATGGCAATTCCAAAATTAAATTGGAAAATAGCAATTTTCTTCCATGCAAGTCTGTTATTAAAGCCACTATTTAAAGATATTCTTTTACAGCTGACAAGAAGTGTCTTGAAAATTTAATATACAATGAAAATACTTAACAATTTTGCTGTCTAAGTTTAAGTTTGACGAAGTGCCAATTTTCTTAAAAAAGTGGGTCCTTTATAAGAGCACATTACATATTTATTTTTTTGCTCATATCGAATATATATATGATCCAGAATGGTTTTAGAGCTTAATTATGTAATTTGGAGAAAGTTATTTTCTGCCACAATACTTTTCCTTATGCATATTGTAATAAAATCTACTGTTTTATGTAAATGACAACCAATTTCTACTTTCGGTTTAAGTCTACATTCACTTTGAAATGTATTAAAGGAACTAATTCACAGATTTGGTTAAGATTTTTCTTTGTTTTGAAAATACTATTCAGAGTCTGTAATTGTGTCAAAAAATAATTCTTCATATTTTAAGACAAGCTGACCTATAGATTGCAAGAAATATACAATTAAAGTCACAAAATGCGCTAAAATTGTCTATACCGTGACATACTGGATAGTTTTACTACTTGCAACACAATCATTTGTAGTTGTATGTCCATATGCACTAAAATTGTCATTATCAAAGCACCAATTTTCTGCTTCAAAAATTGTTTCTATACAATTTAGATAGTTTCAGAAAAGTTGATATTTAAGTTAAAATCTGTGAATGAGTACCTTCAAACAACATATGACAATATTTACTGAAAGCTTCATTTAGATAACAAATTTTTGTTAAATAACGAATCCTTGTACCAGATAAATGACTACAGGCATTTTCTTTGCTGTCCATGGACACTGTTGGACTTGATACTGAGACTCTATTGCAGATTTGGCAAAATAATGATGTTCCATGCAATAATGAGGAAAAATATTTAAAAAGTACAGTAAAAAAAATATTCCAATTTTTGGAAATGGGAGAATTCTCCAATGGCAGAAAAATACTAATGGAGAATTTTCCCAATGGAAGATTGCCATTCCCATTTTCATTTTGACTTTAAATTAAACATATTTGTAGTTAAGATATCTGAATAACAAGAAATGTAATGTGAAAACCACATTAAAGCCGGATTTAAAATCTTTAACGCAATAAATACAAAGGGAAAATGGCAGAAATATATGGTAAAGAAAAACTTTAACTCAATTGCTAAAGACACCATACACCCGACTGCCATGTTTAGCCAAACCATTAGTCGAATTTTTTCGTTGAAAATCTGGCTAAAAATGTATTGGGTTTAACAAGTAAAATTCAATGATAAAAAAATCACATGATACCTACCAACAATATGCTGTAGCAGCCAGAGAGAAAGTCATAACAGCTATAATAATGGTCCATACAATTATACCTGCTAGAAATCTCATCAATAAAACTATTATAAATGATACAACAACAGCAACACCAGCTAGATATCCTATCTCTTTCCAAGTATTCTTTAAATCTGATACAACTTTCTGTAAATACAAAATTTTAATATAAATGTACCATAAATACTTTGATTACAATGAGGCAAGAAATTATTTTAAGTATTTTGTATGTTTTTAAGACTTAAGACACTATGTCTATCATTACAATAATGAATATTCTAACATACTCATCTTCAAAGTCACCATTGATGATTCTTATTAGTAATGATCATGAGATGCTTTCTTCCGTCTGCATCAATACAATCGCCAAGTATGATCATCTCATTCTCTAGAAAACATAGGCTTCCAAGAAAGACATGGTCAGAGAGTGTAAAGGCTGATTTAAAAGCATGCAACCTTCAGAACAATGAAACAGGGTTTCGTTTAGATCAGATGTCAGGCGATCTAGCCGCCTTCTGCCTACCCCAGTTTGTAGGATGCTTGCAGCAGATGACAAATAAATTAGATTATACTTGATAGATGACTGATCAAAATCTTTTACATGTGGACAAGGGAAATAGAAGGTTTTTTTTTCAAATCATCAAAGAATGGTATAACCTGCCCTCAAATACCAGAATTATGACCAGTGAACAGTTCCATGTAGGAAGGAATCAGCTTCAGCACAAATTAAGTCACTCACGGTTAAGAATGATTGTTTCATAATGTATAATTGTAGGTAAGCTATAGGAATAGGAGAAAAAGTTTAATGCCTAATACAAGGATCGAACCCATGACCTCCTGCTTGCAAGTCAGTCACTCTCCAAATTCAGCTTATCTGGCTGATGAATATGACACAGAAAAACATATACAACAAACAGCCTTGCCATGACATAATATGACACTTTTACTCCAATGCCATAAGATAGCAAGCTTTCCATGGCAATATGGTAATGTGTTCCCTTACCACACAGATCATGGATTTGATCCTAGTTTGGAACTTGGATTTTTCATTGTGTAACAAAGATAAATTTCATACCTGAGGAAAGTTACTACCAAGATAACTATCACCAAGCACAGATGTAAATGATGTAGCCATTGTTGTAGTCATATTTATAATAGATTCAGGTATACATCGATTGAATATGGTTAAACTGAAATCATACAAAATGTGTTTTGTATGAATATTGTAACACTACATGTATGTCGAAATATAAAGTCAGGCAAAACAATAACTCACCTTAAGCATATTTATCGACTGCATGGTTGAGGGGTAATTGACATCATATCAAAGCATATCTCATACTGAGAAAGGGTCAGCTTTAGAACTCAGTAACAAACCAGTAGTGTTAAAATCAAAAAATATATTTAGTAAGCAGTTCTTGTACAGAGAATGGGTGAGTCACGTAATTGCACACAATTCCAAAGAATGATTGCCATAGGTCTTTTGCAAGGCGGTGTGTCACCTGCAGAGATAAAATTTCTAATTGCTATCTTTTCTGTTAAATCATAGCTATTAGAAATCAACACATAGGCTGCAAGTTTTTGCATCCATAAAGAAGCATGAAAACCATGCAAGCAGACAACAGTTTGGTCCTATACACATTTCCATCATTGATCGGATATAAATGGTGGAAAAAAATATTTTTTACAAAAATGCAATCAGGGTACTTAGAAGTTTTGTTAAGTATAATTAACAATACATACTGTTTAGGTACTGGTGTAGCAGGACATATCTTCAGATTGTCAACATAAGGTGTAGTATTATATAGACAAAGGTTGATAGAGTTTGTTGTATAATAATCTAATACTTCTACTTCCTCTGATGGACATTTTTCTATACATATAATCTCTGTATCATCCTCTGTGAAGGATGGGAGAGGATTCTCTGGTAGCAACGATGTAAAATATTGAGGATCAAAAAAGAATACATTCCTGAAATTATAAAAAACAAAATTTCAAGACAGTGGACTGCGAGCTTGAGACCTTGGTTTTAAGTCACAGGGTGCAAGATCAAATATAAAGAATTTTTTCCCTATTGTGCTTTTACTTTAACTTGCGACCTCGAGGGAGAGAAATGTTTACCCCTGGTTTGATGTATTAATGGAACCAATTTTTGTTCAGGACCTTATGACAAAATGCTGCATATGGTATGGAAGTTCAACTGGCTTGCTAGCCATATGATAATTTATTATTCATTTACTAAAAGTAGTGCATATGTACATTGCTAATTGATATAATGATATGATATCACAATAAAATATTATTATCAGTAAGCTAACAAATATATTGAATTGTTGGCATGTTACATGCTCAGATATTAGTACTTAATGGAACTAGTTATATTTATGAACACATTGTTTACAAGAACAAAATGTCTTTAAAGATTATTAATTACTTGTCCAAAAACAATTCAAATAAAAATTTCCATTTGTCTACAAGAAACAATTATTGTACAAGTCTCTCAATTTGGACATTATAGGAATATCACATTCTGGCAAATAAGTTAAAAAACTTGTTATACCTTAAAGTACATGTATACTTAATTTTCTAAATGTACATCAAATAATTAATTTGAGCTTTAACCTTATCACTATTAAAAAGATAAATGTTAAAGAATGAAACAAAGTAAAACACAGCCTCTATCACTGCCACATGCATTGTTTATTTGATCTTTGCATTGCAGCTTTCCATAATGAAATTAAAGCAGTGCCCCTCCAGTGTTTATTTTTGGTCAATTTTATAGCCGTTTATTGGCTATATTCCCAATCTAAAATCATATCTTTTTTTCCCAAATTTCAATCCGAAATTCCCAATTTTACTTAAAACAAAAAAGTTTTTTGAAAAAAGACAGCTATAAGTATGTTTCAGCTTAAAATTATACATTTCATTAATCTTTCTTTTTAATTAACTAACTAACTTAATGAAAAATGAAAGTAAAAACTTCATTAAATCTGCAATGGATATTAAATTTACATGATTTTTCATCCCAATTTTAACCAAAATGCCGATAAAATTCCCAATTCTACGGGTATGGGTCATATTCCCAAATTTGTGGAAAAAAACATTGCGCGCCTCACAACCATCTAATGATGAACAAGTAAATCTGTGAGCTAATGCTCACTAGTGATACCCCCGCCAAAATCTAAAAATATGCGACAAACAGGAAGTAGATGAGCAAGGAGCATGAAATCGCTTTACACCACATGGGACTATGGGATGAAGCAATATGCAAAGTATTAGGCTGCTGCATGTTATAGTTGCTGAGAAAACTGCGACCGAAATTTTGTAACGGACGGACGGATGGATGGACGCACGGACAAGGGTAAAACAGTATACCCCCCTCTTCTTCGAAGCGGGGGTATAATAAAATCAAATACATGCCGTCCTAATAATAAGTATTCAACTTACGGTTTATCAGCATTATTTTGTCCAGATAATGTTACATTAGGTATATCATCATTGTCTTGATTACATACATTACCATAACTATCTACACCATATACTAAACGATAAGGATTTCCTTGACTTATACCAAAATATGCCACTCCTCCCTGATATCAATTGTAAAATAGAAAATGGAAAATGTAAGTGAATACTTGTGTGAGACACTTCATCGCTAAAACCAGAGACTATTACTATCTGTTGTAATAATAAAATAAATTGACTGGTAAAGTTCTATATATTTTAATCAGTTACTTGTTTTTGTATTCCTTTTAAGTATTCTGGTATCTATAGATTATCAAGATTCTCGATCTAGACTCTTATTGTTTTGATAACCTCTGAGAACAAGAATGCTTAACCTTTCACTGGTTGGGACATAGGCTAAAATGACCATTTTTTCACCTTCCTGTGATAGGGCTATTTTAAGATGCTATTATTTCATAACTAATTGACTGACAGATATGCAATTTGAAGCCAACCTTCCTAAAATAAAATTCAGTAAATCAAGTTAAAAACCCTAATTTCAAGTCCTGAGGCAGTCATTTTGAAGGAGGGGTCAAGACACTTGCTGGATTAACCAGTAAAGGATTAAAAGAAACAAATGTAGTTTATACTTACAATACCAAAAATAAAGGCAAGGAAAATAATAAGAAATATTATATCTCTACATTGTCTGTTTTCTAATGGACCATAAAAATCTTCAGCTACATTTTCCTCACTGGATTCACCATCCTGAAAGTTGAAACACATAAGTTGTAATATACCTCAAAACCATAATTATGGTGTGCATTTCAGTATTAAGGGAAGTGTAACAGAGCCCTTTTAGGCTTTTTCTAGTGATGGAGAATTGGACAAAAATCATAATAATAATGTGGTTGTGGTTCAAAAGTTTGGACCCCCCGAAAAGATCGGACCCCCCCCCCCCCTAGAAAAAAATCCTGTGTGCACCCGTTTTATGGGAGTTGAAATTGGAATGGGGCCAAATTTCAGCCTCAAGCCAAAAATGACCTGGAAAAAACACGGACATACAATTACAATGTAAATTAGAAGCGAGTCTTGGCTTACATGAATTAACCCGTCAAGTTGATGATTGATATACCAGATACAAGACACGTCTGTCAGACTCAGAGTCACGAGTTTGTCGCCGAATTTATCGATACATGATATTGAATAACTCGATTTTTTTGCTATTGATTATTATCGTTGTGAAAATTTGATACCAAATCGTTTATAATTGCATACCTCAAAGGGGCGTACCTTTGTTTGTCTCGTCCTTGAGCAGCAACCCATATTAAAACAAGGGTATGTTTGAAATCTTGAAAAGTCAGTAGCGGCCCGCCATCTTAACTTGTCCTTGATGACGTCATCACAAAATATTCGGCAATATCAGTTGGGTTTCAATTTTTTCCAAGGCCTTTTGTAACACGCTAAGAGTCTATGAGATTTTGTAACATTGATTGACAAGTACTTGTATAGTGTAGTAATACATAAAAATGCAACTATTCTATTAAGGTGCGGAAATATGATTTACTGTGAAAGCTTTAAGCTAAGTTGACATCAAGTATGTAAATTAACATTTTCGAAACCAGAAAGCTATTTATTTTGCTCTACATACAGGAAACTAACGGACATAATTTCTGTACTATTTTTTTTCTAGGCCCCGCCTTTTCTGATGTTTAGACTGCGGCGCGTATACAGACTAACCGCGTACTTTTGTAGAATAATCATAAGTATATAATAATAATAATAATAATAATAATAATAATAACTTTATTTTCTGAAGGTAACATTTAGACATACAAAGTAAAACTACAACATATGCCTTAATTTCAAATGGCCTTCAACAAAAATTAAATTGCATGTATCAGAATATAAATTTCAAAAAAAAAAGCATCAACAACATACAATTTAACTAAAAGTACAAAAATCTCTTGCACACATACATACACTAACGAAGACAAGACACTAAGACAGACACGTGAATACAAAAACAATACAAAAATATTTATAAAGACAGACACTCACAATAATATACTAAAAAATTATAAATATACCATAATTCAAATAATTTAAACTCATACTACATTTATGAATATTCATACATATACAACTTCAACTAGTATAAAGGAGCATAACTCAAAAATAAACTCACAAAAGAGTTATGCCTCTTTATAGCCGTGTAAGCCTGTATGCAGAACAGAAAATCTAGTTATTACGACAAAGAAGTTTTTTGTATGAAGACTTGAATGAATTAAAGTTTGATATATTTCTTATCTCGTAAGGTATTTCATTCCACACGGTCATACTGTAGTAAGAAAAAGAATCCTTTAGATATTGTGTTTTGGGTTTTGTTTTCATAACAAGATTGTTGTGTACAATAGATCTCAAGGAGTAGTGTTCATTTTTAGCAAAATTTATTATATCTGACATATATGAAGGAGCCATATTATTTAGAGTTTTGAATACAAGTAAAGCAATGTGGTATTTACATCTGTCAATAAAAGTAAGCCATTTCAATTGCTCAAAGAGATCGGAAGCAGGTGTACGAATAGGTTTATTTAATATTAGTTTTGCTGCTCTCTTCTGTAGAACATATACTTTTTTAACATATTTTTTATTATATTTGCCCCAAACAGTACAACAGTAATCAAATATGGGCAGTAAGTATGCATTGTAAAATAATAGTTTGGTTTCATCCGTAAGGTAATACAAAATGCGTTTTAGCAATGAAATTTTACTTTTAAGCTTTTTACAAATAAAATCGATATGTGTATGCCAATTAAGATTGTCGTCAATGTATACACCCAATACTTTATGGGAAGTGACATTTTCTAAGAAATTTTCATTTATTTTCAATGTTAGATGTTTACCACCTTTAAGTTTGTGTTTAGAACCAATAACCATGCACTTGGTCTTTATTGGATGCAATGCCATATTGTTGTATTTGCACCACTTCATAATATGGTCCAGGTTCGACTGTAAATGTGATTCAATTTCTGATAGTGAACTATCTGATTTAAACAAAGTCGAATCATCGGCATATAAATCAATGTTTAAATCCCGACAAGAATAGGCTATGTCATTGATATATATCAAGAATAACAGCGGCCCAAGAATGGATCCCTGTGGCACACCTGATTTTATTTCCATAGACTCGGATTGAAAATTTCCAACTTTTACCAGTTGTTTTCTATTAGAAAGGTAGGATTTAAATAGTGAAATGGACTTCGGGGAAAAATGATATAATTTTAGCTTGTATAATAAAATCTGATGATCTACTAAATCAAAAGCTTTTCTTAAATCAAGAAACACAGTTCCAATAAATTTTCCGCTGTCGATATCTTGAATCCAGGTTTCGATTAATCTTGTCAAAGATGTCTGACATGAATGCTGTTTTCTAAAATCTGATTGGTTATCATGTATTATATTTGTTGACTTAAAATATTCATGTATTTGTGTCGCTATGTGTCGCTCATAAATTTTGGATATCGTAGGCAAGATAGAAATTGGCCGATAATTTTCTGCAAGGTCTTTCATTCCAGATTTAAAGATAGGTATAATACTGGCTTCTTTTAGTTTATCTGGGAAAACACCAGAACTAATACTATTATTTATAATAGATGCTAGACATATAGTTATTGTATCTCCACAGTACTTTAAAATTTTTGGTCCTACATTATCTAAGCCTGTAGATTTTTTGATGTCTAAATTGTCAATTATTTTCTTCACTTCTAAGGGAGTTATAAATTTTATATCAAACTTTTGACCACTAAGCTCTGAGTCTAACCTTAATTTTAAAGATGAGAAATTTTCCTGCTGAAATTCGATTTTTTCGACAATACTTGAAATGTTTATAAAGTGCCTATTAAGTTCGTTTATTATATTTAAATTTCCTTGCATAATGCCATTAGATGTTTTTAACTGATATGGCAATTCCACATTTTTGTAGTTATTCATGCAAGATACCTCCTTAATATGTTTCCATAGATATTTAGAATCTTTTTTGTCTTTAATGGATTTGTTGTAGAAATCTTTTTTAGCTTGTTTTATACGAGAAGCAACTAAGTTCCTTTTAATTTTGTATCTGTCGTGGTCACCTTTTTGTTTTAAGTGATCTCTTTCACGTATTAAGTATTTTATTTCTCCGTTGAACCAGTCTGGCTGGTGTATACGTTTAACGCGTTTTTCTTTAATAGGCGCATGTTTTGATAATACACCGTTTAAAATGTAATAAAATAAATCTAAAGCATCATTAGGATCAAATACAGTTTCAATATTTTCAAAACCAGAACTCCATAAATCATTTCGAAATTTCCGTTCATCAAATTTATTAAAAGAACGATACTTAATAACCGTGTGATTCGGTTTTTTACGTATACCTAAGTTCATTGAGAGTAACAAACACACAGGATAATGGTCGCTAATTGATAATTCTGACGCGAAAGTGCTGACTATATGCGCAGTGGAGTTCGTATAAATATGATCAATAGTTGTTTCACTTGTTTTAGTTACTCTTGTCGGGACTGTAATCAATTGCGTAAGTCCAAATTTTGACACAAGGTCTGACCATTTTTCGTTGTTAAATCTACCAACCCCGTTACTTTTGATATAATTGATATTAACATCACCAAGAATATAATAATTTATGTTTAAACAATCAACAATATTTAGTTGAGTATCATATAATTCTATCCAATTTTGCTTTGAGTTTGGCGGTCTGTATATGAAATTTAAAAGGAAAGGTTTACATTTACCAGTTGATACTTCGAGCCATAAGGACTCGATTGCAGTGAGTTCTATGTCATGACGTCGTTTGTAAGATACATTATTAGATATATAAACAATTATACCCCCGCCCTTCTTTCCTTGACGATCTTTCCTTTCGAATGTATAATTTTCTATTTGTAACATATTATCAGAAATACTATCATTTAAAAAAGTTTCACAGATCCCTAGGATTCTAGGAGCATTATTGCTAGATAAATGTCCTTTAATCTCATTTATTTTAGGAAGTAAATGTTGTATATTTAAACAAGTTATTAATTGACTTGACTTGGAATCCCTATTTAACTTAGAATTTAATTCGTTATGATCTTGTTTGTTAGTAGAAATACAGTTACATATTACCTGATTACATTCACAACAAATACCATTCAAACATGAAAATTGATTTTTTGATAAGTGTCTGTCTACATTGTCCTATTGATCACATGTTGTTCCAAATCTAGGGGTGTTTTTATTCCATAAATGAGTCTGGTAGTCACTTCTGTATGGAAAGATTCTTTGGTAATTACCGCGTGGTCGGTAGTTGATCTGACGGAAGCGTTTTTCCGTGTAATTATTGTTATGTTGGTCACGTGGTCTAACTATTTCAAAGTGTTTATTCATTGCTGACACCAGTGTTCTTGAGCCACGATCATTTAAATGAATTCCATCACGCATGAAAAAATGTTGAACAACACTGCCATCTCCATATATAAATCTTTTGTTAATGTCAACAAGGTTTGCTGAAGTATCCTGGCAAATCCGACGAATTCCCTGATTCAGTTCATCGACATCTACATCTGTACGAGGGCACACTGTACACAGGTAAACGTTGCATTGTTTATCCTTCAGCTCCGTCACCGTGGATTTTATTTCCGCCAAAGTTGACGTTACGGGCAGTTTGCTTGCAACGTCATTACCGCCGATATATACAATCACGTTTGCGTACCTCCTCAAATCCCTATTTTGAAGGTTGAGTCTAACGTTTTGCACCTTTCCTCCTGGAATAGATACAGGGTCAATGTCCTCTTTCAGTCCATTTTTGTTAACACCCTTCAATATTGAATCACCTAAAATAAGCGTCTTGCGTTTTTGTTCTTCAATTTTAGGCGATTCTAGACGTTGTGGTAACTTAGGTGTAGTTGGTATTTTTTCACTTTGTTTTATCTGTTGAGCGTTTTTTGTGCACAATTCCGTAGCATGCAAGGATTTTATTGAATAAGAAACTTCTGCAAGACTCTTTTGAGATGATTCTGCATGTTGTAATATATTTGTGTTTATAACTTGGGTTTTTTCTGAAATTTCATCTACGGTCTTGTTCATGTCGGCCGTCATAACTGTAACATGTTTTTTCACACAAACCATCTCATCTCGTATTTGTGAGATCTGCATCTGTGAATGCTTGATATGATCAGATAGTGATTCTTTTAGTTCAAAAATATTCCTTTGAATATCAGTAAGCAAGTCCATTACAGACGAATAGCCCTCTTTACAAATGTTTTGATCATCCTTGCCGTCATTTGTACTCGTCGATTGTGGATCAGTACCCGCATGAGTATCTGTGGGTAATATCAATTCTGTAGCGGTGTACTCACAATCTTTAGAAATATCCCGGCGATCTTGTGTTAGGGTTTGCAAGCAGCAACTTATCATCATCCTTAATGATTCATTAATTTTGCGAACACTTAAGTCATCTTTCGCTAGCTGATTTTCAATATATTCCAATATGGAAGGAAGATGTTCATGGAGAAATAAATCTGATGTTTTCCCGTTTATTAGAGCAGAACTGGTTGTGTGATACAGATTTACTGTATATCTTGTATTTTCATTCATACGGACCTTAGGTAACATTGTATTTCGGACATCAACATTTTAGTAATCAATGAACTCTCATACATATTCTTGGTTGTCCTACAAACTCAAGTTTTTTTAAATCACTCTAAATGTCTTTCCATGAAAAACAAATGATATGAACAAAAAACAGTTATGAATGTATGTCAAAATGATTATTAAAATGACATGTTCGACAAAATTCGACCAAAATCATGTAGTTCAGGACTATAAATTCTACAAAAAAAATATGTAGAGTCTGGATGCATTTAAGCCAATTCATATGTTTAATGCAAGTCAACAGATGTCATGAATGTAAAGTAGACAGAAATAATAATTTTGTAACGGGCTATTGTGACAAATCATTATATCGACACTGACTTCATGTATACTCTAATATGTAATGTTATGGATGCATATAAGACAATTTAAATATTTATTGCAAACAAACCGACGCATTGATGTAAATTTAGTTGACAGAAATCGTGAATTTTGAAACTTAAGAGGCGACAAAAACCCAAAAAAGTGTATGTGTAGAGTATAAAATGTGAAGAGTATAAGGGCGTTTGTCACATATCGTACTATCCACTCTTGCATCAGGTATACTTACATTTATAAGAGATTCTGAGGTCATTTATGTCACTTTTAATCTCTAGATACTAGACAATAGAGGTAGGTATTGATCGACAGGAAAAAAAATATCAAGGACTGTAAACTCTACATACAAAAGTATATTTGTAGAGTCTAAGGCCTTTTGTGACAAATCGTAATATCGACACTGACCTCATATATATACTCACATATATAATTATTTGTGCATGAAAGACATTCGTATGTGTTGTATAAAAGAATATAGGTGTCATGGATGTAAATTAGACAGAAATAATGAATGTTAAACTTAGACAGTAGACATAAAAATGTGTATACATAGAGTCCAGGGGCTTTTGTGATATATCGTACAATCGACCCTAACATCACATACACTTACATATGTGTAAGATTCTGGGATCATAAACCTCACTTTTAATCTGTAGACACTAGCAAATGGATGGATTGATAAAACTTTGCGGAAATATGGTATTAAGAACTATAAACTCGTCACACTAAGGTATAGTTGTAGAGTCTAAGGGCTTTTGTAACATGTCGCACTATATACTTTGACTTCATGTTTATACACATATATAAGATTAGTTGTGCTTGGAAGACAATTTGTATGTTTAATACAAGCGAACAGATGACATGGACGTATAATAGACATAAATGCTATATTTGGAACTTTGCAGTCGACATACAAAAGTGCATACTTACTGTACAAGGGCTTTTGTAACATTTCGTACAATCGACCCTTACATCACTTACACTTACAACTGTATAGAGTCTGGGTTCATTTAACTCTCTATTTATCTGTTGACACTAGCAAATCGATGTAATTATATAAAATGACTAGGAAAAATGATATTTAGAACTATCAACTCGACACAAAAGGGTATAGTTGTAGAGTCTAAGGGCTTTTGTAACATGTCACACTATATACTCTGACCTTATGTATATACACATATATAAGATTATTTGTGCATGGAAGACATTTTTTATGTTTAATACAAGCAAACAGATGACATGGTCGTATATTTGACAGAAATGATATATTTGGAACTCTGCAGTCGACTTACAAAAGTGTATACCTAAAGTCCAAGGGCTTCTGTAACATATCGCACGATCGACCCTTACATTACTTACACTTACAAATGTACAGAGTCTTGGTTTATTTACCTCACATTTTATCTGTTGACACTAGCAAATCGATGTAATTATATAAAATGACTAGGAAAAATGATATTTAGAACTATCAACTCGACACAAAAGGGTATAGTTGAAGAGTCTAAGGGCTTTTGTAACATGTCGCACTATATACTCTGACCTCATGTATATACACATATGTAAGATTATTTGTGCTTGGAAGACATTTCTTATGTTTAATACAAGAAAACTGATGACATGGTCGTATATTAGACAGTAATAATATATTTGGAACTCTGCAGTCGACATACAAAAGCGTATACCAAAAGTCCAAGGGCTTTTGTAACATATTGCACGATCGACCCTTACATCACGTACACTAACATATGTGTAAGATTATGGGTTTATTTATCTGACATTTAATCTGTAGGCACTAGAAAATTGATGTAATGATATAAAATGACTAGGAAAAATTATATTAAGAACTATCAACTTGACACAAAAGTGTATAGTTATAGAGTCTAAGGGCTTTTGTAACATGTCGCACTATATACTCTGACCTCATGAATATACACATATGTAAGATTTTTTTTGCTTGGAAGACAATTTGTATGTTTTATACAAGCAAACAGATGATATGATGGTAAATAAGACAGAAAAAATATATTTAGAACTCTGCAGTCGACATACAAAAGTGTATACCGAAAGTCCAAGGGCTTTTGTAACATATCGCACGATCGACCCTTACATCACGTACACTTACATATGTGTAAGTTTTTGGGTTCACTTTTTTCACTTGTAATCTGTAGGCACTAGAAAATCGATGTAATGATATAAAATGACTAGGAAAAATGATATAAAGAACTATCAACTTGACACAAAAGGGTATAGTTGTAGAGTCTAAGGGCTTTTGTAACATGTCGCACTATATACTCTGACCTCGTGTATATACACATATATAAGATTATTTGTGCATGGAAAACATTTTTTTATGTTTAATACAAGCAAACAAATGACATGGTCGTATATTAGACAGAAATAATATATTTGAAACTCTGCAGAGGACATACAAAAGTGTGTACCTGAAGTCCAAGGGCTTTTGTAACATATCGCACGATCGACCCTTACATCACTTACACTTACAAATGTACAGAGTCTGTCTGGGATCATTTACCTCACATTTTATCTGTAGGCACTAGCAAATCCATGTAATGATATAAAATGACTAGGAAAAACGATATTAACAACTATCAACTTGACACAAAAGTGTATAGTTGTAGAGTCTAAGGGCTTTTGTAACATGTCGCACTATATACTCTGACCTCATGTATATACAAATTTATAAGATTATTTATGCTTGGAAGACAATTTGTATGTTTTATACAAGCAAACAGATGATATGAAAGTAAATTAGACAGAAATAATATATTTGGAACTCTGCAGTCGACATACAAAAGCGTATACCGAAAGTGCAAGGGCTTCTGTAACATATCGCACGATCGATCCTTACATCACGTACACTTACATATGTGTAAGATTCTGGGTTTATTTATCTCACTTGTAATCTGTAGGCACTAGCAAATCGATGTAATGATACAAAATGACTAGGAAAAATGATATTAACAACTATCAACTTGACACAAAAGGGTATAGTTGTAGAGTCTAAGGGCTTTTGTAACATGTCGTACTATATACTCTGACCTCATGTATATAAACATATATAAGATTATTTGTGCATGGAAAACATTTTTTAATGTTTAATACAATCAAACTGATGACATGGTCGTATATTAGAAAGAAATTAAATATTTGGAACCTTGCTGTCGACATACAAAAGCGTATACCGAAAGTCCAAGGGCTTTTGTTACATATCGCACGATCGACCCTTACATCACGTACACTTATATATGTGTAAGATTCTGGGTTCATTTATCTCACTTGTAATCTGTAGGCACTAGCAAATCGATGTTATGATATAAAATGACTAGGAAAAATGATATTAAGAACTATCAACTTGACAAAAAAGTGTATAGTTGTAGAGTCTAAGAGCTTTTGTAACATGTCGCACTACATACTCTGACATCATGTATATACACATATATAAGATTATTTATGCTGAGAAGACACTTTGTGTGTTTAATACAAGCAAACTGATGATATGAAAGTAAATTAGACAGAAATAATATATTTTGAACTCTGCAGTCGACATACAATAGCGTATACCGAAAGTCCAAGGGCTTTTGTAACATATCGCACGATCGACCCTTACATCACGTACACTTACATATGTGTAAGTTTTTGGGTTCACTTTTTTCACTGGAATCTGTAGGCACTAGAAAATCGATGTAATGATATAAAATGACTAGGAAAAATGATATAAACAACTATCAACTTGACACAAAAGGGTATAGTTGTAGAGTCTAAGGGCTTTTGTAACATGTCTCACTATATACTCTGACCTCGTGTATATACACATATATAAGATTATTTGTGCATAGAAAACATTTTTTATGTTTAATACAAGCAAACAAATGACATGGTCGTATATTAGACAGAAATGATATATTTGAAACTCTGCAGAGGACATACAAAAGTGTGTACCTGAAGTCCAAGGGCTTTTGTAACATATCGCACGATCGACCCTTACATCACTTACACTTACAAATGTACAGAGTCTGTCTGGGATCATTTACCTCACATTTTATCTGTAGGCACTAGCAAATCGATGTTATGATATAAAATGACTAGGAAAAACGATATTAACAACTATCAACTTGACACAAAAGTGTATAGTTGTAGAGTCTAAGGGCTTTTGTAACATGTCGCACTATATACTCTGACCTCATGTATATACATATTTATAAGATTATTTATGCTTGGAAGACAATTTGTATGTTTTATACAAGCAAACAGATGATATGAAAGTAAATTAGACAGAAATAATATATTTGGAACTCTGCAGTCGACATACAAAAGCGTATACCGAAAGTGCAAGGGCTTCTGTAACATATCGCACGATCGATCCTTACATCACGTACACTTACATATGTGTAAGATTCTGGGTTTATTTATCTCACTTGTAATCTGTAGGCACTAGCAAATCGATGTAATGATACAAAATGACTAGGAAAAATGATATTAACAACTATCAACTTGACACAAAAGGGTATAGTTGTAGAGTCTAAGGGCTTTTGTAACATGTCGTACTATATACTCTGACCTCATGTATATAAACATATATAAGATTATTTGTGCATGGAAAACATTTTTTAATGTTTAATACAATCAAACTGATGACATGGTCGTATATTAGAAAGAAATTAAATATTTGGAACCTTGCTGTCGACATACAAAAGCGTATACCGAAAGTCCAAGGGCTTTTGTTACATATCGCACGATCGACCCTTACATCACGTACACTTATATATGTGTAAGATTCTGGGTTCATTTTTCTCACTTGTAATCTGTAGGCACTAGCAAATCGATGTTATGATATAAAATGACTAGGAAAAATGATATTAAGAACTATCAACTTGACAAAAAAGTGTATAGTTGTAGAGTCTAAGGGCTTTTGTAACATGTCGCACTACATACACTGACATCATGTATATACACATATATAAGATTATTTATGCTGAGAAGACACTTTGTGTGTTTGATACAAGCAAACTGATGATATGAAAGTAAATTAGACAGAAATAATATATTTTGAACTCTGCAGTCGACATACAATAGCGTATACCGAAAGTCCAAGGGCTTTTGTAACATATCGCACGATCGACCCTTACATCACGTACACTTACATATGTGTAAGTTTTTGGGTTCACTTTTTTCACTGGAATCTGTAGGCACTAGAAAATCGATGTAATGATATAAAATGACTAGGAAAAATGATATAAAGAACTATCAACTTGACACAAAAGGGTATAGTTGTAGAGTCTAAGGGCTTTTGTAACATGTCTCACTATATACTCTGACCTCGTGTATATACACATATATAAGATTATTTGTGCATAGAAAACATTTTTTATGTTTAATACAAGCAAACAAATGACATGGTCGTATATTAGACAGAAATAATATATTTGAAACTCTGCAGAGGACATACAAAAGTGTGTACCTGAAGTCCAAGGGCTTTTGTAACATATCGCACGATCGACCCTTACATCACTTACACTTACAAATGTACAGAGTCTGTCTGGGATCATTTACCTCACATTTTATCTGTAGGCACTAGCAAATCCATGTAATGATATAAAATGACTAGGAAAAATTATATTAAGAACTATCAACTTGACACAAAAGTGTATAGTTGTAGAGTCTAAGGGCTTTTGTAACATGTCGCACTATATACTCTGACCTCATGTATATACATATTTATAAGATTATTTATGCTTGGAAGACAATTTGTATGTTTTATACAAGCAAACAGATGATATGAAAGTAAATTAGACAGAAATAATATATTTGGAACTCTGCAGTCGACATACAAAAGCGTATACCGAAAGTGCAAGGGCTTCTGTAACATATCGCACGATCGATCCTTACATCACGTACACTTACATATGTGTAAGATTCTGGGTTTATTTATCTCACTTGTAATCTGTAGGCACTAGCAAATCGATGTAATGATACAAAATGACTAGGAAAAATGATATTAACAACTATCAACTTGACACAAAAGGGTATAGTTGTAGAGTCTAAGGGCTTTTGTAACATGTCGCACTATATACTCTGACCTCATGTATATAAACATATATAAGATTATTTGTGCATGGAAAACATTTTTTATGTTTAATACAAACAAACTGATGACATGGCCGTATATTAGAAAGAAATTAAATATTTGGAACCTTGCTGTCGACGTACAAAAGCGTATACCGAAAGTCCAAGGGCTTTTGTAACATATCGCACGATCGACCCTTACATTACGTACACTTACATATGTGTAAGATTCTGGGTTCATTTTTCTCACTTGTAATCTGTAGGCACTAGCAAATCGATGTAATGATATAAAATGACTAGGAAAAATGATATTAAAACTATCAACTTGACACAAAAGGGTATAGTTGTAGTGTCTAAGGGCTTTTGTAACATGTCGCACTATATACTCTGACCTCATCTATATACACATATATAAGATTATTTGGAAGACATTTTTTATGTTTAATTCAAGCAAACAAATGACATGGTCGTATATTAGACAGAAATGATATATTTGGAACTCTGCAGTTGACATACAAAAGTGTATACCTAAAGTCCAAGGGCTTTTGTAACATAACGCACAATCCGCACTTACATCACTTACACTTACAAATGTATAGAGTCTTGGTTTATTTACCTCACTTGTAATCTGTAGGCATTAGCAAATCGATGTTTTGATATAAAATGAATGGGAAAAATGTAATTTAGAAGAATTTACTCGACACACAGGGTATAGTTGTAGATTCTAAGGGCTTTTGTAACATGTTGCGCCTGTCGTTCAATCGACCCTTACATCACTTACACTTACAACTGTATAGAGTCTGGGTTCATTTACCTCTCTTTTTATCTGTTGACACTAGCAAATCGATGTTTTGATATTAAATGACTAGGAAAAATGATATTTAGAACTATCAACTCGACACAAAAGGGTAGAGTCTAAGGGCTTTTGTAACATGTCGTACTGTTGACCCTGACCTAATGTATACTCATATATTTTAGATTATTTGTTCATTGAGGGCAATTTGTATGTTTTATACAAGCAAACAGATGTCATGGACGTATATAAGTCAGAAATTATGCATTTGGAACTTAACAGTCGACAAACAACACTGTATAGTTGTAGAGTCTAAGGGCTTTTGTAAAATGTCGTACTATCAACCTTGACCTCATGTATACTCACATATGTACAATTGTTTGTGCATGGAAGGCAATCTGTATGTTTTATACAAACAAACAGATGTCATGGACGTATATTAGACAGAAATAATGAATTTGAAACTTTCAGTCGACTTACAAAAGTATGTACGTAAAGTCCAAGGGCTTTTGTGACATATCATACTATCGACCCTTACATCACGTAGACTTACATATGTATAAGAGTCTGGGTTCATTTAACTCACTTTTAATATGAAGAGCATAGGAAATCGTTGTATTGTTCTAAAATTACCGGGAAAAATGATATTAACAACTATAACTTCGACACACTAAGGTATAGTTGTAGAGTCTAAGGGCTTTTGTAACATGTCATACTATCGATACGGACCTTATGTATACTCACATATTTTTTATTTTTTGTGCATGGAGGGCAATTTGTATGTTTTATACAAGCAAACAGATGTTATGGACGTATATAAGTCAGAAATAATGCATTAAAACTTAACAGTCGACAAACAGTAGTGTATAGTTGTAGAGTCTAAGGGCTTATGTAACATGTCGTACTATCAACCTTGACCTCATGTATACTCACATATGTACAATCGTTTGTGCATGGAGGGCAATCTGTATGTTTTAAACAAGCAAACATATGTCATGGACGTATATTAGACAGAAATAATGAATTTGGAACTTTACAGTCGACATACAAAATATGTACGTTAAGTCCAAGGGCTTTTGTGACATATCATACTATCGACCCTTACATCACGTAGACTTACATATGTATAAGAGCCGGGGTTTATTTAACTCGCTTTTGTGACAAAACGTAAACTATGATGTGTAGTAAATATACCCAGAATGTCATATATATGGTAATATAAGTGATGTAAGATTCGATAGTACGTTTTGTCACAAAACCCCTTAGACCCTACGTATACACTTTAGTATGTCGACTCTAAAGTTCCAAAATTTATTATTTCTATTTTACATACATGGCATCTGTTTACTTGCAATAAACATATGAATTCTCTTTATTTCATCCATAACTTTATACATATATATGTGAGTATACATGAAGTCAGGGTCAATATTACCTATATTGTCACAAAAGGCCTTGGGCTCTACACATACACCTATATATGTCAATTTTTTAGTTTTTAACATAATTATTCCTGACTAATTATATTATTAGTACCTCTTTTTTCTATTATTTCAGATTAAAACATTAGTAAATATACTCGGAATGTTATATATACGTAATTATTCTTGATGTAAGGGTCGATAGTACGACATGTTACAGAAGCCCTTAGACTCTACAAATATACCTTTGTAGGTCGAGTTTATAATTCTTAATATAATTTTTCTGGTAACTTTAGATCAATACATCAATACGCTAGTGTCTACATAAAAAGCGAGGTAAATGAACCCAGACTCTTATACATATGTAAGTCTACGTGATGTAAGGGTCGATAGTATAATATGCCTTAGCGTGTCGAGGTTATAGTTGTTAATATCATTTTCCCGGTAATTTTCGAACAATATAACGATTTTCTATGCTCTACATATTAAAAGTAAGTTAAATGAACCCAGACTCTTATACATATGTAAGTCTACGTGATGTAAGTGCGGATTGTGAGATATGTTACAAAAGCCCTTAGACTTTAGGTATACACTTTTTTATGTCAACTGCAGAGTTCCAAATATATTATTTCTGTCTAATATACGACCATGTCATTTGATTGCTTGTATTAAACATAAAAAATGTCTTCCATGCACAAATAATCTTATATATGTGTATATACATGAGGTCAGAGTATATAGTACGACATGTTACAAAAGCCCTTAAACTCTACAACTATACCCTTTTGTGTCAAGTTGATAGTTGTAAATATCATTTTTCCTAGTCATTTTATATCATTTCATCGATTTGCTAGTGCCTACAGATTACAAGTGAGAAAAATGAACCCAGAATCTTACACATATGTAAGTGTACGTGATGTAAGGGTCGATCGTGCGATATGTTACAAAAGCCCTTGGACTTTACGTATATACTTTTGTATGTCGAGTATACAGTTCAAAATTCATTATTTCTGTCTAATATACGTCCATGACATCTGTTTGTTTGTGTAAAACATACAAATTGTCTTCCATGCACAAATAATCTTATATATGTGAGTATACATGAGGTCAGGGTCGACTGCAGAGTTCCAAATATATTATTTCTGTCTAATTTACTTTCATGACATCAGTTTGCTTGTATAAAACATACAAATTGTCTTCCAAGCATAAATAATCTTATATATGTGTATATACATGAGGGCAGAGTATATAGTGCGACATGTTACAAAAGCCCTTAGACTCTACAATTATACCCTTTTGTGTCAAGTTGATACTTCTTAATATCATTTTTCCTAGTCATTTTATATCATTACATCGATTTGCTAGTGCCTACAGATTACAAGTGAGAAAAAAAGAGAACCCAGACTCTCATACATATGTAAGTGTAAGTGATGTAAGGGTCGATTGTACGATATGTTACAAAATCCCTTGGACTTTACGTATATACTTTTGTATGTCGAGTATACAGTTCAAAATTCATTATTTCTGTCTAATATACGTCCATGACATCTGTTTGTTTGTGTAAAACATACAAATTGTCTTCCATGCACAAATAATCTTATATATGTGAGTATACATGAGGTCAGGGTCGATAGTACGACATGTTACAAAAGCCCTTAGACTCTACAAATATACCTTTGTGTGTCGAGTTAATAGTTATCAATATCATTTTTCCTGTTAATTTTAAATCAATACATCGATTTTATAGTGTCTATAGATATAAAGTGAGGGAAATGAACCCAGACTCTTATACATATGTAAGTGTACGTGATGAAAGGGTCGATTGTACGATATGTTACAAAAGCCCTTGGACTTTACGTATATACTTTTGTATGTCGAGTGTAACGTTCAACATTCATTATTTCTGTCTAATATACGTCCACGACATCTGTTTGTTTGTATAAAACATACAAATTGTCTTCCATGCATAAATAATCTTATATATGTGAGTATACTTGAGGTCAGGGTCGATAGTTCGACATGTTACGAAAGCCCTTAGACTCTACAAATAAACCTTTGTGTGTCGAGTTTATAGTTCTTAATATCATTTTTCCTGTTAATTTTAGATCAATGCATCGATTTTATAGTGTCTACAGATTCAAAAGGAGGAAAATGAACCCAGACTCTCATACATATGTAAGTGTAAGTGATGTAAGGGTCGATTGTACGAGATGTTACAAAATCCCTTGGACTTTACGTATATACTTTTGTATGTCGAATGTAAAGTTCAACATTCATTATTTCTGTCTTATATACGTCTATGACATCTGTTTGTTTGTATAAAACATACAAATTGTCTTCCATGCACAAATAATCTTATATATGTGAGTATACATGAGGTCAGGGTCGATAGTACGACATGTTACAAAGGCCATTAGACTCTACAAATAAACCTTTGTGTGTCGAGTTTATAGTTCTTAATATCATTTTTCCTGTTAATTTTAGATCAATGCATCGATTTTATAGTGTCTACAGATTCAAAGTGAGGAAAATGAACCCAGACTCTCATACATATGTAAGTGTAAGTGATGTAAGTGTCGATTGTACGATATGTTACAAAAGCCCTTGGACTTTACGTATATACTTTTGTATGTCGAGTGTAAAGTTCAACATTCATTATTTCTGTCTAATATACGTCCATTACATCTGTTTGTTTGTATAAAACATACAAATTGTCTTCCATGCACAAATAATCTTATATATGTGAGTATACATGAGGTCAGGGTCGATAGTTCGACATGTTACAAAAGCCCTTAGACTCTACAAATAAACCTTTGTGTGTCGAGTTTATAGTTCTTAACATCATTTTTCCTGTTAATTTTATATCAATGCATCGATTTTATAGTGTCTACAGATTCAAAAGGAGGAAAATGAACCCAGACTCTCATACATATGTAAGTGTAAGTGATGTAAGGGTCGATTGTACGATATGTTACAAAATCCCTTGGACTTTACCTATATACTTTTGTATGTCGAATGTAAAGTTCAACATTCATTATTTCTGTCTAACATACGTCTATGATATCTGTTTGTTTGTATAAAACATACAAATTGTCTTCCATGCACAAATAATCTTATATATGTGAGTATACATGAGGTCAGGGTCGATAGTACGACATGTTACAAAGGCCATTAGACTCTACAAATAAACCTTTGTGTGTCGAGTTTATAGTTCTTAATATCATTTTTCCTGTTAATTTTAGATCAATGCATCGATTTTATAGTGTCTACAGATTCAAAGTGAGGAAAATGAACCCAGACTCTCATACATATGTAAGTGTAAGTGATGTAAGTGTCGATTGTACGATATGTTACAAAAGCCCTTGGACTTTACGTATATACTTTTGTATGTCGAGTGTAAAGTTCAACATTCATTATTTCTGTCTAATATACGTCCATTACATCTGTTTGTTTGTATAAAACATACAAATTGTCTTCCATGCACAAATAATCTTATATATGTGAGTATACATGAGGTCAGGGTCGATAGTTCGACATGTTACAAAAGCCCTTAGACTCTACAAATAAACCTTTGTGTGTCGAGTTTATAGTTCTTAACATCATTTTTCCTGTTAATTTTATATCAATGCATCGATTTTATAGTGTCTACAGATTCAAAAGGAGGAAAATGAACCCAGACTCTCATACATATGTAAGTGTAAGTGATGTAAGGGTCGATTGTACGATATGTTACAAAATCCCTTGGACTTTACGTATATACTTTTGTATGTCGAGTGTAAAGTTCAACATTCATTATTTCTGTCTAACATACGTCTATGATATCTGTTTGTTTGTATAAAACATACAAATTGTCTTCCATGCACAAATAATCTTATATATGTGAGTATACATGAGGTCAGGGTCGATAGTACGACATGTTACAAAAGCCCTTAGACTCTAGAAATATACCTTTGTGTGTCGAGTTTAAAGTTCTTAATAAAATTTTTCCTGTTTATGTTAGACCAATACATCGATTTTATAGTGTCTACAGATTCAAAGTGAGGAAAATGAACCAAAACTTTATACATATGTAAGTGTACGTGATGTAAGGGTCGATAGTGTGACATGTTACAAAAGCCCTTAGACTCTACAAATATACTTTTGTGTGTCGAGTTTATAGTTCTTAATATCATTTTTCCTGTTAATTTTAGATCAATACATCGATTTTATAGTGTCTATAGATATAAAGAGAGGGAAATGAACCCAGACTCTTATACATTATGTAAGTGTACGTGATGTAAGGGTCGATTGTACGATATGTTACAAAATCCCTTGGACTTTACGTATATACTTTTGTATGTCGAGTGTAAAGTTCAACATTCATTATTTCTGTCTAACATACGTCTATGATATCTGTTTGTTTGTATAAAACATACAAATTGTCTTCCATGCACAAATAATCTTATATATGTGAGTATACATGAGGTCAGGGTCGATAGTACGACATGTTACAAAAGCCCTTAGACTCTAGAAATATACCTTTGTGTGTCGAGTTTAAAGTTCTTAATAAAATTTTTCCTGTTAATGTTAGACCAATACATCGATTTTATAGTGTCTACAGATTCAAAGTGAGGAAAATGAACCAAAACTTTATACATATGTAAGTGTACGTGATGTAAGGGTCGATAGTACGACATGTTACAAAAGCCCTTAGACTCTACAAATATACTTTTGTGTGTCGAGTTTATAGTTCTTAATATCATTTTTCCTGTTAATTTTAGATCAATACATCGATTTTATAGTGTCTATAGATATAAAGAGAGGGAAATGAACCCAGACTCTTATACATATGTAAGTGTACGTGATGTAAGGGTCGATTGTACGATATGTTACAAAATCCCTTGGACTTTACGTATATACTTTTGTATGTCGAGGGTACGGGGGGTACAGTTCAAAACTCATTATTTCTGTCTAATATACGTCCATTACATCTGTTTGTTTGTATAAAACATACAAATTGTCTTCCATGCACAAATAATCTTATATATGTGAGTATACATGAGGTCAGGGTCGATAGTACGACATGTTACAAAAGCCCTTAGACTCTACAAATATACCTTTGTGTGTCGAATTTATAGTTCTTAATATCATAGTTGATAGAATTTATAGTTACAGCTTTGTTTCTTTCTAATTTATACCAGTTGTTTAAAAGATTAAACATGTCCTTAATGAACCCCGAGTCGTATTTAGGCCTATATGGGAACAGGGTCTTTCAACGAAAAAATAACTGATGAGAGGATACATGAAGTCAGGGTCGATATTATGATATGGGACAAAAGGCCTTAGAGTCTTGATAAAGTATTTTCATTTTGTCAAGAATTCATAGCTCATTGTACATTAAAGAATATTTTATAATTCACAATTAGCTGATATTTAGTATTCAGCTAAGACATTGTCAGCCAAAGTTTCAAAATGTTGTATCATTGATTTTTATTTAATTTTAACCTTATATCTACAGTAATTATATACAATTGAACGTGTTATCTTAACCCCCCCTTGCCCCATCCAATATGTTTAATTTAAATGTAAGACTCATTTAAACACAACCAGTACTTGTAAGAAGGCGGAGCAAGGGGCGGTACTAGTGACGGACTACTTGTTATAAAATACCATAGACTCTTAGAGTGTTACAAAATCCCTTGGAAAAAATTGAAACCCATATCAGTTACCAGAAATGTTTTGTTGGACTTTTGCCAACTGCTCAAGCAGTTGTTATTTTCTTTTATTGGTTGAATTAAACATCAATGTGTGACAAACCACTGAAAGGAGATTGGACAAAGTGAGGACCATAAACTGCCACAGTTTCCTTTCTGCAAACATGACCACCGATGACTGCAGTTAAAACCAGTCCGTATTCGTAAGAGTTTCGACCGCACCAATTTCCCGCCAAAAATAAAAGCAATACAATCTAATTATATAACCACAAATATTAGATTTTTAAGGTCATTAAGAAGATCAGAAAGAGTTGTTAAGATGGTTAAAAGAAAAAGTTCATCAACACCTTGTAAAGGTATGTAAAATTGATAAATGTCATCTTGTAACTACGGGGCATGATACGATTATTAATAGTGTACTAGTACCCGTCTAACACCAGTTGTCTTGATCAGTTGATGTAATTTGTTCGACGTAACGCTGTAAGTCAGTAATACGACTTTATTCCACAGTTTCTCTTTAATATATGTCAATGAAGGAGCCACAGCTATACATGCTGGTAGAGTTCCATTTCTTGATTGTTAAAGGAGAGAAGATGCTGGTGTTATGATGAGTAATTTTTCGGATATTCTTTAGTGAAATTAACTTATTTACCTTTATTATTTTAATTATCTTTGAGAATTCCCTCGTAATAAATAAGGTTGTAATGTTTTGTGGACTGGTATCATATTAGATATTGTTGGCTCTATCTGTTATATGAAAGTAGTGTCAGTAGGTGTATATATTCAAGGTAATTAATTTTAATGTACTTATTATTTTTAGTGGAAAATAAGATTGTTTGGTATGTATGTACAAACCTTAAATACCAGTCTTCACCTTGTTAAAAGGAAAAAGATTACGTGGTAAATGTTTTATTACAATTATATATTTTGTACAGTTCAGCTTGCTAGAGGTCACCAGTAGTAGCCTCTACTGTCTAATACCTATTTTACAGAATGACAGAGTCTAAGGTATTTTACCTACATGTCTACATAGTTTATGTTTGATGTATTCCGATAGTTGTTAATTATTTTTGCTTGCAGAAAATAATAAATTTGCTGACTCAGTGTTTCATAAGTTTGATGATAAAGAATGTAAAGAAGTGAGACATGACTTGTTAAAATGGTATCAAGAAAACAAACGTGATTTACCATGGAGAAAACTTGCACAACATCCTGATGTAAATATCAGGGCTTACTCAGGTATGTGTCATCAGTGTTAGAATCAAGTCACTTGTCAAAGGCTGAGTTCACCAAAATTGCTATTAGTCCTGCTTATGTTTGAGCTTAGTTTTGCTTCATGATCCATCAATGTTCTACTTAAAGCCACTAAACGAAGATAAAATCTTTATAATCAATCTAAAAACAATTAATACTATCTAAAAGACTATTGAATATAACCGCCTTTATGTAATTTAGGATAAATGAGCCCTTAATAAGAACACATCTCTGGAGAAATAATAAAACCATTCAATAGATCATGTTGACCTGCAACACAAAAAGTGTATTCAGTCTTCATTTGAGCATAATAACAAGTTACTATCATCATGTATCAATAGTTTGAGGTAAAATCACAATACTCTATCGTCATGCTAATATCACGATACATTGATGCATTGAGAATATCACCCCAACACTACTTCTTAGTATTGATATTTATAAGCAACCTTTCTTATGGATGTTTTGTACATGAACCTTGTTGTTATTATATATCAATGGAATTTCTTTCTTTATCTGACTTACAGTATGGGTGTCAGAAGTCATGCTTCAACAGACCCAAGTTGCCACAGTGATTGATTACTACAATAAATGGATGAAGGTTTGTTATTATTTGAAGCATTACCTTGATCATTTTGGACTCTGTTTACTAGACTTAGATAAATCAGATGATGTGGCATTGACTTGTGAAAATTTCAGTCATTTCCTTAAACCACTTGTCCAAAGCCCAGGGGCAGGCTAAGAGTTAATAACAGAGACCAGAAAATTTGCAAAAACCAGTCAGAAAATGTTCCAGAACTGGCCTGAACCTGTATTGGAGCCAGTTTGAACAAGCATACACCGACTTTACCCTTTTTAGCTTAACTTTAGCATTTATAATATTAAAAATGAAATATTGTTGAAAATAATTGGTATTTTTTGTTCTGCCAAAGGAGTTTGTTTGGGTATTCTCTCAATTGTCCTCTAATTGTGATGGTATAATTAGGATTATTAGGTAATATTATCTTACATTGCAATATCTTTTTATTATAGAAATGGCCAACCTTACAAGATTTATCAAAAGCAACTTTAGAAGTAAGTATACAGTAATGCTATCAGATCACTTGAAATTACTTTCTTGATTTTTAACTTAATGAATTAATGATTTTATGAGTTCCACACTTCGACTCTCTGTTATTAAGATAGAATTGCCATATTGGAATTTTACAGGTATTAAAGGTGCTAGTTCACAGAATTGGTTATGATTTTCAAAATTTTTAAAATACCATTCAGTGTCTGTAATTGTGTCAAAAAGTAAGTCTTAATATTTAAGGACAAACTGACCTATATATTGCAAGAAATATACAATAAAAGTCACAAAAGTACACTAAAATTGTCTTTACCGTGACATATGGGGTAGATTTTTTTCTTCTTGAAACACCATCATTTGTGCTTGTATGTCAATATGCACTAAAATTGTCATTATCAAATCACTAATTTTCTGCATAAAAAATGTTTCCAAACAATTTTGATAGTTCCTGAAAAGGTTGATGTTGAAGTTGAAATCTGTGAATAGGTACCTTTAATATATTTAATAGCCATGATAAATGATTACAAAACATAATATCCATCATTCATTATACCATGTTGATTACCGGTGTAACAGGCCAATTTTTCCCCCCTGGCCAATCTTTCCCCAGGGAAAAAAAGGCCTGGGCAAATCTTTCCCCGGGGAAAAAAAGGCCTAGGCAATTTTTTCCCCCCCTGGGCAAATTTTTCCCCCCTTGATGAAACTGTTATTATGATGCTTTTTATTGTATATCTTGGCCAATCTTTCCCCCCTGGCTTATTTTTCCCCCATTATTGGAACCGATGTTATTATGCTCTTTCATTGTACATCTCGGCCAATCTTTCCGCCGCTTATAAACTGTTGTTTCTAGGCTGTTTTTTTTGTACATCTCGGCCAATCTTTCCCCCTGGCTAATTTTCCCCCACTGATGAAACTGTTGTTTATATGCTATTTTATTGTATATCTCGGCCAATCTTTCCCCCCTGGCTAATTTTTCCCCCCCTGATGAAACTGTTGTTTCTATGCTATTTTATTGTACATCTCGGCCAATCTTTCCCCCCTGGCTAATTTTTCCCCCGCTGATGAAACTGTTGTTTAAATGCTTCTTTATTGTATATCTCGGCCAATCTTTCCCCCCTGGCTAATTTTTCCCCAGTGATGAAACTGCATCTTGTTTAAATGCTTCTTTATTGTATATCTCGGCCAATCTTTCCCCTCTGGCTAATTTTCCCCCCGCTGATGAAACTGTTGTTTAAATGCTATTTTTTTGTATGTCTCTGCCAATCTTTCCCCCTAGCTAATTTTTCTCCCGCTGATGAAACTGTTGTTTATATGCTATTTTATTGTATATCTCGGCCAATCTTTCCCCCCTGGCTAATTTTTCCCCCCCTGATGAAACTGTTGTTTCTATGCTATTTTATTGTACATCTCGGCCAATCTTTCCCCCCTGGCTAATTTTTCCCCCGCTGATGAAACTGTTGTTTAAATGCTTCTTTATTGTATATCTCGGCCAATCTTTCCCCCCTGGCTAATTTTTCCCCAGTGATGAAACTGCATCTTGTTTAAATGCTTCTTTATTGTATATCTCGGCCAATCTTTCCCCTCTGGCTAATTTTCCCCCCGCTGATGAAACTGTTGTTTAAATGCTATTTTTTGTATGTCTCTGCCAATCTTTCCCCCTAGCTAATTTTTCTCCCGCTGATGAAACTGTTGTTTATATGCTATTTTATTGTACATCTCGGCCAATCTTTCCCACCTGGCTAATTTTTCCCCCGCTGATGAAACTGTTGTTTAAATGCTTCTTTACTGTATATCTCGGCCAATCTTCCCCCCTGGCTAAGTTTTCCCCCGATGATGAAACTGTTGTTAAAATGCTTCTTTATTGTATATCTTGGCCAATCTTTCCCCCCTGGCTAATTTTTCCCCCGCTGATTAAACTGTTGTTTCTATGCTTTTTTATTGTACATCTCGGCCAATCTTCCCCCCCCCCTGGCTAATTTTTCCCCCGCTGATGAAACTGTTGTTTAAATTCTTCTTTATTGTATATCTCGGCCAATCTTTCCCCCTTGGCTAATTTTTCCCCCGCTGATAAAACTGTTGCTTAAATGCTATTTTATTGTATATCTCTGCCAATCTTTTCCCCTGGCTAATATTTCCCCCGCTGATGAAACTGTTGCTTAAATGCTATTTTTTTGTATATCTCGGCCAATCTTTCCCCCCTGGCTAATTTTTCCCCCCTGATGAAACTGTTGTTTCTATGCTATTTTATTGTACATTTTGGCCAATCTTTCCCCCCTGGCTAATATTTCCCCCGCTGATGAAACTGTTGCTTAAATGCTATTTTTTTGTATATCTCGGCCAATCTTTCCCCCCTGGCTAATTTTTCCCCTCGCTGATGAAACTGTTGTTTAAATGCTATTTTATTGTATATCTCGGCCAATCTTTCCCCCCTCGCTAATTTTTCCTCCCCGCTGAAGAAACTGTTGTTTAAATGCTTCTTTATTGTATATCTAGGCCAATCTTTCCCCCCTGGCTAATTTTTCCCCCCGCTGATGAAACTGTTGTTTAAATGCTATTTTTTTGTATATCTCGGCCAATCTTTCCCCCGTGGCTAATTTTTCCCCCGCTGATGAAACTGTTGCTTAATTCTATTTTATTGTATATCTCGGCCAATCTTTCCCCCTTGGCTAATTTTTCCTCCCCGCTGATGACACTGTTGTTTAAATGCTATTTTTTTGTATATCTCGGCCAATCTTTCCCCCCTGGCTAATTTTTCCCACGCTGATGAAACTGTTGTTTAAATGCTTCTTTATTGTATATCTCGGCCAATCTTTCCCCCCTAACTAATTTTTCCTCTCCGCTGATGAAACTGTTGTTTAAATGCTATTTTATTGTATATGTCGGCCAATCTTCCCCCCTGGCTAATTTCCCCCCCCCTGATGAAACTGTTGTTAAAATGCTATTTTATTGTATATCTCAGCCAATCTTTCCCCCCTGGCTAATTTTTCCCCCGCTGATGAAACTGTTGATTAAATGCTAAATAAATTAGTCAGGAGGGAAAGTTTGGCTGAGATGTATATTGAAAAAGCATATGAAGACAACAGTTCCAACAACGGGGGAAAATTAGCCAGGGGGGAAAGATTGGCCGAGATGTATATTGAAAAAGCATAAAATGACAACAGTTTCATCAGCGGGGGAAAATTTAGCCAGGGGGGAAAGATTGGCCGAGATGTATATTGAAAAAGCATATAATGACAACAGTTCCAACAACGGGGGAAAAGTTAGCCAGGGGGGTAAGATTGGACGAGATGTACACTGGGGTCCAAAAGTTTCTTTACAAATTGTTAGATATTTACGTTTTTGAAAATATTTAAACAAACCTAACTTGCCGTTATTACTTTTACAACTAATATACAGTTTATCATTAACTGTCAACTACATTCTATCATAAATTATTTTTATTGCAAATATACAATAAAATGTTTAAACCAAATGTGTCGGCATTAATTTTGCTATAAAATGATAAAAGGTAAATAAGAAACAAAATACAAGTGTAAAGAAACTTTTGGACCCCAGTGTATATTGAAAAAGCATATAATGACAACACTTTCATCAGCAGGGGAAAAATTAGCCAGGGGGGAAAGATTGGCCGAGATGTATATTGAAAAAGCATATAATGACAACACTTTCATCAGCAGGGGAAAAATTAGCCAGGGGGGAAAGATTGGCCGAGATGTATATTGAAAAAGCATATAAAGACAACAGTTCCAACAACGGGGGAAAAATTGACCAGGGGGAAAGATTGGCCTAGATGTATTTTGAAAAAGCATATAATGACAACAGTTCCAACAACGGGAGAAAAGTTAGCCAGGGGGGAAAGATTGGCCGAGATGTATATTGAAAAAGCATATAATGACAACACTTTCATCAGCGGGGGGAAAATTAGCCAGGGGGGAAAGATTGGCCGAGATGTATATTGAAAAAGCATATAAAGACAACAGTTTCAACAACGGGGGAAAAGTTAGCCAGGGGGGAAAGATTGGCCGAGATGTATATTGAAAAAGCATATAAAGACAACAGTTTCAACAACAGGGGAAAAGTTAGCCAGGGGGGAAAGATTGGCCGAGATGTATATTGAAAAAGCATATAAAGACAACAGTTTCAACAACGGGGGAAAAATAAGCCAGGGGCGGAAGATTGGCCGAGATGTATATTGAAATAGCAGAATAACAACAGTTTCATCAACAGAGGAAAAATCAGCCAGGGGAGAAAGATTGGCCGAGATGTATATTGAAAAAGCATATAATTACAACACTTTCATCAGCGGGGGAAAAATTAGCCAGGGGGGAAAGATTGGCCGAGATGTATATTGAAAAAGCGAATAATGACAACACTTTCATCAGCGGGGGAAAAATTAGCCAGGGGGGAAAGATTGGCCGAGATGTATATTAAAAAAGCATATAAAGACAACAGTTTCAACAACGGGGGAAAAGTTAGCCAGGGGGGAAAGATTGGCCGAGAAGTATATTGAAAAAGCATATAATGACAACACTTTCATCAGCGGGGGAAAAATTAGCCAGGGGGGAAAGATTGGCTGAGATGTATATTGAAAAAAGCATAAAATGACAACACTTTCATCAGCGGGGGAAAAATCAGCCAGGGGGAAAAGATTGGCCAAGATGTATATTGAAAAAGCATATAATGACAACACTTTCATCAGCGGGGGAAAAATTAGCCAGGGGGAAAGATTGGCCGAGATGTATATTGAAAAAGCATATAAAGACAACAGTTTCAACAACAGGGGAAAAGTTAGCCGGGGGGAAAGATTGGCCGAGAAGTATTTTGAAAGAGCATATAATGACAACACTTTCATCAGCGGGGGAAAAATTAGCCAGGGGGGAAAGATTGGCCGAGATGTATATTGAAAAAGCATATAAAGACAACAGTTTAAACAACGGGGTAAAAGTTAGCCAGGGGGGAAAGATTGGCCGAGATGTATATTGAAAAAGCATATAAAGACAACAGTTCCAACAACGGGGGAAAAATTGACCAGGGGGAAAGATTGGCCTAGATGTATTTTGAAAAAGCATATAATGACAACAGTTCCAACAACGGGGGAAAAGTTAGCCAGGGGGGAAAGATTGGCCGAGATGTATATTGAAAAAGCATATAATGACAACACTTTCATCAGCGGGGGGAAAATTAGCCAGGGGGGAAAGATTGGCCGAGATGTATATTGAAAAAGCATATAAAGACAACAGTTTCAACAACGGGGGAAAAGTTAGCCAGGGGGGAAAGATTGGCCGAGATGTATATTGAAAAAGCATATAAAGACAACAGTTTCAACAACAGGGGAAAAGTTAGCCAGGGGGGAAAGATTGGCCGAGATGTATATTGAAAAAGCATATAAAGACAACAGTTTCAACAACGGGGGAAAAATTAGCCAGGGGCGGAAGATTGGCCGAGATGTATATTGAAATAGCAGAATAACAACAGTTTCATCAACAGAGGAAAAATCAGCCAGGGGAGAAAGATTGGCCGAGATGTATATTGAAAAAGCATATAATGACAACACTTTCATCAGCGGGGGAAAAATTAGCCAGGGGGGAAAGATTGGCCGAGATGTATATTGAAAAAGCGAATAATGACAACACTTTCATCAGCGGGGGAAAAATTAGCCAGGGGGGAAAGATTGGCCGAGATGTATATTAAAAAAGCATATAAAGACAACAGTTTCAACAACGGGGGAAAAGTTAGCCAGGGGGGAAAGATTGGCCGAGATGTATATTAAAAAAGCATATAAAGACAACAGTTTCAACAACGGGGGAAAAGTTAGCCAGGGGGGAAAGATTGGCCGAGAAGTATATTGAAAAAGCATATAATGACAACACTTTCATCAGCGGGGGAAAAATTAGCCAGGGGGGAAAGATTGGCCGAGATGTATATTGAAAAAAGCATAAAATGACAACACTTTCATCAGCGGGGGAAAAATCAGCCAGGGGGAAAAGATTGGCCAAGATGTATATTGAAAAAGCATATAATGACAACACTTTCATCAGCGGGGGAAAAATTAGCCAGGGGGAAAGATTGGCCGAGATGTATATTGAAAAAGCATATAAAGACAACAGTTTCAACAACAGGGGAAAAGTTAGCCGGGGGGAAAGATTGGCCGAGAAGTATTTTGAAAAAGCATATAATGACAACACTTTCATCAGCGGGGGAAAAATTAGCCAGGGGGGAAAGATTGGCCGAGATGTATATTGAAAAAGCATATAAAGACAACAGTTTAAACAACGGGGTAAAAGTTAGCCAGGGGGGAAAGTTTGGCCGAGAAGTATATTGAAAAAGCATATAATGACAACACTTTCATCAGCGGGGGAAAAATTAGCCAGGGGGGAAAGATTGGCCAAGATGTATATTGAAAAAGCATATAAAGACAACAGTTTCAACAACGGGGGAAAAATTAGCCAGAGGGGAAAGATTGGCCGAGATGTATATTAAAAAAGCATATAATGACAACACTTTCATCAGCAGGGGAAAAATTAGCCAGGGGGGAAAGATTGGCCGAGATGTATATTGAAATAGCAGAATAAAAACAGTTTCATCAACAGGGGAAAAATCAGCCAGGGGGGAAAGATTGGCCGAGAGAAATAATGTTGTGTCATATTATATATAAATTCTAAACAAATGTTAGGGGGGAAAAATTTGCCCAGGGGGGGAAAAAAAGGCCCGGGCCAATCTTTCCCCGGGGGAAAAAAAGGCCTAGGCCAATCTTTCCCCGGGGAAAGATTTGCCTGGGCCTTTCTTTCCCCGGGGAAAGATTGGCCGGGGGAAAAAATAGACTGCTACACCGGTATTTTACATGGATTAAATTTATAAAAAAACCTTCTGTTGCAAAGCTGTTAATGAAAACTTTTAATGAAAATGGGTTATTATCTCCCTTTGATATGGAAACTGTGTAAATTGGCCATATTGAAAAGTTAATTTAAGTTGATAATCTGAGATTGAGATTGTGAAAATGATAGAAGCTTTTTTTTAAAAAAATATATAAACAGAATTTTGTAATGGGGTATTCTACCTTTAGCGTTTATGCCAATCTGATTAAAACCCGATCTAAAATTTCACTGCTCGCATACTCGGTAATTTAGATCTGGCCTTTCCCAAACGAAGGTCACGTTCAGGTGGCCTTTTCTCATCATAATATTAATGACGAAATTGTTATGATACGTAACTTGTTAACATCGTCTATGTCACGCAATTTGAAATGAGCCACCCAATCGCAGAATGTGAACAATACCGCTGTTAAATTTGCATGCAAACCTTGGTCTAAAAATAGAAATTACGAAATCAAAATGTGATTAATAGTGTTTTCGTCTAGATGAAAGCTACGCATTGATTGGTCGATACAAAGTTCATCTCGACGTGACCTTGCATTGACTAAGTAGAGATCCAGTACGACAATGCGAGTAGAACAGGATCTCTGTTTACGGAGATTGCATTTATGCACGAACCTTGTTGAAATCTGAATCTCTTTATATTAAAGGTAAGATTCAATGGGAAAATACTTGATCATGCGTATTATGAAAGACATTTCAAGCAGGTATGATCAAGTGGTTACAGCATTTGACCTGTAATCAATTGATGCTTTGCTCAATGTTTGTTTGAATCACTTCCAGAACCTATCTTGTTTGTTTTCCTAAACAAGAAACTTTATCCTACTAGCTCAGTTCTTGGTGAACCAGAAATAATACCAGTAAATATTATAACTTTTACTGACCTCTAAGTGACATGTTTACAACCAATGAAATGAACACATTCCAACATTTATGGATTATTTAATAATGTTAAACATTGTATGGAATATTTTCAGGAAGTAAATGAAATGTGGTCAGGATTAGGTTACTATTCACGTGGTAGAAGATTGTTTGAAGGTGCTTCTAAGGTAAACTTAATACGTAGTTAAATCTATCAGGTTGAATCTTATAAACATGGAGCAAGTATATCAGCACTGGACAATCAGTCCAGCAAAATTGAATGTTTTACTGGACCAAAATACTCTCAGTAATTTGTTAAAATATGCAGTAAATTTAAATGATTTAGCATAGAATATCCTAAATTAAATAAACAATATAACAACAAGTAACAATCAATTATTGAATATGGAAATTGGTTGCTGTTAAAAGTTGGTGGATTGTTGGACCTCTCACAATTTAAAAGTCACTTGACCAATGGTGATTTCTGCATAGAGTGGAGCGAATTAGGATAGAGGTGGAATAGTGCTGCGCCTTATTTTTTTTATACTATTTTTTAACACTTGACTTTTTTTTATGAAATGATTTCTACAATTACTACCTAACCCGGTTGGATAGCGCAGTTGGTAGTGCGCCAGGATTTGGAATCTCATGCCCGAGGGGGTGAGGGTTCGAATCCCACCTGGGGAGGTTATACCCTTCCATGAAAATTTGACATTAATGTCGATTTTCCTCCATTGATTAGATAATATGGAGAAGTTTCCAGCCTTGTGGAAGAGTAGGTGAGTACTGGTTATAGACAATGGTCCAGGAAAGCTTGGTTAGGTGCGCTGGATGCTGTAAAATGACCTAAATTGTGTTGACACGGCGTTAAATGTAGTAAAAGTAAATTAATTAACTACAGTTACTAATGTAGGTTGTAAATGAGTTAAATGGTGAGATGCCTAAAGATGCTGATAGTTTATTAAAACAGTTACCTGGTGTAGGAAGATATACTGCCGGAGCCATTTCTTCTATTGCATATAATCAGGTATGTGTCATCTAGGAGTTGTTAGGTGACAAATCAGTTTTATATATTAAAATGTATATACTTTAGCAAATCTGTTGGTAATCTTTACACATATAAACATGTGACCAGTATACAATACATGTATTACTACAAGAGTGTTTTTGAGATAGCGTATTTGTTAATTAATATAAAACCTTGTCTAACTTAAAAACAAAACAGTACAAAAGTAATGGCTTGTTTATTTGTTAATATTGTCATATATCCCCCTTTCATTGGGAGACATTGTTCTTGCCCTGTCAGCTCATATGTTACAGTGTTCTCATTTGGAAAGAACTGCCGACCTAAACAGACGGTTAGAAAGATTACAAGGCCTTTTAAAATTGGCAAATGAATAAAGAAAGAAATTGCCCCCAGACTGCCTTGGAAAGCCTATTACTTTTCTATTTGAGCATATCCAACCAATTTTTACTGAGAACACTGTGTTATTATGGTTTCTGCTCAATATCTCAAAAACTATTTGGTGTATGAGACATCAAATACCATGTGATGTTTTCTCCTAATATGTCATGGTCCCTAGGTATTGATTAGAGGCTCATAAGATCCAAGTAAAGATTGTCAGATGTGGAACATTGTACACAACCAAATATAATGTGTTGATAAATTGTGTAAAATCCAAATAAAAAGTATCTTACAAGTTACACTGATTTGATCATATGTGCATCAAACAAGTGCCTTTATTTTAATATTCAAAAAAATATAGATAACTGTAAGTTATTTCCTAAATGTAGAAAGAACATAAGACTAAAATATGCCATTCTTTAATTGAAGTTGTTATTTCTATTTACTTCTATTTCAGCAAACAGGTGTAGTAGATGGTAATGTTATTAGAGTATTATGTAGATGTAGAGTGATTGGTGCTGACAGTAATAACCAGGTTGTCATGGATACATTATGGTAGGTATTATATCACATAGATGGTAATGTTATTATGTAGATGTAGAATGATTTGTGCTGACAGTAATAACCAGGTTGTCATGGATACATTATGGTAGGTATTATATCACATAGATGGTAATGTTATTATGTAGATGTTGAATGATTGGTGCTGATAGTAATAACCAGGTTGTCATGGATACATTATGGTAGGTATTATATCACATAGATGGTAATGTTATTATGTAGATGTAGAATGATTTGTGCTGACAGTAATAACCAGGTTGTCATGGATACATTATGGTAGGTATTATATCACATAGATGGTAATGTTATTATGTAGATGTTGAATGATTGGTGCTGATAGTAATAACCAGGTTGTCATGGATACATTATGGTAGGTATTATATCACATAGACGGTAATGTAATTATGTAGATGTAGAATGATTGGTGAACTTTGGTGAAAAGCCACTTATTGAAGTTTGATGAAAAGCACTTATTGAACTTTGGTGAAAAGCCATTTATTGAACTTTGGTTCAAAGCCACGTATTGAACATTGGTTCAAAGCCACTTATTGAACTATGGCATAAAAATATCATTTTCTGAGTAATTTACCATAATAGAATAATAATATGTATGAGCAGTGTTTTAGACTGTGAACTGCGCTGGCTGAATATTAATATATATATATATTATATATACTATATATTATATTAATTAATATTAAATGTAGATATATACACTATATCATACATGTATGACATTTGTGTTTCAGGCAGTTAGCTAACACTCTTGTTGATCCTGGACAACCAGGAGATTTCAATCAAGGTTTAATGGAATTAGGGGCCACTGTGTGTACTCCTAAAACACCAGATTGTTGTCGGTGTCCATTGAAAACTAATTGTAAAGCGTACCAAAGAGTAAGTTATACTTAGATTTCATTTCTTACTTGCACATAAAACTTGTTGTCAACTATGGCATATTCTTAGTACATGTTCCTCCATTTTTAGCTTACCTGAGCACCAAGTTCTCAAGGTGAGCTATTATTTAAGGGTGTCTGTCTTGTTTTGCGATTTAGCTCATAAAGAGCTTTTAGATAAGTTGTAATCCATACAGCATAAATTATGTTGTCTGACTGATGTATGGCGTTAGTCAGCTCTTTGAGGTCACATTTTGCTCCAAGCTTTATTTAATTTTGTCAGCAGCTTCAAGTCAGTGAAACTTGGCCAAGTTTTGTCAAAACTATTTTCTTGGGAATCGAAACCCTGGTCCTCCTGATTAGAAATCTTAAATTTTTCCTCTGCTGCTACCTCAATATTTTTTTTAAATATCACATGTTAAATGATTCAGGTACAAGTTGAGAAATCAAGAACATCAGAGAAACTTATTAATAATACAAAGAACAATGGTGATATTGTTGATATTGAATGTTGTAAGTATATTTATGATTTATTGTTATTCCTGTAGTCATACATGAACTGATCAATCCTGTGTCCTTAAGTGTTTTAATCACCCTCTTTCAAAATAGCCGTTGCTGGACCCCAATTTAAGGTTAACTTACAGGATTTGATGGACTACATTTTAGGAAGAAGAGTTTAAAAAAACTGAACATATTGACGAAAGTTTGCCATTACAACAATTTATGACATAGTTGATACTTTATTCTTTTTTTTATGTCGTATGCAACACATATATAGGTCACATACAAGACGGCCAACTCTTCCTACTATAGGTTTCCTGGACACTTATCTATCACCAGTACTAACTTACCCTACTACAAGACCGACAACTCATGTATAGGGTATGACCTGCCGCAACCGGGTTTCGAAACCGCGATCTCTGAATTTGAAGTCAGACATGCTAACCACTATGCCATGGCCGCGGCTGATACTTTATTCAATCTTGAGTATGTAAGATGTGGTGATGTCTCCAGTTTATTATACCCCGGCTTCGAAGAAGAGGGGGGTATACTGTTTTACCCTTGTCCGTCCGTCCGTCCGTTACAAAATTTCCGTCGCAGTTTTCTCAGCAACTATATCATGCAGCAGCCTAATACTTTGCATATTGCTTCATCCCATAGTCCCATGTGGTGTAAAGCGATTTCATGCTCCTTGCTCATCTACTTCCTGTTTGTCGCATATTTTTAGATTTTGGCGGGGGTATCACTAGTGAGCATTAGCTCACAGATTTACTTGTTTTCTTTGTTATTGTCACTCACATTTGTTTCAATTTACTGCATGTAATTTAATAATAAGCTTGGACCATTGATGGAACAAACATACAACTAAGTGATGTACTTACATGGTTGTAGAGGCAATAGATTTATACCTTTATATCTCTATTTTGCCATTTTCTGTTCCATTTCACACAAAATTCTCCATTGCACGTGTTGGTCATACTGTCCCCAAATGCAACAAATGAAAAGCACAAGAACAAGAAGCATTCTGAATGTGTGAATTAGTTAAAAAATGAAGGTATGTTATATTCCTTTTAGTTGTTATAAAAGGACCAAAGGGAGGTAATATTTAAATAAAAAATTGACAGTTCAGATTGGAAGGTATAAAGAATATAATCTGCCAAAACTCAGATGATACCTTAAATTGGAGAATACATTTATCTTTTCCAAATTATACATCTTTATGGTATTTCAGTGACTGATAACTGTGGCTTATGTTATTTCAGTGACTGATCACTGTGGCTTATGTTTACCAGAAACAGAGGTTTATGATACAAGGTTAGTTTTTTTTCTTTTGGTAATACAAATTTTGATATTTTTTTTAGTCATATTACTTACAATGTATTGATTTATTCAAGTATGTCTTAGTTAGCTTGATAAAGCTTAGTATTTTCAATCAGTCTTTTAATTTAGTTTTTGCAGCGATATTGCCCTAAGTAATGTGCCTCTTTCACATACTTCGGTGATCCTAGTAGAATTAAAATGGAGTTACTACTAAGGCCATACCGATTACTTCCACATACCAAGTTACCCTTTAAAGCATACAAGGCTCAAACGGTTATAATGCCACTGAATGCCCCCATTTTAAATCTTCTCTTAGTGGTCCAAAACATACGGGCCTTCAAATGCTAACCATAAAAAATAAAATAAAAGTTTTATTCCCAATGTCTTGTATTTCAGTCTTGGTGTAATGAACTATCCACGTAAAGGTAAAAAGAAGCAAGCTAGAGAAGAAACTACTCTTGTATGTATTATATGTAAGAAAACAGAGAATGGAGATGAGTTTGTTATAACACAAAGACCTGAGAAAGGTAAGTTAACCTTAAAATATGTCAAAATAACTTACACACACATGTGTGACGGACTAATGTTTACCAATGGACCGTTAGTCACTGCCTTTAACTTCTAGTCTGATTCCAGGGACTAGTGAAATTAGATATAGGCTAGCAAAAATTACTTGTTATATGTAGTCAGGCTCGTTAATAATTTTGCCCATCAGTCTAAAACATAATTATTTTGACAAGTGCTTGAGCAAAGTTAAGGCGATGACTAGAGGCTGTAAGCTATCATTTGCTGACAGGTTTGAGAGGTATTGCACATAATGAGTCATGACTGAAGCAGTATAAAAAAAACCAGGAGTTCTGAATGACATTGCAGAAAGTGGTTGCAGCTATAATGATATTGAATTAACATAGCTTTCTTCACCTTCCAATAAAGCTATGATTAGTTATTGTTGAATGTCACTATTGGAAGATGTCACTCCAAACTTCATACAACAAAGTCATATTTACATATACACTGGAACCTCGCTTAAAGACCACCCCGATTCAAGGACCACCCCGCCAAAAAGACCAATTTTGAAAAGAACGGAATTTTTTGCTCTTTATTTAATGGTCTTTAACCCCGAAATTAGGACCACCCCGCTACTCCGTAATACGACCACTTCTTGCTGACAAAACTATTTAAATGCGTGCATTTTGACCCCGCTATAAAGACCACTTAAAATTCGCGAAATATTCGGCGATCGACCGGCAGTCTGACTATGGTATATGTTTTTATACGCCCGTTTTGAAAAAACGGTCGTATTATGTTATGCTGTTGTCCGTCTGTCCGTCTGTCCGTCTGTCCGTCCGTCCGTGGACAATTGCTTGTCCGGATGATAACTCAAGAAAGGATGAACCTAGGTTCCTCAAATTTTATGTGTTGATAGCCCTTGGGTGGAGGAGGTTCCCTATTGATTTTGAGACCCCAGGGTTAAAGGTCAAGGTCACTGGGACTTAAAATAGGTAAAACTTGTCCGGACAATATCTGAACCACCAATGTACCTAAGTTCACCAAATTTAATGTAAGAGTAGCCCATGTGTCAAAGATGTTCCCTATCGGTTTTTGGGCCCCTGCGTCAAAGGTCAAGGTCACAGTGGCATCATATGGGAAAAAAACTTGTCCTGACAATAACTTAACAACCAATCTACCTAGGATCACCAAATTTTATGTGAGAGAAGCCCATGTGTCAAGGATGTTCCGAATTGGTTTTGGGGCCCCTGGGTCAAAGGTCAAGGTCACAGGGACATCAAATTGAAAAACCTTGTCCGGACCATAACTCAACAACGCCTGTACCTAGGTTCACCAAATTTTATGTAAGAGAAGCCCATGTGTCAAAGATGCGCCCTACAGGTTTATGGGGCCCCAGGTTCAAAGGTCAAGGTCACAGGGGCATTATATGGAAAAACTTTGTCCGGACAATAAATGAAACACCAATGTACCTAGGTTCACCAAATTTCATGTGAGAGTAGCCCATGTGTCAAGGATATGCACTATTGATTTTGGGGCCCCTGGGTTAAAGGTCAAGGTCACAGTGGCATCAAATTGAAAAACAATGTCCGGGTAATAACTCACTAATGACTGTACCTAGGTTCACCAAATTTCATGTGAGAGTAGCCCATGTGTCAAGGATGTACCTTATCAGTTTTGGGAAAACAGGGTTAAGTTTAAATCTTAAACCAGAAGATATCAAATTACCAAGCTGTGACTTCAAATGTTCTATCAATATGTTTATAAAGTCAAAACGGCAAACAATGAAACACTTGTCCAGACAATAACTGAACCACCAATGTACCTAGGTTCTCCAAATTTTATGTGAGGGTAGCCCTTGGGTAAAGGTTATGCCCTATTGGTTTTGGGGCTCCTGGGTCAAAGGTCAAGGTCACAGAGGCATCATATTGAAAATCCTTGTTTGGACAATAACTCATCAACTACTGTACCTAGGTTCACAAAATTTTATGTGAAGGTAGCCCTTGTGTCAAGGATGTTCCCAATAGGTTTTTGGGCCCCAGACCCAAAGGTCAAGGTCACAGAGGGATCATATGGAAAAACCTTGTCCAGGCAATAACTGAACAACCAATGTACCTAGGTTCACTAAATTTGGCGTGAAAGTAGCCCATGTTCAAGGTTATGCCCTATTGGTTTTGGGGCACCTTGGTCAAAGGTCAAGGTCACAGGGGCATCATATTGAAAAACATTGTCTGGATAATTACTCAACAATGATTGTACCAAAGTTCACCAAATTTCATGTGAGAGTAGCCCATGTGTCAAGGATGTACCTTATCAGTTTTGGGAAAACAGGGTTAAGTTTAAATCTTAAACCAGAAGATATCAAATTACCAAGCTGTGACTTCAAATGTTCTATCAATATGTTTATAAAGTCAAAATGGCAAACAATGAAACACTTGTCCAGACAATAACTGAACCACCAATGTACCTTGGTTCTCCAAATTTTATGTGAGGGTAGCCCTTGGGTAAAGGTTATGCCCTATTGGTTTTGGGGCTCCTGGGTCAAAGGTCAAGGTCACAGGGGCATCATATTGAAAATCCTTGTTTGGGCAATAACTCATCAACTACTGTACCTAGATTCACAAAATTTTATGTGAGGGTAGCCCTTTTGTCAAGGATGTTCCCAATAGGTTTTTGGGCCCCAGACCCAAAGGTCAAGGTCACAGAGGCATCATATGGAAAAACCTTGTCCAGACAATAACTGAACAACCAATGTACCTAGGTTCACTAAATTTTATATGAAAGTAGCCCATGTGTCAAGGTTATGCCCTATTGGTTTTGGGGCGCCTTTGTCAAAGGTCAAGGTCACAGGGGCATCACATTGAAAAACATTGTCTGGGTAATTACTCAACAATGACTGTACCTAAGTTCACCTAATTTCATGTGACAGTAGACCATGTGTCAAGGATGTGCCTTATCAGTTTTGGGGAAAAAGGGTCAAGTATAAACCTTCAACCAGAAGATATCAAATTACCAAGCAGTGACTTCATATGTTCTATCAATATGTTTATAAAGTCAAAATGGCAAACAATGAAACTTTTGTCCAGGCAATAACTGAACCACCAATTTACCTAGGTTCATTAAAGTCTATGTGAGGGTAGCCCTTGTGTCAAGGATATGCCCTTTTGGTTTTGGGGCTCCTGGGTCAAAGTTCAAGGTCACAGAGGCATCATATTGAAAAACCTTGTTTGGACAGTAACTCAACAAGGACTGTACCTAGGTTCATAAAATTTTATGTGAATGTAGCCCTTGTGTTAAGGATGTTCCCAATAGGTTTTGGGGCCCCAGACCCAAAGGTCAAGGACACAGAGGCATCATATGGAAAAACCTTGTCCAGACAATAACTGAACAACCAATGTACCTAGGTTCACTAAATTTTTTTAGGAGAGTAGTCCATGTGTCATGGTTATGTCCTATTGGTTTTAGGGCCCCTGGGTCAAAGGTCAAGGTCACAGGGGCATCATATTGAAAAACATTGTATGTGTAGTAAATCAACAATGACTGCACTTAAGTTCACCAAATTTCATATGAGAAGCCCATGTGTCAAGGATGTTCCCTATTGATTTTGGGGCCCCTGGGTCAAGTTTAAACCATCATCCAGAAGATATCAAATTACCAAGCAGAGACTTCAAATGTTCAATCAATATGTTAACAAAGTCAAAATGGCAGACCATGGAAATAATGCTATATTTAATAAGTAAAATGAATTTAGTTCACCAAATTTTATGTGAGGGTAGCCCATGTGTTAAGGATGTTCCCAATTGGTTTTGGGTCAAAACTGGGTCAAAGATCTAGGTCACAGGGGCATCATATGGACAATCCTTGTTCGGACAATAACTAAACAATGATTGTACCTAGGTTAACCAAATTTTATGTGGATCAGCCCATTTGTCAAGATGTAATGTGTTGATAGCTCTTTGGTATTTGATGTTCTCTTTTGATTTGGAAACCCCAGGGACAAAAGTCAAGGTCACAGGGACTTAATTCATATTGAAACATTTTCCGGACAGTAACTCAATAATAATTGTACCTACATAGTAGGTTTTCCAAATCTTATTTAAGGGTAGCCTTAATGTCTAGCATATGCCCCTTTGGTTTTAGGTCCCTGTGTTAAAGTCAAAAGAAAAATCATGAGGAAAAACCTTGTCCAACAACCAACTTTACCTAAGATCACCAAATTTTATGTATCAATACTCTTTGGGTCAAGGGCGAGAACTTTTGGTTCTGAGGCCCCAGGGTCAAAGTCACTGGAAGTTTGTATGGGAAAACTTTGTGTCGGTGATAAATCAACCATGGCTGTACCTAGGTTCTCAAAATCTTTGCTTTGGATAGCCCTCCTGTTAAGAATGGGACCTATTCTGAGATCCTGGGGTCATTGGTCAAGGTCACAGGGACTTTATATGAGATAGAACACAGCATGGACTGCACACGGGCGTATAATGCCCCGCCCAGCGGAGCTCTTGTTCACACCTGTGTAGATAATACGCTGCACCCATTGTTTGAAAACAAAGGATGTCAATCTGTTAGATAACTAATAATTAAGGGGTATAAACACGCCTGTTTAACTAACAATGTGACATTTGCATAATCTAGGGGTCATTTTCCTATCCAATACAGACCATTTAAATTGAACCTATTGAAAATAATTGATAAAACAAAAAAATCTTTCGATAACGAAAGTAGACGCGTCACGTGATACAAATACATTTTTAATGTTAAATTGTTAATGTGGTACAAGTTTTAGTGTTCTGAGAATAGCAAATCCGAAATGGAAGCTCATGAGAGTAAATTCGACGGAAAGATCAAATATTTGTTGCTGGTCTAATATAAATTCCATTGTTTTTTTCCGGTCTACGGAAATAGCCGAGTGATTACGATTAGAGAGCGTCAGTACCGAATAAAGTCCGTTTTACGGTCCGGTAGGCGATATAGTTCATTTTGACCGTTCCCGTACGTGATCGCCGATGCACGCGTTATATACTGTTGAATAATAACGAAGTTGAACTCAATTATCTTTTATAAATAGTATTATTCATAATGAAATTTGAAAATCTAATGCAATGTGAAAACTGTTCTCTTGATAATGACTAATTAGTAAAAGCTTATTACACCCACTATGCTCATTACACCCAATATGCTTCCCAATGATTCTTTACGCAAGGACTCTTTATAACATGTTATAAAGGGTCCTTGTTTTAAGTTAACAAAGTATATGTCAGACAATCTTTGTACTATGAATTATGCTAGACCAATTTATCCGCTAATAAGACCACCCCGCTAATAAGACCACTTTTTAAAAGAACGGTCAGTGGTCTTATTAGAGGGGTTCCAGTGTACTATAATAAATGGTGAAAACCTTCAGGGTATAACTTGAACCATTTGTCAAGATGCTCACAAAATCTAGGATTTTTCAACGAGAAAATTTGGCTAATAGTTTGGCGAAATACAGGCAGTTGGGCAGGTGGTTGGTCGGGCTTCTGGTGTCGTTACATTGTAACAATTGCATTACAGTTTTCAATTAAGCATATATTTCTGCCATTTATTGTCAGATCTTTATGAAACTTCATATAATGATAACATACCATGTGACGAACAGAATTAGAAAGTAACCACAACTCTACCTGGCTTTATTATGGATTATTTCCCTTTGTATTTTTTGTGTTAAAGTTTTTAAATCTGGCTTTAATGTGGTTTTCATATTACATTTCTTGTTAAGTAGTAAAATAATTAAAAAATCACATGATTTTGCAATAACCAAGATGGTCTTAATTTCGGAACTTAAGTGTACATAATATATATTTATTTGATTTATTTGACCATTGCAGGATTATTAGCAGGTCTATGGGAGTTTCCAAGTGAATCTTTTGACAAGGATAATACAAGAGATGTTGATTGTTTTACTTTACTTCGTAACCATGGTATCAAAATTACGTCACAATTTATGAGAGGGAGTTGTGGGGAGGTATGTATTTTAGTTGTTGTATGATAAGCACAGGGTAAGAAAAATATGCATTCGGAACAACCTTAGCTATCATCTACAAAGATATACCTCAGAAATCAGGCGTAGTAGGAATACAACCAGATTATAAGGTCCGGCGATTAACTCCCTGGCAAGTAGTTCTACTATTGTTTATACATAGACATGTAAAGTCAATACTATCTAACAATTTGTATGTTATTTTACTAATTAGCTACTAAACAACATTCAGAAGTCTTAATCATAGAAAATGATCATGAATTATCTACATATACAATAAAACACGACCACCTGTCATTTTCATGTTCAGCTCTTAATAATATACATTGTTACTCGCTTTATCATGCCACTCGTGAAAATATGTTTTCTGAGCTCACTCGGTGAATTATAAATCGATCTTACACCGATTTCAACGAATTTCCTCAATTTTTTTTTTCAAAGGAAGTTATTCAAGCATAATTTAAAATTGGTTATTTTACTTGTTTCCTTTGTCATGCTAAAGCACCCATTATTTAATTCTGACACATCAAAGCTCCTATGTTTTATTTTACAATAAAATGTAGACATCAGCACCGTACATCTTAAACATTAATCATCTACAATGTGTGTTATATTTCAGATTGTTCATATATTTTCCCACATACATCAGACGTACATTGTAGAATTGATCACAGTAAACCAGTCTGACATTCATTTAGAAAACCAGTCTAAATATAAATGGGTTACTAAGCAACAGTTTTATGAAGCTGCTGTTTCTACTGCCATGAAGAAGGTAAAATAATTTGAATATTTCAGTGATGATAAATTAACATTTAAAACTTTGAAAGCAATAGTGACATTGATATGCAAGCGCATAATTAGTCTAACTATATGTAAATAAAGTAAGATGTCCCATCCAACTGGGATTATGTTGAAGTGCTCAGTAGCCAGTTTCTTGGAAAATGTCATTGCTACCTAGCCCTATGTCCACTGGTAACCTTTTTGCACCTAAAGTAATACTAATGTGATAACCATTTATAGGTATTGGGGGGGGGGAGCAAGTGCTAGCTAGCAATATGCTTTGGAAACTGACTATAGTATACTTGATTTCTAAAGCAGTTTTCGTAGTTCATTGCCTCAAACAATGTAATTAATCTATTTTGATAGTACTACAATATATCTGTATTTTCTTAACATGTGTAAGAAAGGACGCTATCGTAAACGTTAGAGTATGTGACACCATTTAACACATATCAAGGGTGCTACCTTAATGTTTATTAGGATATGATTATACAACATATATATTTCAGATTTTTGAAATTTGACTTGTAACAGGCTAAAGTATAGTTCTTATTTTTATAGGTCTTCAAGCAGTATGAGTCATCAATGAACTGTAACAAAAAGGTAAAATGATTACATTATGGATATATATTTATGACCCCTGAGACACTTGGCAAATGACTAGCAGACAAAAGGCTTTCAGAAGAAAAATGTCTACAAAACTGCCACTAGGGGAGGGTTACACAATATAGTTCATAGCCTATCATACAATGTATATTGATGGTTCAGCATTAGCCTAGCCTTGCTACATGTAAATAAGCCCCCCGGCTAGCTCAGTTGGTAGCACGCAAGTTTACTGATGGAGGGGTCATGAGTTCAATTTCCGGGTGGGGCCTACTTTCATGAAGCTTGGTCATGAAATTATTTCTACGACCATTCTCCCTCCTACCAATGATTTTTAATAACGTAGGGCAGTTGTCAGTCACTGAGGAAAGTATGCTCTTAGTAGTTGGTTAACAGCTAAATCCAGAGGAGTGAGTAGGTTGACTGACCTCCGTTATATGACCTGTACAATGTGTTGCTACTGCATTAAACCCAACAAAATAAACAAGAAAACAATGTAAATAATGAATGTAGACTCGTATTATAGCATCTTTGATATAGTTGATATAATCCCACTCTGTGTGTAGGCTAATGTACTACTGCTTGTATGTTTGCTATAAACATGACCGATTCTAATTAAAAAAAACCCAATGATTAAGGGGTGAAACATCGTAACAAATGTACTATAGGCCCTGTTATTTTCCAAGGGTAATTGTATTTGCCAGGAGCCAATATGACTGTCCTTAAGAAAATTTCAGGGCCTATTTCAAATCACTTATTTAATGACAATTATATTAAATAGCTACTTAACAGACCAGTTTTTAATATTGCATATGAATACAATACAGACTTATAACTTTGTAGTCTCATACGTAACCCAGGGCTCGAATTTAACAAAAATTTGGACTTGCAAATTTTTGCGAGTTTATTTTAATATGACAACTCCCAAAATGAAAAAAAACATATTATTCTCCAAATTTTAATAGCATGCTTAGTAACTACTAGTATATGCAATATAAAAGCAACTTAGTACTATACTTAACTAAAGATAGAACAAGTGTATTATTGTGAGATAGGCAAAAAGTATCAAACATGTTTTACTGTGAATCTTGAACCATATTATACTATGGATCTATCTGACCAATGTTTTGAGCTTCATTAGTAAGGACAGTAATTTTCTTTCGGTGATTCGGCACGATATGACCTTTTTGTGTTGGTGCGCCGTAAAACCCAAACAAACAAACAAACATCTTTCGGTGATTTCAACTCGCAAAATATTTGCGAGTTAAAATACAAGTTATCACTTGCATTTTGTGAGTATGCAAGCTAAAATTCGAGCCCTGGATAACTGTAATATTAGTATCTGAAGAGAAGAATTAATTGTAAATTGTGTTCGAACTAGTTAAAACAAATTGGCTATCATTTTTTGTGATAATCATTTCTGATGTTGACCCTGTTTCATTTACCAATCAGAGAGCAGATATTTGTTAATGGACCGAAGCCAGTAAGTGTTATTGGACCGAGGCTGACAAGTGTTATCGGCCCTACAACAGATTTCAGCCCTGTTTAAGTTTTACTAAATAGGTTTTGCAGTATTGTGCAGTGAATTTGCCATTTTACAAGGCAAATAGCACATAAATATTTAACCATCTATGTTTCTATATTTCAGGTTAGTAAACATACAAAGTTAAAACCCAAAACTGATGATAACCAGAAATCTATACAAGAGTTCTTCAAACCAAAGGCAAAGAAATAAATCTTGTTTTGAAATTATGTTTTTATGAATGTTAATATGAAATGCATGGTAGCTAGAAATAAAATACATGTATCATGATAAATTTAGTTTTAGAGTTTTGTTTGGATGAAATGTGTTCATGTTTTGTCGTTTTATTTTAAGAAGCTGCCCGCTAGCTCAGTTGGTAGTGCACAAGTCTTCTGATCTAGGGGCCATTGGTTAGATTCCTAGGCAAGGTATTGTTTCCTGGAGCTTGGTCATGAAATGATTTCTATGACCAATCTCTCTCTTACCACTGATTCTAAATCATGTAGGGCAATTGTCAATAACTGATGGACCTATGCCTTGAGTATTAAACTGACAAACTGAAAAATACAGAGATCAGCCTTTCCAGGAACGGTGAGTAGGTTGACTGGCCTCCATTAACAATGTATTTTGAGAAGCTGGAAGTGGATGGGTAGGTGAATACTGGTTATAGACAAAGCTCCAGGAAAGCAAGAGAAAGTGCCCTGGTTGTTGTAAATGATTTTGTTTACACGACATTTAACCCAATAAAATGTAGATATCATTGTATGAGACATAGAGAATATGTATTGTCTGGCTGGACATGACCACAGTGGGAAACTAGGAAATATTACAATCAAATTTGTCCCATACATGGCTAAAATATGGCGTTTCTCCTTAGATCTAGTTTGAAATGATCTTAACTCTCCAAAAGAGTCTATTTCCAAGAGAAATGTACCAAGACCAGAAGTGAAGATTATTTCAACACCCCATAAAATGAAATATTCTGGCAGAATTTTGGTTAAAAATTAGCAATGGCCACCTTAATTAGCATATTATGCAAAATATGCAAATATATTGGATGAAATGGTGACAACAGGATTCTCAAACAACAAGATTTGAAGATATATTAATTGCAAAAAAACAATAAGGACATGTAGCAATGCTTGGTTCTCCTTAAATATTGCCTCATACTGCAATACATGTACAGTGGCCATTTTTGACGCCATTTTGAAAATTACCATAACCAAATGATGTTCAATACATTTTTATTTTACTATCGTATCTATATAACAATCATGATCTTGTTATGGACATTTTGGTGTATGAACAATCATTTCTGGACACGTATTTCAAAATTTAGTATTATTGTCCTCCATCTTGGACGCCATCTTGAATCCTGGGAAATGCTCAAGGGTTACAAGGTGACACCCATCGATTTTCTTATCTACTACATCCCAGCATTCAAAAACATGAAAAACATTTTCTATGCTATTTAAATCTAGGTTCGGTCATGATTATGCCGCACTAAAATCTGATATTATCAAATCCACATGGACTCAAAATGAAGCTATACTGTTTATCTTTGAAGTGAATTATACTGGTGTTTTCTTTTCTCTGTTTTTTCCTACTTGCTATCAATGTCCTCTTTAAATTCCAAGTCAAAATTCTTTTTTGAGGATGAACTGATTCACATTTACTTATGATGTAAGAAACAATCACCTGAGCTAGATCCAAAGTTAGTATTCCCTTGTTTAGAACGGGTTTCAGAACAACCTGGTTGTATTTCTAAACATCTATATGATAAGAGTGGAGCAAATTCAAGCAAGGTATCCAGTACTATGACAGGACTGATGCTTTCCTGCAGTAGTTTAATACTATTAATCTGTCATCTCAGTATAGTTTTACTTTTCTTACTAAAGGAATTGGTTTAATATTTATTATAATTAGCAGGATTTTTTGGGCGGACGGTTAGGCGTCCGGTGTCATTCCTAATTGTGTTCAAGTTTTTCTTTACCATATATTTCTGCCATTTATTGTCATATATTTATGAAACTTCATACAATGATAACATACCATGTGATGAACAGAATTAGAAAGTAACCACAACTCTACCTGCCTTTATTATGGATTATTTCCCTTTGTAATTTTTGCGTTAAAGTTTTTAAATCCGGCTTCCACATTACATCTCTTGTTATTATTAATAAAACTATTAGTAAAATCAAAATTGTCCAGCTGAAGCCAAGCAAGTCCTAACATCATTCTAGGTTCTTATACAAATGTTGGTCTGTTTTATATGCCATGTCATGAGCATTACCTATCAGTAATTAATTGCCGTCATCAGTCAGTTGGCCAGCTGTTCTAGACTAATCCTTACCAAATACCAATACATTTTGTACTTGCATTCCCATATTCCATATACCTGTTCAGCCGACTTCACAATCTTGTATGACAATCTGTAATCATAGAAATCACATTCAGGCAGGTGATCCCTCACTGTGCCCTATACACCTAGTTGGAGTGGAACAACTGGAGGTGAATTTCTTGCTTAAGAAAGTTACCATTGCCCCTGGTGGGCTTAAAAATTGGAATTCTCCGGATCCATAAGGGATTTCCAAAATGTATCTGTCTATTAGTGTATTTCTTGACTGTATGTCATTTTTAAGTCGCATGAAACAATTTTTCTTGGTGCTTAACATAGATTTAATGGTTATGTACTTTTTATCATCAATATGTTGCATTATTCTGCAAAATGTGTATAATGTGGTTGTGGTTCAAAGGTTTGGACCCCCACTAGAAAAAGTTCTGACTCCCCCCCCCCAGAAAAAAATCTTTGATCCGCCCCTGATTAATTCTACAATAAAATAAACACAAAATAAAAATTTTCATCATCACTAACTTTTTGTCAGTGACTTATTTTATTTCAGTAGTAATGTATTTTGAAACTGAAAGTCAAAACAACAAAACTATATAATATATACAATCACAAGAAGCTTGTTGACAAAAGAGAAAAAAATAAACATATGACAAAAACACTAACAATATAATTATAGAATTATAAATATATCTATAAGAAAATTAATATTCATATTTAGAAATGACGGGGGAACTTTTTAGATCTATTATTTGTACTAGTGTACAATGTAGCAGTACATTTTTTTATTGGCCAAACTACCAAAATGGCCTGGGCCTTCTAATAGCAAATAAGAACAGTATAATCAAATGGCAAAATGGCAAGGGTTAGAAAAATTGGCCGAGGTACACACAGAAAAAGCATAAAAGAGCAGTTTTAAAGATGGGGGAAAATGTTGCCAGGGGAGGGGGATCATTGACTGAGATACAAATGTACACAATAGTATAGAAAGAGCAGTTTTAAAGACGGGGGGGGGGGGGGGGTTGGCCATGCATGAAAGTGGGAAAATCCATTATACATGAAACCAAGAAAAGTTTAATAGATAGGGACAAAGCGTGCCATGTACTGAAAAAAAAGACAGACTTTTCCTTAAATCAGGTCTGCAGGATAAACTGACAAACAAAACTTAAGTGAGGATACTAACTTTCTTATATACTAACTTTCTTACTACATGTAAGTTCTTTCAGTTACAACATAAAAACTATATAAAAATCCAGTAGTAGCTGTGTTACATAAAAATAAATCAAAATAACTAATATAACCTAATGACTTGTTAATGATTAAACTAGCTTGTCCTCTAAACAAAAGGTGCCATAAATATGAAGCCAAGGTCTATATTATAATCTGATAGCAAATTGAAACTGAAAGGTGAACATAAATCCAGGAAAAAACAACCATAAACAGTGTCTTCCAAAAGTAATTGGACAAAAAATGTCCTGATACAACAATAGAACATGTAAGATGAAAAATTACAACAATAATTACAAATCAAAGGTGGGGGCCAGAAAAGTCCCTAACCATCACAGACACTATGTATCTTATCATAGCATCACTGGATAACTGGTACCATGCTGGCCCCTATTTGATTTTACAGAAAGTCTATAATTTTACATCATTTTAAACACAAGAAATATAGTATGTTTTTATGTTAGCATTCTCTGCCCAGAGTCTAGTAGGATTCTCGATACTAGCTAGATCGAGAATCTTGATAACCCTCGAGGTACGAGAAGGAAAAATATCACGTTTTTATCATGGATGCTGTTGAATACATGATAAGACTTGAAGCCTATCCAAGTGTAGAAAAATATTAGTAAAGAGTTGTTGTTTTTTAAACTGAACCTTTATTTGTCTGAACACTAACATAGAAATATAAATGAGAAGTGATAGCTATACAGAATGAATACATCTAGCACCCATTGTTATGACAAGAGTATACAACAATAGACATAATGATAATATAAACATGTATCTATATCTACACTGACCTTTAAACATCCTTGGACAAAATTCTGGTTTGAGGATAGACCTATTCATATTTACGCTTGACAAAAACTAAGGATGACCAGTGCAATTTCAAAATCAACATGAATTAGTTTAAAGGTACTAGTTCACAGATTTGGTTTAGACTTTTCTATATTTTCAAAATACTGTTCAGTGTCTGTAATTGTGTGAAAAATTAATTCTTAATATTTCAGGACAAACTGTCCCATAGATTTCAAGAAATATACAACAAAAGTCACAAAAATGCACTAAAAGTGTCTATACCGTGACATACAGAGTAGATTTTTACTTCTTGAAACACCGTCATTTATAGTTGTTTGTCAATTTGCACTAAAATTGTCATTATCAAATCACTAATTTCTTGCTTAAAAATGTTTCCAACCAATTTTGATAGTTTCAGAGAAAGTTCATGTTTAAGTTGAAATCTGTGAATGAGTACCTTTTATAACATATGATTTTAACTACATGTATTACTACATTTTACTTGTCCAAGAACTTTTGAAGGGAACTGCATGTAGTACCTTTACAATATTAGTACAGAATTAAGTCTAGTAGGACTGTAGTAAAATGATTATAAAATCATCATTCTAGTCTACGGTATATTATATGAAAGTGTGAAAGCATGACTCCCTCAGTGACGAAGACAAAGCCCAACATGTAGCACTTACAGTTACAGACAAAACCTAATCCCATGGATACATTAAATCTTAATATATTTGGTAAAATTCTTTTGATGTTTTGACATTTCCAGTCTTAGTTGCCATTTTAATAATTCAATTTAGTTAATACAAACCTTACTGTAGCACCCATAGTGTATTTTTATAGAACTATGAGTAAGGTGAAACATGGCAGACCTATAAATACCATGGATCTCAATAGAATGAAAAAATATATATCTTACATTTGGAACATCATGAGAGTTAATTTACTGTTAAAAGGACTAGTCATGTAGGGGGTCTAAAAGACATTAAGAGATAACTTGCATTTAGGGAAGATAAGGGAATAAGAGTGGGTTAATAAGTTAAGTACAGAATACACTAGGACAGTATTAAAGTTATTCTATAGTTAGTTGTCAAATAGACCTACTGACCAATCGCATTGAAGTCAGACAAATAAATTCTCCACTAGTTTTCCCCCTACAGTAGATGTTGTAGATGAATTCATATACATTTGATAATCAGTAGAACTTTCATTTGCCGAGCAATGTAAGCTTACATGTTAATATATGGATCTAGAGATATGTCATACATAATTATATTTTTTCTCCAATTTGAAATTTGTTCAAAAATACATTTAATGCCCCTTGTTTAAGCTTCCAGTATATAGATTTATAGTTTCTGTCGTTTTGAGGTCACTTACTTCAAAAAAAGTTTCCATATAATTTAGATAGTTTCAGAAAAAGTTTATATTTAAGTTGAAATCTGTGAACCACCATACCATCTTGACACAAGATTAAAAATCCTGCACGCAGCCTATCGAGCCACAGACCTAGTTTGCAGAAGATCTGAGTACAAAGAGATTGGGTTTTAAACTTTCTTATGATTGCAGTAACCTATACAGAACCTTATCTCAAAAAGATATCCTACTGACCACAGAAGTACAGATTGCCAGTTTAGCGCAAAACAGAAGTAACTAACTCTTTTCTTATATTGAGTTGCGACCGCTTTGCACTAAACCCGTGGGAGGCATCATAGAAACTCTTTTAATAATAAATGGTTCACAAGGTTCTTTTAAAGTCAAACAGTTTCAGCTTCAAATACCTTTTCTACTTGGGATATATTAAATCCAAACACATATATAATGAACACAGTTTATAGCAAGTTTATATCACAGACGTTAAAAAAAATGAACAAAACAAATAGCTTGATACATTTTCCAAGCATTACATTATATACAACAACTATGAGAAGAAAGAAAAAAACGTCATACATGTACATGAACATTACAATAGTAAATAACAAATACTTTTTCACTTGGAAATAGTTCAAAATTTTTCGAAGCACAATGTTAGTTAAATTTTTGAAATGATTATCTATGTACAAACTATAATACAAAATAACATGATATAATAAAGTATACTACAATAATATCATTATATATACAATAGATTTATAGAGAAAACAAACTATAATACATGATACTAGACAAAACATTGAACTCTAATGATATGTACAAAATATAAACATGAGTTTTACATACCGTTATACATACATACATGCCTCACATGTATTCATTATATGCTTTCCAGTGGATTACCAGAATTTATCAGTGAAATAAAAATTGATATTCCACTGTTTTGAAACAGTGAAAATAATTTTTTTAATTTTCACTGGAATTGATGTGCCATTTTAAAGGCATATCAGACTTAAGCCATAAATAACACCAATTTAAAGCAAGTAATGAGCAGAAAATTTGTTTATCTCGATGTAAGATCAGTTTATTTCACTCACGAGCTAAGGATATTATATTTTCACCAGCGGATACATCATTTGTAAAAATATTGCATCCTTAGCTCACTCGTGATATAAACAAATATCCTATATATTCCTTAAATATCCTATTATATACATACAGGCTACATAATGAAATAGAAAGCTGTAATAAATGAGTTTTCATGAGAGAAATACAGTACAACCTCTCTTGAATAACACCCACTGGGAGAGACTTAAGTGAGATACGTTTCAGAGGTAGTTGCTCTGCAGAAGTTAAAGTCAATTAAATTTACGCCTATGGAAAATATCAAAAGCTGTTGTTGTGCTGAGGATTAGTTCCGTAGAGGGCGGCTCAGCTGAGGTTACACACACACACACACACCACATTTTTGTCATTAAACTTTCTTTTAACTAATATCATGTTTTCACAAATAAAGGTTTATATACTATGTAAATTCATATTGATAGTACAAAGTTGCAAAAATAGCATAAAAATAGAATTTTGAGATTAATTCAAACATCTTTTTCATAATAATATCATTCATAAATCTTACATCAGTTAAAGCATGAGATAATTCATTAATATTTGTTATTCTAATTAAAAGGAGTCACAATTTGATGCAATGAACTCACGTACACACAGTTTCATTTAAAAAGAACTAATACCAATAATATAAATAACTAGTATAGCTTGTTTTTTTTCCAAAATGTCAAAACATGAATAATTTTTCACAGAGACTTTCTCCCCCATCAATCCTGACATTCCTATAGGGTGTTTAAAAATCAAGTAGAACAGACTAATAGCTTGGCTTTTTAATGTCAGCTTGCTGAGGCAATGTCCCATTCATATTAATATCGGAGAAGGTAATTCAGTCACAGTGAAATTGGTCAATCTTTGACATTTCAGCGCTCAACACTCAAAGTCGCCCGATTTCCCCATACAACCTTTATTTGGGTTTAGACAACTTCTAACTGCTGGTAAACATTATATTCTGGCAAGTAAAGCATATAGCTGCTTGTCCAAAGTCGAGCCCTGCACATAAAAAAAACGGTCAATAACATAAAACAACTAGTGACATAAACTAAGAGAAACATACATCATTTATACCATGAGATCAAGATTGACAACATTTTAAATATATATAATACACAAACATCATAATGACTGAAAACATTGATTAATCAAAGAGCTAATAGTGCCGATGGACAATAAATTAACGCAAGATGATATAACAAATGGATGCGATACAATGAAATTTTACCTTATATAAGCCGGCTTTGATACACTTTAATTGCACAAACAGGATATCGTCTGCTTGTTAACGTGAAATGCGTTAAACTATATTAATTGAAGTAGTAATTATCCCTTGAATTGTGCACGCATAGCCTAATGTAATCGTCCGCTACAAATTTTAATGAGGGTTTGCTTCAGTCCGCTACTAAACATGGGAAAAACCCATGTAAAAAGGCTAAACCTACATTATATGATAATAAGTTTTTTATCAAACCTGATCTTAGCTTTAACAAAAATCTCAAAAGTAATCTGACTGAAATAATACCTATTTCATATCAGTATTCACTCAAATCTAGTTATTTTTTCATGAAAACCAGACCCTGGATTTATAAAAAATCTCAATTTAAGAATACACTCATACTGATATAATACCATATTCCTCTCTGTCATGTTTTCATTCAAACCTACATTTTATTTTCATTAGTTTTTGAAACGGAAACAACCAGTGGTATAGTTTTAATTGAATCATACCATATAAGTTTAGATAATTGACTTGAGACAGATGAATGCATTATACACTTTCAGTATCAACGCTGTTTTCAATTTATGCAGCCTATATCTAAATCACATTTTCTTTTGTTTCAAGCTAATTTTCACAAGCTTTACCACTATACCATAACAAAAAAAAAATTCACAATGACCTCCTCACAACCATACATAAGCATGACACAAGTTTATTTACTGATGAAATAATGTAGCTATACACTTCAGGCCACAGAAAATTAATTGTTAGATTCTCTTAGGAGTTTTACTTTTAAGCCATTCAAGACTTTTATCAGACCATGCATTAAAGATGCATTAGTCACTTACAAGATCCTTACTGATGGGTTGACCTTTTGGCAGAGCAGTTGAGTTTCTTGCCTACCACTTGGGAGAACTACATCAGGGGGTGGGGCTTTGGAAGGGTCACCTTAAAGGGGATGACAACTTAACAATTAATCTTAATGGCCTTATCTCTAATCATTCAACAAAACAGAACTGAAATAAAATATAAAAAAATAAATAAAGCTGGACCATATAAACAATCATCGTTGGCAACCACAGTACTTTCTTCCTTACACTACATAAGTACCGTTGGCAATTTGATTAGCTAAATCTTGTTTTCATGAATATGCATGAGGCAGGGGAGATTAATCTTCTTCCAATGAAATCGCATGTCACAATTAAATACTCTTCAACAATAATGACGTCATACTAAGATTTTCATACTTTTCGTAAAAAGCAACGCACATGTTTATTTCTTCAAAATGGTCGCGTAATTTCATTGGCTTTTTTTCTGCAGTTGTTTCCTGGCGGGACCAATGAAACTGCCCCATTAATTATTCATGATTAAGAGATTTTCCTGACCAAATGGCCCACGGTACATAACGCAGCATAGCAGAGTAATGTATCGTGGGATGACCGACAATGATAAAAAATTAGATTCTATTTAAACAAAAACGAAGATTATTATGTATCAACAAGAACTGCCATTTTCCAAGTCATAAATAACAATTTTATCACTATAGAGATCTTTCATAGTCTAGGCTAACTGCAAAAACTCAATTTTAATGTTAATATACCAATATACAGCTTATTTCTTTCCAAGAACATATCTTACCTTGGTACGTCTCAAAAGCAGAGTTAACTTCACAATACAAAATAACAAAAAAATGAGGCTTGCAAAATAATCATAATTCTATGCCTACTTTCTGCATCTAACATTACTGGGTACTCCAAATCTTAAGTAAAACCTTCTCAAGAAACCAATGAAAATGACCCTGTCCACAAAAGTATAACAAATAACTGATTAAAATATTCTTGCTATAAAAAAAAAATAATAATTGATTTTATTTATGTACTTATAAAATAGATAGCAAGTTAAGCAAATTGTTTAAAATAACTGAAGGCCAATTTACTTTTTTTAAATGGATTCATTGGCATACTCCTGTGATAGACTCAATATTTAGTTAGCACAGTAGAGCCACTTACTTTTGATTCAAGGTTCACTATGTTGCTTCAAGAAAAGTTTCTACTTATTTACAAGTATACATAAATAGATAAGAGATGAGTACATGCACCCGTAAGTCTTATACAATTAATCTAACACACAATAGAGCTATGTAACAAAAGAGAATGATCATAACAGATATACACTCACATTGATACATTTTTACAGCACATTTTTTATACAAATATAGCATTACACCCTATCTATATACATTTAAATATTTAAATCTAAACCAAAACATATTAATAATTACTATACATTAATATTACAAGCGTTACTATACAGAAGCTGGTTGATAAACTAAACACAAGTTTTTGAGCAGAATGATGTAGAAATTAAATAATATAACTATATACAACAGCAAGGTATAATTAATCACTGAAAGGTTCAAAGGTCAAATTTTGTCCAATCATTATGGTGGGTCCAACGATTTGCTCTTTTGTTCTTGCAGTGATGATTTCCTTTGCTGAATTTTTTCAGCTGAATTAGGATGCAGTCTGTCTGGAGAAAGTGCCCGTCGGAGTAGTGGAGAACTTTGATCTACTTTATGCTTAGAAAAAGAATGTCTTTTCACAACAGCTTGACTTGGATTAGTATTTAAATGTGATGGTATTGTCTTCTGAGACTGGTTTGATGAGCCCACTTGATGTCCCTGAGTAAAAGCTAATGGACTCGGGGATCGTGTAGGGGACACAGGCATCGGGGAAGGAGAGGGTGTCCGTGCTAAAGGAGATAGAGGAATGTTATGGACAGATTTACGTCTGCACGGCGATTTTAAACTTTGCGTTCTCTTATGTTTAAGTCCAGTAAGAGAACTAGGTCGACCGTAACTTGACTGTGAGTGAGAATGATTCGCTGGAGAATTCTGTGAACTAGAGCTAGGTGAACTACTATTAGATGAGGTCTGACCACCAGATTCCGGAGACCAAGTAAGTGATAGAGGCGAAGATTGTATTCCACCTTTAAAAGTCACAGATGATGTATCGCCAAATGACCAGGATTTACTGAATGGACTTGCTCTATATGTACTGTTTGGTGTGAGAGGTGAACTATGTCCAACAAGTTGACAGGGTACATGTCCTTGTTGCTCAGCACGTTTAGTACTCAACCTTCGGAACAATGAGCGACTCTTCTTCTTCTCGCCACTTCTTTCTTTACCCGTTTTCTTCTTAGATCTTCTAGCCATTTTACCTGGATTATTACCTTTCTTTTTAGCACCTACAACATAATCAAAACATAGATAGTGAAATAATATTCACAAAAAAATACATGACATAATCAAGTATACATACAATAATCTTTACATTCCTCTCCATCATACTCTCCATGAAATTTTGAGATGAAAAACAACGTACAAATATCAAAGCACAAATCAAACCTGTTACAATCAATGTGAATCACTGATGGTATGTCATGCTACCAGTAATATATATGAAACCTTCAGGCCAAATGATTTTAGAGAAATAACCATAACAACATTTTACTATGTAAATTTTAGTTAGAGGACCTTAAATTAATGCTACAAGAATGCCAAATATAGTAGCTCTAGTCCATTTGGTTTTAGACAAGGAAACTTTTCAACACTTCCTTATCTAAAACAGTTTGCTCAAGAGCAGGATTAAAATTGACCCTAAAGTCATAATTTGAGCAAACTTTGTAGAAAACCGTAATATGATACCAAATGCTAAATATCAATGCTGAAAGGTTTTTGACTAGAAGATGTTTTAAAAAATGAAGCATAGTCGAACAGATGCCAGTCAGGCAAGGTACTATAGCTCTCCTAGGTACAAGAGAGCTTAAAAGAACTCAATTTCTTGTATCATAAATACTGAACTTCAGGATCAGTCCTCAAAATATTCACCAATGCCAGTAAGTTTTAAGATAAAAAAAAATATTTCAAACAATTCTAATTACCTGTTTGAATTGAAGAATTTTCTATAGGTATAGATCTAATACGTATTTCACCTTTTCCTTTCATTATTAACTGTACAACTTGTGTATGTAATAAACTATGTATTGGTTCCTCGTTCACATGTGTAATAAGATCACCTTGTCTTAAGCCAGCCTCAAATGCTGGACTGTGATCTTCTACAGCCTGAGAAATAAAAATATTATTAATAAACATCAAGCATCAAGGTATTGAAAACAGATGCTATAATGAAAAGAAGGCAGGTTTGTCATTGGTCAACAGCCCCACCTAGTGAGTAAGGCATTGCAAGACAATATATGCCTTAAAAGTTTGGAGACAAAGAAAATTTAATGAATTTCATTGATTGTTTTTTAGTAGAACCATTATTATTAATATATTTAAAATGGTTGGTGATAAAATAAGAACACATTTCTTGAATGCATCACATTCATAAGACTCAGCATCTGATATCCAAAAGCCTCCAAAATCAAGTTCAATGTAATTATTTTCTATTTTCTAGATTTTAAGCTACTTTGGTAGTCTCAACTACATATAGTACCATAACAATAAAAATAAGCAAATCTAAAAAGCATTTCAAAATAAATGGTAATCAATTTTTTTTATTAAACTTATGTAGTAGGCTTACAAAGTGAAAAAGTCTCCAAACTTTTGGTGGGCACCATATTATAGCATTATTATCAATCATGTCATTGTCACATGTTATAAAATGTCCTCTAAAGTCCTTGGATAAAATCCAGTTCTTATACAATACAAAACAGTATATTTTATTGATGATTATGTTATTTTGTACAAAGTATAATCCCGACCTTCAGATTATTAGTGGCAATGACTGACCCAAATGTTAAACAAGAAATGTAATGTTGAAACCACATTAAAGCCGGATTTAAAAACTTTAACACAAAAATTACAAAGGGAAATAATCCATAATAAGGGCTGATAGAGTTGTTGTTACTTTCTAATAGACCTAATCCGGAATTCAAATTTATGGGTTTTTCCGTCCGTGCACAGGCGGTACAAACAAAGTTATGTACACATTATTGATAAACAGCACGAACTATGGATTAAATCCTACTGTTCTTTTTTCACATGTTTTCATTGTAACAGTGAAAGTTTGTTTGTACCGGAGAGGAAAACCCAAATATTTGAATTCGGGATATAGTCTATTCTGTTCATCACATGGTATGTTATCATTGTATGAAGTTTCATAAAGACCTGACAATAAATGGCAGAAATATATGGTAAAGAAAAACTTTAACGCAATTGTTAAAGACACCGGACGGAGGCCCGACCCACCCACCTGTGTTTTGCCAAACTATTAGCCAAATTTGTTGTTGAAAAATCGGACTAACAAAAACCTACCACAACTATATGATGAAGTGTGTATGTATTAGTATTTCCTAGATAGACTCTGATAGCACGTAATGTGAAACCATATCCTCTGGCACCTTTCTTTATCAAAATTGGAGGTTTAAGACTTTTAGCCAATGGTGACATTTCTCTGGATGGGGAACCATCCCTTGAACTAGTACTGGAACCAGGAGATTCCATTGGTTGATTGGTAAAATCTTCTGAAACAAAACAAAGTGTTATAAGTCAATTACTTTTCATAACGCCAGCACAAAAGGGCAATTTCCCTTTCCTAGTATTAAGTAGGAGCAAAAAGTCATCCATTCCCCAGGGCTTATTTCTCTCCCTTCCATAAATACTTGTTAAATTATTGTATTAACTACAGTACCACATTGTTGTTTTGACAAATCTTTCCCCTCCTAGCCCAAGTTCTTCCTGTTGATAGAACTGTATTAATAATTATGCTACTTATTTGTATATTTTGGCCAATCCCCCCCCCCCGCCTGCCCCCGAAAAATAAACAATTGGCTGAGACTAACAATTAGTACTGTAAAAGAAACATGATTTCAATAAATATTTATTGGGAGAAAGGTCTAGGCCTATGTTTACCTGGGTTATACACATATGTATGAAAAGGGTAACTGTTATCTGCCACGACAGAGAAGTTAAACCAAAATTCCTCAATTTAAGACAAACTAACTAATTTACAGAATACCTAGGCAATGTCAGGCTGTAATTAATGTCCATGGACACAATATACAGTACCCACCAAAAGTAATTTAATACAATTCCTGAATTTATATGATTATTTTGGCAAAATCATTATTTTCGATATATTTAAGTATGCTTTGCGATAAAATGAAAAGTTTCTTATAAGATTCAGCATCTAACATCCTAAATCCTCCAAAACCATGTTTATTGTAATTATTTTCCATGATATACATTTATGCTATTTTCTAGTCTCAGTTATAATTATAATGATAAGCAAAAATAGGGCAAAATTACAATGCAATTTTAAATAAACAGTTACAAAATTTTAGATAGAAGCAATTTAGTAGGCCTACAAAGTGAAAATGTCTCCAAACTTTTGGTGGGTACTGTACATGTAAGATATTCAAACTTATCCAATGTAGCCTTTACAAAAATATCTGCTATAACAAATTTCTACAATTTAAGAATTTTCAAGTTATATACAGTAAATGTACAATTAAAGTGGCCTGCAATCAGTGGTCACCTACGTTTAGCGCAAGTTGACCTTTCCCTATGAAATAAGTACCCTTAGCACAATCATATGTGAGTTGCTTTGTGGATCAACTATTAAGCCAAATTTAACAAATTTCAAGATGTTTAAAACACAAAGTAAATTGATAAGCCTGATATCATTCTGAATCACGGCTATCATAATTATGAAGGTCTATGCCTTGACATTGTACTGTTGACAGAAAACATCAAATTTTTGTTTCTCAAAATAATCTAATCAAGACATTTAACTGAAAGGGTAATGTGTTCATCTCCTGTACGCAGCCATTCCAGCTCTTTCCCTTTACTAGCAGCTAAATGCAGGTTATACTTAAAAATAATGTACAGTTGTCTATATTTTGTTGTAGAATAAAACATACGTACAAGCTTTGATGAACCAAAGTTAAATAACAAGTGCTTTAGTAAAAGTTGATTAATTAAAGCATCATAATGAGGGCCTGAGTTTAGTCCATGACAAAATGTAGACAACTGTATGTTATTCTAAAACTACCAGTAATATAGAAAATAAATAATTTGACCATTAGGTTTTATAAATAAATGGGTAAATTATTACAGCTGTGTATGTTTCAATATTATGATATAGAGTGTGGTCAAGTTAAAGGTAGAGTGAAAACACACAGTGCCTATGTTAGAGAATATATTTATGTATACAGTATAAGCTCCCTCAATGGCCACCTCTCCACAACAGCCACCTTTAGATAATGGCCATTTCAAATTGCCTGTATGCATTTTTCAACAGTTATGAACCCCTCAATAACAGTCACCTCTTTACTCCGTCACCTGCCACTTAATCATATCCCAACGATAGGTATAAACCTCCGAAACAGACAGTAAAATTTTGAATACACTATGTACGAGGGTTGTCCCAGAAAAAGTGGGACTTTTTTAATTACTTGCAAATGCGACGTCTGATCAATACAAACATTACACAGTATGTATTTTTTAACATTTTAACACTGTTTCGCATACATTTTATATCAAAACAATGTTTTTTGTACGTAATATTACATGAATACGCATGCGCGGTAGAGGTCGGCGGCGCACACCATTTTTTAACATGACCAACATTCGTATGAGCCATATATGACCAGGTTATTGCAAAAATAACGGAATAGAAAATACATCTGCATGTGACGCATGAAACGGCGCGTAAATGTTGATGTTTTTATGTAGTTGACGTCATAAATATCGACGTTGTTACTAAATATTCGATAGCAACTACTTTTAAAATGGCGACGTCGGCGAAATCTGCGGCGCAAAAAGCCGTCATAAAATACTGTGTCGAGAGAGGAATGACACCGACACAAACAAAAAAAGAAATGGAATCTATAGAATGCTTAAAGCGTGCGTCTCGCACACTTGTATCTAAGTGGCACAAACATTTTTCTGAAGGGTCAGAGCTTACATTGGCAGAAAATAGGGGACGACCCAAGAAGTGTAAGGTCGAAGATGCTGAAAAATTGAAAAGAGTTCGTGAACTTTCAGAAAAGACAGGAATGAGTAAGTCGGCTATTCAGCACTTAGTTGTGGAAAATGTACAGATGAGTCGTGTGTGTGCGAGCTGGGTGCCTCGACTTTTGACTGAAGATGAGATGAAAAAACATGTTTTAGCTTCGAAAAACTTTTTAAATAGACACTTACGGGTCAACATTAAGTTAAAAAATAATGACGTTACGTTATCGTGCGCCGGCACACACACACTAGTAAGCTACTATTCTGCATATCTTTGTTAAGTTTGGAGATACACACTTCAAACTTTACCACTGAGTAGCAAACACTTCATTTTATAATGTGTTAAATTTATATTAATGTACGCTAATTATTTTAAGAATTACAAACGTTATCCCACTTTTTCTGGGACAACCCTCGTACATGGACAACGTGTCATCGCCAATAACTGTTTAACAATATATAAACAGTATATAACTTAATACAAACATGATAGGGATAAGAGACTTTGTACATCAAAATCATTATCTTGATTAGCAACTATCTAAATAAATGTATAGTAGCTCCAACCATTTATGTCATTCCTAAAGCACTTAATTTTAGGAAGAAGAATTTGTAGCAAAGAAAGCATATTGAAAGCATATTCAGTAAAAGCAGTAGCAATAGAGCTTTGCTAAGAAAACTAAAACAGAAATTGTCAAGATTTACAAGAAATGAAGATACAAAAAAAACATAGTAAGCTATTAATATTTATATAAAAGCAGAGAGTATGGGTTCGATTCTCACCAGGGGCGGTTATACCCTTTCATGAAAATTTGACAATTATGTCAATTTTCATCCATTTATTAGGTATATGGAGAAATAGCCTACCTTGTGGAAGGGTAGGTGAGTACTGGTTACAGACAAGGTTCCAAGAAAGCTAGTTTAGGTAAGCTGGCCATGGTAAAATAAAATAAATTGTGTTGACGTAGCACTAAACCCAGTATAAAAAAGCAGAAAGAAAATCTGAAAAAAAATCAATGTTTACCAGGAGCTTGGATTAGCAGAGTTAAAGCATTAGCTGAGACAGATTTCTGCATTAATTTTAGATCACTTTTCTTCTCCCTCATTTCATCAACTGGTGATAATTCTACAATGATATTAATGAATATAGATTATGGATGTCTCTTGGAATTAAACAGTGTCACAATGAGTGTTACATACATCGGAGAAAAATAAGGTTGTGTAAATTTAGTCATACTTACGCACCGTCATTTGTAAGCCAACCTCAACCCCAGGGGCATAGCAAACCCCTAGTAAAACATTTTGTGGGCCTTCAGATGGTAAAAATCCCTGGCGAAACCCTGCCCTGAGGGGACGTGGTAAGTACCCTACCATAAGAGATGTTATAGCCAATGTATATTTTAATAATAAGCAAATTAGTATTTACTTTAGTCCAATATATGTGCAAGATCACAGGTAACTCTTTTATCTCTGGGAAAAACTTGGCTAAAACCTCTACCAGCCACTATAAAACACACATAGTATCGGACTATAACAGAAGTTATAGTCCTCACCATTTTTTGGTTCTTACTTATTTCCCCCCGCAGTCACATAGGCAGTGTGAGGTAAGCTGGAAGGTAGAAGTATGGCCCTTTTCCCAAGCTATACCCAGCACTGTGCTTGGGGTGGGAAGATTCAGGTTACAAATGACTAGAGCATAAAGTTGGTAACAAAAGCAACAGAAAGTCAGACATTTTGATACAGAACATCCAAAGTGTATAACAATGTATAAGTAATGGTAAATTTTATTCAACTGTCAGTGGCGCATACATTAATTCCCTTGATTTAAATACTTGACTATCGATAGAAGAGAAATACTGTATTTAGTATTTAAATCAAGAGGGGATAATATAGGCCCCACCGACAGTTGAATAAAATTTACCAAAACAATTATGTTGTATGTTATGGTTAATGCTCTCATCATGACTTAATAAGTACCTGAGCTAGACTTACATTTACTGAACCAACTGTCTACTTTCTATACATTAACAACCATCATCAATAACTGTGTTTACATTCATGACAATTTATCAGTGAGAGGTTACAGTGATTTCAAATCAGTGACCAAAACCACTCAAATACAAGAGATGGATTTTTCTAGTTGGGTATTTTTTGGGGGAAGATGTGTGGTGTTATAAGTTGCTTTTCAACAAGTTTTCAGTTATATGGTGGCAGTCAGATGTTTATCTCAGTGTCCCTTCCAAGCACATTCATTTGCCAGTGGCTGACAACCACGTAATTGATACTGAGACAGGTTAAAGAACAACCAAAGAAAATATTTGATGACCAAACTTCACTAAGATTTGTAGCTCTTGCCAAGGAATCAAATTACCAACCCTCTGGACTTGTGGTCAGGAGTGCTATCAACTGTGGTCAGGTAAGCTATCAACTGAGTTAACGGTGCAGGCAGGTGATAAAAGTATATGAACATACCACAAGTTGTTGGTTTATCGTCATCAGAGGACACAGCAACTCTAGGAATTGTGGGATGTGGTATATTTATAGAAGATCGAACAGTTTTCTTGGTTACTATAGGTGAAGAGTCACTCTCATTCTGTGAGGAATCTGAAGCTGATGTAGACATTCCTTGTACACTGATACTAGATCTTGGTGTGCTGAAAATATGAGAATAACAAGCAAATAGAAATTATTCCAAAGATTTATACAGATAAATACATTTTGAAACAAGTAAATCTGTGAGCTAATGCTCACTAGTGATACCCCCGCAAAAATCTAAAAATATGCGACAAACAGGCAGTAGATGAGCAAGGAGCATGAAATCGCTTTACACCACATGGGACTATGGGATGAAGCAATATGCAAAGTATTAGGCTGCTGCATGTTATAGTTGCTGAGAAAACTGCGACGGAAATTTTGTAACGGACGGACGGACGGACGCACGAACGCACACACGGACAAGGGTAAAACAGTATACCCCCCTCTTCTTCGAAGTGGGGGTATAATAAGTTTCATGTACATGTATTTAGAAAACTATATGTCATAATTTGTCTCATAATAGCTTTTTCTTTCATGCTTTGCTGTGAATTGCCGTGTTATTTTATGAAAAATTATGATGAAAATATAAAATCATATACTTTCATTGCAGTAAAAAATGACATCATCTTAAAAGATGAATTGTCATCTCAGAGGAAACATGACGTCATGTTATACTAGTGTAAAAATATCTAACAATGCCCTTTATTTTAGAGTTTGACCTTTCGCCAACATAGGTTTATATACATAACTTTTGAAAAATTGTGACTCTAGAGGCGGGACCAATTTTGACCCCAGGGGCAGAATTTGAACAATCATTGCCCAGGTGAGCTAAAAACACAAAAAAGTGAATGTACCAACCTTTCAGCACTACTGAATACTTCAGCTTCTTCATCTAGTTTACCAGCAGTAACAATATCAGGTTTGTCTGTTTTACTATCAGTGGTATCAGAGAGGGCACGATGTCTTGTATCAGTTGATGAATTATTTAAATATGATTGTAATTCTAATGAATTTTCTGAACTTGTAGACTGATTTGAGTCTTTTCTCTCTAAAGCTTGCTTCTCTAACAGTCTGGTTCTCATTTCATCAGCGCTAGAATGTCTTCTACGATCACGATGATCATTCCCATAATCCTGAAAATACAATTTTCTGTCATGAGAATTCTATCTAAAATTATCAAGTTCTCCTATCCACGGACGTACAGCAGAACCTGTTGGATATGGCCAGGATATGAGTTTTAGCATCCCTGTACCTGTCAGATATTGCTGAAATACAGGTTTTGACGTCTCTGTACCAGTCGGATATGGCGGTAATATGATTTTTTGGCGTACGGTAAACAAGTATGGCTGATGGTTTCGCAATCGCTTACAAATCAAACCATCTACCAAATTATAAGAATTGCCTTTAAAGCTGATTTTAATATGTTTTAATATACTGAGTGAGATATGTGCGATCACATATGTTTATATGCATTTGTACACAGTATGTTTACATTGCTAAAATGTTTTCTATCAAGTGTGTCAATTAGTTGGCAATTCATACAATACAATAGTAATTTTCAAGGTGTGAAGTATGTTTCTTATTTGACATTTGTCAGTCACTGACGAAAGTAGGTGCTGAGTAGTTGGTAAACAGCTAAATCTGAGTAGTTGGTAAACAGCTATATCTAGAGATTTAGCCTTTCCAGGAACAGTGAGTAGGTTGACTGACTGCCGTTACAATGTGTTGCTCAACTGTCATTTCAAGTTTAAACTAAATTTTAATCAATCAAAAAAATATCATACAAACATAAGACATATTAAACTCCAGTCAGCCAGTTGTATTCAAATTAATCATCTCAATGCAGTAATTTTACATTAAATACCAAAATTCCCACAATTTGTCATTTTCTTATTTTATGTAATTGTGAATTATCATCAATATTTTTGCCAGCCAGAAGCCAGGAAATCATCATTGAACATTTCAATGAAAATACTGGTCAGGAACTAGATGTTTAGATCACTGTGTGTTGACTGTATAATAATTCTCCAGGCTAATTATACAGACAGATTATGTCAGTAAATTACTGTGAAATCTAATAAAATACCAGAACATTTGACAAAGAGGTCGTAATTATACAGACATTTTCTATCCTGGGATTGTCAGAGAAAATCCTATTATATGGTGTTCAAAGCAACAATTAGCTAAGTTTAGCAATGCATAATTGCCATGGAAAGTTTATCTAAAATCACCATAGCAACACTATGTTAAACTCAGCATAATTCTTTCTCTTATAAACCAATAGTTTTCTCCCTGCAGCCTTGTCAATGTCAGACTGCTAGAGGAGATGAACTTATCTAATTATCCTTCATACAAGGAACTAATCTATGACACAAATGACAGTACAAGTGAAATATCACAGTTTTTATGTGAGGTTTCTCCATGTTTAGCAGTGAACTGTAGCAAATCCTCATTTTAATTCTCTGCAGACGATAACACTAGGGTGTGCATGTGTAAATGAAGGGATAATTACTGCTTCAATTAATGTAGTCAACAGTGCACAAAAAGCAGACGATATGCTGTTAGTGCAACTGAGAAATATCTAATTCAGCTACTGTAATGGAAAGTTCCCTTGTATTGCTTCCGTTTGTTGTATAACTCCACGTTAATATACTGAATCAGAACCCCATGACATACAGCGCTATTATTTAGCTCTTTGATTATCAACTCTAATCTCTGTAACAAGGTTTTATATCAAGAATTTCTTCATGTTTTCAAATCAACATTACAATATTCAAAACATTTAACAATGGGTCAGAGCAAAACTAGTCTAACCACATATAAATAAAGAAGCATGTAGACTAGTATTGCACTGATTCACCAATTTGGTTCAAGGACAATAACTGAAACCTATATTAACTGACCTAACCTCTTCATGATTCTTAATCTTTTTTATATTTCAAATCATGAGAAAAAAGTTCAACATTTTTCAGTAAATGAACTTGAATATATCTTTTTTACCTTTATGATGTTAACCCTTAAGCTTCGTTAGATGCGAAAGACGCTTGATTTTATTATAGACTTGATAAGACGTGAGACCTAGATTTGACCATAGAAGTGTTTTAATGCACATGTAATGCCTCAGTCCCATAAAACCGTGGCTCGTTGCGGACCCGCATGTGCAGATAGCCGTATGGAGCCGTTGCTAAAAGATATGCAAGTTAAATCCATACTCAGCCACAATTGTGTTCACGATTTGACGTTGAAACTGATAGGTCTATCCATGGCTCATCTTACGGACCCTGGTAAAAATGTAACAGTCCGTATGGTAACGCAATAGTTTGTACGAGTCCTTGTGGAGCTTGATTGCACGACACCTGTAAAGTGCCCTCACAGATATTTTTATGTTTATGGGACTGTAGCATTAGATATGAACAAACTCAATTTGAAGCGTTTTGTTATCCAGATTTTTTATGACTGTAAAAAGTGTTGTTTTTTATAATAAATTGAAAGTTTCATCTTTTAACAATTAAAGAAACAAATAAAAATTATGGTAAATATTTGAACTTAAGCTGTAATTTGTATCCAAATCACTCAGGTATCACACATTCAGTCATGTTAAATCTGTTAAATCTTCAACAAAGCAAGACTGGATTTAATTGCATTGTTACATGGTCTTCTTAGTCTTTAGAGAAAAATGAATAAAGTAGTCAATAGGTTAACAAATTTCAAATCAAACGAAATCCGACATTTTCTCCTGAATTTCATCCATTTAAATCTGAAATTTGTTTCCCTTGTTATGCTAAAATGACTAAATTTTCCAGGAAAACAATTACTGCAGCAATTATGTCTTGTAAGCAGGGAGTTTATGCGTGTAATCTTGGGTAAATATGTCAAATGATTATTTCAAAATAAACAAAAACCTACCTTGGTCAAATAACCCAGTTTCCATATATGGTAAAAGATGCCCAAATTAAGTCACATGGGTTTCCCACGGTGTTTATATAGGTAGAGATATATAACAGTGCAATAGGTTTATTTCATGTATTATAAGATTAGGTACTGTAGTATATTTGGAAGCAGGAACGGGTTAAATTATAGTGTTATAAGTGATCTTTTATAAGTATGTTTTTACATCAACTTGGGGCAAGAGCTGTATAACATATATTGTACCAGTAGTACAACCCTTACCAAGTCTTGGAATTTATCCGGTAAACTGTGGAACGAGTCCACTTTAATGGCTCTCAGTCCTGTGATTTTTAGAATGCGAGTGGTCCGACGACCCACCAACTTTTTACGGCCACCATGTTTCTAATTCAATAAAAATCATATAATTAATCAGAAATTTAACAAATGAATAAAAAAACATCATAATAATTCATTAAATACTGTTTACTTTAAATTTTGTGTGTGTGTGTATAATAATTGATGATATATAATGATAATCATTAAAATGGCCACATGTTGTAACAAATCAAAGAGCATGTACTAACAAATCAAAGGTTTTAGGGTCCACTAAACTTTCATTGGATCCAGTAACAAGAGCAGTCCACAGACAGTGCGCTCAACTATGTGAGGTATTCGAGTAAGCGAAAGCAACAACCAATCAAAATTCATGCTTGAGTTATGCAACTTGATATTTGACCTCCAATGATAACCCCTTACATATCGCGGGTTTAGTGCAAAATGGTTGTAAATCACTCTTTCCTTATATTGAGTTACGACCGTTTTGCACTGAATCCGCGATATGTGTAAAGTTTCAAGTGAATCCCTTTAATAGTTTCTAAGACATAAAAAAGTTGCAACTAAAAACTTAACCAAGAAATGTTATGCCGACGCCACCGCGGATGCACAACTGAGTAGGATAGCCCCACTTTTCTCCAAATAGTCAAGCTAAAAACTTCCATTTTGCTAGATTGAATGCCCCATGCTAGTGAAAGATTGTCATGAAGACTGGTAACTTACCTCATGTAACTCTTCAATTCTAGAATAAACTTTACTAAATCTAGGTGACATAGAGTTAAAACTATGAAATAATTGATCGTCTGTATCATCGACGTCCGTATCCTCTGTTTCTAGTTCATGATTATATCTGTCTGCACGAGCTGTAATATAATATAAATACATATACATTATATACTGTAGTTTGATGAACAAAGCATACTACACACATTAGAAGCCAAGAATATCGCACAGCACTAGGACTGACCATACTGTCTGGTTTTCTCAAATATTCAGTTTTCTCAATGTGACATTTTTTCTGGAACAACAATTTTGGGCAGTTTTCTCAACTTCCGCCAGCGAGCAAAATTCTCAGCTTCTACCGTAAATACAGTACTCTTCAAAAATTCTTAATTTTATCTGGCTGCACTAGCTGTAAAATAATATTATACATGACTGTATACATGTACATGTATATACATTATTATACACTAATATCATCATATAACTAAGTTTCATTTATGTACAACAAACTTATACAGTTTGTCCCAAAACATGGGTCGATAGCGCAGTTGGTAGCGCACCGGGATTTGGAATCTCGTGCTCGAGGGGGTGCGGGTTTGAATCCCACCCGGGGAGGTTATACCCTTCCATTAAATTTGACAATATTGTCAATTTTCCTCCATTGATTAGATAATATAGAGAAGTTTCCTGCCTTGTGGAAGGGTAGGTGAGTACTGGTTATAGACAATGGTCCAGGAAAGCCAGGTTAGGTGCACTGGACGCCGTAAAATGACCTAAATTGTGTTGACACAGCGCTAAATCTAGTAAAAAAAACTTTAAGAATTTCAGTTACAATGTGATACATAAATCAGTATAAGTTTGCTCAGTGTTACTATCATGCGTAAGAAGGCAGCATGTTTGCTGATAATTAGTAGGTCAATAATTTCTATATGTACAGAAATCTATTAGACTTCATAATTTTAGTTTGAACTTCCAAAAAATTGTCAAGAATTGCTTGCAATTCGGATTTATCTACCTTAACTTTGCACTTACAAACTAAAATTTTAAAACGGGTTGCTGTTAATTTTATTGTATAGTTTATAATCAATTAAGTTTTTTAATTACTTTGTAAAATAATATTATATTTAACGAAATCAATCAGAATTCACAAGATGAATAAGTTTTTGCAACACATTTGTGCTATGCTTTAATCATGGAAATGCTTAAAGTAGAAAAACAGATCTGTGTCAAAAGCTGTTTCCATAGCAACCAGCAGTTTTTGACATTAACAGAGTAAAATATCTGATGCACTGATTGGCTGAAACATAATGTTGATTAGGTAATACATGCATAGATAACAATGTTGAATGGAGTTTAATGACCATTCCATTCATCAAGCACTGTCTGTTTTTTTGAAACCTGTAAAAATACATGCAAAATTTATCATAAAATTATCAATGTATTAAAAACACTTTTTGTATTGCATTGTCTGAACATTACGGCATGAGTTAAATATAGCTTTATGTTTTACATATTTCTGTTTCTCCAAAGGCATTAGTGGACAAAGATACAATTTACCAACTACATGTACTCAAGTCATTTGATTATTTTCAATTGTGAAAAACACTTACATGTTGACCCAAACATAGTATACAAAAGAGAATATTTGTTGTTAAATTAGATCAATCAAAATATTTTTTTCATAGACTTTAGCCCTAAATAATAAGTATCAGATTTGAAGCACATGTATACATACTTATCCACACTTGAATTTCATTATGCCAGTTAAACTGGTTAGACTTTTTTGTTGATAGTTTGTGATTATAACTAAAGACTTGCGAGCAAAAAATCATCAAAACGTCTAGAAACTAAACGGACTTGCAAGTGATTAATCTAAGTTGAAAGAACTTGTTTCACAATCTAGCTAAAATAAATTAGTATAAACTTAACTACAGTGTATAAAAAAACCACATACAATAATGAAACAATAAATGTATAAACATACTATCAAAGTAGGATGTGTCCTCGTCATCTTCTAAATCAGGTACAAACTCCGCCTTCTGTCTTAGAAGGCCCTCCCAGTCTAAACCATCAAAATACATGTGATCTTTGACCTCCTGTGCCCCTCCAGCACCAAGACGATTCAGTGGATTATGTAATAGTAATTGTGTTATGAGATCCTTAGCATCATCCCTTACTTGCCATTCTTCTTCCTGGGGCCACTCTATCTCCTCTGTAAGTAGAAATATCAGAGTAGAAATATCAGTATGCTTTCAATTAGGTAAGAATGTAATTGATACAATTTGTTTAATGTTTATTAACTACTTTTTTGCTTGTTGAAAGCAGTTAAAATATTCAGACATTTCAAGTATCCATCAGTAAACTAAAGCAAGGATTATTGGCTATGGCAATTTTATACTAATTAAATAAATTAATAATGTATCTAAACATGGACTCAATGTTTCAGTTACATGCATTGTCTAAAAAAAATGTTCAATGTTTGCTACAGTCAGTTGTGTGCTGGTTTCAAGTTGTTTCAAAGTAGTGTAATTTACCTGTAAGCAAATAGCACCAAGGTTTAGTCTAATCATGCCTGTAATTTAGCACCACAGACATTCAATTGGCAATTTGTGATTAGTTGCTACAAATAAGACTGAGTGTATTAATGTATAATAAGATTATGTCGCTGTTTGTGTCTGGTAATTTCTTCAGTGATGAATTAGCCGTTTTATTAGTTACAATAGAATTTACCTTAAAGGCTTACACCATGTGAAACACACATAGATGATAGTAGATTACATAGAGTTGGAGTTAGTTTGGATAAAAAAGGTTATAAATGTCAGTTCAACAACCTAAGCTACAATTTACTCATTTTCTATCGCTCCTGCTCTTTTTTTAAAGAAATTGTTACTTTGAAACATGAACTCTCTCATGTGACCTGTCATATTTTTGCCTCTCTGTCCTTTTCAAAGTTCTAGAATAATCACAACTTTACTGGCCCTTTACCTCCATATTAATGCTTTTTTTACGTCGTATTTAACACATATTGAGGTTATATATACGATGGCCAGCTCTTTTTACTATAGGTTTCCTGGACACTTTTCTATCACCAGTACTAACTTACCCTACCACAAGGCCGACAACTCATGTATAGGGTATGACCTGCCGCGACCAGGTTTCGAACCCGCAATCTCCGGATTAGAAGTCAGACATGCTAACCACTACGGCACGGCCGCAGCTCCATATTAATGCAGGTGAAAACTAAGTCACATGACTTAATCACATGTTGTTATATCGGACATACAAAAATTAGAAACCATTTTGATCATAATTCAGTTTTAACAAGGAAGCCAATTAAAACAAAACAAAATAAATCAACATTGCAGGTGACAAAATGAACAGCCTGAAAATACTAAGAGTTTTGATGTAGAAAAAATAACTTACCATTTATAACTTGTGAGAAGAGTTCTTCAGGTGAGTCTCCAAAGAATGGAGGACAACCAACGAGGAATTCATATAATATAATACCCATTGACCACCAATCTACTGGCTTACCTGTAATAAAATATATAATCAATCATGTAAAGCACTATCACACATAAATCTGTTTAAATGAATTTAAATTTCAATACCAGCATAAGAAATTAACCAAATGTAGTTGTTCAGAACTGAATAATTTTTATTTTGGCGATAAAAAATATTTACAATAAAGCAGTACATATAAATAAACCTTATGCCAATACAGACAAATAATCTAATTCTGCTTTATAACATGAGTAGTACTTTAACCTCTTCAATGCTATCATTTTGGTATTTCATTTTTTTTTCTCATTATTTTCGGTGAAAATACCAGTATTTCTACATGATATCTTTATTATAACAACTTAAAATATCAAGAATTATACTTTAAGATATAAGTTGTTAATTGCTCATGCATGGTAGGGCCAAGTTACAGCACTTTTTAAGCATTCTTCATAGCTACAGTTTGAAAAAAATTAAATTTATAAGTATTTTAAGCATTTCTCAAGGTAGACCTAAAATTCAATCACTATATCAGGTCTGTGAAACCCTTGTTGAAATGAGAGAAATAAGTAACACTCACCGTAACCTTTTCTAAGTATTACTTCAGGAGCCACATATTCAGGTGTACCACATACTTGTTTATCTGTAAACTGTTTACTATCCTTATCCATTGAACCTTCATATAGATTAGTAGTTAAACTCATAAGACCTATTTTGGATAAACCAAAATCTGTCAGTTTTATATGTCCAGTAGCAGTAATCAACAAATTGTCTGGTTTTAGATCACGATGAACTATTCCATAACTATGGAGGTACTCCAATGCTAGAACTGTTTCAGCAAAGTACAACCTAGCGAGATCAAATGGCAATGGACCCGAATTCTTCAGCAAAGTAGCACAGTCCCCACCTTCCACGTATTCCATGACCATACAGAGATGTCGTTTGGTCTCAAAACTGCACCACATACTAACAACAAATGGATTGTCAGCAAATGTAAGTACATCACGTTCAGTGAAAACCTGTTCTGTTTGATTGCGTAATATTAGATTCTGTTTACATATCTTTTTCATGGCAAATCTTTGTTTTGTTTCCTTGTGTCGCACCAAATATACAGCACTAAAATTATAAATTTAGCAAGATATTAATACGTTACAAACTCTACATTACTATGTCATTAAAATATTATTACATTACAAGCTCTACAATACTATGACATTAAAATAGTATTACATTACAAGCTTTACATTACTATGTCATTAAAATATTATTACATTACAAGCTCTACAATACAATGTCATTAAAATATTATTACATTACAAGCTCTACAATACTATGTCATTAAAATATTATTACATTACAAGCTCTACAATACTATGTCATTAAAATATTATTACATAACAAGCTCTACAATACAATGTCATTAAACAAAATATTATTACAGAACAAGCTCTACAATACAATGTCATTAAACAAAATATTATTACATAACAAGCTCTACAATACTATGTCATTGAACAAAATATTATTACATAACAAGCTCTACAATACTATGTCATTAAACAAAACATTATTACATTACAAGCTCTACAATACTATGTCATTAAACAAAATATTATTACATTACAAGCTCTACAATACTATGGCATTAAACAAAATATTATTACATTACAAGCTCTTCAATACTACATGTATGTCATTAAACAATATTATTACATAACAAAGTTACAAACTTTTAAGTACATGGTTATAAATCATAAGTTCAAAATTTTCAAAAGCTTGATTTTCATAATTTCCCATTTAATATAAATGCCTGATATAATCTGATTTGAGTATATAACTCAAAGTTTAAGTAGAAATACCTGAGGCAGGGTATTTACATGTACCTCAAAGTTTCTTTGAGGACATAAAAACCAAAATTATTCATCATTCAGTTAGTGATATAAGAGGACGAAATTTCATCAAATGCTGGAAGTTTCAGGAAACAAGACCTTATCAAAAATCAAAATTTTTAATCCAACTTTTTATAACTCATAAAGGAAAACCATCATTTTCAGAAAAGAAATTGGTAAAAAAACAACTTACGCATAAGCTCCATTACTAATAAGTTTGATAGTTTCAAAATCATCTTCACAAGGTGTAAAATCTCTTCTTCTACCATCTAGACTTTCTTCAACATCAGATAATACTAATGATGCATCTTTTAAACTTTCATCAACAGCAGCACTCTCTTTATTCTCCAGTTCTAATTCTATAGTGATAAAATAATACATTCATACTGACAGTTTCTTTAAAATCATTGTAATTGTCAAATATTCAACAAAAAGATAGGGCCTTTCAGATACCAGGATCAAACACAAATAAATGGATTGTACAGGTAATGCACCTGTCATTTGCAAATGCAACATCAAAGCAAGGAATAGAGAGAAATTTGAATTGAGAAAGCCTGATGCAAAATTCCCACCCCGTGGGGACATTTAAATGGTAAAATTTCCAGTAAATACCCCCGCCCTGCGAAGACTTTAATGCCAATGCCCTTTTTCAATGACTGCAAATATTATTACTAGGCACCAGTCTTACATATAAAACACTAGACCTTCATGTATAGAAATCCAATCAAATTTAATCAACACTAAAAATTACTTTATTTACAGAAATGAGTATAGTTGGAGGAAATTAATGCCAGACATATGATTAATATATTATACACTTTGGTAATTACACTACATTTATTTATTAGTAATAATGATAACAATAATAATAATAACAACGACTTTATTTAATGTGGATAACATATTTGGCTAAAACCAATTTTCAATACGGTCCACAAAACTAATCTATGTATAATTGTATGCAATGGATACTTAAACTGTTTTTTGTGTTGGGTCAATATTCACAAGCTGTAATTGCAAAGCAAGCAATTAATGAAAATCTATGATCTAAATGATTGTCAACGGAAGCAACAAGTATAAGCTCTAATAAAATGGTTGATAGACAATTTATAGAATAGAATTCCATTATAATAGAACTATCAACCTTGTGTAAAACTACTTTAGTAATTACTTGTTTAATAACAAGCAACCATTAGTTCATAATTTCACATATTTGTAATGTGCCAAGAGAAACAAAATAAACTGTAGTCTATATAGAGTTGTTTATTCAATATGAACCATTCTACTGCAGTACCATAACATATCTAGAATATTTATACAGGCAATTATCAATAATATACTGTACTTGCTAATCACTAGCTAAGTCACTGATAACAGACCTAATCCGGAATTCAAATTTATGGGTTTTTCCGTCCGTGCACAGGCGGTACAAACAAAGTTTTCTACACATTATTGATAAACAGCATGAACTATGGATTAAATCCTTTTGTTCTTTTTACACATGTTTTCATTGTAACAGTGAAAGTTTGTTTGTACCGGAGGGGAAAACCCAAATATTTGAATTCCGGATATAGTCTATTAGTCCATCCTTATTTATGAGTTTATCCGTAGAGACAGCATTTTGAGCTCATGTTTATCATATTCGAGTTTATTTTCTCAACATAACAATACCACTATGCTTACATTAGACATACAGCATGTAAAGTTTTAAAGCATGTTAAGTTTTAAAGCTGCTAATCCACAGAATTCCAAATTCCATTAAATTCCATCATTTCTTTTACATGTATTCAGTATTGTACAGAACAAATTTTTGTATACAAAATCTGTACATGTAGAGTAATTATAGAATGTATTACCTTCAAGTGGATCTCTATTTAATCCTAATTTACTTATAATATATCTAGGTATATCTTTAATTGATTGTTTAGCCTTGCCTTCAGCTGCTTCCAGTAATTGATAAAATTCTTCAGGATCAAATTCCTAAAATAAAGAAATAAACACAAAATTATATAATATGGCTGTATCAACGGTCATACATGTATGAAAACGATGGTCATACAACCATGACAACGAGTCATAATGATACATCTTCCTATTTATAATTCTTGGTAACTCTAGCTGCAATGACTCGATTCATCATTAGTCTATTGCAAGGAGATCTGATTCATTTCACTTTAGGACCAGTGACTTTTTATTCAATACTTTCCCCCAAACACATCTGTTTAAGTAATAACTATAGAATTTGAATACTGGATAAATGCATAAACCCCCAACCACTAAGTAGAAATACACAGGAAGTGAATACTTAACAAATATAAAACAAGAAACAATGCCATGCAGCACATATGTCATCTAGGTAAAATTTAACAGCTAAATGAAAATAATGCAGACACAAGTATAGGCACTTGAAAATTATCAAACACAAACCATTAATGAAATGATCATGGGATTGACATTACAAATCTAATTTGGTAAAAATTAGGCCAATGGGGACAGGAATTGTATTCTAAACTATGGGTGGGGACAGGGTGTCGAATTTAATGTATTCTAAATTTTACGCCAAAGGGGACAGGGTGTTGAATCAAATGTATTCTAAATTTTATGGCAATGGGGACAGGGTGTTGAATTTAATGAATTCTAAATTTTATGGCAATGGGGACAGGGTGTTGAATCACATGTATTCTAAATTTTACGCCAATGGGGACAGGGTGTTGAATTTAATGAATTCTAAATTTTATGGCAATGGAGACAGGGTGTCGAATTTAATGTATTCTAAATTTTACGCCAAAGGGGACAGGGTGTTGAATTTATTGTATTCTAAATTTTACGCCAATGGCGACAGGGTGTTGAATTTAATGTATTCTAAATTTTACGCCAGTGGTGACAGGGTGTTGAATTTAATGTATTCTAAATTTTACGCCAATGGGGATAGGGTGTTGAATTTAATGTATTCTAAATTACATGCCAAGGGACAAAGTGTCAAATTCAATCTATTTTTACTTGACAATGCTGTGGGTAAAACATGTACTCTTTAATTAACACTGATGTACAATGCAGGTCCTATGCCAACAATCTAGGCAATCAATACATCAACTATAGCACAGAGGTGTTTAATTTAGCCCATAGGAGGAAATTGAAATGAGTTACTTGATAAACTGAGACAAATTGACAAGATGAAGTACTTTACCGTGTTGGCATACTGACATTAACAAACAATCAATATAATTGTGGTACATGTAGTTTTGTTTAATTCTTTTAAACTTTTTTAGGAGTAAGAAAAAGCTGGAGGGGGTCAGACACAAGTAACAACATACAAGTAAAACAATATAATTATATGGAATATTAATATCTTTTAAATAAGAATTTATTATACTACACATTGCTGAAACACAAGTGGTATACATTGTACTTGTCCCATACAGTAAAAGCCAGGGTTGCATACATATGTAACACCAAAAAAGCTACAAACAACACAATGAGCTTGTTGGCAAGTTTATACATGTAGTTTATTCTAATATCAAGCATGTATGTTAAATACTATGATTTGTAATGTAGCCAGTTGCATTTTTATAGTCTGAGGATGGACAGTTCCCCTGACTGTGGACCTGAGACAGACAACTACCCACATGCAACATTGAATAAATCCATCAGTTCTCCATATATATGCATTTTCAATGAAACATTTAATAAGCATACCTACCTGAAATCTCATCACTAGAATTCAGGTCAAGATCTACACATAAAGGTAATAATAAACATATCAAGGGTTGCCCGCAAGACTGTAGTAAATAGTTTTTCAACACAATGCACTAACTACAATCTTGCCGGCAATCCTTGAAATTAAATAAAATGATCTTACCAAACACTCAAGTAACCTTGAAGGTCTTGAAATAATTAATAACATCTTTTTGATAAGTGGATACATAAAACTCTCTGCTGAACGTTCTTGTGCCTAGAATATATAATTGTTAATGTTAACTACACAGAGTTGAGGTCAGTTCTAACAGAGAATAATTAATGAACATGATCAGTTAGGTTAAAACAAAAAATAGAGGAAGACAAAAAAACCAGAGAATCAGCCAATTTCAGAATTTTCCTCAGAGCTGAGACTCTTTATTTAAAATTTCACGGCATGCTTTGGTTTTGACAAATGTTATTCTTCATTAAATGTAGTATTCTGAATGAGGAATAAATTGCCACATTTTGACAAGGCTATGATTGTGAAACTCAATATGTGAAAGTTATTTTGTGATATTTTGGATCTAAATAAATATTTTTTTCATGATCACATCCTAAATTAATTAATGTTGTTCATGCTTTTATGGCAAAAAGTGGTGTTATTGAATGAAAAGACACAATGAAAATAAAATAATTCACACTTCCATTGTTTGTTTGTTTCTTTTGTTGGGTTAACGCTGTAGCAACACATTGTATAGGTCATATAACAGTGGTCAGTCAACCTACTCACTGTTCCTGGAAAGGCTAAATATCTGGATTTAGCTGTTAACCAACTACTAATGGCATACTTTCGTCAGTGACTGACAACTGCCCGACATAATTAAGAATCATTGATAGAAGGAAGAATGGCCATAGAAATAATTTCATGACCAAGCTCCACAAAGTATGCCGTGCCCAAGAATCGAACCCACGACCCCTCGATCAGTAGACTTGCATGCTACCAACTGAGTTAGCCAGGCAGCTTAATCTAGAATGATAAATGATGTCAAGTTATATTTGTGTTTAAAACAGCTTCAACAGAACATTGACCAGAAGCATTGGTGGTCATAAATTATAATAAGAGAGTAGGTGTACACACATTTTACAGTGTACACATGAACATGTGCTTGTCTGCACTCGATTATTACTCTACCAGTAAAACTGGTCAGGCTTTTTCTTTCAATTTGTTATTATAACTTAAGATTTTCAGGCTCAAAGTCGCATAAAAGTAACAGTACATTCATCGATAATAATGAGGTATTTTTATTACAACTCCTAAGTTTTATTAATGGCTAGGCTAATCTTAAAACTAGATTTTCCAAGCTCACTCAGTGAAATAAAAATCAATCTTACAGCAAGTCAACATATAGTACCCACCAACGGTTTGGAGACAGAAGAAATTTACTAGAATTCTTGAATTTTGATGATTATATAAGTAGAATCATTATTTTCAATATATATAAGTATGGTTTGTGATAAAAAGTATCAGACACCTTAAAGCTTCCAAAACCATGTTTATTAAGGTTATTACAAAATAAACAGTCATCAAATTTTAGATAAATACTACTCAGTAGGCTAAGAAAGTGAAAATGTCTTCAAACTTTTGGTGGGTACAGTATATCCTCTATATCTACATGTACTTACATCTTTCAACAGTTTCTCAAGACTATCATGTAATTCATAGAAATATGAACTAGTTATTAGTTTATCAGTTGATTTTTCTAGACAATCTTTAGCTAACTCCATAACTTGATGTAACAAAAAACTTGATATAGCATCACATTCTAATTCAGTATGTATTAGACGACAATGCTCTAAAAATTGTTTTAATCTTTCTTCCATCTGAGCTGTTGCCTGAAAAAATCATAATATATGTAAATAGTGTATAAAGTAAAACCCTTCCAGTACAAACTACTTTCAAAATCAGTCACCAATTAATAGCAACTTTTTCACTACAAGTCACCTCCATACAAAATGTCCATTATAGAAGTACTGGTCCAGAGGATATATACATGGGATTGAAAGATCTTGTGTTTCTAACCCAACATAGGACACTGCTTAATTCCTTGAGCAAGTCATTTATCTACGACTGTTCCACTCCAACCAGATGTAAATAGGTTCTGTGAGCAGTTTGGACTTCAAAAAATTTCTTTTGGGCAACCAAAACTCTATTAACAAGATGTAAGGATTGCAGTCAAAATGACTAGTTTGGACAACCACTTACAAACCCTAATATTTAAGACAGATATATATCAAAGCTGCAATAAAGCTGTCAGACATGGGGTTTTGATGGTGTATATGGCTTATACATCAAACAGAAGGGGTACTAGGGACCTTTACCTTACTAGTCAGATTAAATATACTTATACTTCAATCTCACAAATAGCATATCGTCTGCTAGTTAACGCATAGTGCAGACTTCATTAATTGCAGAAGCAGTTATCCCTTTAATTACTCATGTGTCGCCTTACGTAATTGTTCACAGCAAATTTGCTACAGTTTGCCACTTATCATGGGGAAACCCCATGTAATAAGATTATTTTAGATATAAAAATTTCTATGTAAAACGCTTACCTTAGGAAATCTATCTTTATATACATTATTCATTAAAATAATCTCAGTATCTCCACCTGGTGATCTACCTGGACTACTGTAAACATAATATAATATACAATACATAAATAACAAGTAAATCTGTGAGCTAATGCTCACTAGTGATACCCCCGCAAAAATCTAAAAATATGCGACAAACCGGAAGTAGATGAGCAAGGAACATGAAATCGCTTTACACCACATGGGACTATGGGATGAAGCAATATGCAAAGTATTAGGCTGCTGCATGTTATAGTTGCTGAGAAAACTGCGACGGAAATTTTGTAACGGACGGACGGACACACGCACGGACAAGGGTAAAACAGTATACCCCCCTCTTCTTCGAAGCGGGGGTATAATGACAATCTCTGTCCATCTACAACAGTACATTCCCTTATCAGGCACATAGGAGCTGGGGTCTCAAGAGCTGCAACAAATTTTCTGGCCAGCAGCGGCAATGGGACCACAAGATAATTTTTCATGACACATTGAAAATCTTGAGGTCTAATAGAAAAATTTGTAGGGCAAACTGGGCATGGGAAAAAACTGACTATTACACCAGGTTCAAATACCACTAGGAGCACTACAAATTCCTTGAGCAAAAAATTACCTTCAGTTGTTTTACTCTTACCTTCAGTTGTTTTACTCTTACCTTCAGTTGTTTTACTCTTACCTTCAGTTGTTTTACTCTTACCTTCAGTTGTTTTACTCTTACCTTCAGTTGTTTTACTCCTACCTTCAGTTGTTTTACTCTATCTAGATTTAAATGGGTACTGTGAGAGATCACGGGCTCATATTATCAAACGTCTTACAACTGATTTTAATCGTAAATCATTCTTTATTGTATCACTAAATTATTTTTGATAATATGCTGCCCACTTGCTTTAGATTGAGTTCATCGATCAGGATTTATCATACAGAAATTGTAAAGTCCACTGATCACGTATATGGGAGCTGACTTTCAACAGCTCTTAAACCTTCACCTTGAACCCTATTCTTACCTTAAGCTTCTAGAGCGTGGTCTCATGAAGGGTGATAATGGTGATTGTCGTCCATCATCTTCCAGACTAGAGTGACCATCATTTGTACCAAAATGTTTATATAATTTTCCAATATCTTCCTGGGTGGGTTGAAATGGTAATTGATGAAGTCGTTCTTGTGAAGAGTATTGAGACTGAAATACAATAATTCAATAAATTATGCCTCAGTCCCATAAAATCCTGGTTTGTTGCAGACACGTACGTGCAGACAGCTGTAGGAAGCCTTGTGTATTAAGGCGATGGTATGCAAAAAGCACATAGCAACTGACCCGTACGGAGCTGTAGCTTGAAGATATGCAAGTTTAATTCATACTCCGCCACGATTTTGTTCACAATTTGACTTTGAAACCGATATGTGTATCCATGGCTCATCTCAAGGACCTGGTAAAAACGTAACAGTCCGTACAGGTACACAAGAGTTCACACTAGTCCTTACGATGCTTGATCGCAAAGCTCCCGTACGGTGCCCTCACGGATATTTTTATGTTTATGGGACAGTAGAATTACAGGGCTTGACACTTATTTCAAACTAGGCTGCCTGAATGAACAGTAAGCCATATGTTTAACTTGCCAGGCCTGTACCATATCTTTAATAGCAGTAACAGGTTGCGCAAACCAAAATAAGGGTCGTCAGGGGCAATAGGACAACCTATAATGTTCAGCCTTGAGTTACAGCCTATTTTTTCTTAACTGTCCAAGTTCCAATAATTTCACAGTTACTGAATACAGATAAGCTACTTGGCCTGTTCTACCATTTCTTCAAACACACTATCAGTCAATAACACCATTATTTGACAATGAGCATTTTAACAAACAGTCACCATGAAATTATTCAAGTTTTGGCAGTTGAGAAAAATGCGAACATAATATATCAGTATATCAAGTATTAGAATTGTAAGCTTATTACACCAGATTACACTACTAAGTATTGGTTGATGACAAAATATAGGTGTGTTCTGTTTTACAACTGGTTCAGTTACGGTAATTTTCTGAAGTTAATCATAGGTTTGAATGAATCTGATTTTTTTAAAAACATTTTTTTTGGGAGGGGGAGGGTGTCTTTCACACCCTTTTTTAACATAAAAGTCATATCAAGGCAGTCAGGTCACTAATAATTCATATCTATTTCATTCTCCAGAACTAAACATTTAATTACAAGCAACTATCAACACTCAAATTTATAATTCATGAACATAATTATATTCATACATTTGGTCATGAATAACTCAATTCATAAACTGTCTGTGAATAAAATCTCACTAATTAAAAAAAAATTGCCATTCTTGGCTATTGATAAACTTATTCATGAGCAATTAATGAACTACAAATGTTCATGAAATTCTAGAGTAAAAATCAGATTCACATCAGCTCTATGAACACCAGATATACAAAATAAACCTAGAACTATACCTCAAGACTAAATCTAGATCGTATTGAAAGTTAACCTAGAATTCTGCAAGAATTGTCCAAAAATATTTATATTGTAGTCATAGCAACTGATTTAATGTTTTCAACTATAAAATAACAATTATAAGTGCATGTTTCTCAAGATATAGACTCTGTTCTCTAGTAGGTAGGTAAGACAATATGATTACAATCTTAGATCAATAATATACCACTCTCAGAGGAACATGCCGTTGTTAACTTACAAGTTATCTAAAAGAGAAAATGGTAAAATATATCATTCTTATGTGTTCTTATAATTCAATGTATTTTGCATTATGCTGAATTTCACTGCATTTTAACAATTTGCTCAGTTGTCATAATTTTTAAGAAAGATTTTGTGTTCTTATAATGTTATGAACATGTATGGGCTTTTTATTGCATATTACTGCATGTTAACTATTTCCTAGGTCGTCATAATTTTCAAGAGGTTTTGTGAGCTTAAATGTAATGACATATAGTACGATGCTTTATGCTGAATTTTGCAGCATTTCAAGTGTTTTAGTCACATCACACAGGCCAGTCTTCGTACAGTCCCTGGAGATGCTTTAATCTCTGACTTCAGCATTTTACCTAGTAATACTAAGCGAATATCCCTCACCAGTGATGACTCAGGGCTCAAAGTTAAATGTTGCCTGATTGCCCCTGACAACCTGGGTAAGGGTAACTTGCTACTGCTAGTAAACATTTGGTGAAATATTCAGCTGGTTGTTCCACAGAGCAACCGGCCAACTTTAAAAATCAATGTCAAGTCTCACAACTGTACTGCTTGAAATAGGTACACCTGAGAATGACCATAGAAAATATTTCAAGTAAGAAGTCAACTATTTTATGTAGGACTCATGTATTCATAAAGTTCTTTTTAACCCAAGTTAAAGCAAAAGTAAGAGCAGGTGTTACTAAATGATTAGCTTGTTGGACTGGTAATCATTGGATAGCCAGCTCAAATCATATACAGAACCTACCTCTTTGCTTCCTTGAGCAAGAAACTTTATCCTAGTAGCTCAGTACTAGGGGAAACTAGGTCATATATACGACGGCCAGCTCTTCCTACTATAGGTTTCCTGGATACTTATCTATCACCAGTACTAACTTACCCTACCATGAGGCCGACAACTCATGTATAGGGTATGACCTGCAGCGACCGGGTTTCCAACCTGCGATCTCCGGATTCAAAGTCAGACATGCTATTACCACTATGCCAAGGCTGCGGCTATACTAGGGGAAACAGACTCCAGTGTGATTAATCTAAGTAGAAAGAACTTGTATTAAAATCAAGCTAAACTAAATTAGTATAAAAAAAACTTAAGCAAAACCACCACTCGGAGAGAACAACTTACTGAAAGACTTGAACCCCCAGGTGTATTGGTACCATATCCTGAGGATGGCAGTGAAGCCAGGGACCAGCGTCTTCCATCTGCCCTGTAAATATAGAACAAACATATCTTAATATTGTGTTAAAACAGAGATTCGATATAACAGATTTGTAACAAAGTGCTTTTTTGAATATTCACGGTCTTCACTGTCTATAACTGGCTAAAGCACTGGCTATACAAACTATTCCAGAGTTTAAAAAACTTGATTTATGTTTTTGTACATGTCTTCCATGCAACTTGTGAATGTTTCTGAAGTTTTTGACAAAATTTGTCACAATTATGAACCAAAATATGACTTTAGGTGAATGTAAAATAGGGCTAAAAAAGGCAGATCGGCGGGAAAATGCATTATTTTGTGAAACAGTCAGTAAGCATAATTAATACCTCAAAATCATCTAGAAACACTTTTTTCCTAACCTTTATGTTAATTTGAATGGTACTGGTACAAAATTTCAAGTGAATATCTTTATTACAACTTGTTATACTTGTTATCCGTAATGGCCGAAATAATAGCAATGACAGTGAAATTTGATGAAAAACTATGTCGTTACAAATCCCTTTTACCAGTATATAAAATCCCTCAAAACATAAAAAATTATCATGAAAATCTTAGCACATAGGTCATTAAGGATAACTTGAGACAAATTTTAAAGATATTCTATGAAAACAATGTCCCATGTTATTCTGAACAAGGTATACATGTACAATATAATTCCATCAAGGTGACCTTATAATATATATAATTGAAATAAACAATCAGAATAACCTGGCAACAATGAGTTTGCTCTGATTAACAGAAATTTTGTATATCTTTAAATAAATGTTTACTTCACTACAGTTGTTTGATCACACAAAATTGTAAACATACATTTGTAACATAAAGTAAACATTGACAGAGTGTATCACATACAAGCATACAAGCTTATATGAAACAAAACCACTTATGTTCACATAATACTTAAAGATACTCATTCACAGGTTTCAACTTAAATATCAACTTTTTCTAACACTGACAAAATTGTATGGAAATATTTTCGAAAGCAGGATAGTAGTATTCTGATAAGACAATTTTAGTGAAAATTGAAATACAACTACAAATGATGGTGTTTCATGTAGTTAATATCTACCCCATATGTCATGGTATAGACACTTTTAGTGCAGTTTTGTGACTTTAATTGTACATTTTTGCAACATAGGTCAGATCGTCTTAAAATAATAAGAATTGATTTTTTGACACAATTATAGACACTGAATGGTATTTTGAAATTATATAAAAATTAACCAAATCTGTGAACTAGTGCCTTTAAGTCTTTATGAAATGTTTACAACATCAAATGCATGTCTTAAATCTAAAAATACATATTTTAAAGTCCCAAGCCCATATACACAAATAGTAACAAGCTAAAAACCTCAATTAAAAGTATTGCTTAGCATTAGAAAAAAGCTAAATCTAGCTAAATACACCATTTTATACCAAAGGATAGTCCAGGATACAAAAAAACAAGTAAAAGTACATGTATGCATATTTGACATTTAACCAACAATTAACTAAGTGTTATTTATAAAACATGAACAAACAGTAGTCATAACATCAAGCAAACTTGCTAGGCAAATTAAAACAATTATTTTTTTTCCATAGTTTCGTCAGGGTAGACTATATCCAGAATTAAAATATTTGGGTTTTCCCCTCTGGTACGAACACACTTTCAAAGTTACAATAAAAACATGAGTACAAAGAACAATAGGATTTAATCCATAGTTATTAGTGCTATTTAGCAATAATGTGTAGAAAACTTAGTTTGTACTGCCTGTGCACAGATGGAAAAACCCATAAATTTTAATTCTGAATTAGGTCTATTACCAGTACATTGTTTATAACACAGTAGAAATAGGGATGAGACAATATGGCGATATATTAATACAATGTCGATATGTTGGGCCATGATACGTATTGTGGTCAAGCACAATATATGGCAATACGACCATGACATTTGTAATCAGGGAAAATCACTGTATCTTTAATACTTGACAGGTTTGTTGTATTTGTTCAAGAAATATAACCTCTGTGGCTGTTTGTTAAGCGAGTCTGGTACAACTCAACCCATGGCGATCTAAACGCCAAGCTTTGACAACTCAACCCACAGGTGATGACCTTATCATCTCTTCCCTAGTAGAAAACAATAGGACATAAACTTGGTTTTCAATCGGGTTCTAACAAATATAGTTAAATGGTCATGAGCATGATAGATTGTTTTCCAAAAGTAAAAACCCATTATGCGGAACAGTGGACCAGTTCAGGAACATTTTGGGACTGGTCACCATTCCAAACGTATTTGTGGACCAATGTGTAAGGGGAAATTCCTGGTTCAGCTGCTAGGTCTTATTTGGTAAGCACAAGTTCAGAAACATAGCTGAGGAATTCAATTATGCAGGCAAAAAATCAGATGAGCCAAAATGCTTAAAGCATGTTTATAGGGACTGTACCCCTTCTTCTGAGCAGATTTTTACTTAAATCCTTCAGGAACAAAAAGTCTATCCTATAGAGAAACACAAATTCCTAGGTATACAGAATCATACATGATATACATGTTATTTCTCTATCTATATGTAAATTAATATCATTATCAACATACTTCATGTATATTTTAGAGTGGTGAGAGCCAATCCTGTAAAACGGACTTGGTAATATCTACAGAATAATTTAGATAGACACAGAACTGTGACTATTTATGTTTGCACAGGAAAGGTCATCAACATTTTGTCCAGTATTCAGAACACTGGTCAGTTTACATGACTAAGACCTTATAGAGCCTTTTATGATAAGTGTACTAAAGTCCAGTAGCATTAAGCTGTCTACATGCATAAGTTTAATATTAACTTTTAACCTTGTGGACAATTATCTACACTTAGGATTCAGATACCAAAAAAGTATCTTAACTTCAAAGTTAAAACTTATGTTGTAAGTCAGTTAGCTTTAAACTATTAAGAATTCATTTTAATAAACAATTACATAAACTGACAGCTAATTACAAATCAGTAGCACAGTTGGTAGCAAGCCTGGATTCCTAATCTAGAGTCTGGAAGGGGGTAAGTGTTCAGTCCCATCCGGGGAGGTTAATCCCTTCCATGAAAATTTGACAATAATGTAAATTTTCCTCCATTAATAAGGTATATGGAGAAGTTTCTGGTCTTGTGGAACTTGGTTGGTGAGTAGGGTTATAGTCAAGGGTCCAGGAAAGCTGCATGCTGGATGCTGTAAAATAACCTAAAAAATTGTGTTGACTCAGAAGAGATGAATAAATAATCCAAAAACATCTGTGAGCCAGAAGCTTTAATAATGTTCTTTAACTGTTAGTTCCATAAGTCCATAATAGGGTCAGGTTCAAATATGGACAATTGTTAATGAACAGAGAATGTAACAAGGAGATTACTAGATAATAACTAGTGACACCATTATCACATTTAAGACAAGATATAATTATGTCAGGAGAGTAATCAACAACAAGCTCAAGGTGATTTATAGATTTTTCCTTATAAAAGTACATACAGTAAAGTTCCACTAATTGGGATCACCAAAATCAATGGTTTAATTGGTGGAATGGTATAAATGTAGAAACCACAAGTTAAGTAATTAGGACATAAAATCACCAAAATTGCATGATTTTGTACTAATCAAGGCAGCCGCGGCGGTGGCGTAGTGGTTAGCATGTCTGACTTCGAATCCGGAGATCGCCGATTGGAGCCCGGTTGCAGAAGGTCATACCCTATACAATGTAGGTTATTTAGTACTGGTGATAGAAAAGTGTCCAGGAAAACTATAGTAGGAAGAGCTGGTCGTTGTATGTATAACCTAAATATGTGTTGAATACGTCGTTAAAAAAATAAAAAAAACTAATCAAGGTGGTCTGTGTAGAGTAACTTTACTGTACTTATAACACCTAATATAAAGCTAAGAGCCTAAGACCTTAGAGAGAAGTACTCAAAATATATCAACTTTGACTGACCAATAATAAGAGAAAACTGTCAGAATCAATTATTGTCAGGATGATATCTTCACTAAAAGATGAAGTAGAAAGTAACATCAGATATAAAACCAATAGACTATATCCGGAATTCAAACATTTGGGTTTCCCTCCGGTACAAACTTTCGCTGTTACAATGAAAACATCTGTACAAAGAACAATAGGATTTAATCCATGATAGTTTGTGCTATTCAGCAATAATGTGTAGAAAAGAGGGACAGGGTGAAGCATTGTGGATATAGAAATATTCTTATGATGAAAATCTGAAATTTTTTCATATTTTTTAAATGTTTTGCATAGTCCAAAGATCAATTAATTAGAAAGGTAAATGCATATTCAAAACATAAATTGTTTTCTGAATGTTTCCTGCTTTAAACAACAACTTAAGATTTTTTCAAAACATGCCACTGACTATAATACTATTAATACTAGGACTTAGACTAAAGCAAGACAACAATGATAACAGCAAAGGTTAGGTGTCTTACCTTCTAACATTATGGAAAGCAAAGTTTCCATGGGTACTTGGTGATAAATTTCTGGGACTGTCATGTGGGCTGCTACCTGCAAATAGATAAATGAACATTTCATTAATTAACAATCAACAGAGATGAATTCACTGCAGAGATGTGGAGGATGGCAACTGTCATCCTGCTGGAGTGAATACTGCCTCCAGAGCTTTAGCTCAAAGGCATTATCCATACAGTGGTGATTACAAACTTCTGAGCAAGGCACAAAGTATGAAATAAAAAGGTTAAACATAAGACAAGAAACATAAACACGACAATCTTCTACTATCAGACACTAATATCAATACAATCAAAGTACTGTACAGACTGTATATTATAATATAACTTTTTCATGCTTAATGGTGCAAGGTGGTTATTCATTCTAAATATACAATGAAAAAAATACAAAACCTTACATTTTCAATACAGCGAAAATATAACCTAAAATATAACATCAAAATGATGCCATCTAGTAGGATTGGACAGCATCACATAATACATCTGTGAAAAATATCTCTTACAAAAGACAGAAAAAGTCATAAATGAAACATAATATAAGTCAACTTCAGAATTTGATCCTCATTTATTTCCACTTGTGTTGTGAGCTCAAAAAAATGATATTTTTCCCTCGTGGCAATCCAAATCTAGAAAACATATTATCTGAGCTTACTCAATGAAATCATATTCAACATTACAACAAGATTGTCTGGTTCCCATTTGTCGGTGGCTGCCTTTATTCAAAATCTAATCATAATCTTTATGACTAACTTTATCTGATCACTATATTATGCATGATGGTTGGTAGGACGCGCGGGCACTGATAATGATGGATGTTCGGGTGAGAGCCTTGGATTAGAATTAGAATCCAATTTTGCACCTTGCAATCATGGATTTTTGTGGCATCCAGCCTGATTCCCCATTGACCATTTAGCTGCCGTTCTACCAAAAAACCATTATCACTCATTCACTATAATCTTTTACAGTTAAAATCCACTTTTTATGTTGTTGCTGTTGTTTTTTAACTACTATGAGCACTTTATTGATCACTAATTCTTAGTTTTATATTAGTCTTCAGTTTATGTTTTTATATTTTATCATCTCTTAATCTTTTTTTTTCTTTTTTCATTTTCCTTTTCATTTAAACTTGTATTTCCTAATTATGCCTATGATTGTGAAGTGCTGAAGTGCTTTTAAACATACAGTACCCACCAAAAGTTTGGAGACATTTTCATTTTAAAAGCATACTACATAGGTGTTATCAAAAAATTGATAATAATTTATCTTTAAATGCTGTTTAGTTTAACTTACATATTTTGTTACAGTACTATTTTGTAGTTGAGACTACTAGAGAAGCTTACAAACTAAGTTATAGAAAAGACTCACATTGATGATGGTTTTGGAGACTATGTGATAACAGATGCTGAATCTTATATGATATGATGCATTTACCAAATCTGTTTTCATTTCATCACCAACCATATTGAATATATAAAAAATAATGGTTCAACCAAAAACAATCATTGAAATATAAGAAATTTGCTGAATTTCTTTTGTCTCCAAACTTTTGGTGGGTACTGTATAATCAATATGAAAAGAGCGCTATACAAATGCGGTATATAATAATAATTAAAAAAAGATGAAGGACTTTAATCTTGTATATTCCAAGTCTACAATCAATAGTTTAACAATCCCTATGGAGATATAAGATTCCAAATATATTAACAACAGATAGATTTATGAAACCTTATGATATATATGACAATATATTAAATATCTCTCTGTCTCCTTCTCCTTATACTGGAATTTAATTTAACATGATGGTATATGTCTGCACTATAACAAATATTTATAAATAATATTTTGGTATTAATGTCTCATCCTTAGCAAAGATTAATTTTAATCTTAAAGAAGCAAGATCTTGGCCAAGTGGGTAAAAAACATCAATACTGACAATTGGATATGTAAAATAGGGCTGTCACAGCTACTAAAAACTGAAATCAGTAAATAGTTTGCTTGAAATGAAATCGAAAAGAATTGGATAACTGTTGGCCAATTTGATTCATATATCTGTTTACCAGTTACTAGGCACATATTTCTGTCAGTGACTGACAACTGCCCAATATAATTTACAATTGGTGGTAGGAGGGAAAATGGCCATATAAATCATTTCATGAGCAAACTGCACGAAGGTATGTCCCGCCTTGCAATTGAAACCTAACACCCCTTGATCAGTAGACTCATGCCCTACCTATTGAGCTAGTCAGGCCAAACCCAGCATACTTATACAACAATAGATGATATATTAAACAGAAATATAAGTCTAACCACGACCTAGAATTTTCACATAATATAATTATTGAATATTTCATTGAGCAATATAAAGAGGTGTCATATTGTTAAAATAGGAAGTAATTTCTTGTTTGTTTCCATTGAAGTCAATAAATCAATCAATACAGTGCAGCCTCCAAAAGTTCTTGAACAAATGAAATTCTAAAGAAAAACTAATAATACATACTGTAAGTAAATTTACTATAATGAAAGCTTATTCATGTAAAATTAGTTAGATTCATAAACAGATTAACTAATCAATGCTGGTTTTCAATTTGCCCACATGACGTTTTTTTCTTTTTTGAGAGTGAATGTTCTAAAAACAGAACTTTTGTCTAACTACTTTTGGTGGGCACTGTACAGTTAAAACACTTATAGAGTTTTACCTGCTAGAATGTTTAGCTTTAATAAATATGGAGACAATGGAATGAAGACCTACTTCTCTAATGGTTTCAGCTTATCTCTGTTTTTTAATTAAAATACAATGTATAAACAAACTGTGTCACAGGTAGCAGTCCAAATTTGAAATCTAAATATCATAAAACATAGTCACAGTCTGCTTATATTATAAATCACTGGTATGGTAATTGTTAGGTTACAGTATGGTACAGTACAGTACAGTATAGTACAGTATGACATGGTACGGTATGGTACGGTATGGTATGGTATGGCATGGCATGGCATGGTACGGTACGGTATGGTATGGCATGGTATCAACAAATCAAGGATGTAACTTCATTTTATATAAACATGTTTATGATATAAGCCAGTGATTAGTTAAATTCTTGCAGGTCCAGGAGAGACTTAGAGCTTTATATCTAAGCTTCAGTAAGTACATAAAGACTGAAAGTTTCACCAGTTGCTGAAGGCTACCTAACTTTATACAGCAGTTCAAGCAAAGTTTGACACTAATGGTGTCCCAGGATTCCGAAGATTCGAAAAAACTTGGGAGAAATCCCAGGGATGCTTAGCTGGGGATTCCTTCAGGATCCCTATAAATTGCCCTGTTCTTACATGTTACTGAGTTCTCATAAATCGTATAATATCACAATTTGACAGCAAATATTTATCTAACTTTTTTATCTATTATTGTAACATAATCCCTTATGTTAAGGAGGAATCTCTGAATAACTGACTACATTCATTAGAGATTCCTGGTATAACAGTAAGTGTAGAACCCTGAGTAGAAGGGAAAATGGTCATTGATGGCCTAGGGAATCAAACCCCCTGGATTTGATGTACAACACACTATTTATTGAGACAACTTCAATGTTACATCAGTTCCCAGTATGACTTTCATGGTGATTAAATTAACAACTCATGCAGTCCAGAAAATTACATCATTAATAATAAATTATAATTCTACCCTACATGCTTTTTTATACAGTTAACTACTTCAATAAAACATAAAATAAAACAATAACAAAACTAGACACACCTCAATATGTAACAACAGACATCAAATAGTAACCTGATTCCAATATTACGGCACCATAGAAAAAAATCTATGATGAAAATGACTTCCAATTAACAGACATAGTGGTTGTTAATGCTTTATTTAGGAGAATGAATAATCTAAAACACTGTTATTTCATGTTTGCTATCTTGAATAGAATTTTGGACAGCTTAAATCTAACAAACAAGTTTTTATTCATAAAAAAATTGTCTCAAAACTTTGTTATTTATGTCTATTTTAAGAATAAAACCTGACATCAACATGATGACTGTGTTAAAATAGACAAATTTATTTGAAGTTATATTATGACAGATTATTTGCATGTACCATTTCCTGTTTGTAATAGGACATATTAACATCAAATGTTCAACAAAAACTAAATAAAATGCTCCCAAAAATACATGTGGTAAATGTGGTTTTTTACAATACTTTGTTTAGATTTCTTTCTATTTCATGATGTTATTCTAAGAATTATCACTTAACATTTTAATAACTATGGGTTTTCACAATTTCACATTTTTATGCATAATGATAATGCTGGTGATTAATTTTCTTATTAAAATCTGGCATTCACATAATACAAAAGACCTAGATGGGAACTCAAGTTTGGGTTTTTTCCCTTTGTGGGCAGGCAGTGACAAACAAAGTTTGTTACACATTTTTGTTGAAAAGCCCGAAATATCGATTAAATACTATTGTTTTTTATACACAAGCTTTTATAGTCAGATCCAATGTATACAATAAAATATGTATTAAATTATATTTTTATCGCAGGGAAAACCCCAAATATTTGAATTCAAAGAACTTCTTTTTTTTTTTTTAGACTTGCACAAAAGTATAGTATATTGTCACAACATAATGTTACAATTCAAATGGAAAATACACTCATGCACACATTTGTGGCAGGCTACTCACATGGTTGCTATGGATGGTGGCAGGCTACTCACATGGTTGCTATGGATGGTGGCAGGCTACTCACATGGTTGCTAAGGATGGTGGCAGGCTACTCACATGGTTGCTAAGGATGGTGGCACGCTTTATTTACACAGTTGCTATGGATGGTGGCACACTACTCACATGATTGCTATGGATGATGGAAAGCCACTCAAATAGTTGCTATGGATGATGGCAGGCTACTCACATAGTTGCTATGGATGATGGAAAGCCACTCAAATAGTTGCTATGGATGATGGCAGGCTACTCACATAGTTGCTATGGATGATGGAAAGCCACTCAAATAGTTGCTATGGATGATGGAAAGCCACTCAAATAGTTGCTATGGATGATGAAAAGCCACTCAAATAGTTGCTATGGATGATGAAAAGCCACTCAAATAGTTGCTATGTTTGATGGAAAGCCACTCACGTAGTTGCTATGGATGGTTGATAGCCACTCACATTGTTTGCTTTGTAAGTTGACCAATTATAAAGATGATCTAAGAACTGCATTTATAGTACAGCAGGTTTTTTCACATGGACTTTTACAGTGACAATATATGGACTTACACAGTGTTATAATATATAAATTTTAGTAGTGCTAATATTATGAACATTTATAGTGTTAATAATACCTTACAAACAAAATTTGTCATCAATGACAAATGACCATTCCCAGCAGTGCCATGGCAACCAGACAACAATATATGTGGTGATATTCCATCATTCTGCTAAGTCAACCCAGTGATGGAAACTTTTCTGTTTTGTACTATAACATTTACATGACAGCAAGCACACTGTTATAATGGGTGTGGTAATGGCTGTGACACACAACAGACACAGTGATAGAGCAAAGGACAAATTTTGTATTCCTTGGATCCATTCTTTGATGCAGCGGGTTATACTCTTCCATTAAAATTAATACTGATTTTACTCCATAGACAGAAAAGATGTCATCTTCAAGTGAAAGACAGAGGGTTAGCAAGTTCAGGTAAAGAAAAAATTCCATGAGCAACCCAAGTTAGCTGCCATTCAATACCTAACAAAAGGATTGATAAATGATGCAAATCCAAGTAAATTTTACTTGTCTTAATTTGATGTTAAAGCTTGTTAAAAGGACAATAATTCAATATACATATAATTTGCATACATTAAATCATTTAAAACAAATGTAATTACTGTAATGTGCAATGTTTTAATCTATCCCAGGTCAACATGTGCAAACTATAGGCCATTTTCCTAAGCATATAGCCAGCTATTACTAGGCCCACTCGTACCCTTGATTTGAGATTATAACATACTATTTCCTTTAGGTGTAGGTCAGACATTCCAAAAAGTGCCGGTCCTACAGACCTGACCAGTAAATTTCCATTTGGTCCAGTAAAAATCCTGTCATAGCTGGTCTGAATGTCCAGTTCAATTTCATTTAAAAAAAAATTAAAATCAGGATAACTATCAGCTATTTTATCAAATTTCTCCATAAGTATGGAATTTAGTGTTTGTCTTCAGATAAAAGTAAAAATAAATTATAATGATTGAGTAGTGACTAGAAAACAGTAATATGTCATGACATATTGACTTCCCGTATTAATCCAATTAGTAATAAAATAAATTGTTGTTGATAAAGATGTAAAAATCTGTTATTTTGATGATTTCTTCGGTCCAGTGAAACCTGATTCGGTCCAGTGATTCTTCCAAGATCACAGGACCAAATACCAGTAATGTCAAAACACTTTTAGGGATGTCTGGTGTAAGTAGGGTACCAGAGGACAAAGAGCTTAGACTAAGGTTATAGCAATATCCTTAAGACACTGGCCAATTATCAGTGTGATTCATAGCCTTCAGAACATCATTAATAATCTTATACTCTCTTGTTTTAACCATTAGAATGAAGTAGAAACATTGTGCCAAACACAAAGCAAACATTAATTAGAACTAAATGGTCTAACACTTTTACTTTAAAAAGATATTATCTCAACAAGCATGACCTAACAAGATACATACAATCAGAAGGACATTATATGTCAATGGTTTAATACAGATCAGATCAGACAATGAGTCATACACTTAATGTATGCATGAAATAAACGACATGCTATCATGACAACATTGTAGTGAATGCATCCATTGTATTCAACTACTTAATTTATATTAAGTCACGCACATCTATATAATTAAACATTATGAATTTGTCCACTCAATAGATGAATAAAGTGATGCATAATTGTGCATCTGATTTTGCTTATTTAAACAGGCCACCTGACATCTAAATTTTTTTAAATTTTAAATAATAGTCAAGACTTTATTTAATGAGGATGACATAATTGACTTAAACCAATTTTCAATATGGGCCACAAAAGAGCCTATGTATTGTAAATTGTATAGGAAATATCTGAATACAATATGTATAAACTAACTTTACTACTGAAACAAATAGTTGCAATGTTTCACCACTAAATATGGCTTTCTAATGGAATCAAGTCATGTTTATCAACCCATTGTTAAAGGTACTCATTCACAGATTTCAACTTAAATATGAACTTTTTCCAAGCCTATCTAAATTGTATGGAAACATTTTTGGAAGCAAGAAAGTAGTGTTCAGATAATGACAATTTTAGTGCAAATTGGCATACAACTACAAATGATGGTGTTTCATGTAGTAAAAATCTAGCCTGTATATAACAATATAGACAATTTTAGTGCATTTTTGTGACTTTTATTGTATATTTCTCGCAACATATAGGTCAGTTTGTCTTATAATGTTAAGAATTAATGTTTTGACACAATTATACAGACACTGAATGATATTCTGAAATTACAGAAAAAAATTAACCAAATCTGTGAACTAGTACCTTAAATGGAAATGAGCTGTATTATACAGTACAACCTCTCTTGAACAAGACTCACTGAGAGAGACTAAAAAGTGTTGCTGTTCAGAGGTTGTTGCTCTGCAGAGGTTAAATTAAATTAAAATTGCACCTAAGGGAAATATCAAAGCTGTTGCTGTGAAGAGGATTTGTTCTGTGAAGGGCGGCTCTGCAGAGGTTATACTGTATCATGTATTTAATTGATTAAAGTCTGATGACTGATCCAGGTCTGACATGATAACATCAGCCATGTATGTGATTCAGTATAATAAACTCTGGTGGGTATCCAGTGCAACTTTTCCCTCAGGACTGAAAACAAGAGTGTCCTGAGAACCCTGGACTGCTTGCCTGAGAACTTTAAGGTGTCTCACCCTATAGTTGAGCTGTTATTAAATGAGATTGATCAATCTGGGTATAGGACCTTAAGGTGATTCAACAATTGCCAGCTTGAAACATAATAGCTCTATATCTTAATGTTTTAGATATAAAAATAATCTAATTTTTGAAGATTTTCTAATTTAAAACTCTTAACCACTTAAGTGTGGTCAATATTGACCACAGGGGCATAATTTAGCCAATCCCTGTAGAGAACCTTACTGTGATGACACATGCCAAATCCGACTGCTCCACTAGGCTAATATCATCTCTGACAAGAATATTTTGAAATTCTTGACAACAGACAGACAGACAGACAGACAGATGCACACACAGATGCCAGTCAAACCAGCAACAATGGTTCACTGGGAGCGATAATTGTTCTCAGGTGAGCTTAAACCTCACAGGATAGGATTGAATCTTGCCAAAATGTTTTGTCATAGTGTCGTACCAACCAGAAGGGTTGACAGTTACATATATAGTCAATGGCCCAAAAGCATAGTGATAAAACAATTAATTCTTTAAATACTAAAAAGTTAGATAAACTAGAAGTTACAATATATGACTGAAACTGAAAAAAAAGTGGTAGAAAACTGCATATAACATATAAAGAAGTAAATTTTTACATGCATATACTCAGAAATAATAAGAGACTTATAATGTTTGTACGTACCTAGCCATGATAGACATTTATTCTTTCTTAATTTTGATCTACCTCTAGTACAAGTCTGTAAAGCACTATCATCATGACTTAGACTTAGATTCTCCACGGAACAAGTAGTCCATAACTGTAATGACCCGCGTCTTTTACCTAACATTGAGTCATCTTCCATAGACGTCGTCAAATACTTATTATTTATACATGGAAACATAATGTTGCTAAATGTGAAAATATATTTCACTGTGTTCTTTAAGAAGTAAGTTCCATCACAGATTTTTCAGATAAAGTTATGAATCCGATCAACATATTATAAGCACGATCATCTCACTAATGGCACGGTCTAATATACTGTCACTGACATGTTATTGTAGATGTATTTGACAGCCTTACATGAAATGATTCAAGTATGATAAAACACAGAACACTTTATAATTAACATCTATGTATAGTACATTTCACTACAACATACGACAAGCACACTTGAATCTCTTATCACAATAGTTAAATCACTGTACAATACTAGCTGTACTTTATCATATATACTTGTATAATACTGTTCAAATTTTCACCATATACCGGTATATGAAATATATAATGTTGATTTTCCGAAACTTCATTATATTTTATTCCTCATTTATAAAAAAGTATCTATAAAGGTTCATAATACAATAATACAAAGGTGTTTTAACGCTTATTTATATACATGAATAAATAAACATGTATCCAAATCTTAGCGTTTGCTACTGACCTTTAAGTATGAAACATTCGAGCCAGAGTATTTTTAAAACAGGAAATGCGCAATCTCACAAACAGACATTGTATGACAACATAATTATGACCAATATATAACTAAAATAGCATCAAACGTTATATAAACTATAATATCCTCTTTCAAGTTACAACTAGTTTGTTCAAGTGTTTCATGATAACACCAATCCCCTCATCAACCTATGAACCAATTGTTCTACTAATATCCCATGATTATTACACATCATCAATGAAATCACCAGATCCTTATAGACAACACTACGACAAAAACTTCAACTGTGAAATGTTTCCACTCTCTGATCTAAATACTTGCAGCCGATGCAAATTTTCCACCTATATATGCAAATAATATCACCTTATTGGAATATCATCACTCCTAGAAAGTAATTCAGAACCCAACTACAATGTTAAAGTGTTTGTAGAATAAAGACAATATCACATAGTACGCTCTCACTAGCTATAATGTTACTACATAAGTTGTAACATGCTAGTAGCAGATCTTCTATTCTCTCCTGTCGACATGTGCCTGCTACTACCTCAGATTATGCTTAATACAATCAATATCCAGAACTAACTATGCCAGATTCTCTCACCAATGAACAGCAAATTTAACAATACCTCTCTACTAGAACTAGGTACTAAAACACATATAGTAAAATTGTCTCTCTCGTATGGAATTTAATCCTCCAATATTTTCATTATTAAAAACTCCAATATTACAATATTATCAATAATATAAGGCAATACAGAGCAATTTAACAAAATAAAGGGATTTTAAACAATTACAACATAATCAGACAATCCTAGAACTATTTTTCTGTCAACAATATAAATCTGTATTGTTACCATGGCAACTCATTTGTTCTAAGGAAAAACAAAGCAGAAAATATGAGTCAAATATTGTCATAGTATTTACAGTTTACATGAGGTGTTAATGGAAAAATATTTTTTCAGTATTGGTGAGACCAAGAGGCACCTTTGCACAGAAGCAGACATCCATCAGCTTTGTTCTGATTTTCTTTTTCCATAATCACTCATTTAAATGAAAAAAAATTCCATGATATACAACAAGAAATAAAAAGTGTTTTGACCTATTGAACTTTTAGGAGCCAATTGCCAATTTGCGCTAACTAAAAATAGGCTTTATTTTAATATAAGTACAGTTCAGATTGTAAGCCTCGCAATAAGATAGCTCTTACCACTACTAAGGAGGTGAATTTTCTAGAGAGATGACCATAGCAGGATCCAAGAATGTACTTGGGGGGGGGGGGGGGGGAAATGAACAAGCAGACTGGGGGTCCAGGGGCAGTATTTAAGGGCCTCCTATGGGTCCTGAGCAAAGCCCTGACAAGGGGTCCCAGTGGCTGTGGCCCTCAAAGTTCATTTCTAAGGGATTCAGGCGCATTTACAAAATTTAAACCATCTTTTCCCAGGTTATAAAAATTTTCTTACAGTTGTTGGATCATGTTAAAATCTTATAAATAATTAGAAGGAATTGTCCTTGAATTATTGTATGTTTGTCATTGTATTAGAGTACTCCTAGTTTGCTATAAATATCATATTTTATGATAGAAAAAACTTTGCTTGGTCAATTTTAGGGGGGTGCACGCAGGGTCTCCCTTGGATCCGCCTATGATGACTGTTATTGAAAGGTGGCTGATATTGATGGCATTGTCGTATTGTTGGGAAGAGGATGTTGTTTAGTGGTGACTATTATTTAAAGTTAGGGCCGTGATGGCAAGAAAGCTGTTCAGGGAGATTTACAGCATTTAGTTATCTTGACCATTCTATACATTAACCATGTTCCGTATGATAAATTTATTATATTTTTGGTTACATTTCTCATAATCCATATAAGACATGTGATTCACTCTATATTAAATGCTATGTCATCTATATTTTAATATTGAAGTTGAATGTTTACAAGGCTCTTAAAATTTACCCCCTTAATTGTTTCTAAGACTTAATGGCTTATTTATAAAAAATTTAACTATCAATGTTGTTGCAAAATTTAGAATTTGCTTTGATGTGCTTTTTAAATAACTGGAGCTACAGAACATGTAAAATTTTGGTACATCAAAGTGCATACCTACATTTTATCATACAACAAAATATAGACAACAGTACATCATGTTGAAATTCATATATCATCTTTTTATATCCCTATACAGTTCATACCATGGCAAACACATCATGCATACATGTAACCTTGAAATTGTCCATAAACAACAGTTGACAACACTATGATGTAATAAACAACATTAAAATAATAACTATATAGGCATCACTGTCAACAAATGCATAGTCAAATGATTAATTATTATTAATTATACACCACATTATACGAGCATTTAGACATCATTGCTGAAACAGTAGGAAGAAATTTGAAACTTTTAAAGCTGAGTTATTGTTGTTTTATATCAATTTTATGACAAACTGCATGGTAATCTGAGATTTATAACATTTGACTGACTTTACAAAGTGACAATCTGGTCAATGACCGAGAAAACTGTTGATAATAAAATTTGATACATGATAAATATCATAAATTGATAACCATGACCTTATTTTGATTTTGTTTTTGTTTGGTTTAACGTCATAGCAATACATTGTATAGGTCATATAACAGTGGTCAGTCAACCTACTCACTCCTCCTGAAAAGGCTAAATCTCTGGATTTAGCTGTTAACCAACTACTAAGCGCATACTTTTGTCAGGGACTGACAACTGCCCTACATAATTAAAAATCATTGGTATAAGAGAGAATGGCTGTAGAAATAATTTCATGACCAAGCTCCACAAAAATGCCCCGCCCGGGAATCTAACCCACGACCCCTGGATCAGTAAACTCGCGTGCTACCAACTGAGCTAGCCGGGCGGCTTACCTTATTTTGATGAAACAACAATATAACAACACTGTTGTTTGTATATCAAGCAATAGCAAATTTATTTTCTGATTTTCCTTCCTTACCACAAGGCAGAAGTCTGTAAAGCACAAACCTCTTTACATTGAATGTTTGCTTTGCTAATGTCCAGTACATAACAGCACAGAACTGCAAGAGTACCCTACCTTGGATGCTAACATTGTAATTTTTGCCTTATAATCATTAAATGCATAATACAGTCCCAAGTTAACAATTACGATCTTTAAACAATATCGTCCTTGTAATTTGTAACTTGTCAGAAGCATACATATCAATTAGTATGCTAATAAGACAAGCTAGACTGTTATTTCAACAGGCTAAAGATAAGTTTGAAATAATTTCCTTGTTTCACATAATATACAACTGGCTAGACATTGATTTAGGAAACCATATTACATAATAATGCAACAAATAAGAAGGAATATAATAACTGACTTTCAGAACAGACAGGAATTTACCATGTTGCAATATTACAGTACTCGGTATGCCAGCAGTACCCGCGAACGAGCAGTACCCGTGATTTTGATTTTACCATCGGCGCTTTGATTAACACTAATCAATGAAATTAAACACTACTCACAAACTCTTACATTAACACCAATAATGTAACAAATGAAATAAACACTAATTAATTACCAACAAAAAACACTGAGAAACCACACTCGTAAATCCAAAAATAAAAGTAAACACTATAAACCCTTCATGAAATAAACATTAAAATAGACATCAAATGACAATAAAATAAATACTAAAATAAACATTTTGTATAAACTCCATGTAGTTTATCACATGTGTAAAACATCATCCAAGACTTCATGGTTGGGATAATATAACTATGACCTAATAAATTCATTATAAAAATGAAATAAAAAAAACAAGTACAGAGAGCATATCCACTGCAAAATAATAATTTCAATCCATAATGTGCGAGAATTTATCAGTAAAAACGAAATCTGACGAAGTATACAACAGTTACAATAAAAATGTTTTACATATAGACCATAATGATAAAAAATATATGTTCACTGAACTACTTAAACACAAGTGAAGACCATCAGCATGATACAATGTTTAAGTAGTATAATGTAGGTTGACAGTATAGTCTGGTATATGTAGGACATTTACTAACGAGATAGGACAGTTTGACGTCCAAATCATTGCTATGTTCTGTATTACATTTGTATGTGACCTTGGTGATATAGTTTAGTATGATAATAACATGACAATGAAGATATGTTAACATTTTATATGGGATAAAAAACATATCAACTTATGTCAATACATAACACTTTTATATAGTTGTTAATAATTAATAAACTAATTAATTAATTATTAATTAACCTAAATTAATGCATATTCAAAAGTTTTTCGTACATCTTTTGAAATGAAATCAATGGTCAAAACATAAATCTACACATAGTGGGAACGGCCATATTTAAAAAAAACACTGATCTTCCACACAAAAAAAAGCAAAAAAGGAGATATTTAAGATTTTTAAACTTTTGTCATAAAATGTTAAGTTCTTTCTATATTACACGACATTGAAAAAGAGGCCTTTATAGTTGCAGGCAACATAAAGTTCCATTATGTAAAACACTTAATCTAAGAGCAGGAATTTCAATACAATAATAAATTCAATTCTGAAGAAACGCTTTAAAACTTAAGAAACAGCAAGACACAAGCTTTGTTGTGGAGGAGACGTCGCCAAGTTTTAAGGTATTATGATTAGTAATCATAGGATAATGTACTTCTTAACAGTGATGGTTAAAATAAAGACAATCAGTGAAAAATACATCCAAGCAAAACATTTAGATAATCTTATGTTCTTTTAATTCACTCTTTTGAATCAACTTATTGTTCGTTTGGAGACTAATTCATAATAATAAAGTAAATGAATCAAATACCATAACATATCTATTCAAATTTATTTTCACATTAACAAATATTTACATTTTGGTTTAATCTTCATTAGCAAACAAATTTATTGATACACTTTTATATCCAAGGTGAAATATCTCATTTACCATCCAGATAACTTGGTTACATACCAGTAGCCTGTTCAATTACCCTAAATGGTCCAAAACGTTCCGTAACGATACATTCAGAACTCCTTGGCCATTCGCTGCGCATAATCTCGGACATATTTAAATGCTATTTTGAAACTACCGGTGTTGAAGTAAACAAATATACGATCATTTAGGCAATGAGCAATGTTTCGTTAATAGTCCATAAATTTTGAAACATTACTCATTGTCTTAAGGATCGTATATTTGTTTATTAGATTAGATTATTATTTATTTATTAGATTCCAAGACGTATTATGTTCCAAAGAAATAAATACAGCCTATTTATACCTTTTCGGTATTTACATATACCATATGAATGTTTTTATAATCAAACTTTGAATAGATCATTTTTATGGGTAAATTTCATTCAACTAACAGTGGTGAATACATTAAACCCCACTGATTTAAATGCTCTATTAACAATAATGAGAACAGAAATACTGTAGTGAGTATTTAAAACAGGAGGGTAAATATATGTACCACTGATAGTTGAATCAAACTTATCAATATAATTAATATTTATTAATTATCACTTACTATATATCTGTGGAGAGGGACATCTTGGTTGTAATACTGGAGATTTATTTGGTCCAACAACTCCCTTTCTTTGACGACTGAAAATACACGAAAATAGAATACATAAATAAAGAGGAAAAAATCTCCATAACTGAGTCAAAATTTTATAAGGCAGGGGAGACAACACTGGAGTTATTCATTGCTTAGTAACATAACAGCAAGAGTTATATTTCTTATATTTTATCAGAAAGTATGCTTTATAATTCATCAGGAAACTATATTATCATAGAATGAAGGTTTAACCATTCCCTAGCTCATTTTTTCTATAACTTTTCTCTGGCACATTTTTTTTTATAACTTTTCCCTGGCATATTTTTTCTATAACTTTTCACAAGCTCATTCTTTCTATAACTTTAAAGAACTTTTCTGTATGCTGCTATAACAAATATCATGAAAATGATTGTGACAAATTTAAATGTAGTAAGATAATGTGAACTAATATGCTTGATTGTTTTAACATGGTTGATATATTATTGATTATATTGATATTTAAGTCTGAAAATGAATCATCCAAGAGTTGATATACAATGAGTAACTTACAAGTTACAAATGTAAATCATTATATGACTCATAGCAGCTCAATGCAATAGGAGGTATTAATTTTTAATGCAAACACTATAGAGAAGTGCATTAAAATTTTGCAGTGATCCATCCAGCTTCAGATCACAAGATGCAGCAAATGTGATTTTCAGACTGATATCATTTTTACTGAGTAATGCATCAACCAAAAATAACTAAAAACCTAATACATTTAAACAATTTTAGTGTTAAAATGGTAATAGTTTTCACACCTAAGTCAGATGCTTTATTATCAATCATAACCATGGACAACTGAGCTATTTACACTCAAGGAACCTGGTTGGTTGAAATGTGTTTCCTAGATATCAATATAACTTACCTTGCTTCTATTAAAATGAAGTCAAAGTCAAGTCAATATAAATAGATATATTTGAATAGTTTGCAGACAGTGTTGACTACAAAAAAGCAATTCTTGTCTACAAATCCCTAAACAACAATGCTCCTGGTTACTTAAATGGTAAATTTGTTTTTAGCAACTACTCTAAATTAAGGTCAAATTCTAATAAACAATGATACGTCCAAAAACCTAAACATGAATTCTTTAGAAAATCTATCACATATTCAGGATCAGTTATATGGAATAAAATTCCTCTTAACATTAAACACGCGAAAAGTTAAACATCATTAAAAAAACAATAACTTAAATGGAAATTTCACAAATGCAAAATGGACTTTGTCCACTGGAAATGATTATCCTTTTTATGTCAGGCTAGTGCTACTATACTTATCTTTCAATTTGTTAATTTATTATATATGTAAATATTGTAAAAAAACTTGTAAATGTTTTATCAAAAGCCCACATGGAAGATTGGATTTATCCAAATGTGTAGCCTCGTTAATTAAATTCTTTATTATTAATATTATCATATAATGTTTAAATCTACATTTGTTCCATTAAGTAAAATAATTAAACAGACCCCTTTTAGATTTATCATTTATAAATAAATAGTGTACATGTTCGTTGTAAATTGTATCTCTTGATATATCAATAAAATATATTTATTCTATATCTAATAAATCTAGCTAATCGACAATCTGCATTTGTACGACGTGACCGTCCAATATATTCCTGTATTGGATCAAAAAAAGATACAGGTATATTATTTTCGTATTGGACAGTTGGGTACATATGCACTAAACGATGTTAGTCTGGTTTCCAATTTTAATCTTTAACTTTAAATGATGATGAATATTTCGAAGAAAACGAAAGATGTATAATAAAAAGGTTATTATACATTTTGCTTTACAATATGGAATATATTTGGATTTGAACACAGCTTGAAAAGTCATATTGGACTCGCCTAACGGCTCGTCCAATATGACTTATCAAGCTGTGTACTTGTCCAAATGTATTTCCGTATTGTACAGTAAAATGTATAATAACCTATAATTATTCTAACAAAACAATTAAATTGTTATGATGTTCACCCTGAAATATAATTTTTAATGCAACCAGCTATGTTTATAGTCACACAGTTAACATAAATGAGTTGTACTCGTGTTATAAGATTCTGCTGCAAGGGAGATAACAAATAAACTACTTATTTCAATGCCAATAGTAACTTACAGAGTTGTTTCCCTTTGCTCAAAAAAGTAAATGGAATCATTGAAGTCCAACTACTAAGCTGACATTGTTATAGATAATACAAAATGTATTTGATATTCTTTGTTAAGCAAATTATTACAATGTTGTCAATTTTTCAATGTCAATGGTAAAAATAGATACAAAAAAAATATATAGAGGATATTCGTCAATATTGGAGTAAGTTGGATTTATATTTCACTGAGTGTGCTCAGAAAACATATTTTTACAAGTAGCTTAGCAATGAGTGAAAATATATATTTTTCTGGGCTCACGAGATGAAATATAAATAGATCTAACACGGACATCAACAAATTTTCCGATTCTTTCATGCTTTTCACCTGAACAAGAATGTAAGACATAGCAATACCTGTGCCAGTTCATGGACTGACCATATAACAGTGTCGCTATATTTTGGCAACAACAATACTTGTCTATCGGGATGAAAACGACATATCTCACATTGCACACGTCACCAAGGACTTCTTACAGACTAACAACATTAATGTTTTCTCTTGTTATTATGATCATAAAAATTATGTACCTAGTTCAAATTAAATATTTCTTTTTAGCATCAGTTTGGATATTTGCATACTCAAAACTTGCAGGCACTGGTTTCTTGAGTAAATCATTGGAAAACGATATGATATATCCAACACTTTACATTGTCGTGCACTTTTCAAGCAATTTGATTGGCTGAGAGAGCATCTCCGTAGTGTAATTTACATGTTTAAAAGTACCCCACCTTTATAAGAAACTGATATTTTGAAGAACTTGGCCCCTACAAGGGACCCCGCTTGGGAGAGTCATCATAATCCCAAGGCGGTTATATTCTATAGTCTTTTAGATAGTATCAATTGTTTTTAGATTGATGATAAAGATTTTGTCTTCGTTTAGTGGCTTTAATAACAAGTCACATAATTTTATTACTTTGACCATCTTATAATAAACAATATACTGGAAAAAAAACTACATCAGCAAATCTATTGTGACCACTAGGTTATTTGGTGTTCCAGTAGAACTAAAGTATTTCAAACTAATGATGGCTGTAATAAACAGTTACTTTCGAGATCAGATGTGCGCGAAAACTTCTCTCACCAACTGTACCACTTCTCCCAAACTCAGTTGGAGGGAGAAGTCACTTCTCCCTAAAATTTTACCCCAGGATGAGCCCTGGTATAATAGCTGGGTATTCTTCAAATTAATCACAGAATGGAATTCAATGCACATGATGCTGATTTGATACAGAGTCAACATTTAGAGTTTTTCCTTGCTAGATTTGAAAGATGACATACTCAACCAAGTGATTGAAAGATTTGTAATGAAATGCTTTTTAAAAACCTGTGTTGGACTTTTTTTATGTATTTTTTTTTATTTTTTACTTGTCATTAAAAGTACAAAACTCTCCATTTTGACCCAAATTATATAAAAAAACTCTGTTATTTAAGTAGTCACATGACTGCCGTCTAAACTAAAGCTGTGTCGACTTTTAAAAATCAGTTAGCGACAGGATAAAATGGATTTGTTGATATTATTTCCTGGTTAGCATCAACTGATGCCTTTTCAGTCACCATTAAACTTGCTTACAAGATGTTGGAAATACCAGTAGATCTAGGTTGCCTGTTTCCCTTGAAAAAGTAGTCAGACATTTTTTTTTTTTTTCACTGTAGTGAAAATATAAACCAATATATTATCTATACTTTCATCAAATAACAGTAAAGCATGAACGAAATACACATATTTCTGCTCATTTAAAATCAAAATGGCAAACATCGTAAGCTTACATACTGAAACAGATCTCAAGCTACTTTTGCAGTGGGAGTATTTCCACAAAGTTTTATTATCAGTAATTAGCAGTTAGCGTAACAATCATGAAACATTACATTTATGTTTTAAACTGCCATTTATGTAAGCTATCAAGGTGCTAATCTGAATTTTAAGAGGTAATTATATGTATAATGTTAATTATTTGCAAATATATCATTCTGTTAAGTGAAGAATTAAATTTTTTGTTAACATAATTTTTTTTCAAAAGTATTGAAATAGTTAAGTAGTGCACCTTATATATATGTTTAAATACATCTCAAAAATGTACTTAAGGAATGAATTTATAGAAACTGACTTTCATCTAAAAATAAATGTCATTTTGGTGATAGCTAATTTCAGCATAAAGGCAGAAGGCTATCACCAAAATGACATTTATTTTTCGATGAAAGTCAGTTTCTATGAATGCATTCCTTATAATTACAACCTTTCTGGGCGAATTTTGTCGACTGAACCATTATTAATTTGATATTATTTGCGTTGATATCAAGAACTAAATTTTAGTGCGTAAGAGCCGAATGCATTGTAATGCGGAATAATCTTGTTTGTTAACAGGTCTTTTTGTTGGCCATTTTGGTCTTCACTTCGATGCAATTTTTCCAGGTTTATATGTCATTTCAGAATCAATAATGCAAAGAAATTAAGTAAATGGATTTTAATTCAAATAAAAAAACACTACAAGGGAAAACCACAATTTTAAAGCTTTAAAAAACGTGTAAACAAGTTGAAAGTTTTACGCTATTCCCGTGCCTTTATCAAGGTCGCGGTCAACTATTTATAGTAAAGTGAAACTGAAAAGTTTATTTCAGTTAACATTTACTTCTTATTTAACTTTCAATATGATAATATTGGACCATTTTTCATGTTTTCGATGATTTACTTCTTTTATTGACATGCATTATCTTTTGTTTTGCATGTGACAGCGCTAAAATAGATTTATCATTCATAAAATTAGTACCGGCATGAGGTAATTTAAAGTCATGAATATTAATGAATTTTGTAGGCAACTGCGTTTATACAGAAAATGACAACACGATTTTTCAAATCACATGTTCACTTTTGACCAATCAGATTGTATTATTTCGTTTAGGTTGTAATGTACATAGCATTGAAAATGAACACTTGAGGGAAAATCAAATTCTTGAATAAACCAATGTTAAATAATTGCAAAATACAATTTTTAACAAACAGTTAGACAAAATATAAATCATTTAGTAGCAATTAAAGTCTGAAATTTGTGAACATCTATAAGTTTCACCACGCTTGTTTATTCATATATGAATACCATCAATCATGTTAAAACTTTAAAATTGCCCCAGTCATTATTATTCTGCATTGTTCAAGTTTAGTGAGAACAACACAAATGTTTATAGTCCAGTAATTAGGGACTTTAGTCAGTTATCTTTCCCTAATAAAATCTGAAGCAATCCAATTGGTAAGTAGGTCCTTACAGTTGAAATCCTCGGATTTTATAGTTGAATTCCTATGGTTGGATAACAAAATATTTCATCTAATATCTTTCTTGTAATGAAGATATTAACAGAAGTGATGAAAGTTAGATAGTTCTTTACCTTAAAAATACTTAACTTGAATTTCAAACAAATTATATGATTTACAAAAACGTTATTAAAGATTAATTTTGGCAAATTGACATTTTAAAGTAAGGGTAAAATCTGAGTAATCCAACTAATTGGACCTACCAATAGAAGAGTATACAAGGGGAAATAACTGACTGAAGTCCCTTATTGCCAGTCATCTCCAAAAAATTGTTTATGGGTATGTTTCTGAGGTAACAGTAACTGAGTTACAATCACCAGACTATCTCATATCTGCCAGATGAAATGTAATGATTTACCAAATATCAATGTAATTCACTTAAATATTCAACTATTTCAAGCTTTTCAAATAAATTGGACCCCAAAAATTAAAACAGCAATGACAGTTATATTGCATCATGCCTCCATTGGAAATTAAGAGTAGTATAAATCCCAACTCATTCATCTCTTAGAAGATGTTATCAGAACTAGTTCTTTAAAAGCACTGATGGACAAAAATTATATTTTTATAAAAAGAGTAGGTTTACACAGTCTTTACTCAGCCCTTGAATAAATCTACAAGAAAGCAATGCAGCACAATGTCTCCATTCTAAAGGTTATCTTATTATCTAAGCTATCAAAATCGACAATACAAAGTCTCAATTTTGCGGACAGTCTACAATGAAAAATCAATGAGAACTGTCACTAGAAGCTAAATGGTCAATCGGTCATAATAATAAGGCAATCATTAATCTCCCAATCACTTAGCAACAATTATAGTAGATAATTGGAAAGAGGTAAAATCTCTTAGGAATTATTGATTACAAAAAGGTCTATCCTATCAAATCTGCTAATCAAATAATTGGAAATATCTCCCTTAAGAATAACATAATAATGTGATATAAATGAAATAATTCTAAGGTGTTTTATTTATACTGGGTTTAATGCTGTGTCAACACAATGTTTTATATTATTTATCGCATCCAGCACACCTAACCTAGCTTTCCTGGACCCTTGTCTATAACCAGTACTCACCTACCCTTCCACAAGAAACTTCTCCATACGCCTTATTAATGGAGGAAAATTGACGTTACTGTCAAATTTTCATGGAAGGGTATAAGGGGTTCAAACCTGTTACCCCTTTGGGACCTTAGATTTGAAATCCAGGTGTGATACCAACTGTGCTACCAACCCAGGTTAGTTCCAGAGTATAATTCAACAAAAGCAACATTATGTAAATAGAATTAATGTACCTTTTTGATATTATGTTAAATACTATATAATAATAAAATAAAGTTTTGCCCCCTTACTGCAAGACGGTACTAAATTGTTCTTATACCTTGAGCAGTATGGTACCCTTGTGTATTAAGGGGACAATATTTGACATGATTTGTTGACATTTTTTTTATTAATTTATTGAAATTTTGGGTTCCATATTATAACAAATAATTAGTATATTCTTTGTGATCAATCAATGCATAGCATCAGAATTTTAGAATACCGTATTGTTCATGAACTCCAGGCAAAACGAAAGTAAGCCACTAGAATAGTAAGACATTGCCTCAGACACTATGGTTACATCATCTATAATTTACCATTGTAATCTAACATCCAATCATATTAACTAATTAATGAAGATTATTATCATGTGTTATCAATTATTTGGATACAGACAACATTCCTGATGTATCAGCAAATATAAAATGAAGGTATCTTAATGATTTTACCTAGATTTCAATAACTTTGTCTTCCTACCTTAGTCTACATTTCAGTTTCTACGTAAGATTTTCTCTTGTTTTAGTCACAGACTGTTAGCATGCAAGAGCCCCTTTTTTCATACCAACAGCCTAAGTTTTAATCAGTTTTATAAAAATCCACTAAATAATAATGAAGCAATGGCCAAGACACAAAATCAGGACAAGTTTATGTGTGACCTTGAAATATGACTGACTTTTGACCTATAAGCTCAAGTCTTGCTTGAGACACTGATTGTAATAACCATTTGTGTCAAGTCATTTAAAAGTCTTAGTTCATGTATAAATAAGCAAGCTATGGCTCAGACAAAAAATCAAGACAGGTTTACATGTATGTTTGATCTTTAAATACATTCTGATTTCCTAGTCTTTTTCCCTAAAATTTCACAATTTTAACAGAGAATATAATACTAAATGTTCAGTAAAAACATACCTGCTAGAACGTCTACTGAAGCTTAGTTCTTTCTGAAAATAGAAAAAATACATAATATCAACATTTGTTAGTCAAATTACTTCAATGTCAATGTTTTGTATCACCTGAAGAACTGTCTTCTGATCATTGAGTTTCTTTTTTTAGTATCAATTCTTTATGTTGGTCTTCAAGACTTGTTCAGTAATAATCCTAAGGCAAACTCCTCACAGCGCTCATGTCACGCTTTGCTACATAACCACTGCCAACACCTAAATCACCTGACGATAGTAATACCATGTGACAAAAAAAAGCGACCGCCATGAAAAACCCAAACTACTCATAATGCTTACATCATCTTAAACTATTATTTTTTTATCTTTATGTACTTTGAACAATTCATGATTTACTACAAGAAGACACAATTTTTTACAAAATATTGAAATGTAAAAGAAAATATAACAAGAAATTGACTCTCTGAGGGACGAATTTACTTGTGTGGTGGCAGTGGTTATTGATTTAATAAAGGGAAATAACCACTGCGGAGAGTTTGATCCTGAGGAGCATAAAATCAAAATATTTACCATAATTTATCAATACAGTATGAGGAATAATTCAGGGCTTTTTTCAGTATTTGGGGGAGGGGCATGGGCCTTTTTTTATGTAGAACATTTGGGGAAATTTTATCGCAATTTCATAGGTACAAAATATCCAAGGTAAACTCTAAATTTGGGAAAACTGCATGTTTTTAAAGAAATTTCAGGAGGGGAAGGTGCCTGTAAACGGCTACAGTTATATAAGGAAAAAAGGACTGGACTTTACAACTAAAATCTGCGGTGAGACAATTTATAATACAAGCCCATGGTAATAAATCAACCCTGAAGATATTACTTGATACAGGAGAATTTTGCACAGAAATATTTCATGGAGTGAGAGGAAGTATAAAAAGTTTCACTTTTACTAAAACTATCAACAAAAGAAATAAAATAAATGAGAACATTAAACAAATATTTTATCTAACCCCTCAGTGAAGCTGTACAGGATAATATGTAAGTGTACTGTACCAAGGTGACACTATTAATTTTAGATCACAAGAGATAAAATTTTATGCATAGGATCTGAGTCAGCAAGGTATATTGTATTTTGTTTATTAATCTGGTACTGATAGGTCAAAGGTTATGTACAAACTGCTCATATTATCATTATATAGTCAAGCCTGTATAAAGCAACCAGAAAATGGAAGAAACAAACTCAAGAATCCAAGTAGAACAAAATATGCATCTAGATTTATTCCAAGGGCTATAACTCAAGCACCCTGATTTTAGTGATTATGACCTATCCCAATAATATACAGTGCCCACCAAGTTTGGAGACAAAGGAAATTTATTATATGTTTCAATTGCTATTCTTTTTAGTCTTCCTTCACTTTTCTCTTCGAAGAACCAAGCAAAGCAGGTACTTTCAGCGAAGTCTGATCTCCCCTGAACATAGGCAGGGAACTGTGTAGTGTGATGTCACCAACAAACATCATGCTGCATCTGCATCAAGAAGATCACTCTTCCAATGCGAAACTTGAATGGAAGTGTTCAATAGACATGAATGTGAACCAATTGGTCATCATCTTCTGACTAACTGCTACTAGATTTGTCAAACAAGGCTAATGCCATGTTAGCTGTAATATTTGTCATGGAAGCAGCCATATTTTTGCTCAGTTTTATTTGATTCATGGGTACAAACAGAGTACTCTGGGAGTACACTGAATTTACTCTGGAGTAAACAGAGCAGGGTTGAATTTAACAAAAACTTGGACTTGCAATTTTTTACGAGTTGATTTTATTTCAACTCGCTAAATGAAAAATCACTCGCATTTTTATCTCCAAATTGTAACAGCATACACAATAACTATTCGTATATGCAACATAAAAGCAACTTAGTACAATACTTAATTAAACATAGAACGAATGCATTAGTGTGGAATAGGCAAAGAATATTGAACATCATGTTTGATACTCTTTGCCTATTCCACAATTCACAATAAAAACATTTTTTTTGTGAATCTTTTGATATATTAAAACATGGATCTATCTGACCTTTTCAATGCCCACTTCAGCCTCATTTTTTGCAATGATTTCAACTAGCAAATTTTGTGAGTTAGAATAAAAGTTACTCGCAATTTTCAAAATCCACTGGATTTTGCGAGTATGAGAGTCCATACTGCCCTCCATAAGTTTCTTCACACATTCACAATTTACTAAGTATTAACTGCAATTTCTAAAGTTGTAAATGCAGTTTATCATAAAATAATTTTATTCAGTTTTTTTCAATCAGTTCATTTTTCTTTAGGATATGAAATTAGAGAATTATCTTTAATTTAATACTGGTCCATTGAGATTCATTGACTTAGTTTTGGCGGCTGATCGATAACTTTTGCTGCTATTAAAAAATGAAATGAATCAATAGAAATTTTATCTCCATTGCACGAATAATGAATAAAATGAATAATGAAATTATAATGCTCCAAACTTGAACTTGGATTTTGTTGCATTTCATTGATTGTACTGTGAAGGAACTTTTGGTGGGCAGTGTACCTTCCTAAAACAAGTTTTACAATAATAACAAAAGTAAGACATGATATTGAGTACCTAGCAACCTTAATGTTGTACCCAATAGAATTGTGGATAACTCCAAGCAATGTAATTAATATATCACTGGGGGTTTCATTAGAGAGCTATAATTCCAGGCAAGAAATTGTATTCTCTAAACAATACATTTCTCAGGAACTTGCCACGCAATTCTGGAAGGAATATTTTAATCACGTCATGCAAGATGATAATATGGAAATTTCTGACTTTGGTTATTAACGAAAATTACCAAGGGCATACAGTGGAGTTGTTTTTCTGCAGGAAAAAAAATATTATTGAATAAAATATGACAGCATCCAGGAGACAACTCACGGGAACTTGTAATCTTTTAATGTGTTACATGACAGTGTTAATCTTCCAAGAAAAAAATAAAGAAGTAAAATCAATGCCTGTGTTCTGTAACCATTAATGTACTATAATAATTTGTTGATAGGTTTTTTTTTCTACAATTCTTCAAATTTTCTATACCTTTTTTAAGGCAGAGATTGTTTCTGAGATGCTTAAGAAAAGGCATGTAGCATACCTTTATGTAATACCACAAGTTAAAACTTTGCCTAAGAAAAGGCATGTAGCATACCTTTATGTAATACCACAAGTTAAAACTTTGCTTAAGAAAAGGCATGTAGCATACCTTTATGAAATACCACAAGTTAAAACTTTAAGCCTCCAAGTATATAAAGTACAGATATTTCGCCATATTTTTTTCATTGTCCCTTTTCTTAGTTTTAAAATGATGGTCTGGGTTTTTTTATATGGACTTTTTTATTTTACCCTGTTTAATGTGTGTAAAAGAACAACAGCCAACTCATTTAAAGGGATTAGTTGGTAAAATTTTCAGTTCCAATTTTCCTGGTTCTGCATTATATTTTTAAAATTAAGATTAAAACAGACAAACTGATATATTACTAGGCAAAATATTTCTATCTTTTCTCTTTATATTTGGGGTGTTTCCTAACTAGACCCACGTGGGTCATGTTAGCTAAAAATATATTAGTTTAAAGTATGCATTTACTGATGAGAAGATACTAGAGCTTGTTATTGCGCAAAATTAGTATAATTCTATTAAAAAGATATTCTATCAGACTAAGAATGTTGAAAAGACAAGAAGCAACCAATGAAAATGTTTAATTTCAGCACGTATGACATATAACAAATCTATAAATAGCTTGGTGATTCCCTCAGTATCCTACTTTTGTTTTCAACAATGTGTAAACCACATGTTTTAATTAATTCAGTTGAATGTTATAAATGACAAATGTTATTGGTAATTGATTTCCTACGTTCTTAATACTTAAGACTAAACTTGGTTCTATACTTCTGGCACAGTCATTTGCTTGTATATCTTTTTAAGCAGCTTTCTTAGACAATGTTCAGTACTATAACTATAGTTTAACCTTCCACACAGTCAATGAAGTCTCCCTCTACCAAGAAAAATTGATACTCTACTGTGGCAAGGATTTGAAGTCAAAATCTTTGAATTTGAAATTCTGCATTCAACCACTGCGTCACAATGCCATGGATGAAAGCAGGTGTAGATAAAACTTAAGTTATCATTACTGTTGGTGCCTTCATGAATCAGACACTAATTCTCTAAGATTGTGTTAAGCAATTTTTTGTAGAAGTGACTACGCACCAATATGTTGACTCATTTTTCTATAAAAGTTGACTTTAACATTGATTTTCAAGATAAGTCACATTATCTGAACCTTTAACAGACTTACATGACAAATAACTGTCTCACTAGATATCTTCAAATAATTGAGTCCAGACTTGAATCCATATATTATTCTTTTCCCAGAATTCAACTGTAGGGTTAGATATAATCAAATTATTAGGCGTCTGACCTCTAAATAATCTAACCCAATGTTAGATGACATAAGGCATTGTTCTAAATATTTAATTTATCAGTCTGGCAGAATGATACTTAAAACACCATGAAAACAGAGCATTAAGTATGAATATTTTATAAGTTAACTATCTGGGGTGGCATATATTGGTTATCATGTAGTTCTCATCACAAGTACACTCCTCTATTTAAGATACTCTAAATCAGTTTCCAATGACCTTTCTAAGAAGATAACATTTTGATTTGTTTTTCACAGAGGAATACAACTAGAAAAATTTATAACATTCACAGCTTCTTTTTGTTGTTTTCTCTTTAATTCATACCATAGAACAAAAAAAATACCAACATTTATATATCCTTACAATGCAAATAAATGAAGCATCAGTCATTTGTAATAAATGACTCCCCAGTCTCTCTGGGGAACATAGGGACTTTGACCCTAGCACTCCTTTCCTTTAACATTCTCAGGTGTAAAAATAACTAGTGTACACTAATATTTTAGCAGATATGTGTTCAGAAGAAAAAAAAACTTTCAGTATGGCATATTAGCTTTAAAACACATCTTTAAATCAATAATATAAAGATATTGCACAATTGCCCAATGGCACAATATTATGTGTAGGTTAAAGTTCATAATATTGAAATGGCAGAATATGATTTCAACAGTTTTTACATATATAATAAGAAAAGAACCTCACAGGTTTCAAATATCCTTAACTTCTGGATATATTCTGAATACATTCTGCAACAATATGGTTATCATAATAATTAAATGGTCATCATCATGCACATACAATCAACTTACAATCAACTTTATACAGCTGTGAACTGTTTTAAAGTGATTGTACATTTGGGATATAGAAATTACAATATAATTGGACCAACATATAGGGAAAATTTGTATAAAGAACTAGAGTGTGAAAAAGAAGCTAGACATATTAAGAATTAAGCAAGAAATTGCATACTAGTACCTTCAGTGACATAGGAGATCGTGTATGAGGAAATTCGAACACTTCATCATCGCTTGAATTAATACGGACAGAAAGAGGCGTAGAACATTCATTTACAGATACTGATCTCCTCATAAACACAGGAGACAGAAAATACCTTCGTAAATCAGTTTCACTAGTAGTTGCTATCATTGACTCCCTTTTCACATTTCTCACAAGTGATTTAGTGTCATTTAGTGACACAGTGCGTGTAAGCCCCATTTTGGGTACCTCTAAATGATCTCCGGAACACTCCTCCTCCTCCTCCACTTTAGTTTTGCCAACTCCTCCTTCCATGGTTACTATGGCAACAAATGACATAACACTACATCAACAATATCACTAGAGTCAACACTGCACCTCCTCATGTGCAAGCAGTCCAAGATCTTCACCAGAGGTGAGCTTTTTCCAAACTTAAACATCCTCATATTAACACTATATAAAATAATCCCTCACTCCAAGAATTATAATATCACAACTTCCAATGTTCTCTGATTCCTTCCAGTTCAGTCAAATGTTACTTTATAACTCAAGTCTTATTTTGTTCCAATACATTTTATATCACTAAGGCTGAGCTTCTCAAGAAAAAAAACCTTTACAATAAAGATGAGTTTTTGTCTGTGAGAGTCACATATTTCTATACCATTAGTCAGCAAAATTATGTAAAATTAGCTTTTTCTGTAAAATACAAAACAACTTAGAACAAGCTTTCCTAGTATTACATCATTATTACTTCAATACCATCAGATTTTATTTCCTAGATTCGATTCATGAAACATAACCATATAACAACATACAAATGTAACATAATGACAGACAATATTACAGAAACCAAACAGTTGCCTCATATTTTATTTTTTTCATCTCTAACAGCAAAAGTCCAGCTGAGGTAAAAAGTATTTCTTTGTAATATTCCAGAACAATACAGTCCTCATCATCAGACTCTATCCTTTGATTTGATTAAACTAACAGTATTCAACAAAGTAATTGCCCCACGATCATAATCAAGATACAATAAGTCAAATCCCTGTATACCTACAGATTCAATTGCCTTCCTGATAATATGTTCCTATTTGAAAAACAATACTGTACAGACTTGCTTAATGAACAACAAAATTAAAAAAAACTACAACCATTGCTTTAAGACAACTCAACATACACCAAACATTAAAACATGACACAAATCTAAAGCGATACAATAACCAAAATAACTTCAATACAACAGCTCCTATCGAATCTTGTTAAAACCAAAATTAGGAAATTTCTAATATCTTGTTGCAATTTCTAACAACAAAAAATTATTAATATTATGTCCCTGTTTCCATAAAGTTTCAGCACTCACTATTATTTCTAATTCTCAGAAACCATGGCAAAACTAAATTGGAAGAAGCTCAAAACCAATGCCAAACTATATTTTCCCCCAGAAAACCAGTTGGCTGTAAAATAATAATAATAATAACATCTTGAGTTCCTAAACCAACACATAACGTTCTGTATACAGAAGACAAGATGGAGTGCAAACCCATAGATGTGGAACAATATGGTAAATTAACCCTATTTGTTATATTTTGCAATATTTATTGGTTTTTTTTGCACTGATGAACCTGCACAAACAAACACACATGCATCTTCTACAATGGATATATCACTTAACTTCATTTGCTGTTTAATATTGAGAAATTTACATGAAAACAAATATTTTACTACACAAGATTTAAACTTAAGTAATTTTAGATGAATTTTTTAGTTAATAAGATATAACAAATTGTTATTCAGACTTTTAGGGTTTCATTTGACATGATATCAAAGTCTTAGCAACAAATGCTAAGGAAATAGAATTGTGGCATCCAATGGCACAAAACAGTTACTTGTGCCATCATTTTTCTATTTAATTTAGCAGTGTAAAATGTCCATACTCAATTATGGTAAATGATAATGAGATACATGAATAAGTACTTATATAGTCTTGTTTCTGGTTATAACACAAAATGCTCTCATTTTATTTTACGTCTTTATTTGATATCCTCTAGTAACTCATTGATTTAAATGATGATACTGCAGCAGTCATAGCCTGAATATTCTTAGCACTAGCCTAATTTATAATGTTAAATACATGTATACTGACTCAAAAAAGAAACTGGACACTTGAAACACAACGCCGACATCAGGTAAACTCACCAAAAATTGCATTAACATATGTGTACAGTTTCTTTTTTGAGTAAGTATAGTAAAGAGAAAAAATATCATCTAGCTAGACAATAGAAATACTATTTTCACTAGCTAATGAATCAATTTTTAACTTATCTCAGGCTAATGGCTAGTTGATTAAGGCAATGACTACAGTTACAGATCTGTATAAGATGGATTGGTAACACTTAGATCCTTATAATGACCAGTTATATTCCATAGAAAATGATTACGCAAGAAACCATTCTGAGATATAGACATAAAGAAAAACTAGAGTGATTAAAATGAACGTATATGAACCAAAAAACAGGACAATAATAAACTAGAAATGTCAATCCAACATTTTTTCACCAGATATCTTATTATTTAGATATTCTCATACTGGTGTACTAATGACTAAATGTCCATGAAGAAATAATTTAGCCATCTTTTCATTGTAATGACCAGTTTTCTGAGACATTTACTTTCATCAAATCATTACATAGAATTAATGTTTCCGGTGAAAGCCTCTAATGTTTCCATACAATGTCACTGAACTTGGTGACATCATTTACATCTTTAATGTTCTATATAATGGAAGTATACAGTACTCACCAAAAGTTTGGAGACATTTACACTTAGTAGGCCTACTGAATAGCTTTTATTTATTTATTGGAGTTAACACCGTGTCAACATAATTTTGATTATTTTACAACGTCCAGCGCACCTAACCTAGCTTTCCTGGACCATTGTCTATAACCAGTACTCACCTACCCTTCCACAAGGCCGGAAACTTCTCCATATTATCTAATCAATGGAGGAAAATCGACATTGTCAAATTTTCTTACCTCCCCAGGTGGGATTCGAACCTGCACCCCATCGGGCAAGAAATTCCAAATCCCGGCGCGCTACTAACTGCGCTATCGACCCTGAATAGCTTTTATCTAAAATGGTAACGGTTTACTTACAATTGCATTGTAATTTTGCATTTTTTTTGGTTACCATTATAATTATAACTAAAACTACAGAAATAGCATAAATGTATATCATGGAAAATAATTACAATAAACATGGTTTTGGAGGATTTAGGATGTTAGATGCTGAATATTATAAATGTGCTGCAATCAAACTTGTTTTCATTTTATCACAAACCATACTTGAATATATTAAAAATAATGATTTTGCAAAAGTAATCATATAAATTCAAGAATTGTAGTGAAATTCTTTTGTCTCCAAACTTTTGGTTGGTACTGTAAAGTGCCTTCCAAAAGTAATAGGACAAAATCCCCAGTTTCAGATTAAAATGACCCACATTTACCCATGATAAAAAAAACAACTTAGAGTCATCTCAGAAAAGTACAAAATCAACATTTATTTAGTTTATAAACTTATAATGTCAACAAATGTTTTTGCATGAAAATTTGTTTATTTTGCTAATCTGTTCTGAAAAAAAAACACTATTTTATGTAATCAGCAGTGATTAGTTTTAGGCTCAAATGAACAAATTGATGAAATAAAGTATGAACAAAGAAATAATGTACAACTTATAATGAAGAATAGTATCGAATCAGAAGAAAACACATCAAATCAACTTTCCAGTGATTCATTAATTGAAGCCCCATATTTATTCTTACAACAATACCTAGATGAAGTCAATGCTTCTCATGAACACAGGTTATTTAGAAATAACATGCTTTGCATATTGTCTAAACAATAAACAATTGTTTTATAAACACAAAACCAAACCTTTCAAGTCTTAGAAATGTATCGACTTTCCTTTCTGTTGCTTTCAGTTTTATTTTTCCAGTGAAATTATTATTCGCATGTTTTTTTTTGTTCTAGAATTTTAAACAGCATGTTTATTCACATTAGATTGTATTTTAAGTTGGTCTGTAACATTAACCAGCAAATATTTGTTTCATGATTATATTAATGATAACCCTTTCTTAACTGATACATCATCACAGGCCAAAAATAAGGCTATTTTCACCTGAATGAGATAAGGCCACAACAAATTGATCATATGTTCTATGGATTCGCTCGCACCTTAATTTTGACGGTTTTTACAAAAAAAATATTTTTATTTCCTCGCTCGCCCATAAAAATTAGGTCAAACCGCTATGTAAAGCAAGTGAATAAAGACTTTTTTAAATTTTTTTTCTTCGCTCACTTGCCCCATTTTTTTCCCAGAAAAATCCGTAGAACATACGATCAACTTGTTGTGCCCTAAGACTTCATTGTAATTCAAGAAGCTCTTATTTCATTACTAATAGACAAACAGAGCAGCAACTTAGCCAAATTAGTTAAACTGGGTGATTGTCTTTGGCAGCCATTTGAACCCTTATTCCTTTTACCATGCCGACCCTGAGAATATTGGAGCATTAGGGGGAAAAGCATTTTTTGTTCTTTTTTCAGCTCTCAATTTGCATTGCATTTCATTAACTACTTTCCAAAAATGAACCTTAAGGTATCTAACACAAAAAGGGAGGAGTAACAGTTGATGACCACATCAATGAAAAAAGATATGCAGCCAGTTAAAGTTTTAAACCATTGATTTTGTTAGACTAAAGCAAAGTTTAACAAAATTAAACTCAACATGATAAAATGTCTTAACTTAAACCACAAAAAAACAAGTTTCATCTAATGTAAAGACAAATTGCACTGTCTATATCCAGACTAATCCACAAAATAACATTCATCTCTTTTCAGTAAAATTGAAAATTCAATTTTTTGGAATTTTGCAATTTAAACAGTAGTAATCACATTTTGGACCGCAAAGACAAAAACATCCAACATGAAGCTGAAGGCTAAACTTAATGCAACAGACAACAAGTCAATTATTTCAAATTTCAAGAATTAGATAATCGTTTTTTTTCTAAGAGGATATTTGTTTGAAGCAAGATATCATAGATTAAGTTTCTCCAGTCTTTAACATGAACCAACATTGTCACATTATTAGTGAATGCTTTGCCTCGTAACAGAGCAAAATTCCTCATTTTCACAATAGAACGTAAGATGAAGGTTTAATAAAAAAATCTGATCAACAGATGAAGCCAACTCCTAATATATCCCCCTAAAAAAGGTTACAGAATTAAAACTACTGTCAGTAGCTCACATGGTATAATCCAACAGAATTAACCTGAGCTTGATCTTTATGCAAGAATATATTAAAGTCAGTTTTTACCGTCTATTTTTGTCTTCGTTTGTAAATCGCACTTTATCGGAAGCTTTCGGCAAAATACAGGTACTGAACAATTAATGTTGTTTTCATAAGAATAAATACCTTGAAACTGTGCCATAATATTACTGACTTACTTTTCCCCAAAAACAAATGTGTCCAATATTAACCGTACAATAACATGCCACTTGAATCCCTCAAGAGCTGCTGCAGTTGTAAGTCAATTTGCACTAAAATTGTCACTCATTATCCAAACACTGCTTTACAGCTTCCATATGTTTTCTATACAATTATAAGAGTTTTAGAAAAGTTAATAAAAAATAATTTAAGTCGAAATCAGTAAACAAGCAACTTTAAGATGTTGACCTATAAAAGAACATGTGACACTATAAACACATTGTAACACACATCACAAACACTACTGTAATCACATATCCTAGAATTGACATAGATAATTAAAATTCTCTGAGAAAATCAGGAATCACAGAAATCAGCAATCAAGAAAAATCAGCAATCACAGAGAAAAAAACACAGAAGTAGTGTAATCCTCTACTTTTCAATCACAGCTCACCAACAACAAACCAATGAAATTCATGATAACCGACAGTACCATACTTTCTCAATAAAACGCTCAATAAACGCCCCCCCCCCATTTTTGAAAAACATACCTGAACCATTTAAAATTTAAATAAGTCCCAGAAAAAGGCAACAGTCTCTCACATCACTGAATAAGTAAAGAAATGATTAAAGAAGTAATATTTCATATTTGCTTTTTAAGGCTCCCACTTATGGTTTGCCTATTATGTCTCTTCACAAAGCTAGACTAGCAAGAATTGTCAGTATAATATTACATTACAAGGGTAAAATTAGTTTATTGCAGTTTTTTCACCATAATTATTTTGTACTCTAATACCGTAAATACCTCCCCCCATTTTAGAAAATCTAACAGCCCGAGGGGGGAGGGCATTTAATAGAGAATATATGGTATATAGATTTTACAAGTGTTCAATAAATAAGTTAATCTCACACAGTCTCTGATAGTGCCAGGTAAACAATTCAGATATGATATAAGATACACACCTGTATTAGATAAACTCAACAGGTAAAATAGCAAATAAATACCTTACAATTAGCTTCCTTGTCAATACTATGATTGTATTGTTATATAGGTGAACATGACCACTGGTCATTATAGGAAATAAATTGGGTCATGCACATTTACATACTTGAGCAATGAACTGAATGACTATATAGGTGAATAAGGTGACACATGTACATCATTTTACTCATTTAAACAGACCCCTTTGACATTCTAACTTTATTACAAATTGTGCATAATTTACATTGTAATTTGTATCTATTAATGTGTTAATAAAATATGTTTTAACACAGAACAATACTTTTACATACTTTTCAGCAATAATATATAAATAACTTTATTCTGCAAGGATAAAAAAATTAGCCCATAAATTCAAGTTCCAACATGCACTGTTTATCTAATAAGTCACAAAACATAAACCCTTCAATTAATGCAGTCACTCACAAAACATAAATCCTTCAATTAAAGCATTCATTCACAAAACATAAATCCTTCAATTAATGCTTTCACTCACAAAACATAAATCTTTCAATTAATGCAGTCACTCACAAAACATAAATCCTTCAATTAATGCATTCACTCACAAAACATAAATCCTTCAATTAAAGCATTCATTCACAAAACGTAAATCCTTCAATTAATGCTTTCACTCACAAAACATAAATCCTTGAATTTATACATTTGCCCACAAAACATAAATTCTTCAATTAATACATTTACTCACAAAACATAAATCCTTCAATTATTGCATTCACTCACAAAACATAAATCCTTCAATTAATGCATTCACTCACAAAACATAAATCCTTCAATTAATGCATTCACTCAAAAACATAAATCCTTCAATTAATGCATTCACTCACAAAACATAAATCCTTCAATTATTGCATTCACTCACAAAACATAAATCCTTCAATTAATGAATTCACTCACAAAACATAAATTCTTCAATTAATGCATTCACTCACAAAACATAAATCCTTGAATCAAAACATTTATCCACAAACACAAATCTTTCCATTAATGCATTTACCCACAAAACATAAATCTTTCAGTTTATACACAAAACATAAATCCTTTAATTTACAGATTTGCCCACAAAACATAAATCCTTCAATTTATGCATTCACTCACAAAACATACATCCTTCAATTTATACATTTGCCCACAAAATATAAATCCTTTAATTTATACATTTACCTACAAAACAAATCCTTCAAATTGTAAATTTACCATCAAAACATTATTTCTCCAATAGGTTTGATTCAAAGTTAATGTTGATAGGATTTTCCTGCTGGAAAAAATTGTTTATTCCAGATGTACCTATGCCAAACAAAGTTAAAACAAAAGTGAGAGTACACAGAACAATAAGATTTCATCTATATTGCATACTTTTCAGCAATAATATATATAATAACTTCATTCTGTACAGATGCATCCCTGTAAAAAAACATTTTTTGGCTGGAAAACCCATAAATTCAAATTCACACTATTTATCTATTCACCAACAAAACATAAATCCTTCAATTTATCTATTTACCCCCCAAAAAACATAAATCTTTCAATTTCAACCATTAAATACAAAGAGAACCAATTTTACTTAGAAAACGCTGGATCTTAAAACAATCCATCATTGTCCAACAGTATATAACACAACTGGAGACAGGAACTAAAAGACAGTAGAAGAAAATTCCTCACATTTTCTATAAAACATCCAGACAAAGTAGAGTATGCAGACACAACTTTTGCACATATGCTTGTAATTCCAGATAAATATTGTTTTACTATTTGTATGTTTGTTGTACAGACTGAGCATTCAACAGATAGTGTCATTAAACATCACATGGTGAGCTAGTGAGTAAATATAAGAAAACAACAGGAAAAACAGGCAATAACTTGCTGTGTTATTCTGACATATTAAAAGCCAAAGAAGACGTGACTAGATCAGGGTTGGTTACTTAGCTCAGTTGGTGGTGCACAAGATATTTGAATCTAGTTTCCAAAATGGGTTTGAATCCCATCCAGAACAATTATACCCTTCAATGAAAATTTGACAATAAGGTCAACTTTCTTCCATTAATGAATTATATGGAGAAGTTGCTGGCCTTACGCAAGGGTAGGCTAGTGCTTATTATAGAAAGCTAGGTTAAGTGCTCTGGTTGTGGTATAATGACCTTAATTTTATGTTGACACAGCATTAATCTCAGACAAAGCCATGATTATATTCAGACAAAATTATGTTTGACATTGACAGTCTGTAAAACCATCATCATCCAAGCCTGAACCAAAGAGCAAACCATGAATTCTAAAGTGTGGTGTACTGTCACATGGTCATACACCATGACAACCCTAGACTTGACAGGCTAATATAAGATTTCAATATAGCTTAAAACCCAATAACATCAGATCAAGCATTAAGGCAGCATCTAATGAAATAGTTGCCTGCTGAATAAGCAATTTTCCAGAGCAGAGTTAAGTCAAGGCTTATAGTTACTGTATTGATCTTCATAAAGTGACAATTATAGTAATAAAAGAAAGAAACAAAATAGACTCTTAGACTTTACAGACTAAGAACCAGATGAGATTAGAAAACTGACAGGGAAAGGAAAGCTACTGTACAGTACAGTATGTAGTACATTAGGCCAATGAATAAAACTTCTGTTCCTGGTTTCCTGACCAACACCTTTTTTACAGCCAACCATGGTAAAAAATGAAATTTTGTCAAACATTCCAAAATAACTGAACAAGAGCTCCGCTGGGCGGGGCATTATACGCCCGTGTGCAGTCCATGCTGTGTTCTATCTCATATAAAGTCCCTGTGACCTTGACCAATGACCCCAGGATCTCAGAATAGGTCCCATTCTTAACAGGAGGGCTATCCAAAGCAAAGATTTTGAGAACCTAGGTACAGCCATGGTTGATTTATCACCGACACAAAGTTTTCCCATACAAACTTCCAGTGACTTTGACCCTGGGGCCTCAGAACCAAAAGTTCTCGCCCTTGACCCAAAGAGTATTGATACATAAAATTTGGTGATCTTAGGTAAAGTTGGTTGTTGGACAAGGTTTTTCCTCATGATTTTTCTTTTGACTTTAACCTTTAACACAGGGACCTAAAACCAAAGGGGCATATGCTAGACATTAAGGCTACGCTTAAATAAGATTTGGAAAACCTACAATTTAGGTACAATTATTATTGAGTTACTGTCCGGAAAATGTTTCAATATGAATTAAGTCCCTGTGACCTTGACTTTTGTCCCTGGGGTTTCCAAATCAAAAGAGAACATCAAATACCAAAGAGCTATCAACACATTACATCTTGACAAATGGGCTGATCCACATAAAATTTGGTTAACCTAGGTACAATCATTGTTTAGTTATTGTCCGAACAAGGATTGTCCATATGATGCCCCTGTGACCTAGATCTTTGACCCAGTTTTGACCCAAAACCAATTGGGAACATCCTTAACACATGGGCTACCCTCACATAAAATTTGGTGAACTAAATTCATTTTACTTATCAAATATAGCATTATTTCCATGGTCTGCCATTTTGACTTTGTTAACATATTGATTGAACATTTGAAGTCTCTGCTTGGTAATTTGATATCTTCTGGATGATGGTTTAAACTTGACCCAGGGGCCCCAAAATCAATAGGGAACATCCTTGACACATGGGCTACTCTCACATGAAATTTGGTGAACTTAAGTGCAGTCATTGTTGATTTACTACACATACAATGTTTTTCAATATGATGCCCCTGTGACCTTGACCTTTGACACAGGGGCCCTAAAACCAATAGGACATAACCATGACACATGGGCTACTCTCCTAAAAAAATTTAGTGAACCTAGGTATATTGGTTGTTCAGTTATTGTCTGGACAAGGTTTTTCCATATGATGCCTCTGTGTCCTTGACCTTTGGGTCTGGGGCCCCAAAACCTATTGGGAACATCCTTAACACAAGGGCTACATTCACATAAAATTTTATGAACCTAGGTACAGTCCTTGTTGAGTTATTGTCCAAACAAGGTTTTTCAATATGATGCCTCTGTGACCTTGACCTTTGACCCAGGAGCCCCAAAACCAAAAGGGCATATCCTTGACACAAGGGCTACATTCACATAAAATTTTATGAACCTAGGTACAGTCCTTGTTGAGTTATTGTCCAAACAAGGTTTTTCAATATGATGCCTCTGTGACCTTGACCTTTGACCCAGGAGCCCCAAAACCAAAAGGGCATATCCTTAACACAAGGGCTACATTCACATAAAATTTTATGAACCTAGGTACAGTCCTTGTTGAGTTATTGTCCAAACAAGGTTTTTCAATATGATGCCTCTGTGACCTTGACCTTTGACCCAGGAGCCCCAAAACCAAAAGGGCATATCCTTGACACAAGGGCTACCCTCACATAGACTTTAATGAACCTAGGTAAATTGGTGGTTCAGTTATTGCCTGGACAAAAGTTTCATTGTTTGCCATTTTGACTTTATAAACATATTGATAGAACATATGAAGTCACTGCTTGGTAATTTGATATCTTCTGGTTGAAGGTTTATACTTGACCCTGTTTCCCCAAAACTGATAAGGCACATCCTTGACACATGGTCTACTGTCACATGAAATTAGGTGAACTTAGGTACAGTCATTGTTGAGTAATTACCCAGACAATGTTTTTCAATGTGATGCCCCTGTGACCTTGACCTTTGACAAAGGCGCCCCAAAACCAATAGGGCATAACCTTGACACATGGGCTACTTTCATATAAAATTTAGTGAACCTAGGTACATTGGTTGTTCAGTTATTGTCTGGACAAGGTTTTTCCATATGATGCCTCTGTGACCTTGACCTTTGGGTCTGGGGCCCAAAAACCTATTGGGAACATCCTTGACAAAAGGGCTACCCTCACATAAAATTTTGTGAATCTAGGTACAGTAGTTGATGAGTTATTGCCCAAACAAGGATTTTCAATATGATGCCCCTGTGACCTTGACCTTTGACCAAGGAGCCCCAAAACCAATAGGGCATAACCTTTACCCAAGGGCTACCCTCACATAAAATTTGGAGAACCAAGGTACATTGGTGGTTCAGTTATTGTCTGGACAAGTGTTTCATTGTTTGCCGTTTTGACTTTATAAACATATTGATAGAACATTTGAAGTCACAGCTTGGTAATTTGATATCTTCTGGTTTAAGATTTAAACTTAACCCTGTTTTCCCAAAACTGATAAGGTACATCCTTGACACATGGGCTACTCTCACATGAAATTTGGTGAACTTTGGTACAATCATTTTTGAGTAAATATCCAGACAATGTTTTTCAATATGATGCCCCTGTGACCTTGACCTTTGACCAAGGTGCCCCAAAACCAATAGGGCATAACCTTGACACATGGGCTACTTTCACGCCAAATTTAGTGAACCTAGGTACATTGGTTGTTCAGTTATTGTCTGGACAAGGTTTTTCCATATGATCCCTCTGTGACCTTGACCTTTGGGTCTGGGGCCCAAAAACCTATTGGGAACATCCTTGACACAAGGGCTACCTTCACATAAAATTTTGTGAACCTAGGTACAGTAGTTGATGAGTTATTGTCCAAACAAGGATTTTCAATATGATGCCTCTGTGACCTTGACCTTTGACCCAGGAGCCCCAAAACCAATAGGGCATAACCTTTACCCAAGGGCTACCCTCACATAAAATTTGGAGAACCTAGGTACATTGGTGGTTCAGTTATTGTCTGGACAAGTGTTTCATTGTTTGCCGTTTTGACTTTATAAACATATTGATAGAACATTTGAAGTCACAGCTTGGTAATTTGATATCTTCTGGTTTAAGATTTAAACTTAACCCTGTTTTCCCAAAACTGATAAGGTACATCCTTGACACATGGGCTACTCTCACATGAAATTTGGTGAACCTAGGTACAGTCATTAGTGAGTTATTACCCGGACAATGTTTTTCAATTTGATGCCACTGTGACCTTGACCTTTGACCCAGGGGCCCCAAAATCAATAGTGCATATCCTTGACACATGGGCTACTCTCACATGAAATTTGGTGAACCTAGGTACATTGGTGTTTCATCTATTGTCCGGACAAAGTTTTTCCATATAATGCCCCTGTGACCTTGACCTTTGAACCTGGGGCCCCATAAACCTGTAGGGCACATCTTTGACACATGGGCTACTCTTACATAAAATTTGGTGAATCTAGGTACAGGCGTTGTTGAGTTATGGTCCGCACAAGGTTTTTCAATTTGATGTCCCTGTGACCTTGACCTTTGACCCAGGGGCCCCAAAACCGATTGGGAACATCCTTGACACATGGACTTCTCTCACATAAAATTTGGTGATCCTAGGTAGATTGGTTGTTAAGTTATTGTCAGGACAAGTTTTTTTCCCATATGATGCCACTGTGACCTTGACCTTTGATGCAGGGGCCCCAAAACCAATAGGGAACATCTTTGACACATGGGCTACTCTTACATTAAATTTGGTGAACTTAGGTACATTGGTGGTTCAGATATTGTCCGGACAAGTTTTACCTATTTTAAGTCCCAGTGACCTTGACCTTTAACCCTGGGGTCTCAAAATCAATAGGGAACCTCCTCCACCCAAGGGCTATCAACACATAAAATTTGAGGAACCTAGGTTCATCCTTTCTTGAGTTATCATCCGGACAAGCAATTGTCCACGGACGGACAGACGGACAGACGGACAACAGCATAACATAATACGACCGTTTTTTCAAAACGGGCGTATAAAAATTAGGTTTTCAATCATAAACTTCACTGACTCATTATTTTTGATGTCTAGTGAGAGTTTTTGTACAGTTTAGAGATTCAGAACTACAATAACGGTTCAAAGAGAACCCTAACTGGAACCGAATTACCTGCAATCTCACTGAGTAATTATTGGCCCAAAATATCAATTAACAAAATTTGTGCCAACTTACCGATCCTTTTTTAAGGGAGATGAAACCAGCAACATAACTCAATTATTTTGGCCTTATATAGAAATCTGTCATCTAATAACAGAGTAGAATACAAATCAATAAGAAAACTATTCATCCCTATGATTTATTAAAGACTAGGGAATATTTTTATTAATCATAACTTTACCAAAGGGAACACTTTTCAGATGCCAAAGTTAGACAGACAATAAATTATATGTATGGATGAATTCAGAGACTGTTTATCAAAATAAACTGACTGATTCTGGACATTTGTTTCCACTGGTAATGCACTGTCAAATAATAAATAATACATAAATGATAAAATTTGTTACCAATATTTATTGATTCATTCCAAGAGAAAACAATCTATAAATCCATTTAATGATTCATAAATCCAACAATTACTATAAGTGTTCTCAAGTACTAGCCCAATTAATAATGATATATTGGAAAGGCCAAAATTAACAACTAGCCTGACTATATAAAATCAAAGCGCCTATAGCGCTGTCAGACATGGGGTTTTGGTAGAGTATATGGCTGTATACAACTCATGGAAGCGATACAAGGGACCTTTACCTTACATAAACTAGATAAGATATACACGTACTTCTTATCGTCTGCTTGTTAACGCGTAATGTGGACTATATTAATTGCAGTGGTAATTATCCCTTTATTTGCGCGCGCACAACCGATTGTAATGGTCCGCGACAAATTTTGATGTGGATTTGCCAGAGTCCACTACTAAACATGGGGAAACCCCATGTAATATATTAAAAGCAATTTTCATCAGTCTCTGGCTTTGGGTTAATAGGGTCAGGCTAAACTTGTTAATTCCAACACAAAACAGGGATCAAGTTCATTTTACCTTTAAGTTAACCAATCAATGAATAGCTTTTACCTAGATGAAAAACTACTAATAGCATCATAAGTTTGGAATTTTGATTATAAGTGTTTTGACAATGCAAGTTATTCAAGGAAGTTTCCGGTGAGTTACGTCATGAACTTTCTTATAGCAAAGGTCAGCTAAGATGACCTGTACAGTGAGCTTGTCAGATATAAAAAAATAAATACCCAAGCAGAGAATTAAACTTTGTATGCTACATGTCAAAGATGAGTTCTTATTTTCTAAAGTTATGTTTATAAACATTCCATTACGGTCAAGTTATTGTTTGGTCACTAAATAAGAGACAGATGGATGTAATAGTGTGATAATGTAGAATCCTAGCAGGTAGTTGATTATTGTAGCCTTAAAACACTAGATAGACATAAAACAAGTTCTGAAGACAATACTGTTCAATTAATGTATACATGTACTTACAAGAAAATAAGCTTGTAAAGCATTAAAGAGCTTAATCACATATTTATGTTCAAATGTTAGTCTGACCCTAACGTCAGGGCACTCGTTTGGCATATTTTGGGGGCAAATACAGGCCCCATTCCACTCTTAAAATTCAAAAATAAATAAAAATAACCCTCGAAAATATATTTGTTATTAATATTTCTTGTTAACAAACATTTTTGAGGACTAACAATAAAAATAAATTAGAAACAGCTTTAGGTTGTTTGTTTTATTTAAGTCATTTCACAGTAGCAGTCTACATGTATAGCCATTTAAACCAATGGAAGAAAAAAGTTTAGAGTAAATGTGACTGGCAAAAGTCACAATTGTAGGCATTTATGAGTTGACTGAAAATTCCCCATACTGTCTGGTAACGAAGCCATTATTCCCCTTCTTGAGGGTATCATGGTACCTGTCCCAAAAAGTTGACTAGTGCCCTGAACGTAAATACATGGGAAGTAACCGCAGCAAGGAGTTTGTTTGTATGCAAATGGTCTTACAGACTGAAAGCAACCGTGTCTTAATTTAACAAACAAGGGATAAAAACTTACTGATTTTTGTCATAAAACTTCTGTTACTGTATTACAAAATTGTATGACTTGGTCAATATGTTGTCCAGAAATACCTGTAGACCACACACGCCAAGCAGCCTACTAGGGTTGTTCACAACAAATCCAAGATCATCACCCTTCAGTAAATTGAACTTTACAACAAGAAATATAATGTGGAAGCCACATTAAAGCCGGATTTTCATCAAGATCTGAGCATAAATGACAGAGATATCCAACAAATTAAAAACTTTAACACAAAAAATACAAAGGGAAATATTATCCATAAAAAAAGCCAGGTAGGGTTGTGGTTACTTTCTAATTCTGTTCATCACATGGTATGTTATCATTGTATGAGGTTTCATAAAGATCTGACTATAAATGGCAAAAATAAATGGTAAATAAAAAACTTTAATGCAATTGTAAACGACACCGGACGAAAACCAACCACCCACCTGCCTGCCCATATTTCGTCAAACTAAAAGCCATATTTTTCATTGAAAAATCTGACTAAAAAAGGTAGTTTTATTAAAATTTAACATTTCAGTATATTTTCGTATGTGTCATAGCAGTATACATGTAGAAGTTTTATCTACCAAACATATATGGAATCTGTAAAGTCAGTGTATCAAGTAAATCTATGTAACCTTGGATAATAACCTTCCATGAATTCATTAAGTTTTAACAGAGATAACTTTAGAAAACAAAATTAATATCAAAACAATTTAAAACATGTAATTCAGTGCAAGTGAAACAAATTTATTCAACAAATATGTCATTTGTAACAAATCAAGGACCCATTAAAAAGGGTCATGATAAAATCATTAAAATAACATACTAACAATAAGAAACGTCAGTCAGTTATTTCCCTTAGTATACTCTTAAAATAGGTAGGTCCTATTAGTTGGATTACTCTGATTTTACCCTTACTTTTCAATGTCAATTTTCAAAAATTAATGTTAAAAAACTTTTTTGTAAATCATTTAATTTGTTTGAAATTCAAGCTAAGTATTATTATGGTAAATAACTATCTAAATTTCCTCACTTCTGTTAGAATCTTAATTAACAAAAAAGATATTAGATGAAATATTTTGTTATCTTAACATAGGAATTCAAATGAATGATAAAATCAGAGGATTCCAACTGTAAGGACCTACTTACCAATTTGATTGCTTCAGATTTTATCAGGGAAAGATAACTGACAAAGTCCCTATTAACCAATAGCATTAAGCCAACAGTCATTTGAAAAATATTGTTTTTTAATGGAACCAACCAAGTACATAGTCACATTGTTTAAATAAATGAACTGTACACTCATTAATGATCAATAAATCAAGCAGTATGGCAGCAAGATACATTTTCTAAACACAAGTTCAAACTAAGGTCATTCAGTTAAAAGCTTGGAATTAACTGTATTTATTCTAGGGCACAACTTTTCTATAATATATTTTTCACATATCATTACAGCATAATTCTAGACAAAATGTCTTGATATCAGGTTAAGACAATAGTTAATATTGGTCTAATAATGAGTTTTGACCTCATTATATAACCTTGACCCCATCTTGACCTTTAAGTCTTAGACTTGGGGGGGGCTTAACTTTCAAAGTCAGGTATATGTCATTTTAAACATGGTTCCTGTTATTGCAGCTCATTGTTTTATTAAACAGCTTATAAACTCACTGGGACTGGTAAAGGGATACTAGCAATTATAGAAACATGAACTAAATGAGCCATTTAAATTTTTGGAAGCTTACTGATATATGCTCAGTGAGGCCCTCACAATTAACTTGAATATTGACCAATCTAACTCATGGTAACTTAATGACTTAAACATTTCAAGTTGTCATTTCAAACAAAGATTTATAGAAAATAAAATGCAGAGGAAAACAGTGCTTGTAAGTCAGAATTTTTATAGGTCACTAGGACTATTGTATAACAGATATTATTATCAGTCATGGGCAGTTTATCACTTAGGCCATGACTGTTTGACATCAGTCTGACAAGATAACTAAAACCTATGATACTTATCAGGCAACCTCACAGTTTGTCCATAATTATTATATCAATACCAATCAGGCAACCTCTCTGTTGGTCCATATAGAGATAATAATCCAGCCTCTCTGTCCATACATCAGACATTGATCATCTACATCATCACCAATTAATATAGAATACAATGACAAACAGACCAACATGATGTCTAGGTTTTTACAACACAGACAATATAAGGATATCTATGATACCAATAAAAAAAACTAACCAATTTTCTCTCCCTCACTCAGAGATACAAGTTTATATCATTGTACAATATGAATCTATATTATTGATTGGTTATTGATTACTATACTGTTAGGTTAACCAATTTGATAAGATATGGATATATAAACTTCTCTCTCTCAACTGTTTCCTATGTACAGGACATTACCTTGGGTCTATTTACACAAAATACAGAGAACCCCATACTAGAAGCCCCTAACATAGAAAACTAAGAAAAACAAGTTTTATTCAGTTATGTTGCCATTGGCACATCAATAAATAAAACCAACAATTTAAGTAGCCAACTATCAAAACACATACCTTGTGACCTCTAGCAAGGCCAGTATCACCTTGAAAACTTTAGGATGATGCCATGTGCCTAATATGGTAGCTGGAAGTCTTACAAGAAGACTTTGAAGATTTGCTTATACATGTACAATACTGTTGTTGCTGAAGCAGGGTCAATATTGACCCCAGGGGACATAATTTGAATTATCTTTGTAAAGGACCTTAAGGTGATGTCATATGCCTAAAATGAAAGCTCTAGTCCTTATGATTTTGACAAGGTTTCTTTAAGAAATTGTTGATGACAAACAGAAACTGTTATACAGCATGTTAAGTATAAAGGTCTTAAGGTACAGGGTTACACTGTATTGTACTCATTATAAGACTAATGTAGACATGTATACTTCTGCCAGATGTAAAATATGCATAAAAATGTTTTATAATTTTCAAAACCTGTGAGAAAATAGATATAAGATACCTTTTTTTCTTATTCTTGCCAGAAAACACAGAACATAAAGCATTAAATGGAGATTTTTACCAGCCCAAGTACAAGTATTCTAGTCTCCCTTACGTTGTAGAACACAAGAAGTGTATTTTAAATGAACAATAGAAAACATATGAAAGAATGCTTGATCTTTGAGTAGTAAATAAACAATACAAGAATGTTTGAATGTTTCATTTAAACAGAACAAAAAGTATTTCATCATCACTGATATTTAACATCACAATAAGCTTATTCAGCAAAAAATGTAAAAACCCTAAACAACCACCAATTGTCAACAACTTCAATAAGAACTGAAATCAGTCTCCATGAAAAACTTTGGTCAGCACTGGACTTTTGGTCCAGCAAAATGGATCTTAACGAATGACAGTACACTAAAATATGCAGTTCATATCAACGATTAAGCATGATATATAATAAATTCATATAAAAGGTATAACTTTGAATAACAATTTTTATTGAATATGGAAAATATAAGCTGTATAAAATTGGTGGACCGTTGGGCCACTAACATTCTAAAAGTCGCTGGACCGACAGCGATTTTGATGGACTCAGTCCATGGTCCACCGGCTAAATTGGAAGACTGACTGAAATGCTAAGACGTAATAACAATGAATGTCCACTACTTGGTGTATCAAAACTGATGGTCTTAATTTAGCAGAATGAAGTGATAATCTAAAATCATATTTCAAAATTGGCATGGGCAGATCCAGCGAGGGTCAGGGGGTCCGGACCCCCCTTAGAATTTAGAAAATGTACATGTCCATTAGTGTATTTCTTGCTTGAAAGTCATTTTTAAGTAGTATGAAGCAATTTTTCTCGGTGCTTAACATTGATTTAATAGTTACGTAGTTTATCAATATGTTGCTTTTTTTCTGTAAATTGTGTATAATGTGGTTGTGGTTCGAGGTTCGCCCCCCCCCCCCTAGAAAAGTTCGGACCCTATAGAAAAAATCCTGGATCCGCCCCTGACTGGGTAGATTAGATGAAAAGTTTGGTGGTTTAATGCCTGTTGGCTGAGACTGTGCATGTCTGACTGAGGTATTTAAATGAGAGGACATATTCAGTCAATGTGAAATTAACAAACTTTGAGAGCTAGTTGACAGAAAAAGGACTATCTATACAATCAAATAATCAATAACATTTTTATAACCAAAATACAAACATAAACAAATTGTAACCAACTGACAGATTATTGTAAGTGATGAAATAACAAGATTAAGTTGTTTTATCAATTAAGATCAATGTATGGAAATTATCAATTAAAACTGTATAAAGGAAATGATCAATAAAAATTACAGAAATCAATATAATAAATACACTTAAACCTTGACATTGAAATGTAGTAATGAGTAATACATGTACTTGTAATTACTAATACATGTACATGTATTTATAAACATTATTTAAGATATTTCAAAAATTTATTATGCATGTTTCAGATACATTGATGCATTTTATTACACTGTTTTAAAACATGATTTTCAAATGGTCCATGTAACCATTCAGACATCTGATACTATCATTTATTACAGCAATTTCTTTGCACTATACACTTTACTGCATCCATATTTTACAATGATACAAAAATAAAGTGTTCTTATGTTAACAATGAAAATGTCCTTAAAGCAACAATAGTAACATAATTGGTACATTAACTCCCAATATAAATATATACTGGTATACATCAAACTTTCACAATGTATCCAACATTCACTTAAATTGCATCCTTTTTAAAATTTCCTTTATTATATTATCATAACAATGAACTATTATGATATCACCAATATAAACATATACATTGAATATTATAACTGCACTATATGAATACAAACTAAATACAAAATACACATGGTCGTATATACCGTAGAAGTTATCGTTTCAATAAAGGCACCTTCCATGTGCTCGTGAATAAAGCTAGCGTTTAACCAATATGAGAATCAATTCAAGAAATCTAGAGTACAACACTGTGAACAATAATGTACAAGATGATGAAATACTTGTATATCCTAAGATATGCAATACATCCAATAATATAATATTTGATATATACCTGCACAATATTATAGTACATATTTTTTTATGAATATCAATAAGTAATAAGTTGAATGCTCTCAGCATAAAATTAATCCAAAATTCATGATATTAATAAAGAATACGAGATGATGACGTATGCTTATCTATAGACCATACTGAATACAAACATTTCAAAACAAACATGTACAGTCATCCAAAATTATGAATATTTTTCATATGTTGCTCAATTGTAACCAAAACTATGCAAAACACCAGTTAAACCTTGTAAAATTTTCACAACCCGGATATATCATGATTGATATAAAATTATATCAAAAACAACTAGCCCAACTATTCACATAAATAACTAGTTTTCACTAGCCAAAATCTAGTTTCACTAGCCCCAGTTTTAGAGAGAGTGGGTTAAAACAAGCACTGAATCACACATTCGAAATAATGAAATTAAGATAATAAAAGAATGCTCCATAATAAGACAACACTTCTGCATAAAATATAAGCCCATATCTGAAACATATAATATCATTACATCCAATGATATAAGAGAGCTACTGTAAGTTCATGAACCTTACTGCACAAAAACATTGTCTGAAAACTTCTGATAAAATACAAAATATGCAGTATGCTCAACCTGAATGCATACCAAAATGTGCACGTAATAACAAAACAAACACAATTATCAGGTACGATATATCTTACACTCAATTTACCAGTGACTAGAACTACCGAAAGAAAATATATCCAAAATCATGATTATCCGAATATATGAACACTATGGACACTTTTAACCATACCACATTCTATGTTAACTTCAAAAAATCATTAATAATTCATTATTTCATTTGAGAAAATCTATAAAATTCTAGTATTTGTAACACTCCATGTGATATAACATAGGTTTGTGAATGAAGCAGATAAATACAATACAATCAACAGGTTCACAGTAGATAAACACTGAACTATATACTGACTACTACCTTAGACATAAAATCATTAAAATGTTTAAACATTAACTACATTACTCTAACATAAAAACATACAATAATATGCACTGATTACATCAAAAACCTTAAAGACATGGGTTTTTTGTAGGCTTATAATCCATCTTAAGTAAGGCTTTTGTATACAATTTTTTAATCAAATTTTTCGATCATTCACGTAATCCATTCTAACCAAGGAAATAACCTGATATGTTAATCTTGTAAGAGTCAAAAGTATAAAAATCTTAAGTGCAGTGTATTTCATGGATATATTATAGGAGTTTTGCCTTCACCTTGTATTTCAATGACTCAACTAGTCTATAGCATTTTTGTAACAGCTGAATTCAGTGGTGGCTTATACAAATAGACACTTACAATGTTAATAAAATAGAGAAATAATAAAAAAGAAAACAGACATGTCAAGTCATTAATATTTTAACATCAACCATCAATAAAACATGCATCCCTTCATGTAAACCTGTACTTAAACAAGTGGTTGTATCTAGGAAAATGCTAAATGTTACATGTAGGGAGGGGGGAGCAGTGAGTAAGATTTTTAGCTTTGCTTTGTATGCCATATTAGAAAGAGATACTCTCTAAAGACTAATCAATTATGGTCATTAGATTCAATGTTATTCTTTATATTTAGAAATTGCCCATCAATCATTTAAGTCATCACATAGTTCAATCTAAGGACATTCTTAGAAAAACAGGAATGAAAGGTCAAAGGTCAAGGTCATACAGAGTCAAACTAATAGTAAGGTTTAACATTAAATGAATGAGTCAGCCTTAAGAGGCACAGCTATTTCCTAGAAAGAACCCATACTCTGCTTTAAGGTCCAGCAAGCTACTACTGCATTGCAATTAGAGTAAATGTCTGATTCAAATAATAGAGCATTTTAATCATTTGTCACCAGATGATGTTTTGAGTTTCAAACAACACTTACCAGGGAAAGTATATATTTCTCAACTATTTTCTGACCTTCAATTGTCCCTGAGAATCAATTATCATTAAAGTTAATCAACCAACAAACTTGATTAGATCAAGACATGCTTTATAGCTCAGTCAATTCATTAACTACAAACAATCACTGTATCTGTAAGGCCAGATGAAATTTAAAGCCAATATGGCTTTCTTATACAAAACCCCTCAATTATAAGGTAAAGTTCAGCTTAAACCACCCTGGTTATAGCATTTTTATTCCATTTTTTGATGATATTTAAGTTCAAAATGCTTTCTCTGAGAAGACTGTTCTGCTTGAGACCGTTGAATTTGATGGTCTGATAATAGTGGAACTTTACTGTACCATGGCACTTGGAGTGCAGTTTTCCAAAGACTACATTTTAGATAGGACATTAGGTAACCTTCTTGGAGTTTGGTCATGAAGTATAATTTTGACCCCCATTCTCCCTCATAGCCCAGTATCAAGAGTAAGGCAGCAGTCAACCAAATGCATAAGTATGTGAAAGAACTAATTCAAAGCCACTCAATTCATAAACACTCAATAGGAGGAATAAGCACTAAGATTAGAAAGAAAATTGAAGTAGTATCAAATATCATAAAAACAGAACCAGAGCTTGTATACTGACCAGTCCAGTACATCAGTAGCATGTTCAATTACACAAAACGTTACAGAATGTTACATAAAGATACATTCGGAACTCCTCAGCCATTCGCTGTGAATAACCTAAACTAATACACAAATATGAGATCGTTCAGGCAATGAGTGATGTTTCAAAATTTACGTTCTAAAAACGAAACTTCACTCAATGCCTAAATAATCATATATTTGTTCACTTTAAAACTGGTAGTTTCAAGATAGCCTCTAAAATGTCCGAGATTATTCGCAGCGAATGGCCGCGGAGTTCCGAATGTATTGTTACGGAACGTTTTGTAACGTTCCCGGTAACTGAAGGCAGGGCAGATGACCAATATGAAGTGTAACCAGCTGTATCACTGGTTAATGAACTTTTAAGATCAGGTGAATGTGCTAAAGGCAAAATGTAACATGTTACAATATTCTATGAGCAAAAATGAGTTACCGTATATAATCTAATAAATACCCCTCTCTCAAAAATTGAAAAAAATTAGAAGATTCAAACAAAAAAGGGCTATAGCTCTTGACAATGACACATTATAACCTCTGCAGAGCAGCCCTCTATAAAGCAAATCCACTGCACAACAACAGCTTCAGTGAAAGTTCGGCTGAAATCTGCACATAGATGTAGGCATTGTTCATACAAGAATTGTTATTACATTTGTATGTCTGCACACCCACCCACTGGCCGAGATTCCCCAAGTCAACTATCAATTTCTTTTCTCTCGAAAGTTTGGTTATGCAATTCAAAAATAAAGTACTTAGATGCAACATGCATGGTTTAATATATTACAATTCTTTTTCTAATTCATTGAGTTTACTTAAATGATTCTGCTTACTTTTAAGTTATCATAGCCATTTATTTTCCAATGAGTGTAAGCCTTCTTTAAAGTATAACATATCTTAACTCTTTTATAAATGATATTTCTTTGATATTGATTATTGACATCTATGTGGTCAGTGCAGTGTATATTCACTAAATTTTTGATACCCTTATTAACATTCCCATTTTGGGAAACTTAAAAGGCATTTAATAGAGACAATACGGTATGTACAATAAAATAAAAGCAATGAAAAGAAATGAACCATCATAAAAACCTGACATTTTTCTTCTATCTCATTCATTTTCATATGTTCTTAATTATTTCCTAATGAAACAAGAATATCATTAAACATATAACTGACCATATAATACTAATGTAACAATTAATATCACTAACAATACAATATACAATACCATACATTATGATAAATATCATTTTAGAAACAAATAAAAAACCATGACACTTTTGACCAATGGGTGAATTTTAGGTTAAAATATGGTAGAGGTGGACAGGATGGTAATACATGTAATTGTCAAAGAAGTATAAATAAATTGATACCCTAAGAGTTTTAGCAATGACATAACATGGACACTGCATCCAAAACAGCTCTAGGTGAAGTTATGAATCCTGTGCACTTCAATAAAATTATGATTGCTGAGCTCTGCAGTTTAGTAAAGTTATGATTCTTGTGCCCTGCACTTCTGTAATGGCAATATACAAGTTGCAAGTTGTTCTGTCTTTAGGTGAATATGTTATGCTGTGGTCAAGAGGAAGCTCAAGACGCCTGCTCCCTATGGGCAACCTATATGTCCAGTCATCAATGCCATCATTGTCAGTTATCCCTAATAACATTACTACACTATGATGTGTTATGTACCTTGGTTAGGAAAATCTCGATTTAACAATGCTACACATTTTGATACACTAAATCTTCCATTAGGGCCTCACAGTCAACATGCCGCAATATTCCTATAGAATAATCATGGTAAATTAACTCTTGGAATATCAATCAATGAGTACAATTGTTCTTATAAAGTGATAAATGAACTTTTAAGTTTATATCCTCCTCTAACTTACTGACTATATTAACTACCATTTCTTCATTTAACTTTATAATGTCATACAATCAATAGGCAAACATGTATAATAGACCTAAAATTAATGAAACACAAACCAAGAAAACAATAGGTTTCCAATTGCCTCTATGTCTCAGTTACAACAAAGTATTGTTGACAGTATCATGGTAATAACATCTGATTAAAATCAAGATGTCATAAAGATACACCATTTTGCCACTGAAAAACCTGATGGTTCTCACCCATTGGACATTTTCAGTTGAACTTACATTAGCACAGAGTGATGTCACACTCAAATATTCTTAATCCCATGCCAAACATAACCTGGGTTAAATCAAGAGTAAGTTCTGTTCTGTTCAATTCTGTAGCACAGGTGTATTATATAAGATCCAAAATTTGTATATTATATTTATCAGCCAAATTTGATTTACTGAGAATGTAAGCATCTGACTTGCAAACAGGAGGTTGTGGGTTCGAGCATGGCATCAGGTGCTATTTGTTTTATTTTCTATCACACAGCCAAGTGAACATGCATCAAAATGAGTGCTTATGCTTTATTTTAGTTCTTATCAAACACTGAAAACTGTTATTTTCATTCCAACATTCTAATATTAAAACACAGCTGACATCAAATTTAATATATGTTGTTGTTTTGTTGTTTGCTTTTATCATTACTAAAATACGTTTGTATATATGTAATTATATTTAACTCCATATTTAACTTGTGCACCACATTGGTATACAAATGTTTATCAATTTTCAAAATAAGTACTTAGTAATATTTGTCATTTCAAATGAAATGATAAGTTCACATATTTCATGACATTTCTCTTAATAAGATACTTAACTACCTCTCTTGTATGTTTATATATTTGAACTTCAATTTGCATGTAAATTTTCAGTATGTTTAATACTATTGTTTCTCTATTATTGTTATTATGTATGTACAATGTAAATGTCTGTGTGGACCATATTGAAAATTGGTTTACACCAAATATGTTATCCACAATAAATAAAGTCGTTATTATTATTATTATGATATAGAGCAAAATTGCATGTGCACAAGTCATAGCATGTATGAACAGATCATAAATATTTTCCCACCTAATGATATAAAATTGACATTCTAAATTAGACATAACCTGTAAGACATAAAGCTGGTACAAGACCACATTTGTCTTAATGGGAGGGTTGGAAGGAGGTAATCACATTTCCATCCTTCACATACCAAAATTCTTAAAATGACACTAAATCAATATCGTCTGAAGAAAAAATACAACCTTTTCTAACCTTACAATTTTTCTCATGAATAATTTCCAGAGAAAATTTGCCAAGAAAATTCTAATGTGGCATGAATATTCTTGGCGTAGCGTATACTTTTTCCTCGAAGGGATAAATATAAGCCTATGACATAACTTAATCATGGTATATCTACTTAATTATGTATAAAATATATTAAAATGAAGCCAGGATACCTCATGGGAACATTATTTTGATTAATATAATTGTATAAAGTTCTATAGTAAAATCAATCAAAGGCATTATTTATATCATGATCTCACAGCATGAAATTTCACTTTAAAACCAATAAATACAACAATAAAAATAATCAATATTGATTGATTCTTCAAACATTTAAATATCATTATATTCATGCATTCCATGGCAGTGAATAATATGTAAATATCACATCCTACAGAGAGTGATAGAACAGAATGTTCATCAGAGACAAGTAATGTCAACTGAGGTTTAAGCCGAGTTTGACATTACTTGTCAAGGTTGAACAATCTATTCCATCACCCTCTGTAGGATGTGATATTTATTTTTTTATACCAAATAACAAAAATCAGAAATTGTTGACAACTTGATTGGTGCAAACCACTTGATTATATCTGTTTTATTTGTTTCTGAACTTGAAGACATTTTTTACACAGTTAAGTTTGTTGTTTGGTAAAAAGCAAGTGTCTCCGAAAGGGAGGTAACTCAAATTGAATGACTAAAATCTCAGGTCCCAGAATTAGTAAACTCCAACGCAGTAGTCTCAGACTGCTTTAAGCAGGCCGATAGGTGATGCCCAGAGTGTAACATTACGGATTGTCACCTGGTGACGTCACATTAGGCTATATAGAAACAGATTACGTGAGGAATAATAAAAGTACATAAATACATCACTTGTTGCAAATCAAACCAGCAGCGTGTTCAGTAATGACTGTTATCATATGTTATGGGTACAGGACAACTCAACCTGTAGACAACTCAACCCATGGATAGCTCAACCCAAAGTTGGAACAACTCAAACCGTTAGTGAGGAATTGAGTTTTCTTGGGTTGAGTTTACCCTTGAAACACTGAGGCTATCATTGAACTTTTAAATATGACATTTAATAGGGCACAGATTATAAACAGTATCACCAGCCTCTGTATTTTATTTGTCTATGATTGGAACCTATCACAGGAATACTATGGGAGCCATTAATATATGTTTTACTGTATTTCACAATCATGTATACAAAGTATGACTATAACAAGATTAATATCAGTCATACTTTAAGATGACCTGCCTTAGGATTATTCCACTCGCTACCTTCACAAATGACCAAAGTAATTGTTGCATTAAATCATGACCAAGTTGGCCAGTAATCAAGTCAACGTTTAGTCTTGATTAATCCATATCTCATAGTCATAATATAACTGATATAAATCATACTCATTATAGGAGAATTAATAGGATCATATGATTTACTATAGACATGAAACATATCAGACCAATGTACAGCCTAATTGCTGGCATACTTACAAACATATCATAATTGTACCAATTTGAGTTCAATTATTAGTAATGATTGAGAGAATCTTTAAGGCTTAAGTTATAGATTCAAGGTTTTGAATTACTTCTAGTTCATAAATTACATGAATTAATTCAATGTAAGCATGATATGATTACATTTCATCGGTATGGTTCATTATTCAGAGACGGATCCAGGATTTTTTTTCTAGGGGGGTCCAAACTTTTTCTAGGTGTTCCAAACTTTTTCTAGGGGGGTCCAAACTTTTTCTAGGGGGGTCCAAACTTTCGAACCACAACCACATATTCACTGTTTGCAGAATAACACAACATAATTATTATTAATAGGATGAGTAAAGCTTCATTCTACTTAAAATTGGCTTACAGTTAAAAAATATACTCATGGACAGTACATTTTGGAAATTTCAGGGGGGTGGACCTGGACCCCCACTAGATCGGCCATGTTGTTCAATAATACATTTCGAGAGAGAATGAAATATAAAACCAAACCAGAATTACATGAATACATGTACCACAATATAGACATGAAAATAATTAACAATTTTGATCAGTACAAATAATATACGCATGTGAGAAAATATACAAGTAAAATGTTCACACGAAGATCTTTATATATAACTGTATGCAAAGTTTAAACCTTTTCAGTTAACATAACAAAAAAACATATTTTATCTACAAAGACATTTCAATCATTTCGTTGTCATCTGTTTTTCTGTTCAATTAATTCAAGCTAAAGCTTTCAATCACAAAAACTTGAGGACAACTCATTACATTAATGACGTCAACAGTTGTGAATGAATCTAGAATATTTCTCCAATTAATCATTATTATCAAGAGAAATGCAAAGTTATTAACAATGTTTTGCCTTATCAGCAAGTTTTCATGTGACTTTCTGACAATCTGAAATTACTATCACCATACTGATAATCAAGATGTTTTGAAATTATCACAATACTTAGATATTTTCATTTACAGTTCTTAGTCCCAAAGGAGTTATTTTATGAGTATTGTTGCCATGGAAACATAAAAAACGGATTAAACAAAACTCATTAAAAATATCTCTCCAAGATATTAAACCAGAAAATGTTCAAAGACAATAACCTTTTAGAACATATGATGATCCCAAGTGTTAACTTTATGAAGTTAAATCCTTACCATAAAAAGACTAATCATTAGTTTGAAGCCTATTTCACATACGCTTGCGGCAGCCATACGACAACATTTTTTGAAAAATCGCAGAAATTCACATGAACACCTCAAGACAAATGTGAGTTTTTTTAGGGTGATTGCATCATAGTAGACGTTGCAAGTCATACCTTTAACATGTTTATATTTCTTGCAATCTCGTTGCGATTTCTGGAGCCCACAAGACAGTTGTGCCACTTCCGTTAGACAACTGTACATCATTCTTGAGACAGTCACACGTAAAAATGGAATTAGGCCTTTGCATGAACATTGTATGTCTGTAGTACTAGTTTGTGTTTGTCATGCATTTGACGTACGGATGACATACAAAATTTTTCGTAAACCTCACAACAGTAGTATGACTGGGGTGAGTGTTGTCGTGCAACAAACAGGCGAACAACGTATGACTCCTGAGTGCATCGTACAACAATTGCGCGGAAATTTGGAAGTATCTGCAGCATCTGCAATTAGTCTGCGATTTGACATTCCCAGTAAAATTTGTATGCAAAAAATCACAAGGCTGATGCAAAACGGGCTTAAAACATAGAAGCCTACCGGGTGCTCAGTTTGTTGCACACAAGGGTACTGATTGAGGGGTGATAGGTTTGATTTTTGGGCAGGGAGAACTTTTGAGGAATTTTTTCATAAAATAATTCATATGGCCATTCTCCCTTTACTGATTATAAATCACATAGGGCAGTAACTGTTGTCAGGTACAGATGAAAGTATGGGCCAAGTAACTGGTCAACAGCTAAACCCAGAGAGTTAGCCTGTTAATAAATGGTGAGTAAGTTGACATGACCTATAAAATCTGTAGCTACAAAGTAAACCATAAAAAACAAACAGAATGTGGGTTTAGTGCAAAACAGAGGTAACTCAATATAGGAAAGAGTGAGTTACGAACATTTTGCGCTAAACCCACAAGAACTAATGCAAAACATATCGAGGGTTGCCTGCAAGACTGTAGTAACTTACCCTTTAACATAATGCATTTACAACAGTCTTGTGGGCAACTCTCGATATATCAAGTACCCCCAGTATAGCTGACAAATGAGGAAATTCAATTAACAATTTATAATGGATAGAAACACATAATGACAAGTTTTCCCATTGCAATCCACAAATAAATTGACTATTTGCATGCATGAATCTATTTGATTTGGTGCCTAATACATGTAATATTGATTTAATGATTATACTATGAAAACGAAAATTCTAATGAAAAATAAGTTGTGAGTGCACAAATTTCAGAATAAAAACATTGTAAATTAAGTCAGACATCACTGTCCTGATCAACCAAAGACACATTATATACATGTTTTGCAAAATACTTTGACGCCACCTGAAGTATAGCAAAACTGGACACATCAAAGGTTTAGCGCAAAACATTCTTAACTCACTCTTCTCTAATATTGAGTTACGACCATTTTACCCTTAACCTGCGATATGTTTTTTACTTTTACCTCAAAGTATGACTGCATCACCAAAGACACATGCATGAAGAGGCAGTAACAAACAAACATACAGTACAAAATGATTCAAGTTCCCTTCCTAACAACATTGTGTTCACAGACTTCTCTGCGCAATACTTCACTTATAATAGAATTTTTTTCATATGCTGAACTATTTCCTGCACAGAGCCAAGTCACATACAACTGTGTTAAAGTTAAAGTGCGGTTTAAAGTCTGCTTCCATATACATGTTCAGCAGACTTTAAAATCTCGTAGAATAACTCCTGATCATTGAAATCACCCACAGGCAGACGATCCCTCACAGTACCCATTTACACCTGGGAGAAGTGGAACAATTGTAGGTAAATTTCTTGCTCAAAGAAATTAGCAGTGCCCTTAGTGGGAATCAAACCTGGGACCTCTCGATCCCTAAGCGCTCGTCCTACCACTGGACCACTGCTCCTTGTATAGATCATGTATAGAGTTGCTTTTACTGTTCATGTATTGAAAGCTCAAAACAATGATACTTTTTTACACGGAGCTTCATATTAAATTTTCAAAAATTCCTACAATACAGAGAGACAAATTGTAGAACAATATTGTCACATGACTAGAATATAACAAAATAAATACTAGTAATTTTAGTTTCCTCAGATGATCAATTTGACAGGAATTTCAATACAGAATCTAGAATAGGAGAAAACAGTAATGTATCTAGATTTAAGCTCATTGCATTCGTAAAATGGTAATTTCCAAGGGAATTGATCATACCAAATGGGAGTTGGAGACTGAGAATACAGGGGAAATGAACAAATCAACTAGACTGATGTATTATATAAAACTTTAACTATTCTCAATTCAATATTCATCAAATTTCAGCAAACTCAGACATTATGATACCTTTGATAAATGGAAGAGAAGAAATAATTTGCATATTACATTTTGTGAGAACTTTTCCATAGAATCTGTTAAATAAATCTGTTATCGTAAAATACACAGTGTTGTCAAAACGTCCTTGAAGAAAATCTTTATTTCAGGATACAACTATCTATTCACATTCACCTATAAAATGTTACAAAATCTGTGGATTGTTGAGCAAGTGGCAATTCCATCCCAACCACGATTCATGTGTAGCCATTCAGGAATTGAACCATGAATCACTTGTTGATAAAGATGCATACAGACTTCATGTTACAACAAAATAAGGGAAGAACAGAAGCTTTACTATACATGGAAAACCATGCACTCCAAACATTTCTATTACCAGATGATTTATGGGCATTTTTAGTGATAACATATTTGTATGTGTATCAATCGAAATTTTGACACAAGATAATTTGGTCCCTACATAAATTAAAGTTTTCATTAGAAGTGTGACTCATTTTCAGTAATAATTAAGCTAAAAATGTTCTTTCATTTTTTCCAAAAAAAGATCATGATCCAACGATTTCGGACATGAAAAATTTATCAAGTTATCAAACATGATTAAAAAGTATGTTACATGAATAAGCTATAATAAAAGTAATATTACTTGCAGTATGCACAATAAGTTTTTTGTGTGTAAAATTTCAGCAGTCCAAGAACTTATGGATGGCACTGTATGAGATAACAAATCAAGTTTTAAACTAAACATTGTGATAAAACATTGATTGTTAATGACAGTACAAACAAACTTTAAGAAATTTTGCAAACATGTTCAAATAAGAATGATTTTTTTATCTCAACCAACAGATCAACATCTAAGTTTCCTATTCAACTTAATGTTTTATAGGCTTCTTTGTAACAACCAGAGTCATTTAATACAGACATTTCAATTCAACTCACTACTGTTTCAAGGTACATCAATACTAGACCCAATCCTAAGTTACAAGCAGTTACAGTAACTTCTTACAACTACATTCAGAGATAAGTCACAGGTAAGGTTGGCTCACATCCTCAATCTTCTATCAGTGAGGTTACATTAGTTCATTTGAAATCAGTGATAATCAAAATTCAGGGCTCAAATTTAATAAAAAATTGAACTTGCAAATTTTTGCGAGTTGATTTTATTTCAACTCGCAAGATGAAAAAAATCACTCGCATTTTTTCTCCAAATTTAATAGCATACATACTTAAGTTAGTAAATAATCATAAGCAATAACAACATAATTACATACAGTATAAGTTCATTCTCTCGAACACCACCATCTCGAATTAATTGCCTGAGTCGAACACATTGTCTGGAACCGATCAATTTCTCTTCTATATCTATATAAAATAACGTCTTCTGAGTCGAACCGGACAGGGTCGAACTCTCGAACCAATATCACGGTCCCGTGGTTTACAAATACACTATAATACTATTGTCTCTCTCAAACAATAGATTTTCACACATCAGCGACAATGGTCTGATCGTAACTATTGTTGTGACACGTGATGATAACACGGCGTGAAAATCGCTCAACCTTAAATTTGTTGATTGATTTTATTTCATTGTCGCACAAAAATACTTAACAATAGAATTGTTTGTAGATTGCACATTGTTGATGCACACAAGTTATTAAGTGTCATGGTATACAGTAAAAGTTCGCTGGCTCGAACTCGAAGGGACGTGGAAAAAAATTCGAGCCAGGCAGGTGTTCGACCTGGCCGACATTCGTCCGAGTTCGACAATATTACTTCCCTTTGTTTTAAAATTGTTTTTATTTGTTATCTCCCTTGGTTTAATATAAAACCCGAACACACGGTTCGTTCACGGTTTTGAACGTAATCAATACAAACTGCAAATCAATTTGCTTATAACTTATTTGTTGTTCGTTAGTTATACATTTATGAACATTATTATGTTTAGATGAGTAGTAGTATATGAGATGAACGTCCGTGTTTCATTAAGAATGGTTCGTTGTGATACACTAGTTGTGTACTAGATTCTACTCATCTCTTTTATTTCTTGTTGTTGTATTAAGAGCTTGTATATTACAAAGTTATACTGTAAATAAAGAATATAAAAGTGAAATAAAGTAATAAAAACTTACTCAAATATTGTTTACGTAATTTTATTCTACCTCGAAACATAAAAAAGCATAATAACACAATACAACCCCTGTGAAATGACCATTGTCAAAACATGGTTGACCATGTTTCAAACATGGTCAACCATGTTTTTAATACATGGTTGACCATGTTTTGACCATGAATAATCCATGGTCGACCATGTTTCATGCCGTGGTTTATTGCCGCCCTGGTGACCATGGTCGACCATGTTCTTTTATAGACCATGGTCAAACTTGTTTCATGGTCTTGTAAAATGACCATGGTCAACCATGTTTCATCGTCCACATGGTTTATTGCCGCCCTAGTAACATGGTCAACCATGGTTTGACCATGTTCTTAAATTCCTGAAAATAACCATGGTCAACCATGTTTCATTTTCTACATTGGTTATTGCCAGCCTTGTGAACATGGTCAACCATGGTCAACCATGTTTCACAGTACTGGTTATACCCAGAAATTTTTTTGGACTCATCTCTATAAGCCTCTGGCTTTTGACACAAATGAGCTTAAGTAACACATCTAAAATCAAGTAAATTAGGACATAAACCAACAAACAACGGCTGGGCAGAGACCATTGTCTGATCCTCCTTTACAAGATCTAGATCAAGTAGTAGACATTATACTTCCCCAACCATGCCCCTCACTACAGCCCTCTGTATCCGGCCCTGGCAAGTAATGCAAAATAAAAATATAAAAGCAAACACTGTAACTATTGAAAATTTAAAACACATACAGAGTCATAAGAACAGTTTAAACATTAAAGCAATATGGTTATCCAAAAATTGTTATCCGAAATATGAACACTTATGCTTACTTGTTTTCATCATTTTTGTCATGCTGCAGATTTTCTAAACCAAATATAAGATAACCAAATTGTCTTTGCATCTTTTATGAGTTGATTATGACAATAGATGCCTAAATAACAACTCAATTTTTAGTAAAAATCTTCTTTTTTGAAATTGGCGGTAAAGCACTTTCAGCCATCTTTGAATTCACAAGTTTAGTTTAAAAACCAGTACCTGGTATATTCATTAAGTTAATACACAGTAGTCTCCCCTGAATTTAGGAATAACGAAACTTTAGGCCTCACGAAGATAACTCAAGATAGGATGTACCTAGGTTCTAAAATTTTATATTTGGATAGCCCTTGGGTAGAGGAGCTTCACTATTGATTTTGAGACCCCAGGGTCAAAGGTCAAGGTCACTGGGATGTGAAATATGAAAACCTTGTCCAAACAATAACTCCAGAATTACTGAACCTAGCTTCACCAAATTTTATGTATTTATTATCTGTTTTGAAGTGAAGAACTGTAAATTGTTTTATGTCAAATATGTGAAATATTCATAGTCTACAGTGACTTATAGTCTAGAAATAACTGTTGACCTTGAATCATGGTGTGACAAAAACACATGACCATGAATCAATGTCAGTCATGAACAATACATAAAGTGTACACAATTGCATGCTAAACTGCATAGAAATCTAAATTATTGCATTTAAAGTAAGAGACATACACTAGTTTTACAATGCAATGTTCATCATCAAATGAGTTGACTTATTGTCTAGAAATAACTGTTGACCTTGAATCATGGTCTGACAAAGACATATGACCATGAATCATTGTCAGTCAAGAACAATACATAAAGTGTACACAATTGCATGCTAAACTGCATAGAAATCTAAATTATTGCATTTAAAGTAAGAGACATACACTAGTGTTACAATGCAATGCTCATCATCAAATGAGTTAAAAGTTGTATGATTGACAGTGTTTCATGGTTTAGAAAACATGATATTTTAACACAGGCAGACCAAAGTCAAATCATAGTCAATCATGGTCATAATTGACCAGAGTCAAAGTCTGACAAACAACATAGTCAACCATGTTTTGACCATGGTCAACCATGGTCAAACTTGATTCATGGTTAACATTTCACAGGGGAAACAGTACGATAATACAATGTATGCTTAAACATCAATAGCACACTTCACGTTTTCTGACAAGTTAAGGTCAGTAATCATAATTAAGCACATTTAAAAAGTCTTTTATAGTTGATTGTTTAGAACAACGTTTGTGGAAGTCTCTATTGATCAAATCCTTATTTTATCAATTAAAACAAACATACAAGCTGTATACGCGCTAATTCATTTGTTTTAGCGAGGCCTTAGTTACTCGTTTTATTCTTAATTTTTAATCATACCATGCCACTTTATAACTAGTGTCCATCAATAATGTGCAATCTGCAAACAATTCTATTGTTAACCATTTTAGTGTGACAATGTTATCACACAACAAAAAGTTTTGACACTTAAATTCAATTAACAAATTTAAGGTTGAGCGATTTTCACGCCGTGTTATTATCACGCGTCACAAACAATACCTACTTTCAGCCCTTTATCGCTGATGTGTGAAAATCTATTGTTCGAGAGAGACAATAGTATAATAGTGTATTTGTTAACCACGGGACCGTGATATTGGTTCGAGAGTTCGACCCTGTCCTGTTCGACCCAGAAGAGGTTGTTTTACATAGATATAGAAGGTAAATTGATCGGTGCCAGACAATGTGTTCGACTCAGGCAATTAATTCGAGCTGGTGGTGTTCGAGAGAATGAACTTTTACTGTAATTAAAAATCAACAATAAATCGAGTAACTAAGGCATCGCTAAAACAAATGAATTAGCGCATATACAGCTTGTATGTTGGTCTTACTTAATAAAATTGCAAACAAAATGTTAATGCATTTTAGTGTACAATCAGTGGAAATTTACGATCGGTATCAATTCAAAATGTTAGACAAGAGTATACATGCAGATTCAACGATTGAACAACTTAGTCTAGGACCCGGTTACGTCCTCGTTGTTGCTTCTTTTATGTTTCGAGGTAAAATGAAATTACATTAACAATATTTGAGTTAGTTTTTATTATTTTATTTCACACGAACATAACGTACAAAAAGTAAGTTATAAGCAAATTAATTTGCAGTTTGTACCGATTACTTTTAAAGACACTTAAACAAACCGTTTATTCGGGTTTATATTAAACCAACGGAGATAACGAATAAAAACAATTAAAAAAACAAAGGGAAGTAACAACGTCGAACTCGGACGAATGTCGGCCAGGTCGAACACCTGCCTGGCTCGAATTTTTTTCCACGTCCCTTCAAGTTCGAGCCAGCGAACTTTTACTGTAGTACTATATTTGTCTATAGATCAAACAACGAGGACATTATTGTAGAATAGACAAAGAATATAGAACATGCTTTAATTGTTAATCTTTAATTAATACTCATCTCACAGACCCTGGTAAAAACGAAACAGTCCATAAGGGTACGCAAAAGTTTGTATGGGTCCTTGCGGAGCTTGATCCCATGGTGCCCGTACGGTACCCTCATGGCTATTTTAGTGTTTATGGGACTGTAGATTTAGATTCAGTTTAGGTTGAATTTCTATAATTTTCATAATTTCTACATTTGACAAGATTCTGTCCATAAACTGCAGATTTATTAGAATTTGGCTCGATAGACAGTTGCATCGGAGATGAACACTTGATGAGACATATTTTTTGCAACTAGACAACAGCTTTATAAATTTGCATTGTTTCAATTAATATTAAATCCAATGTACTGAATAAACACTTTGAGTTCTGCAGATAGTGAAAATTTCTGCTTGAAAAATAACATTTTTACATAAAATAAATAGGAAAAATGTAAGGACAACAAATCAGCTTCATATTTCCCCATCATTTGAAATTTTTGTTTTGAAAAATCATAATTCAACAGTAATGATGTTGTTCCAAGTGAAAATGTCAGTCTTTGCATAATGAAGCTTTGAATTTTCCCCAAAGTTTGGAAAATGGTAATTGAACTGCAATTTAATTTGAGGATAAATTAGTTTTGAATTTCCCCACAAATTTGAAAAATGTTATTCAACTTTAGATCTAATTTACTCTAAGGATATTGTTCCATTTTTACAATATGTTGATTCAGTTCTTCCACAATGACATACTTGTTTGAACAATAAAATACTCTCAGACATATAATCAAGATAAAACTATTCTACAAGTATAATCTCCATAGAGACTTTATATCTCCTGAAAATCCCTGGAATCTCCTCATATACATACAGTCAACCTCTTCAACAGCTATATAATACCTCTCAAGAACAACTAGTGGTTTCACCTCTCTACAGAAGCTGGAATATGCTGTTCAAGAGGTACCGGCTGTAGGCAGTTTAAATTAAACTGTTTAATTTTATACTGGAAAATGGCCCTATATCTGTAAGCTTTAGTTTGTTTTTGTTGGGTTTGATGCCATAGCAACAAATTGTATAGTCATATAACGGCAGTCAGTCAACATACTCACTGTTCCTGGAAAGGCTAAATCTCTGCATTTAGATGTTAACCAACCTACTAAGCACATACTTTCGTCAGTGACTGACAAGTGCCCTACAAAATTAAGAATCTCTGGTAGGAGAGAGAATGGCTGTAGAAAAAATTTCATTACCAAGCTCTTCAAAATTATGCCTTGTTCGGGAGGGAATCAAACCCACAACCCCTTGATCAGTAGACTTGCGTGCTACCAACTGAGCTAGCAGGGCGGCTTGTTAGCTTTAGAGCATGTAAAAAAAAGTTTACAGCATGGTTTAAAGTCTGTTTTTTTTGTACATGTTCAGTCAATTTTACAATTGTAAACAATAACCTCTGATTATTAAAATCACTTTCAGGCTGGTGCTTGATCCTTCAATATATCAAGTTACATATGGATGGAGTGAAACAATCATAGGTAAATTTATTTCTCAAGGAAATTAGCAGTGCCCCTAGAGAGATTCGAACCAGGGACCACTTAATCATTAAGCATGTGTCCTACCCCTGGACCACTGCTCCTACTACTCAAGGATGAAGGGTATTATTGGGATAAAGCTAGAGGCTGAGCATTGTATGAACCCCTGCCTTGCATTGCTACTGGAGTATATTATACTAAATCATAAAATTTATGATATTTACTTATCTAACCATCCCAAATAATGATTTGCAGGTATTCAGTACATGCTTGCTTGGTATGGTTGCATTTAAAACTTAAAAAAAGTGTCAAATAGGCATTTCAGGCAATGCTCATATCTTTGATGCTGTAAGCTTCATGAAAATAATGTATATGATGTTAGAAATTGAAGAAGCTGTTGCTGAGATTCTTGTGAGGAGGCTGGTTATTGAGAACAGAAGACTGATATTAAGAGCAGATGGCCATAGAGATAAGTTTCACTGTACATTTGAACCAGGAAAAAACATGATGTATAAGGATAGAAAAAATGTACGAATACAAAGTTAGCATGATGAAACAGTATAATCTCCTTTCTTAGAACTAAGTTAGAAGTATCTCTATAGGGAATAGCTGAATCATAATGACACATTGTCAGGACATGGATTAAGGCAGTCTCCATATATCCTGGGTTAGCGCAAAACAGTCATAACTCAATATAAGAAAAAGTGAGTAATGTCTGCTTTGCGCTTAACCCGCAATGTATGTATACATACTGACAGTTTGTCAGACAAAACTTAAATTCCATGAAATGTCCTAAAAAGAAAGATAGATCTAAGGAGAGATGTCAGAAATAAAGAACAGATATAATATTATGACTACATTGAAAACTATAACACTAGTACACAGTCTATTCAATTAGAAGCTAAATATTCAATTGGTACAAAATTTATTCCATTAGAAACTAGAAACATGAAATGATTGTGACATCTTGACAGACAAACCATAGTACTGTTACCCCGGTATTTATCAACAGAAAACTACTATTTATCAAAATTGAAAACTAACATAGACTTATATGTTTATGATTAAATCATAATGACATATTGTCAAGTCTACTACTGTATATCTTGAATAAGGATGAAAGCTGTTGTTTTTATCACTTTTTATAAGGTTATGTCTGGTGACCGACTCTCCAAGCCAACTTACATGTACATGTAGTTGTAGTCTTACGGCCATTTCGCCGAAAGGCTTAATTTATACCACAAATCGAAAACTATACACGAAAATACCTGACCAGTTTAACCTGCAGAGTGATACATGTGTCTCTGATTTACTACGCAGTCGATTTCTAGGTGATAAAAGTAGTTTGTCAATGTTGAAAAGTTTATTAAGTAAGAGCAATAAAATGATAAATAAACTGATAGTGTCTGTGGCTGTTTAATGTAATGATACTGTGGTCATTCATTGTATTACTTGAAGTTTAAGTTGTTTTACAGTATTGTACCATATTTAACTACACTAATGAACCTACAGAATTTGTACAAGAAAAAATGTACAAAAGAAGAGGAAATAAAATCTTTATAATATTTGCCAGTAATACAGGGTAGAATGAACACTTCGCCCGCATTTTTTGCCCTGCTCGATTTGCACTTGAGTCTAATGTGTAATGAATAATCATTAGTATGGATTTGTTAGGTCTCAATGTGAACAAATGTCTTTCTATATTTCAATACTTTGATTTTATTTATCAGATACTAGTTTCAGAACTCAGTGTGGTAGAACAAGTATTACACTTACAGGTTTACTAGACAACTCCATTTTTTTTACACCAATATTTTCATGAGTAACTTCCCTTGAATATCATTCACTTGTACTTAATGACTATCATAAGGAAGGTAGAGAACTCAAGAAACTATTCACATCATTTCTATACCTGAATTATCTCCCTTATTAAAAGAAATCATTTGTTTCAGCATTCGGAACATTCTTGGTGATCATCTACGAAGATATACCTTGGAAATCAGACATAGTACAAATACAACCAGGTTATAAGGTCTGGCGATTAACTCCCTGACAAGTAGTTCTATTATTGTTAATACATCAACATGTTAAGTTATTATTATCTAACCATAAGTATGCTATTTTACTACTTAGCTTTAAAACAACATTCAGAAGTCTTATAGAAAATGGTCATGGATTGTCTACAGTCATATACATTAAACACGACCACCTGTCATTTTCATGTCAACACTTAATAATAACATTTTTACACGCTTTATTACAACATTTCATCGGTACAATGTCTTATGCATTGTATTTCTATTTTACCTCAGAAACTAAATTCACAATTTCTGCGGAATCCATTTTAGATCTACTTTTTCACCTTAAGATATCCGAGGTTTATCTGCGTAGAAGATTGCTGAGGTAGTTTGTAATGTTGTTTCAATGTATTATTACCTCCAACTTCTATAATACAGTTATAAACCACCACATAATTCATGTTAAGTAATAGCTATAATTTACCTAACATTATAATTAGTACAAGCTATAATATAGAGTATAGAGCTTGACATTAAAGGTTGTCCTATTGCCCTTGAAGACATAAATCTGGGTTTGGGCAACATGCAACTGCTATTGAACTCTTGGTTTGGGCAAGAAAAATATATGGCTGGTGTCCAGCAGGTCAATCTATTTTTGAAAAAAATATATTGCAACCTTGAGTTAATTAATCCTGGTTCTTAGTATCAGATCAAATAGTACAAGGATTTATACAGAGATAAATTTCCTGGTTTCTGGTTCCAAGTGCCAGGTAAACTTGTACAAGCTACAATATAAAGTATAATGTAATATATAAACAACTTACAGCAGTAACAAATGGTACACCAGTTAATGATGGAGCTGATTGTCCAAGCAATGTTGTCTTCATTTTCATTAAATTAGTAGGTTCTATTAAAGCACCAACAGCTGTAAATATATGTATAATAATGCATCATGTCAAATTTTAACACAGGCTAAGTGGGTAAATAATATGTATAAATTTTATAGGAGAATCCAAATACAAATTCAGTCAAATCGTTTGTCATGATAACTGTGTCTTTTAAATCACATTACACAACAAACCCTGTTGTCATTAGAATTACCATCCAGGGGGAACAACTCCATTAAATACATAAGTAAATCATTCTCTTGTTGTCTCCCTTTACATAAACTCTAACCAGAAGGAATACTCTGCCAACTTCTCACAGTGTGGGGAATCAGGTGACCAATATGGTTCCTAACACAGCAGAAATGAGAACCATGTTAGTCACATGATTCCCAACACTGTCTCAGTACATAGTATTTTGAGAGAAATCAGAGTTGATTTCTACATGTATTTATTTTGAGAAAAGAAATTAAGTAAGAACTAACATTCAGTGAAAACTCACAGTTGAGTATTATTGTGAATCTTGGTCCGGTACTCATATCAAATAGTTGCATGTTTATGGAATACTGATATATGTCCTCCAGCACACAATAAGCACCACTGTATTGAGTCATAAAATCCAGTGATACCAACTGTCATTGCCTTAACTGTTCACAAGCCTAACTTAATATGTTTTACAGTTATGGACAAACTTGTCAAATAGCCTTAAGTCTATACGAAATGAGCTACTTTTAGGAACCAAAATTAATTTTCACTTAAGGAGCTAAAATCAATTTTGACTTGTCCAAGGCTTCAAGCTATAGAGTTAAGACCATGCCTGTAGCAAAAAAAACTCAAATTTAACAAAAATCAAGTTCTACTTACCATGACCAAGAGGACTTGGGCCAGGAGGAGGTAGTGATCCTAGAGGTGGCGGTACACCTAGTGGAGTGGTAGGCATACTATCTCTTCGGGTTTTATTATCTTCTGACAATGTCCTCTGTAATCTACGTATACCACCATGCCAGTGTATAGGACTAGAGAACTCTTCTTGACTACGACGAAAACTGACTGGAGAAAGAGGTGCTGAACCAATGGAACCATGATCAGACTGAAAATATAAGAAATATAAAATATATTATGATACCTCACTGGAATTTCCCTATGCTAAAGGCCTATTCCGGCGCGGGTGTTATTTTGTTCGATCACATTGTTATATTACCCGCTATCTAAAGGAGACCACTTACGTAATATTTGAAGATAAATGACGACATCTTTGAGTAAAAATGACGTCACGTTATAACTTGTGTAAAATACATACAATAAAACACAAAACTAAGCATGAAAGAAACAGAATATTTGTCAACTTTGGTGTAAGATCTTTTTTATTTCAACTCGTGAACTCAGAAAATGACAATTTTAGTGCAAATTGACATACAACTACAAATGATGGTTTTTCATGAAGTAATTATCTACCATGTATGTCATGGTATAGGCACTTTTAGTACATTTTCATTACTTTTATAATTGTATATTTCTGGCAACCTATAATTGGTTAGTTTGTCTTAAAATAATATGAATTATTGCATATGTTACTATAAATAGTAACAAAATCGACGTGGAAGTGTGCCAATATAGCCTCAATGTGGGCAATACATTCCGGTATTGAGCAAGTGTGCCAAAATATCGATATTGAGGCAACTTCCGGTCATTACGCACCTGCAGTCCAACAACCGCAGACTTTCCGCACGTGAAATTCGTACGTAATTAGCAACAAGAAGCTATAATATTCAATTTTACGACGTGTGTTTTTTTCATAGTGAAAATTAATAAGATAATCAACAATTTATCAAGACTTACGTTTTATAACAAGCGTTCATTAGATTCCAACGTTCGACGTTGAATAAACAAAACAATACATGTGACGTAACGTCAACGTGCAAAATAGCGCGGTACGTCGAGAAAAAATTGTATTTTTGTTGTAGAAAAATCATCGTTACATGCATTGGTCAACATATGCAATAAAAAGGTTATGAAACAGGGCAAGTGTGCCTTAAGTCGATATCGGCACACTTTCACAGGCATTGGCCCTCGGGCTAAAGCCCTCGGGCCAATACCTAAGCAAGTGTGCCGATATCTTCCTTAAGGCACACTTGCCCTGTTTAATAACCTCTATTTAATTTTTTTGACACAATTACAGACACTGAATGGTATTTTGAAATAATAGAAAAAATAAACCAAATCAAATCTGTGAACTAGTACCTTAAACAGATTTAATAATCAGTGGTTTCAACAACTTGTATTAACTCTTGGAAACAAAATCAAACAAGTCCGAATCAAAATACAGTAAAATCTCATCTCATACAGATTTTTTGGGCCCTACCATTGCCTCATAATCAGTACTCATTATACAATGTCAGCAGAAACATCAGTACTATCAGTACTTTGATTTTAAAAATATCAAGAACAGAAAGATGTAACACATAAGTGATAATTAGGTTACAAGAGACACATTGTACAAGATAGAAGATAAATAAACAAGTAGATCAACACAGATCAATACACTGTGATAATGAGTCTCAGTGATAACTAAGGTCACATACAGGTAAATCATCTTTTATCTAATAATTACTACTTTCTTTTATCTAATATCTCAATATACAAATTGGCATAAGGAAATATGGTTCATTTATAGAGAGATCTCATTTGTCTAAAGTCAAGCACACTGCCTATGGAAACATCTCCTTGGCTTATCAGGTCTTTCAGTTTGAAGTCACTGACACAAAAAATGTGATGTAAGTACTTAAGGTGAGGTACATTCATACACTTGTCTATAGTTTAGATTGGACATCATATCACATGTTGAGTTAGTCATTTCTTAGTGTTTCAAAATTCCAGTTTCACTAAGTTTTTATCCAGGTCATTTTTTGTTTAAAATTCAGCCCCATCATCTACAAGAAAGTCTGAACATATTTTCCCCCTGTGCTGCAGCAAACTTACCCATTCTTTATAATTTTGTATGTTGAATGCATTTTTGGCTTTTTTTATAGCATCATGCAGGTTTTTTCACTATTTTCCCTCTAAAATTGGGCTTTGCCATCTTTCTCCCCAACCCCTCGATGTGAAATTTTGAAGATTAAATCTGCCTCACAAAATGGTTTTTCTAAGAGAATACAGATGATGTTTGTTTGGGTTTTACGGCGCACCAACACAAAAAGGTCATATCGCGCCGAGAATACAGATGACAATATTGTTGAAAATTACTTATTTTATATAGTAGAGATAGTTGATAAGTTTGCCCATTGCAATTTAATATCATAAATCCATTGTTGGTTATCCCACAATACATTACTCTGCAAATCTGCGTTATGTAATGTGGGCCATAACCAAGGCATTGATAATACTGTAGATGTATTAGGTTCTTTTTAGTCATGACCTTTCCTTAGTCTGTAAGTTGTGGGAGGAGTGGATTGATTCTGTCAGACTTTTACGATGACACATTCAGTAAACATTAAACCTAAGGTTTCAACACTTAATTGGTTTGAACAAAACTCAGAATTTCTATATAGAACATTTATCTACCATTCAGTGTTGTACCATGTGGTGATAGTGAGATACTTAATTAAGAGACTGGTGATCTACAATGATCTCTTGACATTTTACATCAGACTTATTTTCATTCTTAGACACTAGATTGCTGATAGACAAGTAATACCATATACAGGGGCATTTCTGCAGCAACTTTATTTCTGTCGTCATATGTCTGTGAAGTACATTTCTGATTACTAGCAACTTATTCTTTGTATGATAGCACACATATATTATAATGGTCCAGATTACATTAACCTGTCAATGACAGATGTAGTTTAGGGTCATTGTAGGTCTAGTCCCCATAGAATTTCAATTCTATGCTATGGAAAATGAAAAAACATTGCAAATGACACCTAATTTTCTCGAGGAATAATTTCTACCTCCACCCATGCCTCAGCTAGCTAAGTTATTAAATTGCACAAAAAGTTAATATTTTATGTGGTTTATAATATGTAATGTGAAGGAATTTTATCAGTGGAAATCATTTCCTTGTCTTGGCTGAAATCAAGTCTTGCCTTTACATTTTCTCCTGAATGTTATTCCATGTAAAACATAAGCCACAATGATGGTTTTATAAATTTCCATGCATTAAATATTTCTTAGTCTAGTCATTGTATAATAATTGCATGTTTTACTTTCTGCAGTAACAGAATTGTTTCAGCTAATTATGCAAGAAGTATTACAAGACACATGTTTTTGCCAGGATCTGCTAAATGCCAAATTTATAGTGTTTTATTCACATTGTTTACTTGTTTGTTTTGTTTTTGTTGGTTTTAATGCTGTAGCAACACATTGTATAGGTTAAATCACGGAGGCCAGTCAACCTAGTCACAGTTCCTGGAAAGGCTAAATCTCTGGATTTAGCTCAATCTGATTAAAACCCGATCTACAATTTTACCGCTCGCATACTCGCTAATCTAGATCTGGCCTTTTCCAAACGAAGGTCACGTTCAGGTGACCTTTTCTCATCATAATATTCATGACGAAATTGTTATGATACGTAACTTGTTTACATCGTCTACGTCACGAAATTTGAAATGAGCCGCCCAATCGCAGCCTGTGAATATTACCGCGGTTAAATTAGCAAGCAAAACTTGGTCTAAAAATAGAAATTACGAAATCAAAATGTGATTAATAGTGTTTTCGTCTAGATGAAAGCTACGCATTGATTGGTCGACACAAAGTTCATCTCGACGTGACCTCAAAGGGAAAAAGTACAGATCCAGTACGACCGTGGTCTACTGGATATGTGTTTACGCAGATTGGATTTAGCTGTTAACCAACTACTAAGCCCATTATACTTTCTCCAGTAACTGACAACTGCCCTACATAATAAAGAATCATTGGTAGGAGGGAGAATGGCCGTAGAAATAATTTCATAACCAATCTTCACAAAAGTATGCCCCACCCGGGAATCGAACCCACGACCCCTCGATCAGTAGACTTGCGTGCTACCAACTGAGCTAGCTGGGCAGCTTGACATTTACAAAAAAAAATTGCACTCAAGAAGTATTGTTTGTGAATTCAAGGTCAGAGGTCTTTAATTGAAAGGTTGTGATCCAAATCAAACACAGAATGCAGACAGGAAGCCTCAAGATGCCACAAGTGAGAAATAACAGTTATCTTTATGTACAATAAATGTTATGTAACCATGGCTGTGTTCCAACCATAGTAACAGACAACAAACACATGTATTACCCATTATATAACTCTGCATGAAAACATTCTGTGAGCATGCATCAAATATAGTACCCATCAAAAGTTTGGAGACATTTTCAGATTGTAGGCCTACTGAATAGCTTTTTTATAAGATTTGATAACTGTTTATTTTGAAATGCTTAATAGTCTTGTATAAATTTTTGGTTATCATTATAATTATAAGTAAGACTACAAAAATAGCATAAAAGCTATGTTATAGAAAATAATTACAATAAACATGGTTTTTAAGGCACCAGGATGTCAGAAACTAAATCTTATAGATGCGTTGCATTCATGAAATTGTTTTCATTTTGTCACAAACCATACTTAAATATGTTGAAAATAATGATTCTGCAAAAATAATCATCAAAATTTAAGAATTGTAGTAAATTTCTTTTGTTTCCAAACTTTTGGTAAGAACTGTATACTTCATTATAGTATATTATATACTATGTAAACAAATCAGATAGCTTTACCACATTCATCTTAAATAACTACATTAATGAAAATAATGATTGATAATTCTATATAATTTACAGTAAATTATTACCTATAAGAATGTGATTACTCATCACAGTGCATCAATATGTACTCACAATTTACTATTAACCATGAAAATATATTTTACAGAATATTAATATAAAGCAGCATAAATTTTCATCAAAACTTTGAAAACTTAATAAAATAAGGTATTGGTAAAGAGCTTAGTAACCATACAAAAGCTGTCAGAGGAGACAGCATGCTCGACTAAGTAAGTATTTATCACAGGAGATGTGGTTGATGACAAGGAACATACATATTTTAAAATTTGAAAATATAACCTAAACAAGTTAAACACGAAAGAAAAAAAATAAAGAAAATTTTAAGTTCATGGGTTATAATTTTGAAAAAAATGTATTTGGAGTTATGAACCTTGTCACATGAGATGTAGTTGATAATAAGGAACATATGTTTCAACTTGAAGAAATTATAGCAGAGAATGAAAGTACACAGTCAGATGATAATACTTAATGTATCTGAAAGAAGAACGTCCCTCAGCTTGTGAGAATTCTAAAACATAATAGCAAGGTGCTGCACCCTTCCCTTTTTTAGAGTTCTCCCTGTCCTTTTTTGCCTCCCTATGCAGAAATATTTACTTTGAGACACTAACATTCTGGTGCACCTTAACCTATTTCCAGACTTCCTGCTTTTTCTGGGTTTTAGAATAATCGCTACCTTAATGTACTTGACTTGAAAATAAAATGTCTAATATCATGCAACATCAGAAAACTGTGTTAGAACTTATAATCTCAAGTTAATTTAACAAAAACTCAAGCATGTCCAAAATCTTGCAGCATGTTTTTTAAACATTTTATGACATCGTACCACTATAAGTGAAACGCATTACAGAGAATTTTAGGTTAATTTAAATGCAGGAGACATCTCTCTATCTAAGATAGGGAAATCTAGAGGGTAAAACAGAGAATGACTAGAAATCAATAATGAAAGTAACACAAGGGAGAACCATTAATCTTCTACAATCTTAACAAACTTTCCCGATCCATTTATTTCCTCATTCAAATTATTAAAGATTTTAACACAAAACATTTTCAATTTAATTCAACACACATCTTCTTCTACTTAATTCAACATCAAATATCTTCTATCTTATTAGACCCACAATATTGGCAATGTAAATCAACACACAATGTCTGGAATCATCTTTAATGTAATGCTTTTAACAGAATTGACAATCTTAGAAATCTTTAAAACATGAAAATGAAATATTACTAGACACATTGACAAGTTGGATGTCAACAATAAAACAATCACCCAGAATACAATAGTTGAATCCTAATGCAAGAACTGTTATCATGGTAAACATTGTTCCAACAATAAAAAAGTAAACCAAGTCTGAAAAGCCTTGAAAATTATTATATTATTTCCTTGCACAATTTCAATAGATAAGTTGAACCACAACAACAGGAAAGAAATGTTTGACAAACAAGTTACACTATGATGACAGTAGGTGATTGTATTGTTAATTCTTAGAAATATTAAACTTGGTATTTGATCTCCTGAATAGATACCAGATTAATATAAAGTATCAAGTCAATCTAGTCTGTGAGTACTTGCAAGAACAAAATATTTCACACAAAAACTTACATTTACGTAACATTAATTTTCTAGATGTTAAAGGCAATAATGAAGTCAAAATTAATACTTAAACTATGCAAGTTAGTATCCAACTTCCAATGGTAACCCAAAGCATGTTTTAAGTTTCAAATGAATTCTTTACATAATTGCATTTCCACTGACAATAACCACTGTAAAATGTCAGCCACTTTCTGAAAACTGAATTGATATCAAGAACTAGTAAAAGCAGTAAATTACCAGCACACCCAGTGAGTAGTGGAGAAAATCAAGCACACATAGGATATGACAATAGCATTAGAAGCCATTAACATTTGAGTGCCTTATAGAATGAAGCCATAGCTTAGACAATAATCTAGAGAATTTAATGGAGATCTACATTAAAAAATTTGTTATTACATATGGAGAGTTTTCAACACTTTAACAGTTCAACACTTTAAAGGTACTCATTCACAGATTTCAACTTAATTATCAACTTTTTCTAAAGTTATCAAAATTGTAAAGAAACATTTTTCGAAGCATTAAAACTAAGCTCTGTTAATGACAATTTTAGTGCAAATTGTAATACAACTACAAATGATGGTGTTCCATGTAGTAAATATCTACCCCATATGTCATGGTATAGACACTTTTAGTTCATTTTTGTGACTTTTAGTGTATTTTTCTTGCAACATATATGTCAGTTTGTTTTAAAATAATAAGAATTATTTTTCTGACACAATTACTGACACTGAATGGTATTTTGAAAATAAAAATTAACCAAATCTGTGAACTAGTACCTTTAACAATTCAACAATAAATTTTATATCCTTTACTTTATGGATACAGATTCGTATATCAGGTCCATTGTGACTCATAATTTATGTTGTTTACTTCAGATTTATCTGTTTTCTTCATATAAGAGTGTTTTATAGACTATAAAATTCATGCAACAAATTTTAATAAATCAACTGATGTGAAGCTTATCATTTAAATCAACCAGCAAGGAAATCAATCATCACAGGTTTAATAGCACAGAGAAACATCCATTGAAACATGTTTATTTGATTAAATAAGTGAATCTAAAAATCATTCAAGGAAAACCAGACTTTATGTTAACAGGTTGTTAATACACTGTAGCTGGGTTACAGTTCAAACAATCTGATACTATAATCTCATTAAGTAAAGAAATATTAACAAGAAAATATTGAAGCAAAGCATTTAAGATCACTGGAAAGTGCTTAGAATCACTGAGAATGCATTAAGATGTGCAAAACTGAGCAAATAAGTGATGGTCTATATGACCTAAAACAAGTGTGTCTTGTTAGAAAATTTCAATAAACTAAGTTTTGTCCTTGCTTAAAGTGTCCAAAGACCTTTTAGATATATAATTTTCTCACAGCCAATAACCACGGATCTCTAGTCCAATTACCCTTGTGTCATGTTCTTCTCTGATATTCATGTTCGCCTAGTTTAAGGCAATAATCTGTATGAAGAATAAGCTGAATAAAGTACTATTGTATTGTATTGTATTGAACAAATAGTGACAAAATAAGAGTAAATTTGTAGCAGCCCATAACCAATTCAAAGGAGATCTCAGTACTACGTACTAGGTATAGCAAGTTCATAAGTGTTTAGACTTGAATGGCGCCATATTTGTAGCAAAGGCTTTCACAATTATGCTTTACACAAGTTAATGGCCAATAGTTTAATTTTTAGGACAAACTCCTGAAATGATGATCACAGCAAATAGATCTACTGGGTACATTGAACATGCACCAAAACTAAACAAAATTTACCAGAGAGAAACTTACACATTCTTTTTCGAAAGCTTCCAGATCTTCATCCGTAATAGAAGTGATTCGTACACGTAATGTACAACCCCGCCTCCTCACAATAACGGGTAAATCTTCCTCTAATATAGTAGACTCAGTCATACTGCTACGTTTTACATGAGCTTCATCTTTAATATCCTCTAGTTTTCTTATACAAGGAGATTTACCATAGGAACTTTTAGTATCCCCTCTATGATGGTCCGTGTAGCTACCAGACAGGGGGAAACTAGATGAATAATTTGTAAGGTGACCGGTATAGTGGAAACCATGTGACCCCAGATGAGATGAATGATTTTTACGTTTTAATGAAGCAAAGTTGCCTGTGTCTCTGAGTAGTTCAACATCAGGGCTGTGAACTGAACAATGAAATCCAAGCTTTTCACATGTAGCATTTGTTTCAGTCACAGAAGTATCATCTGAACTCTTCACATCAGAAGGTGATTTTTTCACATTTCCTTTAGTGCTCTTCTCCATTGAAGAGCTATTTAGGAAAGACAACTCTATGTAAATTATTCCATGACTGAATCACTTCTCCAAAACATCACAATTTTCCTCAAACACACACAATTTTCCATATTTTCAAACACATTATCCATTTTTCCCAATGTATGAACCAATTAACAACAGAATACTATACCCAGATGTTGGTCAATTAAGGTTGTATTGAATGTGACTTCAAAAATATTCTTTAAGTTCAATATAAGTATAGGAATTTAGTACAAAAACATGATATAGCTTACTCCACATGATGATTAATAACTACAATAGGAAACAAGGAACATTATGTATGCTGGTTATACTGTGAGTAACTCATATATCAAGGGTTGCCCGCAAGACTGTAGTAAATGCATTGTGTTAAAGAGCAAGTTACTACTGTCTTGCGGGCAACCCTCAATATGTTAGACTTCATACTGAGACTAAGAGAACTAATAACTGTTTATAGTGGTTCATTAAATGTTCATTAATTACCAAACCTTAATTAAAAGTATACAATAAACATACATTACATTACGCTACATATGAACTAAGAATTTTGCAAGCTAAGATATATTACAACCTATATACAAAGTATACTAAGTCCTTAAATACATTCATGTGCTACATTTACAATAATTTGAGGGTTGCCCACAAGACTATGGTAACTCATTCTTTAATGCAATGCACTTACTACAGTCTTGCAGACAATCCTCAATTATTTTATTATTTTTTATTTGAAATTTCTTCAGTGATGTTTAAATGAAACCACATGCTAAATGAAGTAATCGATGCCCCATGGCAATCAGAGGAAAACAACCTCAAGTGACATGACAAAATTTCTATAATTTATTAAGATCAGTCATATACTACATGTTGCATAATTTTCAATTCATTGCAAGTGCTTGCACAGTTATTTACACATACAATCACAATAAAATAAAACACTTAATCCAGATTTAATCCATCATCATCAAATTGCTAATCGTATTATATATTATACACTTTTAACCATTCAAGATTATAAAAATAATTTAACACAACATCAATCATGATTAATAAGTTTTTATAATATTACACTAAAGTAAATGTTAATTTTAAGTATTTCAAACCTAGATAATATTAGTTACACAGTCAGTTACTGACCAGATAAGGTGTGATACCGGGTCAGTAAATTAATATTGGGTGAGAGCGTAGCTCGAGCCCAATATGTATTCACTGACCCGGTATCACACCGTATCCGGTCAGTAACTGAGTGTAACGAATTTATCTTACCGAGTACCCCCATCTGAATTTTAGCATAGAAAAATAAGGTTTCGTCAGCGCTATCATTTATAAATTTTGTTACTGACTGGATATTAGAATCTACTGACCTAATATGGGATAATACATGGTCAGCATGTGACCGCTCTCGGCCAATGAAAAACGAGTATTCTGTATGAGGTAAGATAAAGCAGCATTTTGATATAAAACCCGTTATTATTATATGCTTTCCAGTGGAATACTGGGATTTGTCAGTGAAATAAAAATCAATATTCTACTGTTTTAAAACAATGATAATTAATTTATTTTTCACTGTTTGGATGCCCTGTTCTTATGACATATCATACTTGAACTATAAAAAAGACCTGTATATATAATAATACTTGTATATTCCCTTTGGAATTATATTGGACATAATAATTATAAAAAAGTCAGTTTGAAGCATATATTTATAAACAGAAAATTTGTTTATTTCAGTGTAAGATCTATTTATTTCACTTGTAAGCTAATTATATCCCATCAAAAAAAAAATCTGTCGACTAAAATCAACACTAAATTATTAAAAATGTTCCCATAATAATCCTTGATCCAAATTATTCCATCACAATGATAACATCTTAGGATGCCTAATTTAACCTTGTTATGCTTAGGAGCCATTTGCAAAGCAAAATTGTGCATGTGAAATGACCGCTCACCAAGAGGCACATCATACTTATAATTCTACAACCCAGTCATCACAGGGGTGTAGTTTATGTGTATATACAGTGTCGTTCAAAAGTCTTGAGACAAAATCCTGTTTTAGTGTTATTTGATCAAGGTTTATTGAAACCAAAAAGAACAAAACATCATCTCAGCAAATTCAAAAATCAGCATTAAATGGTTCATCAAATTATAATCATACTTTGATAATCTTTAACTAAAGTAAAATAATTGCAGTTAATGCACAACCATTTTTTCTCAAAATTCCATACGTCTAAGAATTTTTTGGGGGGCACTATATATAATACAAAATATATATATCCACCCAAAATCTAGCCCATAAATATTGTGTAGACGTTTTGTATATAATTGATTGAGGAAAATAAATATAATATTTTGTATTAAGTTACAAGGTTGAGATATACTTGAATGAATTTAAACATTGATATGTTTAGAAAGAAGTTTGCATCATCTCATGATGTTAATAATATATAAGAAATAAAGAACCACTGTCATCTCCTATTATTATACCTCATGTGATTTGTTCACTATATAGCCTAATGTGACGCCACTGGGTGACAATCCATAAAGTTACCCTCTGGGCATTACCTATTGGCCCGCTTGACATCACCTATCGGCCCGCTTTAAGCGATGGGAGACTACAGCATTGGAGTTTGCTTAATACCCAGACCCAAGTTTTTAGCCATTCAATTTGAGTTACCTCCCTTGCACAGACACTGCTTTTTAAGAAACAACAAACTTAATGGTGTAAAAAATGTCTTCAAATTCAAAAGCAAATAAAACAGATAAAATAAAACAGTTTGTGCTTTTAAAATTGTAAACAATTTCTGATTTGTTGTTCAGTACAATAAAATATCCACACAATTTGGTGAGCCTTTGTAAAGTGGTTGTTGAGTTATCGTCCGGACAAGGTTTTTCCATATGATGTCCCTGTGACCTTGACCTTTGACGCTTGTGCCTCAAAACCAATAGGGCACATCCTTGACTCATGGGCTACTCTCTCATAAAATTTGGTGAGCCTATGTACAGTCTTTGTTGAGTTAAAGTCCAGACAAAGTTTTCATATTCTAATTCCCAGTGACCTTGACCTTTGACCTGGGGTCTCAAAATAAATAGGGCACACCCTCTACCCAAGGGCTATCCATGTATAAAATTTGGGGAACCTAGGTTCATCGTTTCTCCAGTTATCATCCAGACAAGCAATTGTCCACAGACGGACAGACAGACGGACTACATATGATCATAACATAATATGTCCCATTTTCAAACGGGCGTATAAAAACAACCCATTTTACACATTGCTGAAAATCAGACATAACAAGAATAATCTGATTGTCTTCTGTACACAAAGTTTTCAATGATTAGATATGTTTGCTAGTACTCAGGTAATTCCCATAAATTTGAATTTCGGATACAATCTATTTGGTAAACATTTTAAGGAACAAATGTTGTCTAAGTTATAGCTAACACACAAAAAACATTACAACAAGAAATAAAATGTGGAAACCACATTAAAACCCGATTTAAAAACTTAAACGCAAAAATTACAAAGGGAAATAATCCATAATAAAGCCAGGTAGAGTTGTGGTTACTTTCTAATTCTGTTCATCCCATGGTATGTTATCATTGTATGAAGATCTGACAATAAATAGCAGAGATATATGCTAATTTTTTGTTGAAAAATCCGGCTAATAAAACCATTATAGTAGGGCAATGACAGAATTTACTGAAATAGCTAGTCATTAACAGTTCATTTACATCTATAAGGGGTTAATAAAACTTCATCAATTCTGAATCTTCCAAGTTAATTACAAAAAAACCTTCCCACATTGCAGCATACTACACTTCAGTGCATGACAGAACTGTTAAAAAATTTTGACAAAATATCAGAAACTACCAGAAATACAATGAATGACATTATAAGATGAAGTTATAATTAAAATACAAGGTGTAAACAAGCCATAAATGGAATATTTTGACATTTGAATAGCATAAAAATAATAAACAAATTAAATTCATCTCATAAAATGTTAGGGTGGTTATTGTTCCTATGCCTCTTTTCAGCTGAAGAGTCATATTAGACTAGGGCTGCATTCTGAATATCCTGATACTGTATCACAGGTGTCATATGATACCAGAGGATGGTATTCTTAAACTTGTAACAATGTTAATGTACCTGTAGAGCACATCACATGACGGTACTATCTTAGCCTTATTGTATGGAGAGCATCAGTAACATCTTATATGTCTAGTTTGATACAGAAGATTTCTGTGGGGGGTCTTGTCATGTGGCTTGGTCCCACATATCCAGTGAATCATCGCCCTGATTTATGTAATATAATTTTTATCACATGTTGATCAACTAATAATGTTGATTTTGAAATTTGCTTAGATAACTTTTTGTTTCTTTATTTTATTTTCAAGAAGATGGGAGAGTAAAACATGTTAAAACACAGCATTTCCCTGGTACGGGCATAATTTAAAGCTCTAGTCATTCCCAATGTTTTTTCAACCCTGTACATGACAATGAGTTAGTCAAGTTGTCACTTTACTAGACATGACTTGAAACCATTTCACAGAGCATTGACTAGTGAATCCATTTATCTATTGAAAAAGTTTAATATTGATTCTTCCAATACAACAATTGGACTAGGCAATGATGCATAAAATATGAAAATTCCGTCACAACACAAGCCCAGCCTTGTTGGAGAGTACAAAGTTTCTATGGATCAATTTATTTCTATAACCTCTTATCAGAAACTATAGAGATAAGCCTGGAGGTTATCATACTGTTACAATATGAAACAATATTGGATATTAATTGAAACATTTGTCTTAGAAAACAATGTCAACCTAGAGAATGGAATATGTCAAATATTCACTACAGGGAGACTAGAACAATGTCAGACAATAAAACATGTCAACTTTTCACTTTACGGATATATTTACAGTTAAGTTCCACTATAAAGTCACCATTTTGGCCATAACAAATAGATCTTATAATTTTCGACAATTTTTAAGCCAAAATGCTTAATTTGAGAACAAAATAGCTGATATATGATAGAACCATTTCGCTATTTAAGACCTTCAATTTTGACGGTCCATATAGAAATAATCATGAAAGCTTCCATTCATGCCTCAATCATGATACAGTCCCATTCATGCCTCAATCATGATGCAGTCCCATTCATACCTCAATCATGATGCAGTCCCATTCATGCCTCAATCATGATGCAGTCCCATTCATGCCTCAATCATGATGCAGTCCCATTCATGCCTCAATCATGATGCAGTCCCATTCATGCCTCAATCATGATGCAGTCCCATTCATGCCTCAATCATGATGCAGTCATCAGTAATCTAAAATAGATGCCTGAACTTTTCATGGTTTTATTGGATGACATGATCACCACATACATCTTAAGAATAATTACATTTGCATCTTAGACATTATAGAGACAATTCCATTGTCAGGATTCACCAAGATCTCATTATAAAATCGGTCAGTCTCTCACAAATAGGATCTCTCATTCACCAATTTTGCATTACTTGTCAGACATGGGATCAACCAGACTTGACAGCCTTACACAGATTTAATGCAGAAGTATGAGGGATATTTTAGCAAACATGACTGGTTTCAAGTGAAAAGTTTAGAAGTATAACATTCATCATTATAAATGAGAAATTGGCACTAACTGTAAATAATAGCAGAGTAACTGGATATATTGATACAAAATAGTGTACAATTTGGCTTTTGTTGCTTATAGATGACATTTAGTCAAGAGCCAGGAAAGTATCTATTCATTCTGACTCATATATTATGTCAGGAAAATAATATTAGTATCCCATTCAGGGACCAGGCAATTTGTCAATCCTAATTTGTCTGGGGATTTTCCCAAGTATAATGGATTATACACCAAACCTGACAGAAATACCTTCTTGCAATAAATAAGCATTCAAATCAAACACAAGTTCTAGAATGATTGCTACAGGGTTTCAAACCCAGCTACTTACATGCATTCAGTATCATATTTTACCTATTAAGCTTTTTTAAGACACACATTTCAGAACTGTATTTTTAGGCAGTTTGGTTTGGTCTAAATGATAATTTGATAGGCCAAGTCTTGAGGCCCATTCTGCAATACAGTCACTTCGCATCGTTACATATCAATTTCCTAGGGAACAGTCTGCTATTAACTAGCAAATTAAATCGCAAAGTAGCGATACCTAGCAAATTTATTAGTGCTCCCCAAAACATTCAAAACACTTCTGCTTTTCAAAATAGATACCGCTATGGGGAACAGTTTTTTTTTAAAAGAATATCTACTCATTTCTTTATTTAATGCATAGATTTCTTCAAAGCAAGTTGAAGTAAAAATTTGCGGTGATTATTGATTAGAATATTTTTTATTTGTTACAATTCTGAACTGTTGTTTGTGGTTACAGTAGCCATTTTGGATTTGCTAGCTTGACACAACAATATTTTGCAGAACTCTCAATATGCTACAAAAAAGCGCTTTCATAAGCATTACAAAGTGATTTGCTTATGAAACAGGCCTTTGATGTCCAAAAAAAGTCAACACTGTAGACTTATACTGATAGGCAATAGATCTATAAGAAAGGCCTGATAAAATCAGCAATTCAACAACCTAAATCAATTACTTCAAGTTCCATAGACAAACAATTTTAATATGCATTAATCTTTATCATTCTATAATCATCAAGTCTGTAAACAATAAACTCAATATTCAACATTGCTAGACATGAGATGTAACATTCAAATTTACTATCACATTTTAACAGCTTAACATAATTATAAACATACTGTTATCTTAATTTACAGACATTCAGTTTTCTCTTTCATGTTGTTTTTTGTAGGAAATACAGCTCCTGTAAACAAGATAGTGCTTTACTTTCAATAATATATATTTTCATCAGGCCGAAGATCCGCAAAAAATTGTTTATGTTAAACTGATGATTATTATTTCAATTTAATTGTGAGACAAGCAGTCATAGCCCTAAATATTCTCGACCACTAATCCATAGTATACTATTATTACACATCCATAATAAAGGGCCAGGTTATCAACTAGCCTCACCACATGAAAAAAGTGTTTTTTTCACAAGCATAAATTAGTTTACTCTAGCACTAAAACAGTACTACGAGACTGCATAAAAACAATGGGACTCCAAGACTTTTTATTGCCCATGGGACACTTAAGAGGTCATATGATGAAAATAAAAAAATCAAGGTAAATAAATTTTCACACAGGGTAGAAGAAATTTATCACCAATCACTAATTATGAACAATTCAGAGCAGAAAAATCTTTCAGTACATGGAGCAGTACTAGTTTAAATTCTTGTCTTTTTCTCAAAAAAAAAATATTCTTCATATTTACCTTGAAAAAAGGCAAACGTTTTTGTGGAAATGGAAAAAAAATATGTTAGTTTACACATTATTGTAGAGAATTTATTATTTTATTGTCTTTTTCTTGGCATTCACAACATCTAGTGAGTCAAACAGCATTGTGTAGCCACATCATAGCCAAGTCAACATAAGATACCTAATGCTTGAAGTAAACTCACCTATCTATTCTAATGCATATTCTGTGATTAAATTTTAGAAACAAGAAAAAATAAAATAGCAGGGCGTAGTTAGTTGGTTTTTTTTCACTTCCAAATTGTCTGACAAAATGTTTGTTTTGAGATGTGTTATTAATTTCTTAATTAATCTTATTAAAATAGGAGCAAAGCTTGGACAATGTATATACAGCCTGTGTGTTAAAATTGTCAGCCACCTAAATGAATTCTTACTGATATCTAATATTTGAAATGTATCATGGATGCTTAAAAATGATACATTTTGTTCACAATAACATCAAGATGGTGTTAGAGATCCTGATTATTATACCATACATTGAGTTAATTAAATGACACTTTCTATCTGACCTGAGAAATTGTACAAATGTAACTAATGATGATAATAATGAAGGTGTCAATGACTCTTATCACTTCACTGTCACACCTATCTCTCATTTATTGACATCAGAAACAGTACAACAAAATCTACTGTATTTTACGCATAAAATATGCATTCACGTATAACACGCACTAAAAAAATTGACTAATATCTGAAAAAAACTTTTTGACGATTTTACCGAGGGAAAAAATTTGGCCGATTTTTCTACAAAATCGAAAGTTGCGAAGATCGCAAAATCATACTCTGTTGTGAAACACACTTAAAATTACAGGGTTACGGCCTATTAACCATACAATCAATTATCTATAACTGATTGGTAATTTAAAATTATAATCAATAAACTTCATGTAATGTCAGAAACATGTAAAAGATAGATCATTTAGCTGAGATATAAATTTAGTAATAAAGATGCAAGAAGGTTTGGTATTTTCAGTCAATGGTCTTATTCATTAGTCTTGCCATGATCATGTTTACCACTCTTTGTAAATTTCACCAATTTCTGTATATACAATGGAAAATTGCAATTCAAAATTACCAGTTCCTTGATAAAATCTCTAAACCATTGTAACTGACAACTGCACTACTTGAAAAAAGAGGTAAGGAGGAAAATGACTGTATGTCCATAAAGGTATGCAGATTCTACCTGGGAATCAAACCAACAACCCATAGATTCATAGTCTGGCATTTTATCAACTGAGCTCACTGGGTTAGAGACCAAACCATCAACAATAATAGAAGTGCTAATAATTGCACTGAGAATGTTATGTGTGTGATGTAAAAGAAGAGGAAAAGCACATCAGACTACATTTATCCTATAAGAATAACCATGCCCATCAATAACTTTTAATTAGACACCATCCTTATTGGATTTACATCTAGTTTGACCCTTATATGGGATTTAAATTGAATTTGGCCCTTAAATTGGATTTGAAATTAAATTTGACCCTTATATGGGATTTAAATTTGACCCTTATATGGGATTTAAATTGAATTTGGCCCTTAAATTGGATTTTAAATCGAATTTGATCATACAATGTAATCAAAAGAGGGAAGTAACACAATTAAAGTGAAATCAGTAAGCTAAGTGGATTATCTTTATAATAAAGTCACACACAAGACAAAGACCTCCTCCCCCAATCCTATAATACCATGCATAATGTTCTTTAAATGTTTGTTATGCAATCTGATGTCTATAAACATACAGATTAAAGTTGTTCGACATGGCAATCACAAGTATTAGTGGTGTCTTGTTGTATCAGACGGGGAGTCAGATAACCACTGGTTTAGAAATTAAAAAGCTTTTAATGGTCTGTAACACAATCACATTAAAAAAACAGTCGCCTAAAACATAATTATGGTTGCTCTGTCATTTTGAATTGCTATTCATTGTTTTCCTTTAATAATAAATGTTTAACATGTAATCATATATTGTTGATAAGTATTGAACTGGTACTGGATTAATTTCCATTTTAAAATCGTTACAAGTTTGTTTATACCTGTCTTTTATATTATGAAATGTCCAAGGTATTGTTGTAAACATTTATATGACTTAAGTGAACTTTATCAAGTTAACATTGTTTTAGTTCTGAAATTAAAGGTATAGTAAACTTTCAAATATACATCGAATTCCATGCAAATAAATCAGAGCTCGACATTGAAGGTCATTCTGTTGCCCTTGACAACCTATATTGGGGTTTGAGCTTGTTACTGCAAGCTAACATTTGGTTCAGGCAAATAAAACATATAGCTGGTTGTCCTGTGAACCAGGCAAACTAGCTTTAAAAAATAATTTTAGCCCTGGTGAATACTTCTCAACTAACATAGAGCTGCCATAGTCACACCTTCAATATGGAACTAAAATAAACAATAGACGACATAATAGTCTCCAACAATGAAAAAGCCATCAACAACAATCATAAAAACTTTACTACCTCACTGATAACATTCAGTGACTAAATATTCAATAAATATTTAATGATAAGTATTGATTATAAAATAAGCCACTTAATACAAGTTTAAAATCACTTCATTTAAATAAATTATTTTTTCATACTGAGTATGACACCACATCAACATAAAGTATGTAATTTCACAGCAGCCAGTGTACCTAACCTAGCTTTCTTGGACCCTTGTCTAAATCCAGTGCTCACCTACTCAGTTCCACAATGCCAGGTAAGTTCTTCATATACCTTAGTAATGGAGGAAAAATTAACATTATTGTCAAATTTTATGGAAGGGTATACACCCCAGATGAGATTCAATTCTGTCCACTTTTTAGGACACACAGAGCATAATTATTGGTTGTAAAAAATATTATTTTTTCATTTAATCTACTAATATATTAATATCAAGAAATTTATTACTAATATAAATTGACCTAAAGGGGTTTAAACCCAAAATGATATTAAGAGGTCTAAACCCAACTGATCTAAAGTGGTTTACACCTACACTGATCTAAAGAGGTTTAATTCAAAACTGATCTAAAGTTGTTTAAACCAAAACTAACCTTAAGCAATTAAAACCAAATCTGATCTAAAGTGGTTTAAACCTAAATTACTCTGGTTTAAACCCAAACTGATCTGAAGTGGTTTCAACCTAAACTGATCTAAATAATTTAAACCTAAAGTGATCTAAAAAGGTTTAAACCCAAACTAATCTAAAGAGGTTTAAACCTAAACTTATCTAGAGGTTTAAACCTTAACTTTTCTAAAGAGGTTAAAACCTAAACTAGTCTAAAGAGGTTAAAACCTAAACGAGTCTAAAGAAGTTAAACCTAAAACTGATTTTACAACAATCAGACTATGTTATAATTTACAACAATAATTCTCTTAGTCTCAACAAAAACAGTAGTTCATTAACACTGAGTATAGTTCATAAATCTGCAATACTAAAACACTTACACAGCTGACTAAAGCATACCATCCAGGAAAAGTTAATCTAAACAATATACCAGCATACATAGATAAAATAGTAGGAGTAAAACTTTATCCTTATTTTATCATTGCCATCATTATAATTATCTACACCATCCTCACAGTGGAGGAAGATAACATTTTATAACAATACCTACACCCACTTTATTCCACTAATTTCCCAGGAACTTTCTCCAGAATTTTTTTTTAAAAGTTGAGAAATTTTTTAGCTGAACACCTACAAAGTTGAATAAATTTTTAAAATTTAAAGATAAAGAAAATTTATAAATAAGTCATACAAAATAATTTCAAAGACCAACTGAATAAAACAACATTAATATGAAATTAATCTTTTCCAAGGTTATAAAAACATCCTCAGACGATTCTTCGTATAAAATTTAACTCGATAAAATCCTCAATAAAATTACAACAAAGCTCCTTATTTTAAGACCAAACACTGTGAACTACAATATAAATCCAAAACAGGAATTCCCCGAGTGTTTATAAAGTATAACTGAAGTTAACACCTCCCATCATATTTCCATTGAACATAACCATTAACTATTATCAATAACCTTCTAGATATTTCAAGCTAGTTTTCCCATGCATGTTTTCCAAAGTAGTATTCAGGAGAATCAGGAATTCCAATAGTATAGCAATGTTGACTAACACACTAAGGTACCACATGTTTTTCTTTCTCCATAGAATCCTTTAGTACAGTAAGCATCCTAATAGCAGTGTATACCACAAATCTAAAATATTCCATACTATTATATACCTATAGTAAATATTGAATTAGATCATCCATCATACATATAGACAATGTATTACTACAGTGAAACCTCTATATTGACTACATATTACTACAGTGAAAACCTCTATATTGACTACATATTACTACAGTGAAACCTCTATATTGACTACATATAACTACAGTGAAAACCTCTATATTGACTACATATTACTACAGTGAAACCTCTATATTGACTACATATAACTACAGTGAAACCTCTATATTGACTACATATTACTACAGTGAAACCTCTATATTTAACTACATATTACTACAGTGAAACCTCTATATTGACTACATATAACTACAGTGAAAACCTCTATATTGACTACATATTACTACAGTGAAACCTCTATATTGACTACATATTACTACAGTGAAACCTCTATATTGACTACATATAACTACAGTGAAAACCTCTATATTGACTACATATTACTACAGTGAAACCTCTATATTGACTACATATTACTACAGTGAAACCTCTATATTGACTACATATTACTACAGTGAAACCTATATATTGACTACATATTACTACAGTGAAACCTCTATATTGACTACATATTACTACAGTGAAACCTCTATATTGACTACATATTACTACAGTGAAACCTCTATATTGACTACATATTACTACAGTGAAACCTCTATATTGACTACATATTACTACAGTGAAACCTCTATATTGACTACATATTACTACAGTGAAACCTCTATACATCAGCCAGTATCTTGACTACATATTACTACAGTGAAACCTCTATATTGACTACATATCACTACAGTGAAACCTCTATATTGACTACATATTACTACAGTGAAACCTCTATATTGACTACATATAACTACAGTGAAACCTCTATATTGACTACATATCACTACAGTGAAACCTCTATATTGACTACATATTACTACAGTGAAACCTCTATATTGACTACATATTACTACAGTGAAACCTCTATACATCAGCCAGTACCTTGATTACATAGCTGTTAACCAACTACTAAGCGGATACTTACCTCTGGGACTGACAATGGCCCTACATAATTAAAAATCATTGGTAGGAGGGAGAATGGCTGTAGAAATAATTTCATGACCAAGCTACACTAAAGTATGCCTGGCCCGAGAATTGAACCCACGACCCCTCGATCAATAGACTTCTGTGCTACCAACTGAGCTAGCCAGGCGGCAAGACTATGCTAAAAATACAACAAATAGGCGGGGGAAAGGTGATTCCTGTATGAAGGGAAATTTCTTTAGGAAAATACATGATATTTGTACAGCTTTGAAGAGGCTATTGTTATGAGGATTGGTGTATGTTATATCAGACAAGTTTTACTGTACATTTCTGATCTACAAAAAAACTGTTTATTGTTAAGGTTTGATAAATATGAGAACACCTCAACACATTTTATTTATCTAGTGATATATAATGAGAAATGAAGAAAATGTAAACACATAAAGACTAATTCTATAAACCTATAAACATTAAAGGTGAAATACAGCTCCACTTGACCATAAACTATACAGCAGAAGACAGGGTATTTCATATCTTTGACTGGAACTATGGAGTAGGACCAAGAAAGAAGAAGATAAACATTAAAACACACATTTAACATCAAACACTTTTATCTCAATAAATGAAAATGCAACCCCTGTAAAAATTTGATTTTCAAGACAAATAACATGTTTTTGTAATATACGGTGCTTTATGCTACATTTCAACAACATTTCACAACACCATTAGTCCTCCAAATCACAGTCCTTTACAGACAGGCTTAAATATCTGGACCCCTACTTTTAACTTGTACTTAAGCTCATACCCTCACCCTCACAATTGACTGACAACTGCCCTTGATATAGAGATAGGTGGAAGGTCATAGTTTGAACATATTTAATGACTGAGCACCATAAATGTTTCTTAGTCTTGCTCTGAGTGTAATGGAGCCCTCATGTCTTTGACCTATTACCTGAGCTAACAGATAGAATGCTACAAGTTTCTAAAAGTAAGCTGATGTAAGGTTTCCAAGTTTCCAAGAGGGATCATAACCAAGTGGTTACAACACCTGACTGGTAATCAATAGATAGCAAGCTTCATATTGGTTCAAATTACATCCAAAACTTACCTTATTGTTTCCTTTACCAACAAACTTAATCCAACTATAAGCTCAGTACTTGGGATTTAGAAAACAGACTCAAGATTCATTAATATCAGCCACATGAACTTGTTCTATAATCAAGCTAATTATAAATATAAATTAGTATAAACTAGACAAGTGGAAAGAGCTAAAATATTGACCAAAACAAATATTCAATATGTGAGAGTATCATTTCACACTGTCAAGTTTATTGTTCATATTAGATTATGTTTCAAGTCATTATTAAACCTGATACACTAAGCTAACATTACTAAGTGCCCTATAAAGTAATAACATTATAATTTATAATCAGTTCAATGACCTAATAGACACATCATGTGACCAGCTGTAACATCATGTGACCAGCTGTATGGCCAAGTGACCAATTGTAATGTCATGTGACCAGCTGTATGGCCAAGTGACCAATTGTAATGTCATGTGACCAGCAGTATGGCCAAGTGACCAATTGTAATGTCATGTGACCAGCAGTATGGCCAAGTGACCAATTGTAATGTCATGTGACCCGAGCTGTATGGCCAAGTGACCAATTGTAATGTCATGTGGTCATGGTCAGAAAATTGTGCAACCATTTTTGCCATGGGTTGATAATAGATTTATAGTCTTTTATATTTTGTTTTCCAAAATATAATCATATGGAGGGAGCTCATTCTCATGGACTGTGAATAACATAATATTGCCCAAGTAATCAACATGAAATTAGCATCATTTTGAATCTGACTGGTTCAGTTTTGATCTTAAGAGCCAATGTAAACTGCTGAAACTACAGATTTTTAACTCTGTCCAGAGGTACCCTAATTGTGTAAAAAGTATGAAATAGTTAGTTTTAAAATCAATCAATATGCTTATAAACCAATACCACATCAGAATTTGAGAATTTTTGTTTTCTTAAATTGAACTAAAAGAAATACATAGACATTCTATTAAAAACAGTACCTAAGAATTCTAAAAAAGATTTATGATAATGGCACAGCAATATTTTATACATTAAGAAGAAATCTGATTCATATATCAAAGATTCCAATAAAATAAAATTAAGGTGGGACACTCCTTATGCATTTAACATGATTTTGATAATTTGTTAAATTTTTGATTATGTAAATTAAAAACTAATAAATTAAAAAAAAAATTAAACCCTGAGTTATGCCCCTTAATAATACGGTCGATATACATTGTAGTCCCAAACAATAAGTATACAAACTTTCAATCAAATATCTTGTTTAGTATAGAAGGTACAAGACTTTACAAGATCTTTAACCTTTGAAGCAAATTGCCAATACAGATCTGTGCAAAACACATACAGACAGTGTAAACTCTCATTTTCTTCAAAAAAATCGAATTAAATTATAGGTGGGATTCTACCTTAAAATGCTATCTTATTGATCAGAGAAAACATTAAGAAAAGTTATTGTTCAAATTCTAAATGTCATATTAAAATGTTTCTCAGAATTATCCAACTCAATAATAAAGAAATATAATACTTAGAAGAAAAGAAATAAATTTGTCTGTAACAAAGCTGAGAAAACAAGATAATGCCTGATGTATTTAAAGATTTAAATGTTAAAACATTGGCAATTACAGTCAATAAGTATTGGCCTGAGACTTGATGCAAATTCAGATGTTAACATGGTCAAAAATTTAGAACTTAAAACAAATTTCACAATAAATCTTGTTAGGGGTTATCAATTTGATTCCAAGAAGGGGCATTCATTTCATTTCTTTTGTCATGAAATTATTTCTACTGCCATTCTCCCTCCTACCAATGATTCTCAATCATGTACAGCAGTTGTCAATCACTGACATAAGTAGGGGTAGGTTGACTGACAGCCATAATATGACAATTGCTACTGCATTAACCCCCCCCCCAAAAAAAACCACACACAAATAAAACCCTGAAAGTTTCCATAAGTGGTCATAAGTTGACCATGTGTCATAGATTATCAGACAAAAATACCATTTCTCATAAATTATACAATGACAAGACATCAATACTTAGATTCTAGTTAAAATGATAGAAGACAGCGTACGTCATAAAACTAGAATTACTTCTAATGGACAGTGACAGATCTAGGAGGTCATTAACTTTCTAAGAAGAAAATACAAATAGCCCACTCAGCATCATTTCATGGTTGTTATACAAGCTATTGTCAAACTATTGCCAACTTTTGTACAGTAAATGCCTTCATTAAAATAAATCCTATCCAAAACTTTGTCATGAAATTTTGCTACATGATTTATATCAAGGGTAACATGCAAAGTTTCATACATTTGATCCTGTCGCTGTGTTTTTTTTGTTTTTTTTTAAATTTGGTTTTAATATGTCGTATTCAACACATATTAAGGTTATATATACGACGGCCTGGAGCTCTTCCTACTATAGGTTTCCTGGACACTTTTCTATCACCAGTACTAACTTAACCTACCACAAGGCCGACAACTCATGTATAAGGTATGACCTGCCGCGACCGGGTTTCGAACCCACTATCTCCGGATTCGAAGTCAGACATGCTAACCACTACGCCACGGTCGCGGCTTAAACTGTCCTACATGATTTAGAATCAGTAGTGGGAGAATGGCTGTAGAAATTATTTGATGACCACAAATGTATGTCCATCCGAAAACAAGTCTTGGACTCATTAATCAGTAAGTTCTACTGACAGAGCTGGCTGGGCAGCTTGCACATCAAAGCCCTTGTATATATTTTATTCTACAACAAAATACAGACAAACTATACATGTCCTATTTCTTAAACACAGAAAGAAAATATAAATAGTATTGGACCAATAGCAGCATTGTAATGATGGAGTCTTATCTATGAGGTGAAGTAGTCATCAATTTTCTAGAATCCATTTATTGTCAACAAGAGACGACGATTTTATTGTTTACAGGGAACTCATGATGACATTGATTTATAATTTACAAGAAATATTGTATTAGCCATGGAGTAAATAATATAAAACAGCACAGTAAGTTCTAGAGCAGACCAAGATTGTCTAGGACACGCCAAGATAGTCAGCTACGGATTACATCACTCGTAGTGCATGAAAAATATATGGAAATATCTTACAATAACAAATATTGACATATGATGTCATAAGCATTCAAATAGGAATTGGCTCTAGTGCAGGAGTTTTCCATAGATCATTAAAGCCCCATTATCAAAAGTAACTCTGTTTAGGACTGCAAAGAAAATAGACATTTATCTATTTCGTACATCTTTAATGAACAAGATTTTTTAATTAAATCCAAAATATTGCTTAAATATCATGTGTTTATGTTGTTTATTGCTTTTCAAAGTGAAAGTAGATAGAAATGGAAAGTAGAATTTGGTTGTCAATACTTGAAGCAATATTTCTGATCACAGTAGGTTTAAGATGAGGTCTTGCTATAGAAAAACTGCTCCAAATTACATAATTAAGCTCTAAAACTTTTGGATCAGGTATATTGAACATTAGCCTATATATAAATAAACTGTGCTCTTATAAAAGTACCCCACTTTTTTAAGAAATGGACTCCCTGTTGAATTCAAAATAAGAAAGCAGAGTGGTTTGAACAGTTATTTGTGTCTCTAATGCATGTTATATTCTGATAAGTTCATGGTTGTAAATCAGTTTCAAGACTACTGTTGATGAATATTTCTTCATCTAGTGGCTTTAAAGCTTCTGGCTCACTGAGTTGGTTAATTTTTATAGTTTTCAATTACCTGCCAGTGTGTTTATATTTGTGTTATGAAATAAGCTCTTAATATTTTATGGCAAACTGACTAATTAGATTGTGAGAAATATACAATAAATGTTTTAGACACAAAAATTCACTAAAACCTTCAATACTGCTATATTTATACAATGAGTTAAGTTTTTATACAATACAAACACAAGTATATTATAATTTTTGTAATTTTCTGTTGAAAAAAAAGCCAAGTTTTTTTCATATAAGATCACCATCTTTTACATTTGTATGCCAATAAGCACAAATATTGTTATAACACAATAACACAGCTTTACTACTACTAAAATGTTTCTATATAATTTCAAGAGTTTTAGCAAAGTTTATGTATTGTTCATTTTTTCTAAACTGTCAAAGTTTGAATAATTTCACGGTGAATGATTACACACTATCTCAATGTCACGAGTGTTAGACAAAGAGCATGAAGTCACCGTGAAATTATTCATGTTTTGACAGTCAAGAAAAACGAACAATATATCACATTATGTAATTTGACAACTGTAAACGATCAGCTTTAAACTGAAGAATTAGTTAAAGGAACTCATTCACAGATTTTAACTTAAATATCAACTTTTTCTAAAACTACATAAATTGTATAATGGAAACATTTTTTGATGCAGGAAATAAGTGTTTTGATAATGACAATTTTAGTGCAAAAGGCCTTATATTAAACTACAAATGATGGTGTTTCAAGTAGTAAAAATCTACTCCATGTATAACGGTATAGACAATTTTAGTGCATTTTTGTGACTTTCATTGTATTTTTTTGGAATCTATATGTCAGTTTGTCTTGAAATAATAAAAACTTCTGTTTTGACACATGCAATTACAGACACTGATTGGTATTTTGAAGATATAGACAAATCTTAACCAAATCTATGAACTAGTACCTTTAAGGATAGGCTAAACACAAAGTCAAATTTCTCAGACATTTTCCCATTATTTTAAAATTATGAATATTCAAATGACAATCCTAGAAAATATATGATGATTTTCAATCAATCGTATACACTCCTACTTACAGCATCTTGTGAAAGGATATGAAATATTGATAATGCCATTTCCATAATTGAGAGAATTAAAATCTTCAGTGGTCATGAAACCAAGGTGCAGCTTTTACAATGAACATAAACAATATACAGAACAAGACTTAAGTACTATGACTCAGACAAAATAATATTCAACTGCGGAGTCTATGCAAATTTCAACTACAAAATTCTGAAGAGGGAATATGCAAATTTTTGAACTAAAATCATAAGAATTATATTTGGACTTGACAATATTGAGAATATTATGTAATCAGCAGAATATTTGAAAAGCCTTAGAATTGACAGAGACAATTTCCTGAATATTCATTGAATCTAATCACAATCTCAAATCAAGACATTATTCTCAGAGAATCTCATTAAATGTATGCATATATCAACAAGAATGTTAAAGCCAAGGTTGTAATATGACCTGGTACAACAATTATATGATGTACATTCTTATAGAACAATAATATGATGTACACATGGTCGTAAATTACTATATGGTTATACAGACTTTTTTCCTTTTTTAATTCTTTAAGTTGAAAAATAAAAAAAAGTTTAACATATACCACAAACCCAAAAATTTGCATCACAAAAACAAAATTGAAAAGACTGTGATTAGAAGATTAATTTAACATTAGTATACAAACAATATAGAGATCAGGGCTCGAGCTACATGTTTTAGCTTCAATTCACCATTTGGGCAACCAGAATATATTTATACCCCTCAATTTATAATCAGTGTTTCTTCTGTGTGGGAAAGTATTCATTTGGTAACTGGAAATAAAATATATAGTTGGTTGTCCAACTGGACTGTACCATTAGTTATTGTCCAACTGGACAACCTAGGTCATACCGGTATGTTAACATGAAGCCATAGAGATACCATGGTGAAGAAATGATGAAGTGCAAACATTAACAGATTTATCAACCAAACCAAAAATAGAAACTGAATTCAGTGTATAATATATTCATGCATAAAGGTTAAGCTCAGGTAAATATCTTTAAACAATACCATACTCATCCCTCAAAGAGTTTAAATAAAACTTACAAAATTACACATCAATAGGAAAAATAGGGTAATACTTCAGCGGACATCAATTTGCAAGTAAAATAATCGTAAGTAAACAACCACAAACATACAGATGTGATGCTTGAGTTACATCACAGGTGTATAGTCTCTGCCAAACTTTATTATACGCTGATGTAGGCTGACAATTCCTTCAATAAGTCTAGGAGAAATTATTTGTTGAAGAAAGTTGCTATTCTACAAAGACTATGAGAACATTGCTTAGAATTTGCTTAAATTCCCATTACATTGCTAAATCAAAGCACTGAAGCACTCAACTAAGGAACTTTAGTCAGTTATTTCCCCTTGTATACTCTTCAAATAGGTAGGTCCAATTAGTTGGATTACTCAGATTTTACCCTTACTTTTCAATGTCAATTTGCCAAAATTAATCTTTAATAACTTTTCAGTGATATTTTAGCTGAAAATGTTCTTTCTTTTTTTTCCCAAAACTAGATCGCGATTCGACGATTTCGGACCTGATGAATATTTGTACTCAATTTTCTGGCCAAGATTACGAATATTTTGCAGCCCTAGTTGAAACCAGTCTATGCACTTTTCAAGTGTATGTGAGGAGCTTAAACAACTATTGCACCTTCCAGAGCAGACAATCTGTTTTTTTTTATTGAGTTTAAGCCATGTCAACACAATTTAGGTCATTTAATGGCGTCCAGTGCACCTAACCTAGCTTTCCTGGACCCTTGTCTATAACCAGTACTCACCTACCCTTCCACAAAGGCGTTCTCCATATTCTTATTAATGGAGACAAATTGACATTATTGTCAAATTTTCATGGAAGGGTATAACCTCCCTGGGTGGGATTCCAACCTGTACCTCCTTTGGGACACGAGATTCCAAACCCCGGCGCCCTATCAACTGCGCCACCTACCAGGGCCACAATCTGTTCAAATTGCTATTTAAATACTGACAGAATTATTTGCAGATTCCATATCTAAGGATTGATAGTCTGATATTATGACAGCTATTTGTTTGGACTGATAGCTCTAAACAAATAAATAAAATAAGTTGTGCTGAGTTGTATTGGAACAAATGTAAAATATATCTTTCAATTCTAATTGTAAATTTCATTTGCCTATAGAAATACAACTATTTTTAGGACTACGGGTCATAAGAATAGGGGCAAGAGGGAGATGATTATACAATAATTACAATATCATGGCCTAGTAATGAAACAGTGCTGTAACAATACCTGTTTTACATGGCATCAAGACAGTAGTGTTTGGCTTTTATCCCAACATTAAAACATAGCAAGTTCAAATATGAGACATGCTTACATTTCATACATTGTTTTACATAATCCTTTAAAGTCAGCAAATATCAGACAGAACTATAGTACTAAGAACAAGAAATGTAATGTGGAAAACACATTAAAGTCGGATTTAAAAACTTTAATGCAAAAATTACAAAAAGGAAATAATCCATAATAAAGGGAAGTACAGTTGTAATTACTTTCTGATTCTGTTCATCACATGGTATGTTATCATTGTATAAGGTTTCGTAAATATCTGACAATGAATGGCAGAGGTATATAGTAAATTGAAAACTTTTATGCAATTGTTTACGACACCGGACACCCGCCTGGCCGGTCGCCCACCCATCTGTTCACCCGCGCACTTGTGTTTTACCAAACTATCAGCCGAACTTTTTTCATTGAAAAATCCGGCTAATAAGGGTTGGATACCTTAAATCATGAGCTCCTTGAAGAACAAACCAAATGATACTGGTAATACTAGTTTAAGATGATGTCTACTTTCTAAAACAGTCTTAACAACACACACATTGTTTTCCTATGTTATATGAATTGAGATGATGTAAAAGTCAAGTACATTAGGAAAATTCTATCTCATTAGAGTTACCAAATAGATAAACCAGACATCAGGGACATAAATGACAAAGACAAATGTCTAATACACATTTGGGATTTTATTTTCAGTCTTAATACACAATATTTTGTCTAGGTCCACTGAAGGATTGCAATTTTAAATTCTTTAACATTTTGATAAGGTCAACAACCTTACATTCTGACATAATGCAACTAAATACAACAACAAATCAGATTATACTTTACTCTAGCATTAAGTAAGTAACAGTAACTTTAAAATCATACTACTATCATACCGCTTCTACGTATTAAATAAATTTATTTATGCTTAACTCATTTAAAGATGAATAAAAGGTTTTGTTATAAAATTTGTTTCATACAATAAACACATTCAGGAAAAACATAAAAAACCCTCAAGGAGAATCAAAAGAACATTTATGAAAAACACATGACACCTCAAGAAGGAGAATCACGCATTTACATGAAAACCAATAAAGGAAAAATACATGAAAACCAATGAAGGAGAGACACATGAAAACCAAAAAAGTAAAACACATGAAAACCAATTAAGATTAAACACATGAAAACCAATAAATGTAAAACACCTGAAAACCACATTAAAACTCACTCTGAACAAACACATGAAATCTCATAAATGAGAATCACATGAAAACCAATGAAAGTGAACCAAATCATAACCAATGAAAATAAAATACATGAAAACCAATAAATATGAAACACAAGAAAACCAAAAAAATGTGAACACATGAAAACCAATAAACACATGAAAAACAACACTGAAGAAACATGTGAAATCCCATAAATGAGAATCACATGAAACCAATGAAGGTAAAACACATAAAAACCAATAAATGTGAAACACACAAAAACTAACTCTAAAGAAACACATGAATACCCATAAATGAGATTCACATGAAAACTAATGAAGGTGAAACATACGAAAATTCAATTAAGGAAAACTACATGAAAGATTAAAAAAGAGTTTTATTGCAAAGAGGTTGGTATGTTGTATCATTTATAGATAAAAAAAACTATTTCCAGACAAGATTTCAAATTAAGCACTTGAAAATAGAGTAAAATAACAACTCCTGCACATTTGATCTTTTTCCTTAGCTTTTCTTAGAAAGTTCCAATATAACACATGAGGTTTAGAGATAGTGCCACACTTTAAGTTTACAGTCAATAATATGCATCATACTGCTAATAGCTAGGTAAAAAGTCTGAATTTCAACCCATTATGTCCTAACAGCAGGGTAACTGTAAATTTGATAAAAACTATTGTGTGCCAGTTCAATACTAATCAACAATTCATAATTATATCAAGCAAAGAAAGGCAATTAAACACTTCAAAGGACACAGTCAACCAAGTTCAATGACAAGTCAGTCACATCTCATCAATTAGTTATACATATTTCATACTCTATTTGTTCATAATTACATGAGCATACTAATTAATGTGTGTTTGCTGTTCCTGATAAACACTATATAGTTAACTTACGAAGTTACATTGAGTATGCAAATCCAATTTATTAAGAATCACACTAAACCAAAAGGGTAATTGTGATCAGTCAATTAGAAATACAAGATTTATGATAGAAATAGATTAATCATACAGTAAACCAGGATTCAGAAAGCACATTTCAAAATACAGTAATCTATGTGGTAAATGGTCTTTTTAATGAATATTTTGGGACTGAGACACGTTTGGGTGATTGTGTGAGCCCTAATTGAGGCCCTACAAAATGCTTGTTTGCAAATCTTTCCAATGATCATGTACAAACATAATTAAGTAACCCGATAAAAAAATATGGTTCTAACTGGGATCGAACCCACAGCCTTCTGAGTCTTATGCAGACACTCTCCCACATAGCCATAAAAGCTAGCTTGAATACTAGAGACTACCAGAGGCATATTATTCCTCAACTTCCTACATGTACACTGTGTAACTGGTAAAATTGTCATACACTTTCTATAGAACCAAAGAGACAATATTTTATTGAAATAAGCTACATGATAACATGATAAAGTGAAGACTCTCACAGACATAACGATATAAGATTCAATGGGAACAATAAATGTGTGTCTACAACATTTTGTGATAAATTGACCCATGTACTAAAAGCTTTTTTCTAGATGGCTGATTAAAGACACTGCAGTGTCCATTATACACATCATAAACTAACTTGACATTATAATGGAAAGTGTCACTTCATTTCCTTTAAAAGATATATCAATACCATATGAAGGTGAAAAAATATCAAGTTTTCTGGAATCGACATTTCCTTAAATACCAATTCTACAATAAATTAGCCCACGACTCCAGTTGTATTTATTATGGAAATGTTGAACAACAAGAAATGTAATGTGGAAACCACATTAAAACCATTTAAAAACTTTAACGCAAAAATTACAAAGGAAAATAATCCATAATAAAGCCAGGTAGACTTGTGGTCAATTTCTAATTCTGTTCATCACATGGTATGTTATCATTGTATGAAGTTTCATAACGATCTGACAATAAATGGCAGAACTAATGCTAAATTGAAAACTTTTACGCAACTGTTAACGACACCGGACGCCTGCCGACTGCTGGCCCACCCATGTTTCACCAAACTATTAGCCAAATTTTTTGTTGAAAAATCTGGCTAAAAAGCTGAGCTTACAAGTCAGTCTCATCTGTTTTAAGTAATAGGCTAACTTACTACCCTCAACTATTTATGTCATTTTCTTGCCAGAAAAAAAAAGAAATGAAAATTAGACCTTTAATGATTTAGAGAGAATTGCTGTATAACAATTACTTCTACTAAGGTGATGCCAAACACAACAACTAGTACACATTCACATAAGCATATAAAGCAAGATATATTCACAAAAACCCAACAGTAAGTGTCTGCAAGTCTCTAGATGTAAGATTACTAACTCTTGTTCATTCCTCCACAAAAGCTCTTGAACAAACTAAATATATCAAGATATTGACAAGTTTACTTCATGACTTCCAAAATCATCATCATCACTATCTTCCTCATCATCAGCACCATCATCATCATCATCATCATCATCATCATCATCATCAACAATATCATTATTATTATTAAAGTCTTAGCCCTAAGCAGCAGTGAAATATAACAGTGTGGAAGCTACTTTAAATTAATAGTAAAACAATCGCAACCATGTTGCCGACAGAGAAATGAACTGTGATACTCCTGATGTCCTCATTTTGCTTTTAATTGTTGCTCCAAATTGTCCAAATACCTCTGAACCGAAACAGTTAAGAAGCACACACCTTAAATCTCATAAAACACAACATTCATTTAGAAGCTACAAAAAATGCAACAACTAGTAATAAGAAATGTCAAACACAGAGTCTAAATGTACCATAGACATGTGGTGACATGACATAATTGATATACTATATTAGTCATTCTAATTAAGAATATTAATTAATATAAAACTATACAATATGAGAAAATAATTACCAAACAATTATCATTATATAAGATAATTGTACAATATGACAGTCACCTAACTACCATCACAGTAATACCCACCAATTAAGCTTTTAAATCAAAGTACTGATGATACTGATGGGATAGTGCCACTCATCATATTGGGCAACATCTCATGGAAAATGCACTTTCCCAAAAAGACTTCATATTATTTATCATATAGTCAGCCCTATATAAAACTAAATATTGTGGTTTCACTTAAAAAGATATACTTAATTTACATATAGACACTTGCATTCATGGATAGTACATAGAAAATATAGCATTAATAGAGAAATAGACTATTTATATTTGAGACAGTGAAGCCATTTAAGAATTTCTTTTTCACTCGAGTGAGTCAGAAAATCTATAACCTCTCAAGATGGACAAAATTTGACCAATTTCTCCTATGAATGTTATCTCTCCCCCCCCCCCCAAAGAAAATGGATAGGAAATTACAGTGTATTATAAAACAACCCTTCACCATGATCATATATTGAGAAAGAAGTCTATCACTTAACACCAGTTGTCATACTTCTCTAAAAAATATTGACATCATTAGAAGCTTCCAGTAGCTTTTACCAACTTTATTATCGAGAGTACAATGTACTTTGCATATATTCTTCAAATAATGAGTATGTTGCAATCTCAAAAATAAAGAGTACTTTGCTTTCTCCTAAATGAAGAGTACTTAGCATTCTCCTAAATGAAAAGTACTTTGCATTCTCCTAAATGAAGAGTATTTTGCATTCTTCTAAATGAAGAGTACTTTGCTTTCTCCTAAATGAAGAGTACTTTGCTTTCTCCTAAATGAAGATAAAGGAAGGTAACACTGTATCATAATATAGTGATTATTCTAGAAATCAATTAAGACAGGGAGAGAGAAAATAGGGCTCAAGTGCAGCACCCTGCTATTCTGCTTCAGAATAATCAGAACATGATATTAATGATATAGTATCTTACCTCTTCATCAGTATCAACTTCTTTAGCTCGTCTGATAGCTTTCTGTAACCTCTCTAATACACATGGATCTACTATATTATATTTGTCGACTAAATCTTGACGATTCAACAATCTGTAAATATATACAATTTTTATTTCTTTATTCAATATATATTATTCAATTATTTTTATATAATTATTATTATTATTATTATTATTATTACTATTTCTATTGCTGCTGCTGCTGTTACTGCTGCTACTGATACTGCTACATCATCATCATTATCATTATTATTATTAATCATTATTATTATAAAAAAAACATCCAGGGTTTTACACAGCCATTGATAATTGGGGGTCCACTGGATGCAGGACTGACAAAAACAGGGGTCCACACAGTGAAATCAGGGGTCCAATACCAAACTGCAAACAATTTTGTTGTATCAAAGTTATGATTGTTGTTTTATATGTTTAAAATAAAGAAAAGGAAATAAAGGAAAATTAAACCACCAGAAAACTTGTATCTCAGTTTATTGAACATTGGTAGTAACAACAGTGACCGTTGGATAGTCAAATTTTATTGAGTAGACACAAAATTCATACTCTATTTGTTCAGTTTACTTGAAGGGGGGAAATTGTTAGAATGTAAACATTGCCACGTGCTTTCAGGTAAATAAACAGTTACCCGTGATGCGCGGCGTCTCCGTACAAAGGTCAGTCAGACTGTTTGTGTACAGAATGCCATCTACCTAAACAACCGAAAGTTCCGAATGCGCGCCTTCTTGAGTAAACATCCCGCAGCGGTTATTTCCCTTTATCAAATATATTAGAGTAGCAACGCGTGACGTAATCGCTACGAGGAGTTTGCTTCTTTGGCTTACTTGGGAAATACCCTATTACGTCAACAGTGTTTACATCTGGGGTATTGAAATGGAATTTCTTATTTGATTGCCTACAAATACGGTCAATCTTAGCTTAAAATATAAATGTTTCCAGTTAACTTGTGCAGTTGAAAGAATATCTGCTATGTATTTTATGCGTCCAAGTGGACGCAGGCTTTAAAATGTTTGCGTCCACACAGGTAGTTTATGCGTATATGGACGCGGATTTGTGCGTCCCGTAAAACCCTGAACATCTAAGTTGGTAATACCCTGATAATTTTCAAATAAATTGATAAGAAACAGGTGTGGCCGAGTGGTTCTAATATTTGTATGGTAATCATTGGATTGCCAGCTCCAAGATAAATATCAAAACATGCAAAATACCCCACACATGCCATTTGAATACAAAATGTTTAGTTAGTTTCTAGGTTACAAACACATCATCAGGTAATAGTAAATATGTCTGCCACAAATTTCAAAGATCAAGTAAGAATCTAATAATCTATGTTCTAAGGCCTACCAAGATTTCTTCAAACATGCCAAGGTGAAGTTATATAGCTATAACATTCATTCACTTTGATTTGTTGAAGACAATATGTCTAAAACATTGGTGTTGGCATCATCAACATAGTTCTACTAGGATACATGAAATAAAGGGGAGACAACAGCTTCATGCTACTTCTTTTAAATTTTACATAGTTAACTCTCTTAAATAAGAATCATGGAAAGGTAGTTCTAACTGCCTGAACTTTAAATTAAATGAAAGGGACACAATCCAGGACAGACAACAAAATTAAGACTCCATGAGTTGTCTTATGGAGTTTTAATTTTTGTTGTCTGTCCTGGATTGTGTCCCTTTCATTTAATTTATATATATAATCCTTTTTTCTCAACTGTCAAAGTGTGAATGATTTCACAGTGAATGATTACACACTATCTCAATATCACGAGTGTAAGACAAAGAGCACAAAGTCACCGTGAAATTATTTATGTTTTGACAGTTGAGAAAAAACAAACTATACTAGTTTGATTGAAAGCACCATTATCAAAAGAAACACTGTTTATGGACTGCAAAGACAATAGACATTTATCTATTTCATACATCTCTAATGAACAAGATCTTGTTAATGTTATTTATTGCATTTCAAAAAGAAAGTAGATCAAAACCGAAAGTAAAATTTGGTTGTAAATACTTGAAACAATAGTTTTGATTACAGTTTGTTTAAAGTTCAAGTAAAGTCTTTGTTTGCATTAAAAATAGTAAAATAAAAAATGCTCTTAACTTTTTCATACTTTCATAAAAGGCAGTGTTTTATACATCAAATGTTCCTCAAGAAACATACAATGTGATACTGGTAATTAATTTAGATGAAAACATTTAGCGAAAGATGCATTTGCAAAATTGATGCTGTAAAAATAAAATTACTAAAATACATTAAGAAATTTTTACAAACTAGTTCAACATTAAATCATTTACAGAACATTATAGTTCATATTCCAATAAAGGTACTCCAATATTTATAACCTAAATAAATGTTAAAACAAAACTAAGGCGAATGAAAAACATTTTGACAGATAGAAGTGTAATGGGTTTTCACGGCCATGTTTCTACTTTCACTTTAGTTTTTCATTTGCCTTAGTTTTGTTTTAACATTTATTGAGCTTATGAATATTGCAGTACCTTCATTGGAATATGTACTATGAGGTTCTGAAAGGATTTAGTATTAAATTTTGTTGTAAGAAAATTTTAATGTAATTTAGTAATTTATTTATTCAACATCATTTTTGCAAATACATTCTTTGTTAAATAATTTTGGAGTAATTAATGACTAGCATCACTTTGTATGTTTCATAAGAAACATTTTGATATATAAAACACTAGTGTTGGTGGATATACAGTAGAACTAGAGCTATTTCTTTTTTGCTATTATTTTGTAAACCTAGACTTTACATGAACCTTAAGATGAAGTCTTATCATGGAAAAAAAGTTACTCCGAATTACATAATTTAGCTCTAAAACTATTTTGGATTAGACTGGTATATCGTACAAATGAATATAGTGTGCTCTTTTAAAAGAACCCCACTTTTTTAAGAAATGGACATCTGGTAAAGCAGAAATTATAAAGCAGAATGGTTTAAACTGTTAATTACATTGTATGTATCTAATGCATGTTATATCGATAACTTCATGGTTGTAAAACAGTTGTTAAGTCTACTGGTAATGAATATATCTTCATACAGTGGCTTGAAGTAAACATACATTGTTTTATATTTATAGTTCGTTTTTTCTCAACTGTCAAAACATGAATAGTTTCATGTTGAATGCGTAAGTTAAAATTATCATCCTGATACATTCATGAGTTTCCGAAAGTGTGTATTATGATCAAGCAAAGCTCAGCTTATGCCGTATGATATGACACCAACACAAAAACACTGCATTCAGTCACCATTAAATTATTCAAGCTTTGATAGTTGAGAAAAAGCGGACTATATCATACAGTGTTGATACATTCATTGATTGACTGTTTGTACCATTAGTGAAATTAACATCAATGTTTATAAAATACATCCAGTTCATGTATCATACTGAATTATAAATGATATACTAGCACTGAGGGTGTAACATTTAAGTATGGTAATCTCTCACTCATCAAGTTTGCAGGACAGCATTCATATTTACATTCAGGGGTGCCCTGATTGGACAGCACTCATTTTCACATTCAGGGGTGCCCTGATTGGACAGCACTCATTTTCACATTCAGGGGTGCCCTGATTGGACAGCACTCATTTTCACATTCAGGGGTGCCCTGATTGGACAGCACTCATTTTCACATTCTGGGGTGCCCTGATTGGACAGCACTCATTTTCACATTCAGGGGTGCCCTGATTGGACAGCATTCATTTTCACATTCTGGGGTGACCTGATTGGACAGCACTCATTTTCACATTCTGGGGTGACCTGATTGGACAGCATTCATTTTCACATTCTGGGGTGACCTGATTGGACAGCACTCATTTTCACATTCTGGGGTGACCTGATTGGACAGCACTCATTTTCACATTCTGGGGTGACCTGATTGGACAGCATTCATTTTCACATTCAGGGGTGACCTGATTGGACAGCATTCATTTTCACATTCAGGGGTGACCTGATTGGACAGCATTCATTTTCACATTCAGGGGTGACCTGATTGGCCAGCATTCATTTTCACATTCAGGCATGACCTTGCTGGGCTCTTGGAAAAGAAAAACAACAACAAAAAATGCTTGCTCAGGAGAGATATGGTGTTATTCTACTAGAATAAAATACATTTGTCATTGTAAGGATTCAGATTCTTTCAGTTTCTGGCATTCCCCCCAGTCCATCATTCATACATTAAGCCTAGCAGTTTTAAAATTACCAGTCAAATTATCTCCCTTTGTCCCTAAGGAACATTCAATCTGATTAAAACCCGATCTAAAATTTTCCACTTGCCAACTTGCTAATTCAGATCTGGTCGTTTTCAAACAAGGGTCACGTTCAGGTGACCTTTTCACATCATAATATTCATGACGAAATTGTTATGATTAGTAACTTGTTTACATTGTCTACGTCACGCACTTTGATATGAGCCCTCCAATCGACTTTGAATATTAATACCGCTGTTAAATTAGCTCGCAACCCTTGGTCTAAAAATAGAAATTACGAAATCAAAATGTTATTAATAGCATTTCGTCTAGATAAAAGCTACACAATGATTGGTCGATATATAGGTCATCTCGACGTGACCCTCCATTGAGATATTAAAGATCCTGTAGGACAACACTCTACAGGATATCTGATTACGGAGATTGAGGATTCAACATTCTAACTACAATGAGTATTAGAGCAGATTGCAGCCACATCACAGACTATATCATTTTACCATTTCAAATATTAGTGTTTCCAGCTATTCTCCAGACTATTCATAGCACATTAGATTGATTAATAGATAAAAACCAGTCTAGAAATACAAAAATCAAAGAGCATGCAGACAGTATATAAATCATATTAACTTTTGGCAACCAGTCTATACTATCTATTGTCTATTCTATAACAAATCATGAAGTACATTTTATATTCTGATCATTTAGATAATTCTAGACATAAAGTCAATACAGACTTAAAACAATGCATCTATTTATTTCCTGAAACTTTATATCTTATTTAATACTTGGCTTTCAGTCTAATTTGTCATCATTTTGTTTGTTTGGCTTTGTTTTACCATAATTATATGGCCAACTTCATTCGCAACAACCTTGACGATCATCTATGAAGATATACCTCAGAAATCAGAAAAGTAGGAATACAAGCAAGTTATAAAGTCCTGCGATTAACTCCCTGGCAAGTAGTTCTATTATAGTTTATACATGAACATGTAAAGTCAGTATCATCTAACAATTTTCCTGCTATTCTATTAGTTTACAACTTTCAGAAGTCTTAATCAAAGCAAATGGCCAGGGATTGTCAACATAATACATTGAAACACGACCACCTGTCACTCAGCTTAAGCCTTGGATGACATTACTTGTCTCGGGTGAACATTCTGTTCTATCACCCACTGTAGGATGTGATATTCATATAATACAATCAAAGAAAATATCCAGCTTTAAAAATTAAATCAACCCTAAACAAGAATGTGATGGCATAAAAATCAAAGCTCTCCTGAAAAAAAGCCTCCCAAGTGACCATCAATTATTGTGTGATTTTTCAGCATAACTAATTCCAATGATGACATTTTGTACAACTCACAGACTAAAACTGATGTCCAATGGAATGTGATAAGGCTAGTATTAGAATTGGAAACAAATTTCTACATCAATAAAACATGGCTTCAATATAAGTATACAGAAACATACAGACTGAGTAGCCAAAAAATCAATGTCTATATAGATCTATTAGTGACACTTGAAAGAAAGTGGAAGAAAATTGTAGAACAATAAATCCGGTCTATAGAACTGATCTGTCAGCATTAACAACTGAGGGAAAACCTATCTAGACTAATATATAACAATAAAACTCAGCAAAAGAGAACATTGTATTATATAGAAGAGTATAACATGTTAAGATTAGAAACATACTGTACAAATGAGGACGTTTTAAATCTGATCTAGCCCAAAAATAATCTCACTCCATATATAAGAAATTAAAATCTTGTTTTAAGACAGGAGTTAACATTGAATATTAATACACATGTAGTGACCAGTCTTCACCATAACCAATAAGCCCAAAGCTGGATGAAACTGATTTAGGCAAGTAAAAGTTACTTATTCATAGGTGAAAGTTGTGAAAAATAAAAAATACTGAAAAGAAAACGCTAGGGGCCAGGGGGCAGCAAGTACCCCTGGTGGATCCAGGGCAATGCCTTGGCGGAGTCCAGGGGGCTGGAGGCCCCAGGGAGCTGACAATGTAGAAGCAAAATAAAGCAGTAAAATCAAGCTCTTATGACAGCTAGTAGCAGTGATAGATTATAACACAATGTGCATCTTGTTGGTGTTCCTGATTTGGCGAAAAATATGATTTTTAACAATTTTTCACTTACTTAGATTTATTTGAGCAAATTTTTGAAATTTTGTTGCCTATAGGGATTGGCAGGGTGAGCCCTGCTCCATTTCCAAACAATTTCTTTTATGTGTCAAAGTACGACTGGGAACCAGACAACTATGTGTTGTCCATCATCTAAGTAAGCTACATGTATAATGTGAAAGAAATTAATGTATAAAAATATACCTGCATACATTATCATCATCATAACTAACCAAACAATTCACTGACTTTGACTTAAACATCTCAAATGTACTTGATTACCATATAGCTACATAACTCAAAACTAAATAGAACAAAGCACATGTTGAAGTCATTCACAAAATTAATTATTCCTTAATTAATACATGTACCTAACACAGATTTCAAAGTCTCATGTCTCGCACACACATGGGCGTACTTTCAATGTCAAGGTTTTATGATTTTTACGTCAAAATAATGACCTAGATTCAAACTACCGATATCATATCATTTATGAAGAAGTGACATTTCGACATTCGACATTTTACTAGATACAATCATATATAATAGGGTCATGATTCAAGTGATGGATATGTATGTACTTTTAATAATGGACCTGTATTATTTCAATAGGCAAATGAGGTGAAGTACCTACATCATTTTCCTGATATAAACAAACCCCCTTGACATTCATTATTTTTTATAAAATAGCCCATTATGTACAATATAATTGTTTTATCTATTATAAATTTATTATAATATATTATAATTTATTAATTATAAAATAGTATGTATAATGTTGATCAGTCATTGAAATAAGTAATAGCTAAACTACAAAATTGTTAATAAGTAGGCCCTATCAACCATAAAAAACTTTTTTCATGAAACAGGCCATGTTTCAAAACCAGTTGAATATTCACATAAATATCTAAGGTGATAGATAATGAAAGGTCAAATACTATTAACAGTATACTGACCTAATCTGACACTTTTAGTTTAAACAGAGGGAAAACACCTTTATGGGGAAAAGGGGTCTCAGCCTTTTCCTTGGGGAAATATAGCGTGGTTTTCACCTATTTGGACAAAATGAACATGTTTCAAAGTTCTGTTGGTTTTTATTCCATTCTTATGCTCAAAATCATTGACAAAGAAAGTCATCCAAAAATCAGTGGATCCTAGATTAATCTGAATTCTAAAATTTCAGGTTACATTTTACAGTCACAAATTATGGTGGACACACCGGTTCTTAAACCTCTAAGGACTCAATGAGCCATTTCTAATTAATGCAACATTTTTTTTAGAAAAATACATTAAAAACACACCTTTTAACTTATATTCCACTTTTCTATCATATATTTGTTGATATCTTATATTTGCAACAAATCCAAATTCTTCCAGAAAAAACACGACCATTTTCTGAAAACTGTCATGGCGGCTAAAAATAGATTACCTAATTTCGAACCTCTACCGTATTTGGTTATTTGTGAGCTTATAATTAGCTGTCACATGACTTTATGAGCAGAAGACAGGAATGGCTACCTGCCATGAGCTTCTTTTGCAATAACATACTTTTAAACAATATTTGATGGATTGTACAGACAGAGCGGAAAAAGGTAATAAGGATTTCCTGAAAAATATTCACCATCACAAAATATTCATTCTAATTACCTGTTTCTTGCGCATTATTCTCGTTTGACAGCTGTAGTTGGGTCTGTTGTTGACCAAACATTTGTGCACACGAGTTGATGACGTCATACGCATTTACGTAGCAAATTAACAACATTTTTATGAAAATCGAGATCAGGTGAGGTTTGAGAACAGGTGTTCATACCATAAAACTTTACAGCTCAGGTAAATTGACAAAAACATTTTAAGATAAAAGTCAAGATATTAAGATCATCTAAGCTTAATGAAGTGATAAAAACAGAGTCCAAATAAGTAACAATGTCAATTAGGATCTAAGGTTATCAATCAACAACACAGAGACCTAATTAGGAGAGGTTACTCATTGTAAGCTATCTTTATAGTCAAAGTCAGCAATACTTAGATTTATAAACAGGAGTAATAAATATAAAACATGATAATAACTCTCTCATAAAGTTAAAATTGAATCAATTCTTTCAACATAAAAAAATTAAACAAGCCCCGAAAACCAAATTTTGTTGGTGGCTGAATGAAAATGGTTGACATTGTGAAATGGTATTCAAAGAAAGGAACCAGATCAAAAGTAAAAACGTAGTACTGGGGTAGATGCTTGACTACATTCAGGTTCATTTAACATGACTGAGACAAGACAGTGGATGAACAGCTATAAATGCCCTTTCACTGACTGAAGTAAGAGCCTATAAACAGGTTGAAAACTAAATCCGGAGATTAAGCATTTCTAGCAAAGCCAAGTTGCTTCACTAGTCTCATTAGAAGCAAAGTTTCTTTGAGGACAGTAAAGGAACAAAGAAAGAAAGGTTAAAAATGTTAATTTTTTATACTAAGAATTGTTTCAACATTATGGTAACAAGAAATGTGATGTGGAAACCACATTAAAGCCGGATTTTAAACTTTCACACAAAAATGTCAAAGGGAAATAATCCAAAATAAAGCCAGGTAAAGTTGTGGTTACTGTCATATTCTGTTCAACACATGGTATGTTATCATTGTATGAAGTTAGGTAAAGATTTTACAATAAATAGCAGAAATATATGCTAAATTAACTTTAACACAATTGTAAACAGACATCGGTCTTAAAGCAGACATTATTAACGGTAGATCTACCAGCACAAATACTAACATTCAGTAGAGGTATTATTTTTTAGCATGATAAGGTGAAAAGCAAACAAAATTTATAAAATTTAACTAAATGAACTAAATCTTATGACCTATTAATCAACAACATCTGAACTGAAGCCAAAACTAGCAGATAAATCACTTTACAAAACAGTTTTGAACTCACTTCTACCACATGTTTTATTATAAGAAACATGTAGACTATAATGAGACCTCTTCACAAAAGCAGACTTGCAGGACTATGACTGTATTGATCATTCTAAACAGGCGCTAGCTTTCATTACACACTTTACTCACTTAACTCACATGAGTAACCTTGATTCCAGAAATGAAAAATCTATGTATTAGTGCCAAAAACTCTGAAAAATTGGATTGCCAACCGGGTTAAGGCATTATGAAACTCGACTGTGATAACTTTACTCCATGAAAATGTTATATAAAATGGGTCATATAAAGCAATACACAAATTACTCACTATGACTCTTTGTGCACATTGAAACTTCAGAAACGAACGGTAATTGTCATAATTTTCCGATGAAGGGACAGGCCCCCTGACCCCCTACCATTTGTGCATAATCTCAAAAATGGCATAGATACTCATCTGATTCTAAAGCAGAGCAGCAGGGTGCAGCACCAGACCTATTTTCTCTCTTCCCTGCCCTTTTTGTCGCTTCCTATGCAGAAATAGCCACTTTGAAATATTAACCCTCTGATGCCCTCTGTGCTTTTACTCCCTTTCCTTTTCTGAGTTCAGAATAATCACTATAGACTGTAATAGAAAGGTGGCTGGGGTACAGAAAGAATTGTTGTAGAGAGAAACCTGAAGGAGCCAGGGTCATTAAGTGACATTTATACTGTATAATGAAAAATATAATAACTTAATAAAATGTCTGTAGAAGAGATGTAGCAGTAAATATTAAGAGGTGGCTGATATTTAGAGATGCATGATGTTGAAAGTTGGTAGTTAAGGAAGAAATCACTGGTCATGTACATAATACATTGTTTGCAATGGAAATTTCATAAATTAAGAATCATGTAAGGCAGTTGTTAGTCACTGACAGAAGTATACACCTAGTAACTGGTCAACAACTAATTCCTGAGATTTATCCTACCTGGGAATGACAAGTAGGTTGACTGACTGCTAAGATGTGACCTATACAATGTGTTGCTACTGTGTTCAACCCAATAAAAAAACCTAACAGGTTCAGAAACAAGGAAAAAAATTAGTTAGATCTATCATTAATATTTGAAAGATCAACAACTTCACAAGTAATGTCTAACAATTGGGATATGCATCAATGCAAAGCATGAGCAACTGAAGCTGCTTATTCACAGATTTGCCTCAAAATATTAAGAATTAATTTTCGTAACACTATAGCAGGACTTGACATTACTTTTTTAAAGCAGATTGCCCATTTGGATAACCTGCTATACATTTCACTTGCTCAAACCAAATGTTTATGAGCAGTAACAAGTTGCCTGAATCCAAATATAGGTTGTCAGGGGCAATAGGATGACATAAAGCCCTGTGTTGCAGACAGTGATAGTTGATTTTAAAATATCATTTCAACTTGCCTATATTTGTGAGCAGCCAGCTTTAAAACATCATGCAAACTTTAATTGTATCATCTAAATATTTGATGAAGACAAATTGTATTAATCAACAAAAGATTTCATTTTCTAATCTGGTAGATCATTGACTGATTTTAAGTTGTAAGCAGTAAGTGTTACATTAATAAATTAGTCTTAATGAAGAATTCTTTAGATGTGTTTCCAACTAAACTTGTACGAGGTTATATGACTTTATCACAATCAGCAATGGACGGGGATTTCAGAATAAACTCAATTTCTTTCTTTCTTTTTTCTGGTTGGGTTTTAACATGGTGGTAATACCACATGACTATGACATCACAAATGCTACGGTTTGAACTAAACAGTGAAAATCAGCCTCGACTCAATGTTTTAAAGAACTGTAAGTATTTTAATTCTGGTCAGATTTCAGTAATACCTACATGAGGCTAAGCAGAAAGAGGTATGCTATTTGCTGTGCATCACATCTCTTTATGCCACTTTTATACTTTTTGCTAACACCATGGCATTTTCATATCATGAATTGTATATGGCAATATGTCAATACAATTTGTTTAAACTAGCAAACTATTTAATGTAAAAACATTTCAACACCTAATATTGGTTTATAATGGTACAAGTCAACCATGTTTATAAACACTATGTTTACATAAACTTGCTGTACAAAGCCATACAAAAAATGAAACATGTGAGGTCAAAAACAAAATCAAAGAACAAATTTCCAACTAGTATATCAAAAATCAAAGAACAAATTCAAAGACTAAGAGTTTCAAACATGTCTTTTAGGTGAATCTTTAAATTAATTGATACAATCAATCTATCTGGTCATTTCTAAGCTGATTTGAGCATCACTAGTTCAGACAGTAATAATTCCGCGTCGATTTCAACTCACGAAATTTTTGAGTTATAAATAAAGTTCCTAGCAATTTTTAAAATCCGCTCGCAATTTGCGAGTATGCAAGCTTAAATTTTAGCCATGAATCAAAGAACAAATTTCCAACTAATATATCATTCTAGACCTTCATGTTTAACCATACTAGGCTACTAGCTTTTGAATTATAGTTTACTAAGGGTCAAGAATAAATTCTTATTCTTAATTAAAACAGATCTAGGTTTCATAAAATAATATGATCATATTACATAACACAATTAAGTGAAAAACAAATCAATACAAAATACAACCAAACTTTAAAAGAGAAAAAACAATCAATGTAAAATTCCATCAGAGTTGCATGCTAGATTGTAATTTATTCCTTTATATTCATACTACCAGCGTTTTGTTGCCATAAAGCTGAAGATAAGATAAATATTTATGAATGCATGGTGGCAGAAAGAGAGATAAAAACCATTACATCTTGCGATACAGAAATTGTTGTCTAAATTTTCTCAAGCAAGCCATTACCAAACTTTTCTGCTAAAACTTAGAATGGTTTTCTTCATGATAAATAATTGATTTCATGCAAAAACAATAACATCACTATCTTATTTTCTTTCTTAAAGACATGGAAATTTTCACATTATATTCTTATACCAATGAAGTCATAGACACTAGCCCACGAAGCTACATGTAGTTATCTAATTCCTAGTCATTGGCATTCACAAAATATAACCTGTCTTCAAGACAAAAATAGATAAAATGTACAAGAGTGAAATCACAAAATCTTGAAATTTCTGAATTTCACGATTTCAAAAGATTTTACATCTGTCAGGGAAAATAAATGTGTCTCAATTCAAGAAATTCTGAACTGCATGACAAGTTCTGAACACCTTTACCCATGAATATGAGCGGTGATATTCCAGGGCTCCAATTTTAAAGTCGCCCTATTGCCCCTGATAACCTTTAAATTTGGGTGCTGGCAACTTGGTACCGCTACTGCACATTTAGTTCCAGCAAGTTATTCATACAGCTGGTTGCCCATTCAGGCAATCAAGTTTAAAAGTTAATGTCCAGCCTTTCATTTACAACACAACTAAAATAGACCAAACACTCACACTCTTGTGACTGATATAAACTGTCACTCTCAGTTTTGGTATGAACTCACTTAAGCCCCAGGCCTTTTTTTCCTTATATAACAGGGGCCATTAACAGGCGCCTTCCCCTCTAGAAATTTCTTTAAAATCATGCACTTTTCCCAAAATTTGGAGTTTACCTTGGATATTATGTTCCCCTTTATTTGAAATTGCGATAAAATTTCCCCAAATGTTCTATATATAAAAAGGCCCCAGGCCCCTTCCCCAAGTTCTGAAAAAAGCTCTGAGCCCAAAGCTCAGGACTTGACAAGTGAAAATAGATTTATGCTAGTGAAAATATCTTCATTGACATAATTGCCTAGCCTGGATTCCAGGCGATGAAGTATTTTACTTCTTCAACTAATAAATTTGAGCCAGTCTACACCTCTGTCTGAACTGGATTCCAGGCGATGAAGTATTTTACTTCTTCAACTAATAAATTTGAGCCAGTCTACACCTCTGTCTGAACTTCATCGCCTGGACTAAAGCGTTGGAGTACCAACCTGATTTTAGGTTGGTTATCAATCACTGTCAAAAATTGACAGCAATGTGCTAAGTGGTTTATTTCCTGATGTTTATATAAGCCCATTGATACCATGTGGAGAATTTTGATCATTATCTCTCAGTTTTTCTTGACCAGGTCAGTGATCACAAATTTTGTTTCACATTTTTGCTGTTGATATGATGAAAACTCAAGGATGAATAGGCTTAATTATGCAATAGACTATGAATTTGCAAACTGTTATCTGGGAGAGATGTTCTTTTCTGCTTACCAACTGGCAGTAGCAAAAGTTCGGTAATTCGAAATGGCACATTTTCTCTACCAGTAATTAGGAAACAAAGAAGTGTTGCACAGGTGTAGTTGTGTCACCACTGGCTGCACTGATGATATCACAAGTTCAAGAACTCCAGCAAAGAAATATCAAAGCTCTGTATTTCACGGACTTAGAAAACATGGATAGAGATTCAGCGCAATCAAGTTCCACAAATATCACTGACGGATATTTTTAACTGATTTTTGCAAGTCCAGAAACACTGTTAGAATGAAAAAGAGATGTAATATTGAATTTGTCAAAAAGGTTATTTTAAAGCCTTAGTTTTTGACGCGGCTCAGTGCATTAAAAATTTAAGTAACATACACATATTTTTTTCATTTCATGTTCAAATAGTCTTTAAAACATGATAAAATTCTTGTTAATGTATATTTCTTTGCGTATAAAAATATTGCAAAAGTTTCATACCTTTCAGTAACTATTGTTCAGGCGGATATCTAATCAGTCTTTTAGATTAAGCACAAATGCTAGGGATTCGAGTAGCATGCCCCCATCCCAGATTTTTTTCGACCACATTGGCTAATATTCATTTTGTGATACTTTGACCACCGGTTGTACGCTAATAAGACAACAGAAAAACTATTCTTTCCATCCTATTTTCATGAAATCGGCAGTTTTGTACGGGCAAATAAAAAGCAACCAGGGTAAGGCATGCATTTTTTCAGTGTTTTTTAATATCTGGAATCGAGGTTACGCATGTGCGAAAGGGCATAATGGCAGATAAGCCCATGCTATTGTCTCAATTAACTTATATTTCTTTAAAACTGTTGACCTTTATAAAACTTAAATGCACGAAAAACAATGTTTTAGCCTGTAAAATAATATATGATTATATTATAAGAATCAAAAACCCTTAGAATTAGTTCTTATGTAAATATTTTTGTACATATCATTGTATGCATTTCATTCATTCTATTGTTTATGCAGTTTATATGTTCTATTGTAACTATGTATTTATCACTGAAAAGTGGAAATAAAGTGAATATATATATACATTTCAGCGGCAAAAAGGCCCTGGAAAAAATGGGCAAGCATACCGACTAATGTCTGAGCTCTTGGTGAATTGAGATCTCTAGCTGGCCCAAAGATTTCCATCATTGCGTTAACTACGACAGCCTCTATCCACGTCAGAAATATGATAAAGAATGGTCTTTGTATGAATGAGAATGTATTTGTATTGATTATTAATCCAAATTAAACTAATTTTAAATTTTGGGTGATAGAGACAAAACGAAGTGGGGGAGACTTTGATTGGTTTGTGGATCTGATTCGTAAAGAAGGCGTAAATAGTAGTACCCCAAAAATGGTTATCTTAGTCAATGATCATTTAAGAGCATCGCGAAACATGACTGGTAAAACGACGATATTTAAATTACGAGCAAAACAAAATACATGATGACAAAAATAGATTGTTCGACATGTTTCACCTCAAAACAGATGATGTAGTTGAAGAATCATTCACAAATTCATACCAGGATCCAACAGGGCATACTCGCGTAGCTTTGTGCTCTACTTGCTTTAGTATGGACCTTAACGTAAAAGGAGTGGACACAGTGATACATTATGGGTCTTGTAATGACCTTGATGACTTTCTCCAAGAAACAGGCCGAGCAGGGAGACAAGCAGATGACAAATGCCACTCTATAGTTATGAAATATAATTAGTGTTTGTCTAGCAAAAACATAACACAAAATATGATAGATTTTGTGAACACAACTACATGTAGATGTGGCAGAAAATAGCTGCTCAATCCAATTACATATGAAACAATTGTGCATGAAGGTCACAACTGTTGTGATATTTGTGCACTTAATTGCACTTGCCTCTGTCTTTGCAATGAAGGAAAACCTTAGTATACTATAGCCTCAAGTGTCCATCAAACACCTCCAAAGCATGCGGTAGAATTATTCAGTTCCTTGAAAGTTGATATTGATGACAACTATAGTAGTAGTGAGGGCTTTGACACAGACAGTGACATTGATTAACAAATCAGTAGAAAATCGTGTGTTGTTGATTATTCATCTGATTACGAATTTTGGATGAAAGGAAAATATTTATGTTTACATGCATAATCGTTTATTTAATGACATTAAATTACTATATGTATTTTCTGTGTTTACAGTTAAGCTACTGAAATAATGTCAGTTATGTCTAACACTTATTTTGTTAGCTTTAACCACATGACACTGAGAAAAATAGTTATTATTTTAAATCATTGTTTATTTAATAAGTAATATTTTAATTAATAACATTCAGCACATTTTACTGTTACTGTAAAATGTTTTTACTACAGCTATCATATTTTCTAAATTTCTTTGTGTGGGTACAGAGTATACTCTATAATCAATAAGCATCACAAGCACTTCTTTTTTATGAAATAGTCATCGAATTAATCAGCTTTCATGCATCTAATGAAAAAAAAGAAATTTTACATAATACATATAATACATTTTTTACATTCTTATATTGCAGAGAAATAACAAATTTTTCCTCGAATTTGGAAATACATGTATGACCCATACCCCTAGAATTGGGAATTTTAACAGCATTTCGGTTTAACTTGTGAGAAAATGCCTAGCAAATCTAATAGCAAAATCAAACTAAGTTATAGTTTCATTCTTAATTAATTTAATTTATTAATGAAAAACAAAGATTACTGGGATCCATGTATAATTTAAGCTGAAACATACTTACTAATGTCATAAATTAAAAAAATTGTTTCAAGTTTTATTTTGAATTTTGGAATGAAATTTGGGAAAAAAGATATGATTTTAGATTGAGAATATAGCCTATAAACGGCTATAAAATTGACCAAAAGTAAATACTGAATAAAATTCGTGGCACATATGTTTGAATTAAATTCCAGTCAAAGAGTAGGCAACTATACAACTTAGCATGCTAAATTTCATTTTTGAAGTGTATGGCTTCAATACTTGTTTAAGTGCTTTTTTGAAACTTTCCACATACTTTGTGTAAGCCAGTCTCGAAATTCATGCATGTTTAGTGATAACTGATTGGCTTTAAAACCCATGAAGGCACTGTGCTGTCTTCCTGGTATGGATTCAAATAGTTGTATTCCCATCACTTGCTTTACTAATGTGTCAATGTCTAATTGGATGTCACCTGGAGTTTAACAACTGCATTTGTTTGCAGAGAACTTCTGATTACCCTTGAAACATCTTTTTCTGTAAAAATACATGAAAGGCAGTCTTTTCTGCTTACACGCCCATGAGACTTTTTTTAAATCTAAAAATTATTTTCATACGTCTGATTAAGTGAAGTTTTGATTGTATAGTTAATACACTTCTGTGGCAGTTCTGGCAAACACTGTCAACATACATGTATTTATTATAATGTTGGTGTTACATGTAGTTCTACAGAAATGTAGATTTTTATGAGTGTTTCAATACCTCCAGATGCCATATTTTAACTTAAGTTTTAATTTAATCCAGTAAAACTATATCTTTTAGTACTCATACAATTTGCTTCTCTCAAACATATTGGCCTGTAAACATGAATTCAGCTCTTACAGAATCTTCAAATACTACACAAACAGTTAAGAGTATCCAAATTTCCCAAGGTAAATAAATAATTGTTGATAGTGGTCATTAGCACAGCAGGCAGATTAGGCACGGGTCATTTTATTGCTTTAACATGTCAATCATTTCCAAGAGACCCCAAACGCTTTTTACTAGTCTGATAATTCAGATATCTCTCTCAATGCAGTATGATAGAAAATAGACTGGCTACAATATAAGTATGTTATGATGTTTAAAACATAAATGGAAAGACGATGCAAACTAATTATCAGACGAGTAGCTAGTCTAATAATTGTCCTATGTTATAATATGGGCCAAATGGCCCAATACTGTACAACATAATTAATCAGGCCAGTGTTTGAAATATTAGACCTAATCCGGAATTCAATTTAATGGGTTTTTCCGTCCGTGCACAGGCCGTACAAACAAACTTTGCTACACAATATTGCTAAACAGCACAAACTATGGATTAAATCCTATTGTTATTTTTACCCATGTTTTCATTGTAATAGTGAAATTAGTTTATACCTGAGGAGACCCAAATATTTGAATTCTGGATATAGTCTATTAGATGAAGACTACACAGTGCCAAACTAATTGGCAACAAATTGGCTCTAATAAAATATTTTCTCACATCAATATTGAGCTATTTCTTACACTACATAGAATTGCCCTTCCTTCTTCAAGGAGAAGCTGTAAAAAGGTTATAATTTAATTATCTAACATTGGTAAACATGAAACATAGACAAAATAATGTAAAACTTGGCTAATATTCAAGCATAGAGAAAGAGAGGTCAGTAGGTCAGTAAATTATGTTCCTGAGTTTTACATACAGTATATATTCATGGATATTTTTATCAAGTCAAAACTCAATTTGAAACACTAATCAAGTTACTTGTGCTTAAACAGTGACATGTATGGAAGTTGGAAGTTTTGAAGTACTGAAAACTTACTTTCAAAATACTGAAATAGACAAGTTTCTTATAAATTACTCTATGTAATTTATTCTCATAATACTGAAATCAGTATTACTTACTAAATAGGGCTGTCACGATACACCAGAAGCCAATGGCGGTATATTACTATGCACTAGAGCCATATCGCGATACATACCACAATATATTGGATTGCAAACAAAAAACAGGTTGCATAATACTTTTGTATTAAAGAACTTATTCAACTGTTCAGTATTGAAGTATGTTATAGCATTTTGTAGGGAAAGTGCCAGAAGAACAAGAGCTGTCAGAGGAGACAGCATGCTCGACTTAGTAAGTGTTTGTCACAGGAGATGTGGTTGATGATAAGGAACATACATATTTTAAAATTTGAAAATATAACCTTAACAAATTCAAAGAAAAAAAAGAAATAAATAGAAAACTATAAGTTCAAGGGGGATAACTCTGAAAAAATGTATAAGGAGTTATGAATCTTGTCACATGAGATGTGGTTGATAATAAGGAACATATATCTAAAGTTTGAAGTCAATACCTGAAGAAATAAAACAGTTGCAGTAAAAACAAACATTTTTTAAAGAAAACTCTAATTTCAAGGGAAGATAATTCTGAAAAAAATATATTTGGAGTTATGAACCTTGTCACATGAGATGTGGTTGATAATAAGGAACATATATTTAAAGTCAATACCTAAAGAAATAAAACAGTTGCAGTAAAAACAAATATTTATTAAAGAAAACTATAAGTTCAAGGGGGATAACTTTGAAAATAATGTATACGGAGTTATGAACCTTGTCACATGAGATGTGGTTGATAATAAGGAACATATATTTAAAGTCAATACCTAAAGAAATAAAACAGTTGCAGTAAAAACAAATATTTATTAAAGAAAACTATAAGTTCAAGGGGGATAACTTTGAAAATAATGTATACGGAGTTATGAACCTTGTCACATGAGATGTGGTTGATAATAAGGAACATATATTTAAAGTTTGAAATCAATACCTAAGGAAATAAAACAGTTGCAGTAAAAACAAACATTTTTTAAAGAAAACTCTAAGTTCAAGGGGAGATAATTCTGAAAAAAATGCATTCGGAGTTATGGACCATGTCACATGAGATGTGGTTGATAGAAAGGAACATATATTTAAAGTTTGAAGTTAATATCTTAAGAAATAACAAAGATACAGAAGAAAGTATTTTACTGCACAAAAACTTTAATCTGTGCACAAAAACTTCAATCAGTTCAAGGGGAGATAATTCTTGAAAAAATGTGTTTGGAGTTATGGACCTTGTCACATGAGATGTGGTTGATAGTAAGGAACATATATTTAAAGTTTGAAGTTAATATCTTAAGAAATAACAAAGATATAGAAGAAAGTATTTTACTGCACAAAAACTTTAATCAGAAGTGTGGACGCGGACGCGGACGCCGACGCCGACGCCGGGGCGAGTAGGAGAGCTCTACATTACTTCGTAAAGTCGAGCTAAAAACTGGGCATTTTTAGAGTTATGGGAACATTCCGAACGCACCCCGAACTTAAGCTTTAATCAAATGAACAATGGGAAACTGACATTTCACTTCTTTCATTTGGCGAAGGGAAGAATAAAAAATATTACTAAATATGGGTACATTAAATTTGTACGGTACTTATTGCCGCAGCTGCATATTGCAATATACCGGTATATCGTGACAGCCCTACTACTAAATCGTTTCATCAAAGCATTAGTTATTTAATTTTGTCTCATCTAGCTTGTTAACTATATGATTTATTCTACATTACAACATTGATAACTGTATGTTATTTCTTAATAACATTTAGACCTGAAATAATTGACTGTACAGAAAACCACCATTTTGTATACATAGAAAATAAAACAGACATATGAATAAACATACAACGTAAATACAATGCACTATTTAAACATTTTAATTCAACAAATTCTTTTAAGGAAATTATCAATCGGATGTTTATATAAATTCATTAAAAATATATCATTCAATACTCAATACATTAAATTTACGAAATTGTTGTCAGTTAAAACAAGGAAAAATCAATTCTTCCAGTTTTAACTATAGATTACAAAATATAGAATCCAAATAATTATTGAATCAAACGTCCATATTGTCCATGTTGTCCCAAGGCAAGAACGGACAAGTGGATTTTTCAATAATTTTATTCTATAATGTTCATACAGACAAGTAACTTTACCAGCTGGCAAGAACGGACCAGAAAACAATATTTTGCCAGCCCTGATAATTCTATTAATATAATTAAGATTTATTAAAACTTATCATGAATACAACACATTTTCACGCCAAAAATAAGCTGGGTTCCAATAATAAATCAAAATAAACAATACACAGAGTCATAAAACATTGACTGATAATATTCATTTTTTCCACTCCAATAAAACACACGGATAAAAAGTCATCACAACTTATCATATTATAAAAATAATATATACAAACATAAATGAATTTAAATTCTCACCACACAGGCTTAAATTAAAAAAATTTTTTTTATCGGGTTTTAACGCCATGTCAACACAATTTAGGTCATTTTACGGCATCCAGGGCACCTAACCTAGCTTTCCTGGACCCTTGTCTATAACCAGTACTCACGTACCCTTCCACAAGGCCGGAAACTTCTCCATATTATCTATCGATGGAGGAAATTTGACATTATTGTCAAATTTTCATGAAAGGGTATAATCTCCACGGGTAGGATTCAAACCCCTACCCCCTTCGGAAAACGAGATTCCAAATTCCGGCGTGCAACCAACTGCGCTATCGACCTGCGTTGCTTAAATTACAACAAGACAGTAAAGTACATGAACATGAAAAGCATAATGAAATGAAAAGTTTGGGAAAGAAAGCCACTCTATTCAATTAGCATACAGTTCACTTCAAAAAATATAATAATGATATACATACATATACATGCATAGGTGAAAGTTCAAAAAAATTTAAGTCCAAAAATTCCTAAATTTCAACTTTTTCAACAACTTTTAAAAGGAAAAAGAGCCCCTTTTCAGGTCCCTAATAACCTGGGCAGTATATCATCAAACAGTCCTATGATAATGGAATAGTGTATGAGATTTTCAGTTTGTGAATATCATGGCCAGTGCTGAAACTTTCACCTATTTATATGTAAATAAAACCAATAATATTATTGTATCATATTTATAGTATTTACAATGCTGAAGTTATCCTTGATACTTCTATGTAGAAATATGGAACACTGCAACATACAAAATGAACATTATTATTCTTTAGAAGAATAGCTAAGTGCTGCATTCAGTCCATTTTAGCTCTATCCTCCCTATGCAGAGATAGGTAACTAAACATCAACCCTCTTATGCACCCATTCTTTCTGCCTCCCTGTCATTTTCTGAGTTTTAGAATATCAATCAATCACAAACTTATAATAAATGTATTTCAACTGATTTCTTGCAACATCATTCCACAACTTCAGGTTGATAATTTTTATAATATTCAATTAAGGTGGCCTAAGCTCAGCCCAGTACATTGTACAGTATTTTGGTAGTTTTAGCAAAGCTGGTATAATACAGACTTCCAAACTAACTTTCTGACTTTACTCGCCAGTCGGACCACTGACTTGACAAATAGCTGGACCCTATTTAAATTTTACACATGTTAAATACCACTAAAATTTACTTGCACATCAGGCCAGCAATAAAGGATTTTTTGTAGCTCAATTCTTATTTTACTCACCTGAGTGAAAAGGCAAGTGCAAATTTTGAAGACTGTTATACTATATCATAAGGCCATGCCTAATTGGAATTTTGTTAAGCATCAACTCAAGTTTGACAAACCTAGGTACCTATTAAAAAAAAACACACTAACCAAAAACACCAATACTTTATGACAAAAAACGGTGCATTATATATTTTTTAATGGAAAAACATCATCATAATATGAAACAATAGTCTGAAATACTTATGAAATGACTAGTTAAAGCACCGGAACATCGGAATTATTTAGGAAAATGTCACCAACAATTTTTTTTTGGGATTGAGGACTCTGAAACCTACATGCATGTGGACGCTTAACAAAAGTCTGGTATGGCATGGCCTAAGTTGAAATCAGTGAACGAGCAGCTATAAATGGGATAGAAAATCCTCTATCAGAGAGAACAGACTAGAAACATGCCAACAACAGTAAGTGCATCATAAAAACAACAATTTATACACTACAGTTTAGTGTAACTATGTTTTTGAAGTCATGAAAACATGCTATAAGGCTATAGATGAATCACATTAATACATAACATGTGTTACAGGTCCTATTCTAGGTCATGCATGTTTTTGTACTTTAAACAATGGACTTGCCCACTAATTAGGTGAATAAGCTGATACATCAACAGCATTTTACTGATTTAAACACACCATTTCGATATCTAACATTTTTTTTTAAGTTATGTATATATGCATATTGTCCATATTTTAAGATATGTAAAAAAACAAGTGTAAACTAACCAAACTATAAATTGCATTATTAATATTGATGTGTAATTAAAGTGGCTATGTTTATATATGCAATGTTTACATGGATGACCTGTACATTTTATATCATTTTTAATGTACACAATCCATAGTTATGCTTATCTTTTATGTATCATTAAAATTAACAATCTAAGAGATTGAGTACACTAAATTTTCACTATTAGGGCCACCAAACTCTTAATAGCAGAATATCTTTATAAAATAGCTTTTTTCTGAAATATAGTACCAGGGACTTAAAAATCATCAAAAATCACATGATATTGCAATAACCATGATGGCCTTCATAGCAAAACTTAAGTGTATATATAAGAGCAAGTTAATAAGATTGGACCATCTACTTTGTATTTATGAAAAAACTGACTGACATAAAGCAAGAAATGTTTGAATTTGAATCACTTCTTAGTTCTAGAATTATTCCCCATTGGTCTTGAATTTACCTTAGTTGCTAACTTGTTACTCAGTTGAAATTCCTTGTTTTCATATTGTGCCAAACTTGTATATGCTAAACTATTTTCAGTTCTAAAACACTGGCTATGGAACAAGAATTACGATGGGATTATGTTTTTGTTTATATTACAATATCATTGTTTTTGTAAACATAATGTAAATACTTTCCAGCTCAACTTGAAAGCTCTTTCAAAAAGGAACACAAATTTTAGGTCCACTTAGTAGTAAGCATGAAATTGATATTTGGTTAGATGCCCAAGTTGTACAATATTTAGTTTTAGACTGGTCTCTTGTTACTTTGATTTAGCACCAGTGTTTATTTCCATGTTCAAAGGAAGCTGGCAGGCTCAATACATTATATGACCTCTACTAAGAGTAATATTTTAAGGATTAATTACATCTGTCATTGTTTGAAAAAATCAACTCTTGAAGAAATATAATCGGTATATTTACTGATATTTCTGTGTAGCTGCACTGTAATAACCAATCACAATGCATGGTCTCTGTTGTCTCTGTTGCTTTCTATTGAATTTGTACAAACTTTATCATTCCATTGAAGATAAATGCCAGCGACACGAAATTTATGCAAAGTGCTGATGGTATTGAACTTGCATGTACCGTGTTTACTCAATTATGAAACCCTATCATACTAATAACCAGTGGCATTTGTTTATATGCATAAAAATGTTTTAGTCTTAAATTAATCTGCCATTATTAAGCAAAAACTGAGTTGATATAGCATACAAGGAAGACAGGAAAATTGCTGATTTTTACACCCCTATTAAACGCCCACCTTGGAAAATGTAATGTCCCAGGGGCATTAACTGAGAACAATACGGTAGTCAAAATGAGTAATGCTCACTTATATAGATATAATATTACACTAACTGCAAATAATCCATGCATTACATTAAACTGGTAGATTTTATTATTACTGAATGCATACACCATAATAATAATGTTATAACCAAAACCTTGAACTTACAGTTTGAAAAACTAACATATTGAATTACAAATAGCTACACAAACATAAAAGATATAATGTGCAGTGACGTGGTACATTGACAAATAACTGAGAAAATGTCAAAATTATTCAAGGAAAATCAATGTATTTCAGTAATCAATAGTAATCAACAATCTACACTCAAGACAAGGGGAACTGGAAAAACGATTAGATAAAGTTAGAAGTTGGATTTCAGATTTGCTTCCATATGTGGATAGTCAACATAACAATCTTGTATAATAACGCCTAGTTCATCAAAATCACCTTTATGTGTGTTAACCCACAGTTCTAATTTTACATATACGAGGGCCATTCAATATATAATGCAACTGTCGCCAGCGTTTTCCCGTGCGGTACGTGATTTTTATGTCTTGTATACACACGTAAAGCTGACTGTCCACTCTTCACATTGAATCCAAACACACGTACATCAGTTTTGAAACTGATTATAAATTAGTAAATTTACACACCCTACTCGTATAGACTGTGTTAAAAATGGTTGGAAAACGGTCGCCTGAGAGTGTGAAAATTCGGGCCTATATTCAAGTGCGGTATAAAAATGGCTTATGTGCTAAGGACATTTACAATGAACTGTGTAATGCTTATGGTAAATCTGAAGTGTCATATGCAACAATCACAAGGTGGATAAAGAAATTTAAAAGTGGAAAAACGACAATTGAAGACGAACATAGACCAGGAAGGCCACGTTCAGTTGTTACTGATAAAAACATTGAAAAGGTTCGTGAAATTATACAACAAGATGCAAGATATACAGTGCATGACATAGTTAAGATGACAGGGATTTCATCAGGGTCAGTTCACTTTATTCTAAGAAAGTGTTTAAAAGTACGCCGAATAACAGCTCGTTGGATTCCCCATCTCCTGACAGACAAGGAAAAGCAACAACGTGTTTCAATTGATAGGAAACTGCTAAGAATGTACCCCAAATACAATTCACGAACATTTGCTGACTTTTGTACTGGTGACGAAACATGGGTACACTTTTTTGAACCCCGGCGTAAAATTAATAACAAGATTTGGGCCAGGAAACAAGCCCGTAGACCTTGTATTGCCAGAAGGCTACAAAGTGTTAAAAAGATGATGTATGCCATATTTTACAGTCCACAGGAGGTTGTGGCTTCTGTACCTATAACCCAAGGAAAAACTGTTACTGGACATTATTACCAGTCAAAAGTATTGTCTAAAGTAGAAAAATACTACAAGAAACGACGTCCAGCATCTGGGCTACGTTATATCTGCCTTCTACATGACAATGCGCCACCACACAGGGCTCAAGTTGTGACCAAGTTTTTAGATGAGCGGAAGGTCAAAGTCATCCCGCATCCACCATACTCGCCAGATTTGTCACCCTGTGACTTTTTTCTATTTCCTAAACTTAAAAAGTTCCTTTCTGGTCGGCGATATAGGTCAAGACAGGCTGTTGGCTCTGCAGTGTACCAGTTCCTTAAGAGTGTACCTAAAAAGGACTATGAAAATTCTTTTAAAAGTTGGATTAAACGTCTGAAAATTTGTGTACAGGTTAAGGGTGAATACTTTGAGGGACAACATTAAAATTATGAAAAATCCTTGTTTTGTTGTCAAGAAATCCCAACAGTTGCATTATATATTGAACGGCCCTCGTAAGTCTAGCAAACCAATCATAGGTAAATTAGCAGTCCAACATGAGATTCAAACATGGAAACACACAATCCTCAAGTGCCAATTTTATCAAAGAACTATTGCACTAAAAAAAAGATGACAGTCTTGGCCTAAACCTACTAACCAGAAGTCTGGGACTAGTGGAAGTTAATTCAAGCAAGTAAAAATTACTTGTTTTAAAAAGGCAGGCCAGTTGAAAATTTTCCCCTCCACAATATATTACAATAAACCATGCTAGAGCTTGAAAATCAAAGGCAACCATCAAGATGAGCTCGTAATTATGAGCATAGAAAGTCTGGAACATGAACACAACTTTTTGATACAATAAATGCATGGTGACTTTAAACATCATACATTATTATAATATGTTACATATATATTATATAATGTATAGACATATGATTATGAATACATCATCTTTATACATCAGTCCTGCAGATAAGACACACTGTTCATTTCTCACTAAAATGTACGTAAACAGTGTAAGTAATACAAAACCATGCCCTATTATTTGATAGATTGATATAAGGTCATAAAATAACTGCAAGCTACCACATTTATATAAATAAGTCCAGTATAACTATGAGTGTTAAACTTGTATACAGTATAACCTCTCAATTAGTCCATCATGAGTGGTAAACTTGTATACAGTACAATCTCTCAATTAGTTCAGTGTGAGTGGTAAACTTGTATACAGTACAACCTCTCAATTAGTTCAGTGTGAGTGGTAAACTTGTATACAATATAACCTCTCAATTAGTTCAGTGTGAGTGGTAAACTTGTATACAGTACAACCTCTCAATTAGTCCAGTGTGAGTGGTAAACTTGTATACAGTTCAACCTCTCAATTAGTCCAGTATGAGTGGTAAACTTGTATACAGTATAACCTTTCAATTAGTCCATCATGAGTGGTAAACTTGTATACAGTATAACCTCTCAATTAGTTCAGTGTGAGTGGTAAACTTGTATACAGTACAACCTCTCAATTAGTCCGGTATGAGTGGTAAACTTGTATACAGTATAACCTCTCAATTAGTTCAGTGTGAGTGGTAAACTTGTATACAGTACAACCTCTCAATTAGTCCAGTATGAGTGGTAAACTTGTATACAGTACAACCTCTCAATTAGTCCAGTGTGAGTGGTAAACTTGTATACAATATAACCTCTCAATTAGTTCAGTGTGAGTGGTAAACTTGTATACAGTACAACCTCTCAATTAGTTCAGTGTGAGTGGTAAACTTGTATACAGTACAACCTCTCAATTAGTTCAGTGTGAGTGGTAAACTTGTATACAGTACAACCTCTCAATTAGTCCAGTATGAGTGGTAAACTTGTATACAGTACAACCTCTCAATTAGTCCGGTATGAGTGGTAAACTTGTATACAGTACAACCTCTCAATTAGTCCGGTATGAGTGGTAAACTTGTATACAGTACAACCTCTCAATTAGTCCGGTATGAGTGGTAAACTTGTATACAGTACAACCTCTCAATTAGTCCAGTATGAGTGGTAAACTTGTATACAGTACAACCTCTCAATTAGTCCGGTATGAGTGGTAAACTTGTATACAGTACAACCTCTCAATTAGTCCGGTATGAGTGGTAAACTTGTATACAGTACAACCTCTCAATTAGTCCGGTATGAGTGGTAAACTTGTATACAGTACAACCTCTCTTGACCAACACTAACTCAGAGGGTCTTATGTCATTATGTGTGTTGCTGTTCAGTGGTTGTTGCTCTACAGAGGTTAGAATTATGCCTTAGGGAAGTATCAAAAGGTTAAGCTGTTGTTGTGCTGTGGGCTTGTTATGTACGGTGCAATTATTCAGACAGTGCAGAGATTATACTGTATATACATAAAGAAAAATGTTAAACCTGGTTTACAAATCTTGACAACTTTAACAGTTTGTAGTATATAATCAAAGGTTACCTGAACTTCTCCAAAGTCATATCTGCTGGTAGGTAATACAGATGAGTAGAGAGACCACTACATCTCATAAAATCAACAAATGAAAGCCTTGATGGTAAATGGTGGTGAAGACCTTGTTCACCAAGTCTAGGTGGAGAATGAGATCTCCGTCTTGGACTTCTAAAATAATAAAAAAGAAATCAATGAAAACTTCAGCGTCAGATATTCCATGATACATTACTCCACTATGCTGCATTATGTACCATGGGCCATTTGGTTAGGAAAATCTCCTAACCACCAATAATTAATGAGACAGTTTCATTGGTTCCACAAGGAAACCACTGTGGAATACTAGCAAATGAAATTACTTAACCATTTTTTGAAAATAAACATATGCCTTGGTTTGTATTTTAAGTAAGAATAACCCAGTATGATGTCATTGTTATTTAAGAGTATTTAATTGTAACATGGCCTGGTGCACAGTATTTGCCCCATTTTTTTCAAAAAAGATGTACAAAGACATAAATTGGAAAGTAAAAGTTTGAATACTAAAAACAAAGTTCTATATTATAAAGTCTTACATGTTGCTGGTGTGCGCAAAAAAATATTGAAATATCACAAGTCGTTTTTGAGTTATCATAATTTTTAGGGTCCAAAAATGGCCATTTTGGGGTGTAATGAATTAGCATCAGTTTTTTTACCTTTTTTTAAAATACTGTATTTTGGAGCAATTAAACTGTAATTTAAAACTCATAAGATCATTTTATAGAAAATTTCATGCTTTAAAACATGGCTGATAACAATTTACAGTAAAATTGTTCGTTTTTTCTTATTTGAAGAAAAATGAAAATGGTGCTGATGTAATGGTCTTATTTTTTAGAAAACCATATACTTCAGTAACTGATAAATTTTTCTGATAAAAACATAAGATTTGTATAGATGTTAGTCAATATCATTCAAATATGGTACAAGTACAAGTTTTCATCACTTCTTGAGGTATTGAAATAATGGTAAATTTGTTATTTCCATAATTTGGAACAAAAATTGAAATGTGTCGAAAAAAACGTAATGTCCGTCCCACCCTCCTAAAATTGCTAATTAGTGAAAAATATCAAAACTAAGCATATGGAACTATTCATTTATGTGACAAGATAGTAAATAAGCCAAAACACCCAAAAATATTTACATTTTTAAGAAATAAATAGCAAAAATAGAAAAGTTGTGTAATGTCCGTCCCGCGTAATGTCCGTCCCACCCTGCTTAAAATTGCTATTTTACCAAGTTTATCTAAACTTTCTGCTAAACTTAATGTATTACAGTGAAAATACATCAGGTAAACAAAAAAGACCAACCTAGTTGTATTTTTAAAAGAGTTATTAGCTGAAACCCCAAAAATAACAGTAATGTCTGTCCCCTCTCTCAAATCACTAATTTTCCAAAAATGTCAATCAAAAGCTATATATCCAATGTATCTTTAGTATACAATACCCAATAAAACAAAAACATCAACAAAAAATCATTTTTTATGAAATTATAAGCTAAAATTAAGAAGCTATTTTAAGCTGTCTGTAGTCCTAAAATCACCAATTTCCATCGATACAATCAATTTAACCAGATTTCCATAATTTTACAAATTATTCATCTCCTTCAAAAAGAATATGTAGTTGACAGTTGTAGTATGATAAATATTTTAAAATAAATTCTTATTGAGTCTTTTTTCATCAGATTTAGCTCTATTTAAACATTAGTTCTACTACAACTTTTTGTCTAAGTCAATAAAATCATTAAGAAAAACCCTTTCGAAATTAAAAATCCTCTAACTTACGTAAAAGTATCATCAATTTTTTATTTTCATAAAATATAATTAACTTGAAGTATTTAGGAACAAATGGAAATTATTGTCATACAAATATTCATAGTTTTGACAGCATGTGAAAAGGCAACACAATAAAATTTACATCCCAAATTTAGCAAATAAATCTTAAAAATAGTTTCAGTAAGGAATAAAACACAAAATCCTTTTATATCATAAATCCAGCATTATTCTTTAGCTATTTGCATTTAATAACTATGTAATTAATAATACAATATTTAAGTAACATTACTGTTGAATGGTGCAATATTCTGTAGTGGTCAATTATGTAAGATTATGTAATAAGATAATCCACTGTCTGTCTGATCTGTATGATCTTATCTGTTAATTACATCAGTATCACAGTAGGAGTCCAATTAAGAGATGCTTTGTGATGCATTGTCTGAAGTGTCATAAATTACAGTGTTATTTAAGTCATACATTCATTTATCAATACTTGAATGAGTGGGTGTAACATTTTCATAAACTATCAGGAATTTAGTGTTAAGTATCAGCCCAAGATTATAGAATATCTTGTGAAGAAAAAACATATATGAAGAATGTGAGGTAATTATTTATTGAGTTAAATTTTAAACAATCTATTGATAAAATTCAAATGACTGCAAATTCATTAAACATTTGTAACAGATACTTTTTGGAGTAGCTGTCTGTAAAAATAGCATTTATGTATTTTAAGATATAATTCTTCATAATACTTCAACAACTGTTATGGACTTATCTTGTTTTGGGGTTATACTCGAAACAGAAAAGGTTACGTAAATTATTACTAAATATGTAAATATTCATATTAAAACATAAAATTTTTAGTAAGTATCTTAAGAAATATGTTTATTTATACATAGTTAGCATAAATTATAAAGAATAATACCAAACATTTGCAAAATAAAAATTTTGTATGAGTATTTATGACAAATTTGGTAATTTTGTAATGTCCGTCCCACAGTAACTGTGCATCTTTAATATGCTATAACTTTCTTATTCAAAGGTTTACAACAATAATTTATGACTCATTTTACTCCTTATATCCATTACTTTGCATTTAGATATCACAATCAATATTTAGAAAGGAATGGTAAAAGAGAGGAAAGCTATAAGATTTGATTATCTGAAATTTTCCTACTTGCCAATCAACTATCATAAAGATTTGAACCAAAAGCGTTTAAATTTCTTGATTTTAAAATTTCTTTCGCTGTAGTTAACTGCAGATTGATTCTATTAACTGAATTTATCAACTTTTTTACAAAATAATGCTTAAATAACTTTTTAAAGCTTTTTAGTATTTGAGGATTCCACAATCTGTAATGTCCGTCCCCAACCAGACCAACTCTTTTGCAAGTCAAATTTCTAGAATATGGTCACATATCTTATCTTTTTACTACTGAATCATTCTTCAGAAAGCATTTTTCTGTATAAAAATACAAAAATAATTTCAATTACAAGAACTTTATTTTTTGACTTAGATGCTAACAAAAATGGGGCAAATACTGTGCATCAGGCCACATGCGATTTCATTAGAAGAAGATTAGTCTCCCCCACCTCATGCATATTTATGAAAACAAGATTTGCCAACTGGTCAAATTGCCCACAGACCACAGTATGTATGGAGAGTAATGGAAGAAATTACTGTGGTTGCCGACAATTTGAAAAAGTGTACTCTTTAACAATATCCCGATCAGTTTTCACTAGCCCTAGGTTTGGGGCTAGTGGGTCAAGGTGATTGGTGACTGTGATTTTGAAAAGTGCTTTAGGCATATTACTATTTTACTAACAAAAATTTATGGCAAAGACTATATTCAAATGAGAATAGAAATAGAGAGCTCCATTTTCAATCCAAATGTTTATATACATACATGAATATTCAATTTGACTAACTAAATTAATTAATTAGTCCATAATATGTATTTGTTTTGAAATTACCAAGACCACATACTAAATATTTCAAAGCTTTAAAACTCTAAAGTTTTCAAGAATATCTGCTTTCGAATTATCAGGGACCAAAAACTAAATAGAAATATTGATTCTACAAGACTAGTTTCTTCTTTTTAAAACAATTTCAGCCTTTCATACTGATTAGGATTTACTCTATGGCAGAATGTCTGGAAGTTGTCCTCTTAAATTATTACACTAATTTGTCTGAAACAAGTTTAAGTAACATGAGCAGTGTTAAAACCCAGTCCATCCTGATTATTGAGTTTAAAGGATTTTCAGGAATTTCATAATTTTTTAGCGAGTTTTAAGATTATGCTTTGCTTGCACACTACAGAATTACCTCAAAAGAAGCATTTTACACTAAATTCTAAGAGATAATTTTCACTGTCAGAAACTGTAACTCCAATGCTTGCATTGAAGTCAACTGACAGTCTAAAAAATAACTCAATGCCTAGCTATAAATAATAAGTGAAATAGAACTACCATGTTCAGTAATTCTTAACTGTAAGAAGTTAAAAAAACTTATGTTTTAGAAATAATAGTAAATTATTAATAAAACAGTAATTTATACCTGTCCATGAGACGATCCATAGATGTTACAATCTGAAGTTGTTTATTCAAAGGAACAAAATGTCCATGAGAATGGAAGTCAGGGTCATCACTCAATTCAGCGCATTCTTTCATTCTAGAAGAATCACTTTCATCACTGAAGTCATCTATACGATTTCTACTTTCTAAACTCTTCAAACTTGGAGTTGTCGTCGTTGGTGAATAGTCAGATGACATTGACATACTTTCCAAGTCTTCAGCAGCTGCCTCTCTGATTAAACTGAATTTCGGAGGATGTTTACGATGGATTGAGGGTTCTTTCGGGTCATCATATAAACCAAACTTGATTGGAGTACTGGAAGAACTACATTCACCAATATCAATTTGATCGCAAGTAAAGTTTTCATTTCTTACTGTATCTACATCACTAGATCCATCACTGGCGATTGATGAGGAGCCTAAGCGATAGGATTCCATTTCGCTAGCGAGCGAGTCTGAACTATAGCAGGTAGACACAACAGAATCGCATGATTTGACTGTGTCGACAACTGGTGAGGAATGTGTTAGTTTTACAAGAAATGGACTAGTCATAAGAGTAGATTCTGGATTTGATTTGTTGGATTGAGATTCATTTGCTGTAGTGATAACTTGAAAACTTCCAGGAGTCACAAATGAAGTAGAGTTTAAGGATTCAGAAGAATCCATGAATACAGAATCATCATCAGGCTTCTTCCATGTAGCTTTCAATGATGTGTCTAATTTCTCAAAATGAACAGGAACTTCTGGGATATGCGTTACTGCAGAAGACGGAAACTTTGCTTTATTATCAGTTGAATCCTGACTAAGACCTACATCAGTAGGACCAGGTCCTGACAAGCTTATCTTAACATCCTTTTCTCTATCTTGAGACCCTACAAGGGAGTCACTTGAAGATTTCTGAGCTTTTTTCTTGCTTGAAGATGGAGATGATGGGGGTTGGGTCAATTCCCTTGACAAAGATTTGGAAACCTTGGACTTCTTTGACTTTTTACCAGGAGACTTCTGCTTGGATTCCAAGGCAAACTTATCACTCAGTGATTTCTTTGAACTAGCCATTTTAGCAAGACTGAAAATTTATGACTAATTAATTGAACTTTCTGCTATCTACTGCACACTACTATCAAGTTCCTCATACTTTTCTAAATATTCCATCTGCATGTCAGCAGATCTCCTAACTGTCACTAAAAATTACAATTCCACAATCGTTGATGAGTCAATATCAAAATATAAACACATTACCCATGGCATGGTAATGTTTACCTGACTCACGCAATAAACAAAGTAACTGTCACACTGACTGTTTAACAGTCTACTATCCGTCCTTTAAGAAAAAAACTAAATGCACATTTGCATTTCACTCATAATTTTTTAACTTAAATTGGAAAATTAAATAAAAATTAGTACAATAACAAACAACGAATCGTCCTGTTCGTTATTCTTCTAATCCATCTTTGAACCACTTCCGGTTACATGCCAAAAGTGAAGCATAATATCCACACGTCCGTGTGATTTATAACATTACGGTGACACACCTATAAAGTAGAAAATATTTTGTAAGCTACAAACACATTTTCCAAAATACGATATAATACATCCACAACGCATACTATGATTGACTCCAATTCGCTGAATGATAGATCAATAGATCTACAAGCATTTTCTAATTCTGATAATTTAGGTCTACAGATTTATTCATCGTAGAAATGAACATACATTTGCCAATACTTAGAAAGTTTTACATTTGTGGGGTTTTTCAAATCATTTTTGCGAGTTGGTACCACATGACGGGCTACGTATAAATGAATATACTTCACCCCAACAAAGATGAATTGAAAACAAAATTGCTGCTTTCTTAAACTTCCATTTCTTTATTGGAAAATCACTATAAAATGTCCATATCACTAAAATATTATTCACAACACATTGTTCAACTGAATATTCAAATTCAATAAGAAAGAGGCAAACCTTTATCTTTTGGATCGATTGAAAATTGAAAATATTATTATGCAAACACAAATTTACTGGTCTGTGCAATGAGTGAGCATTTTACATCGCCTACACGCCATATTGAAAAAAATCTAGCGAGTTGAACCATACATTTATCTGTGTATGATTTGATAATTCTATAATGTTTGTGGTAAAATGTCAGGGAAAAAAATCATACACAAATATGTCAGAGAAAAAATGCCATACACAAAAATGTCAGAGATAAAATGTCGTATAAAAGTGTCGGAGAGAAAAGTACCATGTAAATTCCATGTACTAAAATGTCAGGATTAAAATGTTATATGCCAAGATGATAGAGGTAAAAAGAAATCTACAGATATGTTAGAGGTAAAATGTCATGTACCGAGTGTCAGAGTAAAAATGCCATATACCAAAATCTCAAAGGTGAAAAATTCATATATTAAAATATCAGATGCAAAATGTAATTTACCCGAATTTCAGAGGCAAAAAAGACAGAAACCAAAATGTCAGAAATAAAAATGACATAAACCAAAATGCCAAAGGTAAAACGGCATGTAACAAAATGTCAGAGATAAAATGACACTTACTAAAAAGCCAGAGAAAAACATGGCATTTGCAAAATGTTAGAGAACAAATTCAAGATATCAAAATGTCAGACCTAAAAATACCATATACCAAAATGTCAGAGATTAAAAAGGTAAAAAACTAAAATGTCAGAGGAAACAAATGTCATACACAAACTATCAGATGTAAAATGTCGCATACCAAAATGTCAGAGAGAAAAGGGCCATAAACCAAAATGTCATGTGTAAAAATGTCATCTACCAAAATATCAGAGGTAAAAGGTTCAAAGTCATTTATCGAATGTCAGAGGTAAAATGTCATACAAAAATATCAGAGAGAAAAGTTTCATGTATCAACATGTCAGGAGTAAAAATTCATTATGCTAAAATGTAAGAGGTACGAAGTAATAAACCAAAATTTCAGAGGTAAAAATGTCACTTGCCAAATGTTAGACTAATAAATGCCATTTGCCAAAATGGAAAAGGTCAAATGTCATTTTTTAATCAGATTTTCAAATTCATATAGCAAAATGTCATCTACAAAAAATGTAGAGACAACAAAGTCATAAATCAAAATGTCAGGTCTAAAAATGATGTTTACCAAAATGTCAGAAGTTAAATAAGTGAAAATTCAATTTGTCAGGGGAAAATGTCATGTACCCAAGTATATGAGGTTAAATGTCGTATTCCTAAATTCAGAGAAAATGCTATAAACAAAAATGTCAGGAGTAAAAATGTTTAAGTCATAATCAAGTGGGTGCAAGTCAACTCGTCAAACGTACGAAGCGTCAAACTTAATTTAACGCACAACCATTTGACCAATTCGTCAAACTGATAATATAGAATGAAAAATATAGGAGGGGTGGGGATAGTTGTCTTATTTTAAGTGTAAAATATTATTTGTTAATTATTTTGAATAAAATGTATACATAAATTATCTGTTTTAAGCATTTTTTATAAATAATGAATAAAATGTTTAAAATAATTAAATTCTTTGTGTATTAATATAACAAGTAATATGTTCGTATAATAAAAAATAGCCGCATTCATATTTTCGCGTTATTTAAATAAATCAAGTACAACATGTACTTAAATTTAATTTTATTCTTTGTGTGTCTTGTACATATTCTGTTTGTTCTTATGTTTTATTATGTTTGTTCTCGTGTCTTGTACATATTTTGTTTCAGTGATATGATTTTATTCTAAGTACTTTGTTTTAGTTTTAATTTAATACATGTGCTTTTGAAAATGTGCTTTCTATTCATATCAATGGTCTTGCTAAAAATAAATAAATAAATATATAAGTCATTAAACTGTTTGGTTTTTAATACTGTTACATATTTCATTATATTATATTATATATGAAATAGTACCAGATATACCATCTTGTGGTACGAAATGGACTTTGGTACGATAATTTGTAGGAATTCGGCAATAAATCAATCTAAGTAAAACATTTTTCTTTAATTTAAATCGATATTTGTGAAGTATATTATACCAATGTTTATTTTTAGTAAACAAAATTAATTTTATCATTAGAGAAAAAGGTTATTTAACAATAAAAATCTCCGTTTCGCCCAAATTCTCCATTTCGTCCATTTCGCCCCAAATTCTCCATTGCGTGTTTTAGTCATACCGCATCCGTTTACTTCCTTGTATATAGGGTCAGTGTCTGCGTCACTGGTTTATACCGTCCCATTTCTGAAATTGAAAGTAGGCGGACATCAAAATTTAAGATGATTTTATTACATATTCTAGTGATGACATGTGTTTTTGGTGTTTCGAATGCATGTGGTGTAGTTACACATATAGAAATTAGTAAGTTTCTGTTGTAAAACTTTCATAATTTGTCCTGTGCTTGACCTAGATTGAATAAGTGCAGGCGTTTTCGGATAAGGTGTTTCGGATATTTATCATTTCTGATCGAGGCAATATTTATATTAATTAATATATTTATTTTGATCATTGATGCTTGACATTTTCGATTTTATGATAATGGAAAGGTCATTTGTGAACTTATAGTCGAAGTTTTGCACAGTGTTTAGTCAATGCATGTACTCTCCAGGGCTCGACATTAACCATTGTCCGACTGTCCGGGACAAGTGAAACCAAGGTCCGGACAAGTACTTTATAGAGCCGGTTGTCCGACGGGACAAGTAGTTTGGGATATTAAAAAGCATGTCTTAACCCATTCTGTATGAATGTCTTATATAAGCGTAACTATTTTGCTGCTCTCTATTACGAGTGCCGCGAATATGCGTCCCCTAAACTTCAATCGATACGCCGACAGACTTGTATTAAACCTCTGATCGCCGCGTGACCCATATATCCGTCATGTGTATATGAAAACGATCTTAACACCGATAAGCGTAACGATAAGCACAGCGGGTGAAGATAGATTGGGCAAGTTATTAAATCAAGGTCACTGCCTGGAATTTAATTTGCGCTATTTTAAAAGTTAATTTATTCTGCACAAATATTATTTTAATTTCAAAATGTTTTTATTTTTATTTAATTTGTAACACTTTTCCATTCAAGTGCAATTGTTGGTAAATCAAATTTGACACATTGTAGCGTTTCTTTTATTGAATGTTTCGTTGATAATTGTTATTATTTTTTGTATTATTAATATTTGTAACACCTATTATCTGTTACAAAACGACATTTCCGTGAAAATAACTTTGTGCTGCCAAGTTTATAAATCTGGTTAAACTTCACAACACTTTAAAATAAAACTGTTACAAACAATATTTATTATGATAAGTCATTGATGCGACAATAACATGTGAAGAATGCAAATAAATCGCGACTTGAAAAAACACCGTTAAATTTTATTTAAAAAATAACTAATTAGTAATAGGTACAAACATGTTCTAATGAAACTATGATAACGAACAATTACGGTACGATGAACTTTATGTCCGAAGATTATTTATTGTTAATTAATTTATTAATGTACGCTGTTATAATATCAATGCGAGGAGAGATTAATGGGACATGTCAACACGGAAAGTTGCTGATACATACCCTTCCTTAAATTAATTGCGCCCACGAATCAATTTTCTATCATACTTGAGGTCCCAAACTTTATCTTGTATAGCGGTGCGTTTTTGAAGTATTCAATATGGCACATGGCAAATACGTCATATGGAGCGGTGCTTCTCTGATCAAAAGAAAATCGCCGCCGCTTATCGTTGTTAGTAGTTAGACAGGAAATCAATTGGAGAGGGGTGTATTAATTATCATGTTAGATAGCAATAAGTTGAAATTTAATTAAAATTAGGCGAGTTTGTCATGGGAAATGATGTCCGTGTTAAAAGTGTGAATTAACTTTAAAAGCATTAGGTAAAATCAGACTTTTACCTCGCATTACAAATACACATGTAACTTTTTTTCTGGTGCAAATATTTTAATTCCGTTTTCAACATAAGAAAATTAATTATTGCAAGCGCATTGTGTCCGTTTCCGATTTTGGTGTTGACGATGATTTTTTTCAGAAAAAAATCGCCAAAAAAACGTCGGATTCTTTTTTGCAATAATTTAATTTCTAATTAGCAATGACCTTGCTAGCTATTCTATTGTAAAGGACGATACAAAACTAAAAGTAACATCATTGGATGCATAATTTAATTTTCTTTCCAAAATGTTAACTTTTGTAAAATATCTGTTTTCCATTAACGATTAAATGTACCAAAAGTTATGACTTAACACCATCAAAACAATGTATACATGTTGTATGTTAATTGTTAGTTGTTTGTTGGTTGTTTATTCTCAGTTAAATAAATAGTTATGTTATTATGAGTAAATGTTTCTTTTTTTTTAAATAGAACATACACAATTGTCATTACCCTTATTGAAACTATTTCAAATCCATCCAGTATGACTGAAGGTTAGGACAAGTTGGATTTTGTTCAGGACAAGTGGTTTTTAAAAGTACTTGTCCGACAGGACAAGTTAAAAAAAAAGTTAATGTCGAGCCCTGCTCTCTTGTCATTTCAATAGAAATATTTAACATTTCAGGTCACAGAGCAAAGGCATACTTTAAAGATGAATCTGGCAGTGCTGTTGATTATGCAAAGGTATAATTTTGTTTTAATGTTCTAAAAGAAAGATATAAAAACAATGCATGCTAATGGTTGACTTTTAATCATTGTTGATAAAAGTAAAAAAATGTAATAGGAGTTATGATTCTTGACACATGAGATGTGGTTGATAATAAGGAACATATATTTTAAGTTTGAAGTTGATACCCTAAAAAATGAAACAGTTGCAGTAAAATCAAATATTATTTAAAGAAAACTCTAAGTCCAAGGGGAGATAATTCTAAAAAAGAATGTAATTGGAGTTATGATTCTTGACACATGAGATGTGGTTGATAATAAAAAACATAAATTTAAAGTTTAAAGTTGATACCTTAAGAAATAAAAAAGTTGCAGTAAAATATACTTTACTGCACAAAAACTTAAATTAGAAGTATAGAGGCAGACACCGATGACTATGCTAGGGCGAGTAGGAGAGCTCTAGATTTCTTCGAAAAGTTGAGCTAAAATTGTACCATACATAACCGATTATGTTATAACCAAGTTTTACTGTAAGTTGCATCCTTGTGGCATTTCCTATCTGGAAAATTTTCAATCGAGGTATTTTTACAATAATTATCCTGTGATTACAATTAAAAATATATTTGATAGTTTTTCTCGTTCCACCTTTAAAGGTTTATTTTAAACTTCTTTACATCAATGAAAGTTACCAACACACTGTTTGTTCTGATGACCTCACTTAGAGTCGTTCATGATAAAAACCAGTACGTTTCCATTAGTTTACTTAACGTTACCGGGCATTGCTTAAAGAAGAAAACATGATGTATCTTAAAAAATAAATGTTTTTTCAAGACTTTTTCATCTTCCTTTCAATTCATGAGATAAATAACAAGAGCTGTCGGTAGAGACTGCATGCTCGACTAAGTAAGTATTTGTAACATAAGATATGGTTGATAGTAAGGAATATATTTTGAAATTTGAAAATGATTTCTTAAGAAATAAAGGAGTTAAAGTATGGGATTTTTTAAAGAAAATTATAAGTTCACTGGAGACAAATTTGAAAGTCAGGGATGTAACTATTTGTGCCCATGTACATATAGTGTAGTTAAACAATAAATAAAAGATATAAATCAACAATCATTTTTGATAAATAATCACTTAAATAAGCTTCCTTGTCTCCCAGTAATAAGCAATAAGGACATTTAATTTCTAAAAACTTTGGATGGCTTTCAAATCAATACAGATAAGATTGAAACATTTGACCTTGAACATCTACATGTATATACTTGGCAGTTAATGGTATTAAACTGATTATTGGGGGATCTAGACTTTTTTACAAGGGGCTGTCCTATTCCATGGCTTATGCTGGTCGACAAATAAGATCATGAACCAGACTTTTCCAATTTTCATGGCCGCTTTAATACAAACTATAACATTGCATTTTGTTCTTACACAGCACCCCACTTGAAAAAGTCTGGATCCACCCCACACTGTTACACACTGTTTTCTCGAGTTTAAAGCTCGGAGAAAACGTTCTGATAACATCAAACACTGTGTGGTATATGAGATTTATCAAACACTTTTTAAGCAATTTGATTGCCTGAGAGAGGGTCACTGTTGTCTTATAAAGTGTCACCACATGACATATAACTTCAGATTTACATATAATTTTTGACACTTGTACCTTCTTTGAAGACCAATAAATAATAAGCTATTCAAACACTAAATCCCTTTTTACTCAATTTGTTTTAATTAGGCCTTGAGAAGTTTTTCTAAGGTTTCATCATAAGCAATTACAATTATTTAAAATACATGCACTTTTTAGCTCGACTATTCAAAGAATAGTGGGGCTATCCTACTCAGTTGTGCGTCAGCGTTGGCAGGTTTTCTTGGTTAAGTTTTTAGGTGCAACATTTTTGTATCTTTTATATCTTTGCAAGTACTAGAGGGAATCACTTAAATCTTTATTTGTGTTTGCGGGGTTACCATTTGAGATCAAATACCAAGTTACATAACTCTTGGATGAATTTAGACTGAAATATGGTCCTTACATACTTAAAAATTTCTTGGTTAAGTTTTTATGTGCAACATTTTATCTTTGCAACTACTGAAAGGATTCACTTGAAACTTCACACATGTCTACGGGGTTACGAATTGATGTCAAATACCAAGTTGCATAGCGCTAGCATGAATTTGGACTAAGTTATGGCCCTTACATACTTAGAAATTTCTTGGTTAAGTTTTTAGGTGCAACATTTTTTCTTTGCAACTACTGAAGGGATTCACTTGAAACTTTACACATGTCTACAGGGTTAGGAATGAAGGTCAAATACCAAGATGCATAACTCCAGCATGAGTTTTGATTGGTTGGATACCCTGAATAGTCGAGCGCACTGTCTGTGGACTGCTCTTATTTTTAATAAATTTAATATTTTTGTTTTAAATATACAAAGATAAAATAAGTTTGTGAGCAAAACTTGTCCATATATTGCTTGTTTACGAAAATACCGGAAAATAACAGAATACGGCCTTTTTAGCGTATCCTTTAACAAAAAGTCGGCCCCTTCGGTGAGTTTTGATAGAATCTGTCATGAAATTATAAGGACTTGTTGCAATTTAAAGCTTGATTTAAGATGTTTAACCACAAAAAGTAGTGATATACCCAATGTTATACACCGCATAACATACCCGATATATATAACATGGGTTTATATATTTCGGATCCACCTTGTAAAACAAGATTTCACTTGAGGCAGTTGTTCTTTTTCACATGGGCCAGTTGATATTAAGATATCAACCCGGCCACATGAAAAAGAATAACCTGCCATCATGTATTTAATGGAACACAGTCTTCGTGCAAATTTAGAATTAAAATAAATGCAAACTGTTTAATTTTGAAGTATTGTCTTTACCACAAAACTTATTATTTCCATGAAATGTTTAAACAAAACTTAGATCATTTCGAAAATGTATACAGAACTTTGGATGTCTTCAAAAGAAATGAAAATTTTAATAATGAAACCCCTCTAAACCGGAAACCCTCTAAACCAGAATTCTCTCCAAACCAGAATTTTCTTTAGGTCCCGAAAATTTCATCTCTATATTTATATAATAAAAAAACTCTATTCCGGGAACCCCTGCATTCTGGAAACCGGACAAGTTTTAGCTTAAACTTCATATTTCGTCATGCAAAATGACCCCTGTATTTCGGAGGTCGAAATGTGAGAATTGATATCGGGGAGGTAGAGACATGACTCTCAAGAAAGTGACATTTTCCTTTGTTTGACAGGTGCAGCATGAAATTAACTATCTGTGATAATTGCTATTGATTCAAATATTGAATGGTGACACTTATTGATTTGGTGCGAAAATATCCTATTTAAGATAGGGGTTTGTTTGGTATGTTTGGCGATAATTATGTAGCTTGATCGAACATTTCCATTGAAATTGATAATTAAGGATTTAATTCGTTCATAAATTGCATTTTGACATGAATTAAATCAACCTGTGGCAAACATGCATTGCCGATTATGATTTAAAAAAAAGTATTGGATCAATTGATTTTTGGTGGTGTTTAATTGATATATGAATGACCAATAATTTGTAAAAAAATTAAAATTGTTCTATATTCGAGTTGTTACAATGACCAATGAAACATATTTGTTCACGAGTTTACTTGTTTGAGTAAATAAATTTGCAAACAGGACATAATATTATTGATGTACAAATCATGTTTTCACATCTCAAAACTACATCTTGAAATACATGTATATTGTACTTGTAGTATTAGTTAAAGATCACACACACTTAATACAAGGTCATTGAAAGTGGACCATCAAACACCAATGTCAAATCGTATAGTCAAAAGGAAAACCCCTCTATTCCGGAAACCTCTAATTGACTTACGATATTACTACCAAACTAAATATGATCTAGAATTTAAGTATGTAAGATAACACTGCTCATAACTATATCCAACAGATATGTAAGGCATAAAATTGCATAATTTACTGAAAATTAGTTGATGGCTTTGAATAAGTACAAAAAAAATACAAATAAATAAAACTTAAACAATTTAATGAATCCAGAAACTTCCATGCACTTATTGATAATAAACAGATATTATTTACCGTCGCGGATCCTCAAACATTTAATCAAATTACGCTTGTTATCTGTTAATAAGCAGTTTCAGATCTGCTAAACGCTCGTGAGAGAAAAAAGATGTGCGCAAATCAAATTCGTTTGTGTAAAAAAAGTGTAAAAAAACGTATTCTAGTATGCTATAAAAGAGTATGTTATATAGTTCGTATATAACATACTCAGTATGCTATATGGATATAACATACCTTTTTTCTATGGCCCAGTGAGTATGTTATAATCAAGTTTTACTGTATATCTTTTTAGCCAATGAAAAGAAGCTAAATACTTCACCGCATTTTATCACATCCTGAATTGTTCAGATGCGCAGTACGATTCAAAATTCAACTTCTGTTGAATTGTAAAAATTCCATACTGTACATTAACATATTAGCAGTACCTTAGAGCTCGCTTTTCAAACTCGCTATTACTTATAAAGTATAACTTGCATAAAGCAGGTGACAGAATATGGCTGGATTGACTGTTTACTGCAGGTGACCACTTAAATATAATAAAATGCTTAATCCATTCTGAAATTCAGAAAGAGTTTTTCTTATCAAATGCTGATTAAGCAAGTCATACTTAATATGGTTTTTTTTACTTTATTTAGTTGATAAGAAAACATAATGATGCATTAATGGCAGGAAGTCCATATCCAGATAGTTTCTATAGCGATATTTGTGCTAATGGTAAGTTATTTAAATTGAAAGGATAATACATGGCAGGATGGCAATTGTCGGCCCGCTTGAATAAATAATGCCCTGAGAGCTTCATCTTTAGAGGCCTCACTTAGTCATATATTTATGTTTTCAATGCACTTGTTTAACTGCCAAAATTGTTTTTATTATACCCCCACTTCGAAGAAGAGGGGGGTATACTGTTTTACCCTTGTCCGTGCGTGCGTGTGTGCGTCCGTCCGTCTGTTACAAAATTTCCGTCGCAGTTTTCTCAGCAACTATATCATGCAGCAGCCTAATACTTGGCATATTGCTTCATCCCATAGTCCCATGTGGTGTAAAGCGATTTCATGCTCCTTGCTCATCTACTTCCTGTTTGTCGCATATTTTTAGATTTTGGCGGGGGTATCACTAGTGAGCATTAGCTCACAGATTTACTTGTTTTGTACAATGCTGATTGTAAAACAAATAGAGTTGTATTTTATAGCTCAATCTCATACATTTTTCTATATAAATCCACATCCAACCCTACTGTGTAATAATGTCTTAAGCCGTGGCCGTGGCCGTGGCGTAGTTGTTAGCATGTCTGACTTCAAATCCGGAGATCTCGGGTTCGAGCCCTGTCATGGTAGGTCATACCCTATGTATGAGTTGTTGGCCTCGTGGTAGGGTAAGTTAGTACTGGTGATAGAAAAGTGTCCAGGAAACCTATAGTAGGAAGAGCTGGCCGTCGTATATATGACCTCAATATGTGTTGAATACGACGTAAAAAAAAGAAAAAACAGAAGTAATAATGCCTTTAATATACTTGTTTATCAAAGATTGATTAATTTTATTTTGGTCAAATGCTTTCTTGAAATAGCCTTTAAATAAATATGTACATTCATAAAAGTTTTTAGTATTAATACTGATTTCAGTATTTTTTGAATGAGTTACTCCATGTATTTTATGAAAACTGTCCATTTCAGTATTTTAAATGTAGTATTTGCTAAATTGCATCTTCCATCCATGTATATTCCTTAAATTCTTTTTCAAACATTCATCATGATTGCTTGGTTCATGATTATTATAGGTGAATACCATGCTGTATCTGAAGACACACATTGGGCACCGTTCCTTAATGCTACTGTAAATTATATTAGAGAAAAATATCCTCAACCATGGGATGAAGTAAGTATTGTTTGTTTGTTAGTTTGTTGGGTTTAACGCCATAGCAACACATTGTACAAGTCATATAACGATGGTCAGTCAACCTACTCACTCTTTCTGGAAAGGCTAAATCTCTGGATTTAGCTGTTAACCAACTACTAAGTGCATACTTTCTTCAGTGACTGACAACTGCCCTACATAATTTAAAATTATTGGTAGGAGGGAGAACTGAGCTAGCCGGGCAGCATAAAGTATTGATTACTATTTGGATAAATACACTCCCAACACATAGATGACTGGTATGGGACAAAACATGCTTTCAATTACATTGTATAGTGAATGTTGTTATGATTTTCATGTTGACAGAAACAAAATGTGCATTGACACGATTGACCGTTGTGATTTAAAAAATGAAATTGGCCTATGAATTTATTGTTTGACATACAGTTAATGCCTTTACCCAGTAGCCAAAACCTTGGACTCGTGAAAATAGATTTGAGCTAGTGAAAATTAAGTACTTCATATAGCTGGGCTAATTGCCATCTACTATATAATTTATTTTGATAAAGTAAATCAGGCTGAGGAAGAGCTTGGGAAAGTTAATGGCAATGACTGGACATATGAAAAAAGATGTTGGTGTCATTCAAAACAGCAAAAATGTGCATTTGCTTGAAACATAATGTATGTAAAAGCCTGTTTGTTTTTACCCTTGAAAAGTTACTATTACAGGTTATACAATTAGGGTCTTTAGTCAGAACTTTATCATTCCCTGATAAAATCTGAGGCAATCCAATTGGTAAGTAGGTCTTTACAGTTGGAATCCTCGGATTTTATCACTGAATTCCTATGTAAGATAACAAAATATTTCATCTAATATCTTTCTTGTCAATGAAGATATGAACAAAAGTGATTAAATTTAGATAGTTCTTAACCCTGAAAATACTTAGCTTGAATTTTGAACAAAATATATGATTTACAAAAAAGTTATTTAAGATTAATTTTGGCAAACTGACATTGAAAAAGTAAGGGTAAAATCTGAGTAATCCAACTAATAGGACCTACCTATTTGAAGAGTATTCAAGGGGAAATAACTGACTAAGGTACCTTATATTTAATCTAGACCAGACATATCTCCTTGGTTGGTTGGAACTCAATCTGATTAAAATCAAGTATAAATTCCTCTGCTTGCATATCAGGATATCTATTAGATATCTGTCTATGTAGAATAGTTTGGACTATTCTGACTGCTTTTATATACTTAACCTATGGTTGAAGTAATTATTGTGCAAACGAAATGCCATACTTTTATAGTTATTGTTAACAAACCAGAGGAAGATGTTCCCTTGGAGGATCTCCTGTCTCAGCTTAAAATCAGATATATTGCCAACACTCTCCAAACAAACAGGCTGAGATGGTTTGGCCATAGAATGTAGCCAAGTCAGAGATTTAAACGTTACTGCACATCTGGGCTGATGCAGACCAAAGCTAACCTGGGAAGACCTGGATAAGCGTGATAGGCTGATACAACAAATGGATGGCACCAACTCTCAAGACAGCCAGTGATGGAGAGGAAGACTTCACTTCAGACGAGACAGACAGGTCTCACCCTTGCCAAAGGAATAATCAACAGCCTGTTTTAAAAACTAAACTGGATGATGATGATGATGATGATGATGAACTGTAATGGAATGACTTTAATTATATATTTTATATATTTCAGGCAACAGAGAAATTAGTTGTGTTTACATTTGGTATTGTATCCCACCAAGTAGCCGATATATTGTGGCATAATCTTGGTATAGAACAAGGTTTTCTACAGTCTATGGCTAATGTAATTATGTTTTATAACTGCTCTTTTTATATCCCTTGTCTTTCTCAAGAGCGATCACTCAAGAGTGATGTTGTAACAATTTGTTTTACAATAAAGCAATAATAGATTAATAGTACATAATATAAACTAAACTGACTGACATGGATTTATTCACCTTTAGATTAACTTACACTGAAAATTCTTTTTATTCTTACAATTAAAATTTCTTTAATTTATTTATTTAAAACACAAAAAGCCAAGTTGTCTGACTCACTTAGTTGAAACACAATATTTTTCCTTTGATTAAGCAATTCAAATTTTATTCCATGAAGAACTTTCATTACTATGACAACTGTATACAAATCATTTATCTGAAAACATCTGAGAACAGGTCGTTCATAATATAAATCATAACAGTTTATTAAACTCTAATTTGTGGGTTTAAATCAATTGGAAATGTTTTAATTATATCTGCGGGAATTGTTTTGGAAATGTATCAATTTGAGATAGATGTTGAATTTTACCTATTTTCATGGGTGAACAATTTCAAGATTGGTCATAAAAGCTCAAGATTTTTGAGACCTCAGAGTCCTTTTGCTATAAAAAGATGATGATATCATGAGACTCGTAGTTCAGAATATCGAAAGTTTTGATTGTTAACTAATGATTATATGTTGACTGATTCTGACATATTTCCTTTGCTCTTTTAGTATATAATGATCTAGTGTTTTGTAATTGTAAAATTTTAGATAAATTACAATGGAGTTTTCAATGAGGCTCATCCAGTTGGTGACTTTGGTAAGTATTGTTGTATTTTTGTATCTTAGTATATAGTATCTGGGTGGCTACAAAAAAATCTACACTCTGTAAACTTGGTCAATTCATAGAAAACTCAGAATTGAAGAAGTGATCAGCAAGGTAGTGACATTCAAGGCATCATATCTAGGAAATGCCTATAGAACTTAGCTAAATGCATACAGGATTGGAACTCTGGTCTAGATTAACATATTTTCTGTGAAACTTCAAGTTAAATATTTGTTCCTAATTATCAACCACATTTTATGTGACAAGGTTTATAACTCCGAATACATTTTTTTCAGAATTATCTCCCCTTGAACTTATAATTGTCTTAAAGAATATTTGTTTTTATTGCAACTGTTTTATTTCTTTAGATATCAACTTCAAACTGTAAATATATGTTCCTTATTATCAACCACATCCCATGTGACAAGGTTCATAATTCCATTTTTATTTTTAAATTGTCTCCCATGATTTTTTTGTGTGGAAAAACATGATTTTTTACTTAAACTTCTTTTTTTTCTTAAGGTATCATTTTCAAATATATATGTTCCTTATCATCAACCACATCTGATGTGACAAATACATACTTAGTTGTTCATGCTGTCTCTACTGACAGCTCTTCTTACTGTTATTATATATCCAGGTATAACTGGAATAAATACTAGAAGTTGACTATGGTTTGAACCGTTATTGCTAGTTGACTATGGTTTGAACCGTTGTTGCAAGTTGACTATGGTTTGAACCATTATTGCTAGTTGACTATGGTTTGAACGGTTATTGCTAGTTGACTATGGTTTGAACGGTTATTGCTAGTTGACTATGGTTTGAACCATTATTGCTAGTTGACTATGGTTTGAACGGTTATTGCTAGTTGACTATGGTTTGAACGGTTATTGCTAGTTGACTATGGTTTGAACGGTTATTGCTAGTTGACTATGGTTTGAACGGTTATTGCTAGTTGACTATGGTTTGAACCATTATTGCTAGTTGACTATGGTTTGAACGGTTATTGCTAGTTGACTATGGTTTGAACCATTATTGCTAGTTGACTATGGTTTGAACGGTTATTGCTAGTTGACTATGGTTTGAACGGTTATTGCTAGTTGACTATGGTTTGAACGGTTATTGCTAGTTGACTATGGTTTGAACGGTTATTGCTAGTTGACTATGGTTTGAACCATTATTGCTAGTTGACTATGGTTTGAACGGTTATTGCTAGTTGACTATGGTTTGAACCATTATTGCTAGTTGACTATGGTTTGAACTGTTATTGCTAGTTGACTATGGTTTGAACCGTTGTTGCTAGTTGACTATGGTTTGAACCATTATTGCTAGTTGACTATGGTTTGAACGGTTATTGCTAGTTGACTATGGTTTGAACCGTTGTTGCTAGTTGACTATGGTTTGAACTGTTATTGCTAGTTGACTATGGTTTGAACCATTATTGCTAGTTGACTATGGTTTGAACGGTTATTGCTAGTTGACTATGGTTTGAACTGTTATTGCTAGTTGACTATGGTTTGAACCGTTGTTGCTAGTTGACTATGGTTTGAACCATTATTGCTAGTTGACTATGGTTTGAACGGTTATTGCTAGTTGACTATGGTTTGAACCGTTGTTGCTAGTTGACTATGGTTTGAACCGTTATTGCTAGTTGACTATGGTTTGAACCATTATTGCTAGTTGACTATGGTTTGAACGGTTATTGCTAGTTGACTATGGTTTGAACCATTATTGCTAGTTGACTATGGTTTGAACCGTTGTTGCTAGTTGACTATGGTTTGAACCATTATTGCTAGTTGACTATGGTTTGAACCGTTATTGCTAGTTGACTATGGTTTGAACTGTTATTGCTAGTTGACTATGGTTTGAACCGTTGTTGCTAGTTGACTATGGTTTGAACCGTTATTGCTAGTTGACTATGGTTTGAACCGTTATTGCTAGTTATACCCCCGCTTCGAAGAACCGTCCGTTACAAAATTTTCGTCACAGTTTTCTCAGCAACTATAACATGCAGCAGCCTAATACTTTGCATATTGCTTCATCCCATAGTCCCATGTGGTGTAAAGCGATTTCATGCTCTTTGCTCATCTACTTCCTGTTTGTCGCATATTTTTAGATTTTTGCGGGGGTATCACTAGCGAGCATTAGCTCACAGATTTACTTGTTGACTATGGTTTGAACCGTTATTGCTGATATCTTAATTTTGAACTTAACCATGGATTCTATGCTGTGATATATCATAGGGCAGACCTAACCAAGAAGACCCAGGTAGTTACTCATCTAGGGCCTGAATTCAAAATGGTTATTTATTCACTCCGAAACCTCAATATGTTGAATGTCATTTTGTTATTATATTATGTTGACAAAAATAGAAAAATAGAGAGTAAAAAAGGGACTCAAACGTAGGTTTACTATGATGGGAGTTTGTGTTGGTTTAATTATAAAAAAAAGTTATAGTACTTATGTATCATGCCAACGAATACTGTTGACAAAATAATATAATATTATCCCCTCAGGAACCCATTTACAAATTGATGAAGTGGTACAATCGCAGGTAAATTCAAGGAAATTAGCACTGCCCCTTGTGGGGTTTGAACCCAGGGTCTCACGATCCCTATGCACATGTCCTACCACTGGATCACTGCTCCTACTTACTATTTCTGAATTATTTTATGATATATACTGAATACGGCAATTACCGGTGAACCTGAAACACCGGTGATAACAAAGATATCCCGATTATAGACGCATGCGCGGCAAACAGATTTCTTTGTCTTATGCAATTTCTTTACGTTGGTTTCCGCCATTTGTCTGGAGTGAAAGTTGTTTAAAAATGTCATTTTTTACGCGAAAATGAATATGAATATTTTAGCCGTGCCATTTTTGATATAAATCCAGCAGAAAATAGAGAAATGTTACATGCTATTTTCAGTTGTTGTTCTTTTTTAAAAAATAAATAACGGCAAGAAATTTTCCTTTATCGATTGATTAAAATGGGTTGGAAGTTTAACTGCGCACATTTACTTTGCTGTTTACGTATGACGTCACTGACCTTGGGAGAATTTTTAACTCGTCACCGGTAATACATATATTGGAACAAAGATGACAAATTACACTACTGATACAAGAATGGTTTTAATTTAACTTATTCTGTCAGGATTTTCGTAAACTGAAAATTGTAATCTGTTAAGAAGACATGGACTTATAAATCAGTAAATATAGCATGCTTGTAGTTCTTTGATTGGTTAGTGAAAATACGGTCTAAAAATAACATCACCGGTATATAGTATACCCTGTATACATGTAATTCTATTATACATACATTTTTGTGTATTTTTAGGAGGTGATATACTAACTGATTATGAGATGGATTTAAGTTTTATACCATTAAATCAAGGATGGTTGGTATTTTTTATACTTTATTTATGCATATACTTGTTTAGTAAGCCCTTTTTAGTTCTACTTTTTAAAGAAAAATAAGAGGTTATGCTATCACTATTGAATTGGTGTTGACGTTGCATATGAATGTGAAGATTAAAGTTGTTGTTTTTTTAAAGTTAAATCTGCAACACTATCCAATTGAATAGTGATGTAATCATTCATTGAACTGTATCAACTATATTGTGAAAGAACACTATTATGCCTCTTTTGTACTTCAACTTTTAAAGTTAAGGTTTTCAAAGTGGCATATCTTTTATACATGTACTAATTAAGATGTTGGACTGAAAGTTGAGATCCTAATTTATCAGTATTATGTTCACACAAATTTGAGGGCCCAAACTTCTGGATCAACTAACTTCTGGGCGCCATTTCATCAATGTTTTTGTAACTTCAGAAGTGGCATAACTCCAACTTATCCATAACTTATGTCAATAATGCGTTTAATCACATCCTCAGATCACTAATGTATCAACTTGATCATAGGGTCTATTTGTGACATATACAACCTCCAATGATATTAAAGAAAGGGAGATTTTCAACTTTTTTTTTTAAATTCATGTGACAGGCATGTTATAAAATGTATAGCAGTTTAAACTATCACCCTTTAGAAAGCTGCACACCTTTAATCATTTACAAATGTTTAATAGAATATTAATGGGTTGATGGTCTCTCAACTGTTATAAAACTAAAAAATTAGTGATATTCAATGATTAATACATGAGTACTCACGCTGGGAAATTATGATATGTATGTTTCAATACAGTTAATTGTAGCAATTATTCAGACTCTGATTTTGGGAAAATCATTCACTGACGCTCTAATCTTTATGCCCTTTGCTTTGATTTTTATGCAAGGTAATAACTATACTTATTTATTCACAAAATACCTTTTACTTAACAATTAAGCTGCGTTCTGACAGAAAAAATATGATGTTAGTAAAATTAAATGTCAACACAACAGACCATGCAATATGACGATGATTCAGTTTTTGAGGCCCACAACAAGATAAGACCTCATTTTTGATAAAGTGAATTATATCGAGAGCAAGAGCGGCCATTTTGTTTTAAATTTCTATAGTTTATGCCATAAGTTAAGAAAATAGTTACAAAGATGTTAATGAAACAGTTTAAGAAATTCTTAACTTTTGACATATCTTAGTATTATTATACCTTACGTTGAATTTTAACAAAAATGTTGATGAAACAGCGCCCTGAGTTATGCTCCTATCTCTAATTAGCCCTGTCTTCAAAGCTCTCCTATTTTAAATCATGCCTTCTTTTAGATTGCTGCATGTTGTAAACAAGTTGTTTACCAATATGATTCAATCTTCTTATTTCCCTTCAAATATATTTAACATGTAAAAAATAGTTATTAATCAAAAGCTGGTCAAAAGCTTTACATAGCTTATAGGGCTGTCATGATATACTGGTATATTGCTATATGCAGCTGAGGCAATACGTATGGCGGTACAATTTTAATGTACCGGTTTTTGGCGAAATTTTTTATTTCATTCGAAAATTCTTCCCTTTGCGAAATAAAAGAAGCGAAATGTCAGTTTTTTCATTGTTCATTCAATTTAACTAAGTTACTCAAATTTAACCATCACAATCCTAAATGACCGTAAATACTTTAAGAGGCTAGATTCTATCAGTAGTTACATGTAAAATTTGCATTGTTTCTGTTAAATACAGCGGAGGCACAACGAATCTAAAAGCCCACAATATATCATGGTATGTATCACGAAACAGTGCCAGCGTATTGCAGTATATCACGATAAGCTTATGGTGTATTGTGACAGCCCTAATAGCTTATGTTTATTATTGTATGTACAAACTGACAGAAAATAAAATTTGTATTTGTAATGTTAACCAATTTTTCCCAGTGTTTTTGAGCCTTACCAAGTTTTTTAAGGTAAGTTACAGATTCGTGCAAATGGTTCCAATTTAGCCATTAGTATGGATCTGCATGAAAACTTTGTGTAGGTGAAGGGGTATTAGATGTAGTGGAAACTATGTTGTAGAATATACTATAATACTGATTCCATATGTTACTATAAATATGTAACAAAATTGACACGAAAGAGTGCCGATATAGCCTCCATGTTGTCAATATATTGAGGGATTCTATATAATAGGGATTTATAACGAAGTGCTTTTTTAAATATTCACGGTCTTCACTGTCTATAACTGGCTGAAGCAGGCTGTACAAACTATTCCAGATTTTAAAAACTTGATTTATGTTTTTGTACATGTCTTCCATGCAACTTGTAAATGTTTCTGAAGTTTTTGACTGAAAATATGACTTTAGGTGATGTAATATAGGGCTAAAAATGGCAGATCGGCAGGAAAATGCATTATTTTGTGAAACAGTCTTTGAGCATAATTTACCTGGAAAATCATCTAGAAACACATTTTTTCTAACCTTTATGTTAATCTGAATGGTACAAAATTTCATATAAATATGTTTAATTAAACTTGTTATACTATATTATTATATTATATTATAGTTATATATATTGGTCAAAATAATAGCGAAGACAGTGAAATTTGATGAAAATCCATGTCGTTACAAATCCCTGTTATATAAAATATATTCAAGTATTAAGGAAGTGTGCCAAAATATGATATTACTGTGCCAAAAATCCATATTGAGGCAACTTCTGGTCAATTTGCATCAGCAGTTTTACAGCAACAGACTCTCCTCTTGTCAAATTTGTTACATAATTAACAACAAGTAAATATTCAAAGTTAAGAAGGGATATTTCATACATGAAGTGAATGAAACAACTTAAGTGACATAATATCTAACTGTGTGTTTTTGTTTCAGTGTGTTTTGGTTTAGAAAGAATTGTCATAAAGAGTCTACATATGCAAAAAAAGGTTCCAAAACAGGGCAAGTGTCCCTAAGTTGATATTTGCTCACTAAGCCCGGAAAAATCTTGCAAGTATGCGAATATATCTTCATTAAGGCACACTTGCCCTGTTTAGTAACCTATAAATTAGGATAACAACTTTGTTTAATGGGGATGACATATTTGGCTAAAACCAATTTTCAATATGAAGTACATGTATTAATATTTCCATGTTTTTTAATCATGTAGAGCAGATGACAGTCACTGATGAAAGTATGCGCTTAGTAGTTGGTCAACAGCTAAATTCAGAGATTTAGCCTTTCTAGGAGCAGTGAGTAGGTTTAGTGACTGCCATTATGTGACTTATACAATGTGTTGCTACAGCGTTAAACCCAACAAAAACAAATAAATAATATTTCCAAGCAAAATGATAATTATGTATCTAAAGGTATATACCAGTAGAAGATTTGAGCAATATTTACAACAAATATAATGGTACCTCAGTACATATACCATCAGATGTTATATCAGTTTGTTCTGCCGTCACATACATAGAAAGGTAATGGTAGTTAGGGTGGGAATAGGTTATTATGTTAGTATGTAGTTGTAGTTATACTCTTTGTAGTCATTGGAACACCTCAACCATTCATTGAATGAATAATCTCGGAAGAATTTGTGGGGGTCCACCAAAAAAGTTTTGGTTTATGCTACATATGCGAGGCGAAACACGTAATGGTTATGCAAAATAGTTCATGGCGTAAACACACAATGCATTGTAAAAATATTTGTGTATGTTATAGATTATGTGACTAAATATTGTAAATTGATAACACTGAATTGTGTATATAAAATTTATGGACAAAAAGAGACATTAATCCTCGCCTAAACAATTGTGGATTTGTTTACTTCAACACCAGTTACACCTGTTTGTTTGGGCATGTGGCGCAAAGTTAGTTCCAAAATGGCGTCTAAATATGTCCGAGGTTATTCGTAGTGAATGGCCGAGGAGTTCCAAATGTGTTTGTAGTATGTATACTTATTGAACAAGGGAAATATTTGGTTATAGTTCTGTGAAAAATATTACAATTGAAGCTTGTAAAAGGCATACAATTTACAATTTTTATAAACTTACATAATCTGGAGTATAGTCCCTGTTATGTGCATTAAAAGCCTGTGCTTTATCCTATTTTAGCTCTACTTTTTGAAGAATATGAGACGTAAGCAATGCCAAATTGGAATTTTGTTAAGCGTCAACCCAAGTTTGACAAACCTAGGTACCTATTCCCAAAAACACACAAATCAAAATTGAAAAAAACATGTCCATTCTAGCTAGTATTCACACAAATAAGTACTTGGTAATTTCATGAAACAATGAAAGGAGTATAATTTATTTATTGTAATATAATAGATTCAAATGTATTTCACAGAATTTTCCACCTAACATTTACCCTTATGAACATAACTTGAGAAATCTGAAAATCTTTTAAATTTAAACATATTTTTTGGTTTTATTTTAATTACTCTCAAATTAAAGAAGTACACAATCAGAAAATCAAGTAGTTTTTGTTTGTTGACAAAGGTGTTCAAATTTCTCAGGTTTTATCATGCTACTTTAGACTTACAATACTTTAGTTTCTAATAGAATGTTATCTAATTCTTGTACTCTGCATCAAGGTGCCTATACCAAGTGATATGGGTAACTTATTCAAGTTTCAGTCTGCAAAATTATGATATGAAACTGGTTGTCCAAACAGATCATTTTAAGAGCAAGCACTACATGTATATCTCATTTGCTGAATTTTGGTTGCCAAAAAGAAATTGTTGAATGCCATACTAAAAAGTGGTTGTCCTGGCCAACCAGACACCCACTAATTTTGTAGACTGTGTTATACCATAAAATTTGGAGAAGTATTAAAAAGTCTTGGAAGAAAAAAACCTTAGTGGAGGTTTCTTTTTCTATATTATGTCCAAAATTGCTCACAAAATGTCACATGGTATAGACACCATGTATATACTATACACTATGTTTTATTACTACTTTAGTTTCTAATCCTCTTAACTGTACACTAAATTCTATTCTAACATAGGCACATGCGCTTTCGCTCTTTATTTAATGTCTATACATTTATATTGAACAAAATACAGCTTGTGACGGCTGTTATAATGTTACTCCCCACGTTAAATGAGCCAAGCCGAAAATAGTGCTCGAGTTTTTAAGGGATTGACTTTAACAGGACCTTTGATGTCCATAATAAACATGTCAGTAAATGTAAAACATGTACTAATCTTATCACTTGAAGGAAAAGGGTCTAAATTGAGTTTAAAACGATTCTAGCGAAAAAGACATTCTTCAAGACATTTTCTTTAAGTCCCAGCATTTCCTGGTTCCGCTGTATCATTTCATTCTGTGCTTCATCTGACGAGCATGCTAGCCATTATACAAAAAATACAAAGATTGACTATCTAATTCAAGCCAAACTGTGCATAGCATAATATATTGGAACTGGCTACATGTAATCTTTCAAGTTTCATATCCAAGTGGACGAGCATTGCTGATTTTCTGAAAATCCAATCTTCCTTGACACGGGTTCATAAATCCAATTTATATCCAACTTTTTCGATAAATTCTCATTAAGATTGTCTGAGGGCAAGTTCAAATGTTTTGCCTATTATGCGACGCTAATTTTCTAGACTGATGTTAAACACACAAATAATTTTTGTTTAAAAAGATTTAAATATTATTTGTTAGGATTTAGAAACGCTTATCTATGAGAACTGTGTAAATAAATGCTATTTTTGACCTTGCACTGGGGAGTAGATTTTAACAGCATGGCGTTTCTCACAGTTAAAAATTGATTTTTTTTTTGTCATGTTAGAATCGAAATAACTTACAGTTGTCTATATTTTACTGATTATTAAAATATAGGCACTCGTTTGATGTGCTAATAAAATCACTCATGCTAAGGCACTCATGATTTAATCATATGCGCATCAAAGCATGTGCCTATATTTTAATAATCGGTAAAATACAGACAACTGTAAATTATTTCTTAATTACTGCTAATGTAGGTATATTCCAATAGATGATTTATATCAAATCTATATTAACTACTATAATGGTGACTACAACAAGATGCCAAAAAGTATTTTACAAGAATGCCCTCAGACTCTTTTCATTGCAAGGTATTGTAGATCTAGGTGAAGGGTAGACCATGTACACATTACAATATTCTTATTGTTACCATGTTTGCATACTATGTTCCTATCATTACCATGTTTGCATTACCATGTTCTTGTCATTACCATGTTCTTGCCATTACCATGTTCTTGCCATTACCATGTTCTTATAACCATGTTTGCATTACCATGTTCTTGCCATTACCATGTTCTTGTCATTACCATGTTTGAGCCATTACCATGTTTGAGCCATTACCATGTTCTTGTCATTACCATGTTTGAGCCATTACCATGTTTAAGCCATTACCGTGTTCTTGCCATTACCATGTTTAGCCTTTTCCATGTTTGAGCTATTACCATGTTTGAGCCATTACCATGCTTGCATTACCATGTTTGAGTCATAACCATGTTTGAGCCATTTCCATTTTGAGCCATTTCCATGTTTGAGCCATTTCCATGTTTAAGCCATTTCCATGTTTGAGCCATTACCATGTTTGAGCCATTACATGTTCTTGCCATTACTATGTTCTTGCAATTACTCTGTTCTTGCCATTACCATGATTGAGCCATTACCATGTTCTTGCCATTACCATGGTCTTGCCATTACTATGTTCTTGCCATAACCATGTTCTTGCCATTACCATGTTCTTGCCATTACCATGTTTGCATTACCATGTTCTTGCCATAACTATGTTTGCATTACCATGTTCTTGCTATTACCATGTTTGCATTACCATGTTCTTGCCATTACCATGTTTTTGCCATTACTATGTTCTTGCCATTACCATGTTTGAGTCATTACCATGTTCTTGTCATTACCATGTTCTTGCCATGACCATGTTTGAGCCATTTCTATGTTCTTGCCATAACTATGTTTGCATTACCACGTTCTTGCTATTAACATGTTTGCATTACCATGTTCTTGCCATTACCATGTTTTTGCCATTACTATGTTCTTGCCATTACCATGTTTGAGTCATTACCCTGTTCTTGCCATTACCATGTTCTTGCCATGACCATGTTTGAGCCATTACTATGTTCTTGCCATTACCATGTTCTTGCCATTACCATGTTTGAGCCATTACCATGTTATTGCCATTTCCATGTTTGAGCCATTACCATGTTTGAGCCATTATCATGTTTGTGCCATTACCATGTTTGAGCCATAACCATGTTAGCATTACTATGTTCTTGCCATTACCATATTATTACCATGTTCAAGCCGTTACCACTATCTTGACATAGTCATTCTCTTGCCATTACCATGTTCAGTTCAGTGTCGAAACATTGTATTCAAAGAGCTTTTAAGGAAAAGACATTTTGACTATAAAACTACAATCTATTTATCCTCCTTTCATTTTCCAGTATACAATGTATGCATCTTACTTGTACTATGTAAATGTAATAACAAGCCTTTCTGTCTTGCTTTATTTAATTTTTTCTTATTTATGGAGCCACTAGTTTTTGACTTTGAGAATATTTTGTTTATCTCTTTTATTATACCCCCGCTTCGAAGAAGAGGGGGGTATACTGTTTTACCCTTGTCCGTGCGTGCGTCCGTTACAAAATTTCCGTCGCAGTTTTCTCAGCAACTATAACATGCAGCAGCCTAATACTTTGCATATTGCTTCATCCCATAGTCCCATGTGGTGTAAAGCGATTTCATGCTCCTTGCTCATCTACTTCCTGTTTGTTGCATATTTTTAGATTTTTGTGGGGGTATCACTAGTGAGCATTAGCTCACAGATTTACTTGTTTCTTTAATAGTTTAGCCTGTGTATTTTCAATAGAACTGTAATACATTGATGCATAATTAACTATTTTATAGTTAATATTGCTGTACAATTTTGATATTTTGACATAATTATAATCTTTATTTAAAAAATAAGTTCAGGTCATCGTTCCTCCAGCACTCCTGTGCCTTGCGACTCTTTACTTGCAATATAATTCACTTCTGTGTTCAATTCTTGTGAGGTGTTCTTCAATTCTCTTCTAACTTTTCATTAATAATTCAGCAACTGTTATTACATTTTAAAGTTCATAAAGTTAATATAGATAAACACACTGTTATATTATACTAGTAAATGTATATACCCTTATGATGTAGTGCAAAAGTTAAAAAAGTAAACTTCATTCTAGTTTATATTTTAGTCAAGTTAGGCTCAGACCTACTTTATGTATTAAATTAAAAAAAACTATTATGTTAAGAATGGCGTGTGTTCTTTTGTCTTTTATATGTTGTTATTTCAGACTTGCTGAAGTTCTTGGAGCTAAAGAGGTACAGTTATCTACCTTGTTTTTTTTCTTCTTTAAGATTTGGAAATGATGGGACATAAATCAATTAAAGTGTTACCATGCTCTATGTTGAGGCTATTTAAACACTGGTACCCCTAAATTTCCAGATTTGACCAACTGGGTAATTACTGGTCAGAACTAATATTATGATATTTTCAAGAGTCACCTGTCATGTCTCTAGTACTGAGTTATGTGTGATACTTTTTCAAAGAGCCACCTGTCATGTCTCCAGTTCTGAGATATGTGTGATACTTTTTCAAGGAGTCACCTGCCATGTCTCCAGTACTGAGATATGTGTGATACTTTTTCAAGGAGTCACCTGTCATGTCTCCAATACTGAGATATGTGTGATACTTTTTCAAGGAGTCACCTGCCATGTCTCCAGTACTGAGATATGTGTGATACTTTTTCAAGGAGTCACCTGCCATGTCTCCAGTACTGAGATATGTGTGATACTTTTTCAAGGAGTCACCTGTCATCTCTCCAGTACTGAGATATGTGTGATACTTTTTCAAGGAAACACTGAATTGGGTTCTGTCTGTTTTTAATATTTCCTGTGCTATTTTTATCATTTTCTAACGTAAAAATACAAAAAATAATATTTTGTAGCATTTTTACCTGTTATATCTAGTAAGGGTCTACCTTTTTTTTCTGCATGTAGCCCCAAACCCAATTGAGAAATTGTAAGGATGTCCACTGTCATCTTCTCTAGATATTTCATTTTCAGACACTTAACTTATAGTTAAGTTCTAGCCCTATCTGCACATAATGCATTCATATTGACCAGACAGACCCAGCTTAAAAACCAAAATTATAAAGAGAAAAGAATTGCCCAATGTCTATATTAAAACTATTGTAACATTTTGACACATTGTAATTTCTAGTTGATTGATGAAGATGGAGACGAGAGTCCATTTCTTGTTGATCAATTTGAGAAGTTTTTTATTGGTGGAGTAGATGACATGGCTGGATGGACAAATAGAATCTGGCAACAAACTGTTACGATGTTTGAAAAAGGAACTAGGTAATGATTAGTATAAGGGGTGCTTAAGAAATAACTGGGCTGGTAACCCTTATTCAACAGCTTTTACAGCATATGTAAAAAATACAATATCTCTCCATTCAATGGAAGAAATATTACACTATAGAAAAAGTTATATATCTTTGTCAAACCTTAAGCTAACCACTCTATGATAAGATATACACATATATTACAATATGCTGCTGCAGCAATATATACTGCGATACAAATTAATTAACCAATATTCAGCAATATTTTTTCATTTCTTTGGAAAATTCTTCCCTTTGCATATTTCATTTAAATAGTGCAGTTTTATTCTAAAATTGGCTTTAAATGGAGCAATCTGTTTAAATGGACTCTGTTTTTCCCACAGTCTGCTACAGCCCCTTTCCTTACTAAGCCCTGTAACATACTTAAATACTATGCAGCTGAATAAGCTACCATATGTAAGACAGAAATATTATGCCTCTTTGTCTTTGGTACGTATTGCAATACTTTGCTAGTGTATTGCAATATATAGTGATATGCTTCTGCCGTAGCATGACAGCCATATTGGTTATCTCAGGAACAACTCCAGTATATATCAAGGAAGTGTTTGTTAAAAAGAATATAAGTTGATACAGATTGTGATTACTTAGCGATATAACTATCTTCACTTTATCTAGATGGCAAACAAAACTTGCAGACCAGTTTTTAGTTGTAGTTGGTGCTGAATTGTGACATGATCTTCCAAGCTCTCTCAAAAACATTCAATGTGAAGCCACATTTAGAGCTAAACTCAAAACATATTAGTTCCACCTGTTCCATAATGGACCTTTCCGAGTGCGACCTTTTTATTTGAATAACAATACATTTAACCACAAACATAAGAATGTGCTCTTTTGTTAACATCTTGTTTGTGGGACAAAAAGTAACTGTAAACCTTTGTTAAATATGCTTATAGGTAAGGTTATGGAAAGGTCCATTGATCTGTTAATTGTGACATTTCCAGTCTCACTGTGTTTAGAAACTGAGCTTTTCACCGTATACAGAGAGTTATGTTTTAATAATATTTGAAATTTGTAGGACTTTGGTTAAGCACAGTAGAATATGTCTACATAATTTTTGCACTATATAAATGCATGGTAATTATAACTAGATACATGAGTATATTAAAATATTTCAGTGTATGTGATATACCCAAGAGTACTCTGTTCTTACATTGTAACACCAGTACACCTAAATTATCAGGTTATAGAGAACCTGGAAAGAATGGATATTTTAATCGACCATCAATGAAGAGGGTATCTTATGATGATGTCATTGTAACTAAAGAACTTAGAGGAATTAGAATCAAACCTTCAACTTCATATATTGTAAGTACCAATCCAGTTCATCACAGGAAAATATCAAGCCGCCCGGCTGGCTCAGTTGGTGGCACGCAAGTCTATTGATCGAGGGGTCGTGGGTTCAATTCCCGAGTGGGCATACATTCGTGAAGCTTGGTCATGAAATTATTTCTATGGCCATTCTTCCTTCTACCAATGATTCTTAATTATGTAGGGCAGTTGTCAGTCACTGACAAAAGTTCGTGCTTTGTAGTTGGTTAACAGCTTAATCCAGAGGTTTAGCCTTTCCAGGATCATTGAGTAGGTTGACTGACTGCTGTTATATGACCTATACAATGTGTTGCTACGGCATTAAACCCAACAAAAACAAAACAGGAAGATATCAGTCGTTTATTTAGCCATTGAGCCATGGATAGAGTTCTCTGGAAATGCCATCAGTCTAGTGACTTTGATTGTGAGTGATCAATGGTCCACTAGCTTTTTACAGCCACTTTGCTGGACTAAGTGTCCAGTGCTGATGACTTGTTTGTTATGAAGACTGTATATATATGTGTGAGATAACTATAGTAATTGTTTCGTAATGTCAGGCTATTTAACTACCAGAATACATACACTTGAACCCCTCTATTAAGACCACCAGTCTGTTTTTAGCCGAATCTTTCAACGAAAAAGTTTGGCTTATAGTTTGGTGAAACCCAGGCGAGTGGGCAGGCGTCTTCATTAACAATTGCTTTAAAGTTTTTTATTTGCCATATACTTCTGCCATTTATTGTCAGATCTTTATAAAACTTTATACAATGATAACATACCATGTGATGAACAGAATTAGAAAGCAACCACAACTCTACCTGGCTTTATTATGGATTATTTCCCTTTGTATTAATTTTTGCGTTAATTTTATATAGTTTAAATATGTTGGATATCTCTGTGATTTATGCTCAGATCTTGATGAAAACCCAACTTTAATATTGTTTCCACATTACATTTCTAGTTGTTTAAGAAATGGTCTTATAAGGGGAGGTCTAAGTTGCAGATCAGTATCATTTATATGTTTTTCATAGACTTATATACTGTTCAGTTTAATTAATCAAGTTAATGATAGCTCATTTCTGAAATTCTGATTTTATGTAGAAAAAAGTCACATAGCAAATAATAAGGATTTAAAAGACATTTTTGAATGATAGTAGATATCAGATTATCTTATCTTCAATAAATGGGATTTTCTGTATACAGATCTCGGATCGTGCAAGTTTCCAAAATTTGCGTGTATCGTGCGTGTATCGTGCGTGTATCATTCATACCGTGTGCGTGTATAATTCACCGTGTATTTCAATCGTGTAACGTGTAGACCGCTCATCGTGTAAATACACGGTAAAAATCGGTCCGAGATATTGTGATTTTGCGTTTTATTACCGTGTATCGTGTGCCCGAGATATTGACAAATCCATACGTATAAATGTATTAAATACTTATGCATTGTCGACTAAACATCATCCGTAAACAAAAAGAAAAACCGCGATTCATTAAGTTGAGTTTAGAATAAATGTTGACTTTGTTTAAACCGGAAATTCCTGTTTAAATGCCGTACGTCGATAAACTGCGGCTCATTCCGGACCAATCTGCGGTCAATTAAATTGCGGCCCAACCGAAATGTTGTTACTAAATTAAAATAATCGTTATAATATTATTATATTTAAAATGTAAACACATGCTTTCATTTATCTTAATCATCAAACATTTTCTTTGTTTGTCAGTGGCTAAAGCGTTTAGTAAACAAACTGTTATAATTGACATCTCACTTGGTCAAGAACTCGTTTATCACGACTCTATATGATTAAAAAGTCATCATTGTTTTAATTCTTAAAGTAAATTAAATTATTTAGTTTTTACAGTTTATTCGTATTATTCCCTCATATTTGCGTATTTATATGTAAAACTTTTTATTTAAATATCGATTTTGTAGTCGGCATAAAATAGTAACACGAGGTGTGTGTACTGTCTTAATACCGCGTCTTCACGCAAGCACTGCATGTAAACATTTATATCTAGTATACATACTACTAAAAAGGCGACCATTATACAATATGACATGCTTATATTTTTTTAATCACGCGTAGACTGTGTTTTGAAAAAAATATACTAATTCAAAGTATTTTTCACCATGAATGGCTTGAAAATAAAAACAGAGAAAAAACTTGAAACGTGTATTTCTTTTTCTATCGTGTGGGTTTCGCCGGCTATCGTGTGTGTGGTTTTAAATCTGAATAAAGCCAACTTACAAAGAATGATATAAACAATATTTGACAGTAATGTTATTCTTTATTCTGCAGTTTGTATTTTTGTTATACATCAAGTACTTACATAATTTATTTGATAAAAAAATATCAATCGTGTTCTTCTTTGTCTATCGTGTAATGACTGATCGCCGATCGTGTACCTTTATTTCTACTAAAAATGTCGATATTCAGTAAAATAATCTATACTATATGACTTGCTTATATTTTTACAATCAAGCTAAGACTGTGTTTAACTTTTGAAACATATACACATACAATTATGACATCTTTTCTCAATGAATGATTTGAAGAAAACAAAAGAAAAAAACTTTAAACGTGTATTTTTATCAATCGTGTGAGTTGATCGGCTTTTCGTGGTTTTTAATTCGATTAAAACAAACTTACTAAGAATGACATTAAATTATTTTGACAGTAATAATATTCTTTATTATACAGTTAGTATTTTTGTTGTACACCGTGTACTAATTCAATTTTTATACAAAATATTATCAATCGTGTTCTTTTTTGTCTATCGTGTATTGACTGCCCGCCTATCGTGTACCTTAATTTCTACTTAAAATGTTGATATTCAATAAATTTATGGATACATTATTATATTTTACAATCAAGCTTAACTGTGTAATGAACCAATGTAACATATTTAAATTTTTATTTCTTTGTCTATCGTGTGATTTCGAAGTTGACAATCGTGTGCGTGAATTTAAATTCGATTTAAGCCAACTTGTAACATTTTGTTTTTAAGAATTTGAGCAGGTAAACTCGATTTTCAATAAATTTAACAAAACTTATATTGTTTAGTTACATATTTACGACGAAACAGAAGAATATTTTTTGTTTTCAATCTACATTTGAGACGCATTAATCGTTTAACGTGTCGTCGTTGAAACGTTTTTCTCTGGGCGAAAAAAGCCGAGGATTTCGAACAATCGTGTTAAACGTGTATCGAGACTCGGAATCGTGTATTTTACCGCAAATCAAGCTATCTATCGTGTTCGTGTATCGAGTAACGTGCAGTCCGTGTTCGTATAACGTGCGTGTACCGTCCGTACCGTGTGACAACTTGCACGTTCCGATATCTGTACATGTGGAACTGTATACCAGTTATACCACAAGTCGAAAATATCAACGATTTAAATACCTTACCAGTTTAACCCTCGTTCAAGTGTTTACTGATATTGTACGATTTTATTGAACTGTCCGATTGTATAATTACACGGTTATCGCACACTGCATATATTAATTTCCGCACTCTATTTATAGAATTTTGCAGTAAAAATACAATGGGTAAGTTAATTTGGTGTCAATATCTCACATGACTGAATAGTTCTGCAGTTAAAGTAAAAGGCTACAGAACTTCTACTTTCGAAATGCCGGGTGCTAGTTTGAATCTATAGATGCCAATTTTTTTCTGCATTGTTAGCATGTTTTTTATTTTCTGAAAAGATTGTTTTATTTTATTCAGTATCTTTTGGAAATAGAAATAAAACACTATAAGACTAATTATTCAAAAAATAATTCAGTTTCAGTTCCGCTACTGTCATCGTCACTTGAAGGGGAGTCGACAAAAGTTATTATTTATTAAAATAAACTTTGAAACTTTATTGTGTTTTTCGCAATTCGACAATGATAATAGCGAGAGAGAAATTAAAAAGACGTTTCTATCGGGATTCGAACCCACGACAAAAAGGTTTGCACACTGACCATTTTACCACTCGGCCACACACACACTGAGATACTCATTACAAATCAAATATAATACATTCTGTGTTATGAGCTCTACGTGAACTACCGACGTTATCCGAGCATAAAATATTCCATGTTATGTGACTTTTTAATTTATGCAATCGGACAGTTCAATATAATCGTACAATAAGCATGTGAATGGGCAGAGTCAAATCTCATTAATACACTAAGCAATAGTATTTGCCAGTTATACAGGATAAAATAAACCCTTCGCCTGCATTTTTTGCCCTGCTCGATTCGTACTTAAATCTCATGTGTAAGGAGTAAGTAATCATTAGTATGGATTCCTCAGGTTTGTTATGTGCACGAAAGTCTTTCTGTATTTCAATACTTCCATTTTTCATATAATTGTAGGATAAATTGAAGAGAAAAAGGAGTGAATCATCTACATTAAGATATAAAAGTAACACCTTGTCTGGTCAAGCTATGATAAAATCACCAGATAATATTTTATATGTAGCTAATGAAAATGCTAAATTAGGAGAGTAAGTATATGTAGACAATCAGTATTAATGTGTAGGGATGAGATGATACGGTCATGACACGATACGATACAAATCGATACAAAATGAGATGATATGATCATTTACGATACTGGTAATTATTATAAAATTGCAAACATTCAAATTCTTTTATTTATGATAAAGGTTGTCAATTGGTTGAGTTGTCTCTACCTTCCGGTTGAGTTGAGTCTTCATAGGGTTGAGTTGTCCATGGATTGAGTTGTACCGTATCCATATTACAAACAGCCACAGAAATTATATTTCTTAAGCAAATATGGCAGTCTGTTTCACAATCAAGCTAAAATAAATTAGTATAAAAAACAACTTTATTTAGTGAGGCTTACACATCCATATATCAAATCTTTCATGTTGGTCTCAAATTTAATAAACTGTAATTTCTGTATTTCTAGGTCCTATACTACAGGAGATCTAAATTTTGATGGTAAACTTGACCTTGTTATAACAGCACCTGGCTATGGTACAGTAGGTAGTCCACAGGAAGGACGTGTCTATATTGTATATGGTAAATATTATATAACTGGGGTCCACATTATGCAGGGTCCAAATACTGCATTTTTTTAAATATAAGGCATGTTTTTTTTGCAGACAGAATTTCTTTGATCTACAAATTTATATTTTTTTAATATTTTACCTGTTTCACACTATCAAACATGTTAAAAAGTCAGTGGAAAAAAACTTACCAAGTGTATTAAGCCATTCTCTTGCCCAGAATTTATAAAGATTTTAATCTAATGAGAATTATGATAACCTCTTGGTATGTGAATGGCGACCATGTCCACTATCTTGTAAAGTTACAAAAATTAGAACATTACCAAAGTGTCCTTTATCCTGCTAAGGATTGTCCATTAGTTCAGGTTGAGGTGTAGTAATCTATGAATAATTTCAGGTACTGATAATGGACTTCCTGCAACCTTGAACCCTGACCTTGATACTTTAGAATCTACAGGTCAAGGTCAAATATTGAAAGGATGGGGAACAGTAAGTTTTTTGTTAAAGCTTGAGCATATTTTTATAATTTATTGAGAACTAACTGTGCTCTATATAAAAAATAGTTGACTATCCTTGATAACTTAATTTATTTTAGGCATACTTCCTCCTACACAGACTTGGACATTTTACCAAAATACTTGACTTTAAAGGCCATTACTTGAATTTTTTCCTAAAATATGAAGTTAGTTGAATGGCAATTTTTGTTGCCAACATAGTAGCTTCCAATCTCTAAGTCAGTATCCTACCTCTGGACAACTGCTACTAACTGAATAGTACAGTAAAAATAAATTATTTTTAGAAAAGATTATCTGTGTGGATTTTTTCATAATGTAAAAAATTTGAACTTTTTAATATCTTTCACAAAAAACATCCTTGTACCTCAACATACTGACAATTCTGGCCCCTAATATCTTTTAAATTGGTGAACATCATTGACAGTGACCCCTCTTGGTTTGGGCAAAGAGTACAATAAGCAATTTACATCAAAGGAAATAAGCCTACACTCAACAAGAATGAGGGTGGGTACAACATGTCACTCATCTGGGACAGTCAGTTAACATCTCTCACTATCAGAGATGTTAATTTGGAATAGATCACTTCATTGTGAGGATGAAGTTCAAGGTACATTGGCGAAATCTCCATGTTAGCTTTCAGGGCTGTCACGATACGCCAGAAGCGTATCGCGGTATATTGCGATGCACTAGAACCATATCGCGATATGTACCGTGATATATTGTTTTGCAAACCAAAGACACGGCTGCATAAAACTTTTGTCTTAAAAAATATTCAACTGTTCAGTGTCGAAGTATATAATAGGATTTTGTAGGGAAAGTATCTGTAGCAGACTGGAGAAAAACTGGGCATTTTAGAGTTATTGGAACATTCTGAACGCATCCAAATTAATCGGTTCAATTCTTTGAACTTAAGCTTTAATCAAATGAACCATGGAAAACTGACATTTCACTACTTTCATTTGGCGAAGGAAAGAATTTTTCAATGAAAAAAAAAAATATCGCTAAATACCGGTACGTTAAATTCGTACTGTGGTACATATTGCTGCAGATGCATATTGCAATATACCGGTATACTGGTATATCGTGACAGCCCTATTAGCTTTCTTAAATATATTGTGTTGGATATAAAAAAGTTTAAATTATTAACATTGATAAATAACTTGATAATTATATGATATATTATTTCAGGCCCAGTCTAGATTTGGTACTTCAGTTACTGTTATGGATATAAATTTAGATGGGGCAGACGACATTGCTATTGGCTCTCCAGCATATGTGGATTTATCTGAAAGTCCTTTGCAGTATAATGTAAGATATTTAGTAGTTATTTAGTGAGTAATAAGTTCTACTTAAAGTACATGTATATGAATTTGTATCAACTATGACTTCAGTGTCAACTAATGAGATCTGTGTTGATTGGGATGTATGATTGAAATTGGTCTGCAAATTTGAAATTGGCATTTTAAAAGATGTCTTTGCTATTTGAAAGAGTGAAGCCTTATCTATGCATTATGAAAAATCGAATAACTTTTAATGAAGAAACTGTCATATTGATACCAACTGTTACCATGCTATTGTATATAGCTAAATCAATGTTTAAAGTGAATGGACTCAGGAAGTAAAAGAGAAAGCCACTTGATTGATAGGAACTAATGAAACAGGGGCGGATCCAGGATTTTTTTCTAGGGGGGTCCAATCTTTTCTAGGTGTGGGGGGGGTCCACACCTCGAACCACAACCACATTATACACATTTTGCAGAAAAAATGTGACATATTGATAATGAAAACTACATAACCATTAAATCTATGTTAAGCACCGAGAAAAATTGCTTCATGCTACTTAAAAATGACTTACAGGCAAGAAATACACCAATGGACAGGTACATTTTCCAAATTCGAGGGGGGGGGTCCGGACCCCCCCCCCCTAAACCCCCCCCCCCCCGCTGGATCCGCCTATGTGAAAAATAAGTTAGTTTGAGAATAAATTGGTGTTAATCAAACTATGTGATTATAATTATGGAGAGCTGCCATCCTTGCTTGATGCTTTATATATGTATAGAGTTCAAGTTCTTGTGTTCATATTTCTCTGTCTTCCATCTTATTGTATTTTCATATAGTAATAGAGTTAATACTCTATAATTTTTCTACTCTTGTATAATTATAGGGTTATGTAATGGTATATTTTGGTATACCTCAGAAGAAAATAGTTGCTAATGGAGCTGCCAATATAACTATTGTTTGTAAAAAGGTAAATTATACATTAATGTTGGTTTATCAGAGTTATGGGTGAAAGTGAAACAATTCTAGTAACATTTTTTTTAAATTTTCCATAAGAAATGAAATTTTAACTAGTTATGTAGTTTTAATTGGTTACATGAAAACCGGTTAAAAATGGTGCTGCAATTAACATGCTTGTATGCGAATCCTCCGACATTGGATTGATTTTATCTTGTGACTGGTCTCATCCTTGTATGAAATGTCATCAATAATGTCAATTTTCTTCAATATACATAACAGTTGTCGACTGCTTGTAAAAAAGTAATGAAACAAGTACTAGTAAAGATAATAATTGTTCATTAAGCTTGTTAGATGAGTCAGGTGAAATAAAATGTGGTTAACCATGTAAAATTAAGGTGATTCATTAGTTCACAATATTGAATTTCAAACTTACATTGAACATTTGCACAATTTGACATGACTATATTTTAGAGGCAGTATTGTAACCTAGGTTACAGTATGACATCAGGTGACATAGATGGAGATGGTCATACAGATCTTATTATAGGAACACCATTTGCTCCTAATGGTGGTGAACAGAGAGGATTTGTTACTGGTTTATTAGCTAGTAAACTTAACACAGGTAACACCATATATATATATATATATAAAGATCATCATTTGAAACTCCTTGGCCATTCACTAGGAATAACCTCAGACATTTTTTTATTTAGACACCATTTTGGAGCTACCTTTGTGTCACATGCCCGAACAAAGTACTTTAACTGTGTTGAAGTAAACAAATTCATGATCATTTAGGCAGTGATAAATATCTCATTTTTAGCCATAAATATGAAATGCATGATATCCACTGAATATAAAGTCACAGATATAGCCTAAGAAATGTACTTACAAAGCCTTATTTGTTTACATCAAGAACTATTTTGCATAACCATTACAAGTTTCGCCTATGCTTCGCCTCGCATATAAAGTAAAACTAAAAACTATTGGTGGACCCCCCTTGAATCCTTACTGAATGGTCAAGTTGACTTGCATTATAATGGCCCATGATAGATCATATATCAGCTGTGTATCTGATGGGGCTGCAAAGGTTTGCTACAAAGTGAATTTAATATGATTTGATTTTATTTCTTATGATTTGATTTTTTTATTCAATTCATTGAGTAGTGTACTTTATTTATATTGCATATCAGATCGTTCATTTTAGCTTAAAACTGAACACTTTTGGTGAAATAGAATAGTTACTGACACATTAAACATTAGTTTCAGAAATCATGAGTATTGAAATTTGATCAGCAGTCTTAACAGTCAACTATTTATGAATTTAATCAAGTTGTTGCAGCCCTAATATATGGTGCTAGACGCAGTAGTCCAGTGGTAGATTACATGCTTAGGGATTGTGAGGTCTTGGGTTCGAATTCCACTAAGGACACTGGCCTTGCTAATTTCCTTGAGCAAGAAATTTGCCTGTGATTGCTTCAATCCATCCAGGTGTAGAATCTAGCCTATTTAAGTATGCGATTCAAAACATGTTTGAATAAGTTCCTTACAACCAGTCGACTAAAGCTTAAATTGAATGAATAATGGAAAATTTGATGTTTCGCTACATTCATTTTGTGAAGGGAAATATTTCTTATTGAAATAAAGAATATCGCCAAATACTGGTACGTTAAATTCATACTGCGGTACGTATTGCAGCAGCTGCGTATTGCAATATACTGGTATATCGGACAGCCCTAATAATATACATGTATACATGTACATGTATGTAGTATTCATATTGTTTGCCTCCTATGTTCTTAGGTTATCAATACATGGATGTTGGCGAATTAAAATGGGGAATAAGTGGAGACCAGGTAATGTATCCTTGTCAATTTCATTTTTATTATTTTATAATTTTTAGCTCAACTATTCAAAGATTAGTGGAGCTATCCTACTCAGCTGTACGTCAGCGTCAGCGTAACATTTCTTGGTTAAGCTTTTAGGTGCAACATTATTGTATCTTTTATATCTTTGCAAGTACTGGAGGGATTCACTTAAAACTTTATTTGTGTTTACGGGGTTACCATTGGAGGTCAAATATCAAGTTACATAACTCTTGGATGAATTTGGACTGAATTATGGCTCTTTTATACTTAAAAATTTCTTGGTTAAGCTTTTAGGTGCAACATTTTATCTTTGCAATTTTTAAAGGGATTCACTTGAAACTTCACACATGTCTACAGGGTTACTAATTGATGTCAAATACCATATTGCATAATTTTAGCATGAATTTTGACTGGATTATGGCCCTCTAATACTTAGATTTTTTTTGGTTAAGTTTTTTGGTACAACATTTTATTTTTGAACTACTGAAGGGATTTACTTGAAACTTCACACATGTCAACGGGGTTAGGAATGAAGGTCAAATACCAAGTTGCATAACTCCAGGAGTTTTGATTGGTTGTTGCTGTAATTTACATGAATACCCCGAATAGTCGAGCATGCTGTCCGTGGACTGCTCTTGTTATTTTATTTCTTAAGTGAGTGACTCTTCAATGAATCCAGTTGGAGTACAAGTTTGTTAACTTTCTTTTAGACTAAAATGTTATTAAATAATGGCAACTTATGCATAAGTCATTCGTCAACCTGCGCTCCTCCATTCCCAGGAAATAGTTGGAACTTAGACTTCAGGCCCAGCAAATCCTTAGTAAAATTCCACTCTGCTAGAATAAGCATAAAATAAATCTTAAATAAACTCTTGATATACTGTATTGAATAACTAACATTGTATCTTTTTTAGCCAGATTTTTCAATGAAAAAATTCGGGCAGACGGCAGTGGTTGTTAACAATTGCATTAAAGTTTTCAATATAGCATTTATTTCTGCCACTTATTGTCAGATCTTTACGATACTTCATACATTGATAACATACTATGTGATGAACAGAATTAGAAAGTAACTGCAATTCTATCTGGCTTTATAATGGATTATTTCCCATCTGAAATTTTGGTGTTAAAGTTTTGTAATCCGGCTTTAATAATGTTTCCACATTACATTTCTTGTTTCATCTATAGAGTGATGCATGGTTTGGATATAACCTACAGTTTGGTAAATGGAACAAGAATAATGTTTTATTTGTATCACAACCTGAATATAGAATATGCCACAAGTAAGTTTAATGTATCTACTAGTATTTTGCTTAGAAGTTAAAGTTAAAAAGTTTAAGTGTGGTTAAAGTCTGCTTCCATATAAATGCTCAGCAGACTATACAATTTTGTATGGTAACCTGTCCTACCACTGCGCCTGCTTTCACGTGTAAATCCTTCTTTAATAAACCACATCATTGGATACTATATGAGGCAAACTTGCTTGCAATATATTTAGGAAACTAATCAATGAATTCTTGCTCATTATTTTTTTTGCAGTAAAGATTGTTCATTTACAGTATTAGATATTCAAGCTGTAGGTAGAATACATGGTTACTATGGCAACAATTTAACTAAGAATTGGACTGTTGAAGGTGACAAGGATCTATATCAGGTTGGATGGAGTGTAGATATTGGAAACCCCTATCCTGATAAAACTAAACAAGTGAGTTGTTTTTAGCTTGTCTGTTTGGAGAATAGTGGGGCTATTATAATTAGTTGTGGATAGGTGTTGTGATAAGTGTATGTATATACTTGTATACAGTGGTCATTTTATTTCAAAACTTTTTCTGTACATGACCCAGCAATTGACCAAATCAAATTGCTTGATATTTTATGGGTATTGCATTGACAAATCTAATTGCCGAAATGTCATATTGGATAATGTTTTGTTGTTTCAACCCCGTAATGTTAGAATAGGCCTGTTTGATCCTTTACTGGCTTTGTTGAGGCCTAAAAAACAATTTTTCTGATTTAGGACTGACCCAATTTTTAAACAGCCAATCATATTTTTCTTAAAGAATGCCTACTTACTGACTATGTTTTGGGGAGGTAAAACCAGGAACAGAACTCTTCTAGTCCTTAATGAAATAATTTCCTGATTAGGTTTGTACAGATGAGGTCAATTATAGTATATAAAATGTAATGATTGAATGTTAATATATTGTATACACTACAGGTAATTGCTGTAGGTGCCCCTGGTGCACCTGTACTTAGTTCTATTGGTGGACAGAGTGGTTATTTTAAACAAGCAGGAAATGTACAATTATTTAATACAACAAATGGTAGTCTACCACCATCAAAGAAACCCATGGTGAAACTAGAAGGTGATAGAAAAATTGGTAGATTTGGATACTCTGTAAAGGTATGAACTGATTCCTAGATCTGTATGCTTCTTTTCTTTTGTTTGGTTTAACACCTAAGCGAACATTGTGTAGGTCACATCGCTGAGGAAACTTAATCTACTCACAGTAACTGTTCCTGGAAAGGCAAACTCATAATATTTAGCTGTTAACCTGTTGCATACTTCCATCAAAGACTGACAACTGCCCTACAGAATTTGGAATCAGTGGTAGGAGGGAGAATGACCATATTAATTACTTCATGACCAAACTCCAGGAAAGAATGCCCAACCCAGGAATAGAATCTGTAACCCCTCAATCAGTAGACTTGATTGAGCGCTATTGATATTGATATTGTTGGCCGGATTTTTCAACGAAAAAATTCGGCTCATAGTTTGGTGAAACACGGGCGGGCAGGTGTCTGGTGTTGTTAACAAGTTTTCAATTTAGCATATTATATTTCTACCATTTATGGTCAGATCTTTATGAAACTTCATACAATGATAACATACCATGTGATGAACAGAGTTAGAAAGTAACCACAACTCTACCTGGCTTTAAGTTTTGCATTAAAGTTTTTAAATCCGGCTTTAATGTGGTTTCCACATTACATTTCTTGTTTATATTTTACCAGTTTTAAATTATGAAACATGCCAATTAAAGTTAATAGATGAAACAACTTAAGTGTGTCTTAAACAGGAGATTATGACAACAATTCATGGAATTTAGATGTAAATTGCAGGCTTAGTGCAGAACAGTCATATCTCAATTAAAAAATTAAATTGTGTTACAACCGTTTTGCGCTAAGCCCGCTTAATGATTCTAAGGCATACATACATACCCCTTTATTTGGTAAAAATAGCATTACATATGCCCTTGGTTATTTACAATATCACAAAAAATGTTTTTATATCCACAACTACTGGAATCTAACTAGCTTGACAACCTTACTGCCCGTTTACGCAGCTCATTCTAATGGTATATAGAGTAATGAACTTGACAAATTATTATTATGCTTTTGTATGGAAATGTTGTTTTTTTTTGTTGAAATATATTTAAGATCAATTTCCGTAAACAGATATCCTATAGATGCCTGTCGTATAGGATCTCTAAGGGTTCCTCCGAGGGTTACATCGAGATGACCTTTTTGTCGACCAATCAATGTGCTGCTTTAATCTAGACGAAATACTATTAATAGCATCTTGATTTCATAATTTTATTTTTAAATCGAGATTTAAGAGCTTATTTGACAGTGATATTATTCACAGGCTGTGATTGGACAGCTCTTTTCCAATTGTGTGACATAGATGATGTAAACACATTACTAAACATAATGATTGCATGATGAATATTATAATGAGAAAAAGTCACCTGAATGTGACAGGTCACCCTCATTAAGAAATAGCCAGATTTTAAATTAGCAAGTAAGCCAGCAGAGAATTTTAGATCAGGTTCTTTATCAGATTGCTGATTTCCTGTCCCAATACTGTTGACAAACTACATACAGACTTTTATATATATTTCAGTTTTGGGATATCAACAACGATGGTATGGATGATTTGTTAATTTCTGCTCCATTGAGGTCAGATGATTTTACTAATCTACTGTTTGGACGTAAGATGTTTTAGTCCTTATTCTCTTGTTTTAACTATTTTTAGCATAATAATAATAAAAATTTGGAGAACATAAATTTTGTCCTGTTACAAAAAGTTTAGTTAAATAGACATGCTTGAGCTAAGCCTACGAGGATAAAAATATTGGCTTGATTGATTGGTTTTGCAAGTGTTAAATGTGACAAGTTCAGTATATTACTGGTACACTGTCGCTCAGTACTAAATTAATGGCCATTCAGATTGGTTGGAGAACAGATTAAAAGCAGTTCTGGAACATATTTAAACTTGTTTTAGAAATTGTATGGACTGGTTGGATTTGGTAAATGTCCTAGCGGCTACTAGTATATGACGGTGAACTTGTGGTTCTGAGCATGGCTAATTGGTTGCAATATAAAATTTTATTCTAATGCACTAATTTGGTTGATATAGTCATGGCCTTAACCCACTAGTCTGATGCCTGGCGCTTGTAAAATTAATGCGGGCTAGTGAAAATTGATGTTGGCTAGTAAAAATGGTGTGGGCTTGTGAAAATGATGTGGGCTATTGAAAATTGATGTGGGCTAGTGAAAATTGATGTGAGCTAGTGAAAATTGATGTGGGCTTGTGAAAATGGTGTGGGCTATTGAAAATTGATGTGGGCTTGTGAAAATTGATGTGGGCTTGTGAAAATTGATGTGGGCTTGTGAAAATTGATGTGGGCTTGTGAAAATGATGTGGGCTATTGAAAATTGATGTGGGCTAGTGAAAATTGATGTGAGCTAGTGAAAATTGATGTGGGCTTGTGAAAATGGTGTGGGCTATTGAAAATTGATGTGGGCTAGTGAAAATTGATGTGAGCTAGTGAAAATTGATGTGGGCTTGTGAAAATGTTGTGGGCTATTGAAAATTGATGTGGGCTTGTGAAAATGATGTGGGCTATTGAAAATTGATGTGGGCTAGTGATAATTGATGTGAGCTAGTGAAAATTGATGTGGGCTTGTGAAAATGGTGTGGGCTATTGAAAATTGATGTGGGCTTGTGAAAATGATGTGGGCTAGTGAAAATTGATGTGGGCTAGTGAAAATTGATGTGGGCTAGTGAAAATGGTGTGGGCTTGTGAAAATTGATATGGGCTATTGAAAATTGATGTGGGCTTGTGAAAATTTATGTGGGCTAGTGAAAATTGATGTGGGCTAGTGAAAATTGATGTGGGCTTGTGAAAATGGTGTGGGCTATTGAAAATTGATGTGGGCTAGTGAAAATTGATATGGGCTATTGAAAATTGATGTGGGCTATTGAAAATTGATGTGGGCTTGTGAAAATTGATATGGGCTATTGAAAATTGATGTGGGCTAGTGAAAATTGATGTGGGCTAGTAAAAATTACTTATTGCACATAGTCTAGCTAGACTATTGTTGATAACTTTTGCCTTTACTAAGTAACATAATAAATTGGACAAGTGCTCAAGAAAATTTATGGCAATGACAATGATATTTTAATGTATATTTATTATTAGCCAGATTTTCAATGAAACAATTTGGCTTACAGTTTTGCCAAACCCGGGTGGGTGGTCGGGTGGGCATCTGGTGTCGTTAACAATTGTGTTAAAGTTTTTCTTTACCATATATTTCTGCCATTTATAGTCAAATCCTTGAAACTTCATACAATGATAACATACCATGCCATGAACAGAATTAGACAGTAACGACAACTCTACCTGCCTTCATTATGGATTATTTTCCTTTGTAATTTTTGCGTTATGTTTTTAAATCTGGCTTTAATGTGGTTTCCATATTACATTTCTTGTTTAAATATTTCAGGTGACCAAGGTCTAGTATTTGTATATTTGGGTGGTGAACATTTTCCCAACCTACCTGATTGTGGTCAATCCTTCATAAAACCATGTCCTCTTGATCAGGTATGTATCAACATAGTACTAGTATGTAGCTTGTCTGTTTAAACTCTAGTAAGAGATTATGTGAAATATTTTTCATTACTGTTTATATAAGCATGAGAAAATGCTTATGTTTTGGTTCAAATACCTTCTCAAATACTTTTTCTGCGACCATAGTACATGGTGTTTCAAAAATCCAAGCTAAAATTGCTTTTAGCAGCAGTGGTGACTAGATATAAATAATTAAAGCAAAACGTGATTTTTAGGTGGACTTTTCGAAGAAAATGAGAGCTATTGCTATCACTTTTGCGTCAGCGTTGGTTTTCAGGTTAAAAGTTTTTGAAACTAATATATCTTCAACACTATCAAAGTTATTTTATTGAAAGTTGGCATACTTATTTAGTGGGACTATATTAATAATACTGTGAAAGGGGATCACTCTGAATGAATTATTTTTTTAGTTATTGCCCTTTTGTACTAAAAAAATTTGCAAAATATGAGGTTAAAGTTTTCCTATGTACAATTTCTTCAATACTGGCCAAGATATTTGACTTAAATATTGTATACTTATTTGTCGGTACTTTATCTATACAACTATGAAGGGATGTAACTGTGGATGAATTATTTTTGGAGTAATTGCCCTTTTATACTTAAAAAACTGCAAAATATAAAGTTTAAAATGTTCCTGTATGGAATATCTTTAATACTAATCAAGATATTTGACTTAAAATTTGTATACTGGATTATTGGTACTATATCAACACAACTATAAAGGGAGGTACCTGTGGATGAATTATTTTTGGAGTAATTGCCCCTTTATACTTTAACATTTAAGATTGAAATTTGTTCTAATGGGATATATTTAGTACTTACAAATATATTTCAATGAAAGTTGGTATGCTTATTCATCAGTTCTTCATCAATCGGACTATAAATGGACCTAACTCTGGATGAATTACTTTCCGAGTTATTTTCCTTTATACTTCAATATTTAAGGTTAAAGTTTGCTCAAACTGAATATATTTTGTTTGATAGAAAGTGAGTATGCTTTTTCATCAGTACCACATATACTCAACTACAAAGGGATTATTTCGGAGTTGAGCCCCTTTTCAACTTTTTGATTAGGGTTTAAGTACTTTTAAGTTGGGAGGAAAAAATAAGGTCGCTGTGAACAAAACGTCGTTATTAACATGGTGTCGCTGATGCAGTCTCAACTGTATTTATACATTTAGCTCCTTATAAAGATATTTAAATGAAAGTAGGTATACATTGATACTATGTCTTCTTAACTATGAAGGGACATTACTATATATGAATGTTTTATGAGTTATGCCCCTTTGATATTTTACAAATATGAATTGGAAATTATTGTTTGACTAATTTATTTCCTTTCAAAAATTAAGTCCTGTCTTGAAATCATTTTTGTTTAAAGATAAGCCTTGTCATGAACAAAACACTCGAAAAGTCAAGTGCGCTGTCCTTGGACTGCTCTTGTTGACAGTTATGCTCTGCCATGGTAACTGCAATTGGGTTCAACTGGCAATTTGTTGACAGTTATGCTCTGCCATGGTAACTGCAATTGGGTTTAACTGGCATTTGCTGAAAGACAAATAAACAGGAATTAACTTGGCCAGGTTGCTTATCTGTCAGTGAATAAGCAATGCAATAAGAGCATCTTGAAATAGCCCCTTCAGATTAGTGTGAAAAAATTTCCAATTTTCAAGCATGTCACAACCAGTGGAGTTAATATTACAATTTTTTGTTCAAGGCTACCTATGTTCTACAATGGACAGATCGTGATTCTAAAATGAGATTTGGTACAAATATGGCACATTTGAAGTCCGCAAATTCTGTAAGTATATATATATATATATTATTTATTTATATTATTTCTATAATCAAACATCAAATCAAAATGACATTTTATATGCAATAACTTTGGCTTCTATAATTTATGAGAAAAGGAATTTTCTGCGACTGATTAATGAAAGTGGTTGTTATATGCCTACTGTGACAATAAAATCTTAAAGACCACAAATGATTTAAATAATTATATTTGCAAATTGAACAGTTTTCTTGTAATTCTGAATCAGAAAGAATAAAAAAAATATTTTACCAAATTGGTATGAGGAGTTTGTTTTTAACATCAGTTTATGTGTATCATGTCTTTATGATAAAAAGCTAAGCAAGTTTTGTTTAGGTTTATCAAACCAACTATATTATTTCACTCTGGAATGTAATTGTTTAAAATCATAATTTATTAAAAATAGTCAATTTTAGAAAATAACAAAACGGCTAAAATGGGTTTCAACAAACAAATATATTTGACCCCTTAAAAATTTTGACACCCTTTTCTAACCTTACTTTGTTTGGTGAGATGAACATAGAAACAGGACTCGTTTTTATACGCCCGTTTGAAAAACTCAACATATTATGTTATGATGTTGTAAGTCTGTCTGTTCATCCGTGGACAATTGCTTGTCCAGATGATAACTCGAGCAATGATGTATCTAGGTTCGTAAAATTTTATGTGTTGATAGCCCTTGGGTAGAGGGGGTTCCCTATTGATTTTGAGACCCCAGAGTCAAAGGTCAAGGTCACAGGGACTTAAAAATAAATACGGAAACCTTGTCCGGACAATAACTCAACACAGACTGCACTTAGGTTCACCAAATTTTATGTGTGGATAGCCCATGGGTCGGTGATGTGCCCTATTGGTTCTGAGGCCCTGGTGTCAAAGGTCAAGGTCTCTGGAAGTTCATATTGGAAACTTTGTGCCGGTGATAACTGGCCAATGACTGTACCTAGGTTCATGAAATCTTTGCTTTGGATAGCCCTCCAGTCAAGGATGTGACCTTTATTTTGAGTTCACCGGTACTTCATATGAGACTATTTTTTTGTTGTACTTTCAGAGTCAAGTATTTGTAACAGCTCAACATAACAGTAATTTTGCCAGATTAGCAGGTGCTGTAGGGGTGTTTAACTTTTAAATGAAGACAAATGAAGCCAGTAATATTGTACCATGTTGTTTACAGATTTAGTTGAATTTTGTTGATATTTGAAATTGACTTATTGGTGCTATAATTTTGTTAGGAAAAGAAGTCCTTATACTTTTTTTATATTTTAAGATAACCTGGCCTATTAAGTTTGCAAAATATAAAATAAGTCACAAAAACGCATTAAAATTGGCTGTACAGAAAACAGTTAAATCAACTACCATTACTGTCGAAGTGTTATTTATACATAAAATTACCATCTTATAACGTTTTGTTATTTTACACTAAAATTGTTATTACTAGACTACTACTGTACTGCTTCCAAAAAGTTTTTAAACAGTTTTGAGAGTTTTAGAATTTGCTGATATTTAAATTGAAATCTGTGAATGTGCAGCTTCATGTAGAATTTTATAATACATGTACATGCAGTCTTTACGAAATACTTTTGTCAGCACTGGATATTCGGTCCAGAAAAAGGGGATTTTTTACTGGACCGAATGAAAGTTTACTGGACCAAAGAAATCTTAGTGAATGGCAATATATTAAAATATGCAGTTCATATTAATTATTTAGAATAATATATAATAAAATCATAAAACATATAACTTGAAATAACGATGTTATAGAATATGGAAAATTTAAGCTGTAAAAAATTGGTGGACTGTCAGGCCACTAACATTCTTAAAGTGGCTGGACTGATAGCGGTTTCGATGAACTCAGTCCATGGTCCACTGGCTAAATTCAAAGACTGTGCATGTACATGTATTTTGTATTTGCATATCATGACCAATTTTTAGTATTTGTCTCCATAATTTTTTTTTTTATTATGTTCTCTTTTTTTATAAAGGAAATTCTTTGCTACCAATGTAATTGCTGTTTTTTAGCAACAGTTAAATTCATGCATGATTATTTTATTTTTTAGTCATTGTGACTATTTACTAGCAATACACAATTTTGTATGATTGGGTATAATCCTTGAATTTAGAATGTATAGAGCTATAATTTACAGACTCTTTCATTTTATTTCTAAATATAATAATTTTTGTCTCACATTTTGATATAGAAATTTTGTAAAATTCTTAAAGCTGTCATCGATTCTATCGATATCCGTGTATCATCAATATTTTATTTTCGATTAGTAATCGATATGGATTTTGAATTATCGATAATAAAGCCTATGAAGATAAATGTATAAAAGTGTCCAATTTTCAAGATGAAGCGTCTATAGTGAGCTGAAACAGGTGCACTGTCATTTCTGGATATATCAATATCATCGATATGCTTTGAGCCCAATCAATGACAGCTCTGAAATTCTGTCTCCACAAATTAATGTCTCCACAAATTAATACTCAAGATTGATTATATTACCTAAATAAACGACTACGCTGTTGCAAATTTGGTATTTCTTAATATTGGTCATATTGACCTTTAGTGTGTAGAATTCTGCCTTTAATGATTGAGGCTTTGTATTTACAATATGTTACATGTATATGCTGTAACTGTTAATGTAGTTAAGTCTGAGCTATTTCTTGATGCATATTGTATTGTATTTCTCTCAATTTGAAAAAAACAGTAAAGGTATAGCAAAATGACATTGCTTAAAAATATTAAGTTGTAAATCAAAATTAAAAAACTGCTTTGTCTAAATATTGAAATAATAGGCATGGCAAAAAAACAACATAATTTTACTTTTTCAGAATAATAATTGTGATTTTATAGCACTGTATCTAATAATGAAATACCAATTTCACAATACAATCATGTTAGTTATCTAGTAACTTACCTCAACATTTTCTTATTTTATCAATCTGATTAAAACCCAATCTAAAATTTTCCACTCACCTACTAGCTAAATTAGATCTGGTCGTTTTCAAAGGAGGGTCTCGTTCAGGTGATTCTTTCTCATCATATTATTCATGATGAAATTGTTATGATAAGTAAATTGTTTACATTGTCTACCTCATGCAGTTGAAATGAGCCCTCCAATCGCAGACTGTGAATTATACCGCTGTTAAATTAGCTTGCAAACCTTGGTCTAAAAATAGAAATTACGAAATCAAAATGTTTTTAATAGTTTTTCGTCTAGATGACAGCTATGCATTGATTGATTGACATAAAGGTCATCTTGACGTGACTCTCCATTGAGATCTTAGAGATCCTGTACGATAAGCTCTACAGGATATCTGTTTACAGAGATTGCAATTTTATATGACATTAGGATTTCTTAATCTGGATGCAACTATAATAATAGCACCGAGTCCATTTTATAAGTTATATAACTAGGGACCTCACTTCACGCTTAAATTATTTAATATACACATGATTACTGATTGAACCTTCCTTATCATGATTATGTTTAAATTATTTTATATTTATTTTTAAATTATTTATATTTATATGTAATTTGAATGATAGATTATAAATGCACCATATGTATTCTATTTGAATTTTAACGAATTTAATCATTGTACTAATATCAACCAAAAGATAATTGTATATATGATTATAGAATTAATTGAATATTTTGGTTGCTGAGGGAACAACGAAAATTACATTATCACAGTAAAATGTAATGCCCATATAACTATGCATGTATACATATCATTAGTGGTCTTTTTTTAAAGAACAGTATGACATAATGTCATTTTATTCATTTTGACATTATTTTGATGAATACCATGGGTATATAGATTACTATAGCGTCAAAAGTAAGCTGCATTTTCGAAAACGGTTTTCAACTTCAAAAACTACAAACTTTTTTCTATATGAAAATGCAAAAACATAAAAATCGAAAATTTTGTCATTAAGGCAGGTTTTTCCATGACGTGGCTCATATGTATTTGTTAAAAATGACAATGGTGTCCCCTTTGATTTTGGTAATTAATATAAAACAATCCACTGTATATATCTGTCAATGAGCCATTTTCTTACTAAAATAACAACTTTATTTTTACAAGGCTCCCACATTTAGATATTTCTTATCTCTTATATGAGCCTCGCGGCCCACCTGGCTAGCTTGGTCAGTGTGGATGTTATTCTATGGCTGGGCATATTTTCATGAGTTTGAATATGAATTGATGTCTGCAGCCATTCTTGCTCCAACCACTGATTTTAAATCATGTAGGGCAGTTGTCAGTCACAGATGGAAGAATGTACATAGTAACTGGTTAACAGCTAAAACTAGAGATTTAGCCTTTCAAGGAACAGTGTGTAGATTAACTGACAGCTGTGATATGACTATTTAATGTGTTGCTGCATCATTAAAACCTACAAAAATGTAAGCTACAAGTTGTTTGGTTATATAACTGGTTTAAATAAAATTTCATACTAGGGATTATGTTTGGAAAGCCATTCTGCCATGCCAATTGCAATTTGCTAAATGACATTTGCTAATGTTAAATGCGAAGTGCAATTTGCGAAATGACATTTGCTAATGATTATTGTGAAATGCAATTTGAGAAATGTCATTACCATACTGTATGCACTTCTTACAATGGATGAACAGCAAATTGAAGCATGTTTGGCTTTCCATAGTATGGAAAGCCATTCTGCCTTGCCAATTGCAATTTGCTAAATGACATTTGCTAATGATAAATGCAAAAATGCAATTTGCGAAATGACATTTGCTAATGATTATTGTGAAATGCAATTTGAGAAATTACAATTGCAATTTGCTAAATGACATTTGATTATAATAAATGTGGAATGCAGTTTACTACCTACCTTGCTGGAAGACAGCGGTCTGATTAATGGCAGAAATTGTTCAAAAATAAACTTGTGCCAATAACCATTTCGCAATAATCATTAGCAAATGTCATTTCCCATTAGTCATTTTGCAAATAGCAATTTGCATAGCAGAATAGATATTTGCATGGCAGAATGGCGTTCCATAATTTTGTTGAAACTATCACTAAGTAGTATTCAGGGTATGTGTACAACAATTCTATACAGATTGTTTTCCAGAGAGTTTTAGACCACACCATATCATTGTTAGATAAGTTATACAGTGTATTAGTAAATTTTATTCAACTGTCAGTGGCTAATACATCAACCCCACTGATTTAAATACTCACTACAGTACTTCTATACTCACAATCAATTTAAATTAGCGAGGTTAATTAGCGCATGACAGTTGCGCATGACATATGTTAATTTTATATTTTTGTATGTTTTCATTGTTACGTTTTATTATCCATTTTTATAATCAAGAATATGCTTATTTGTGCAATAAAAGATTCTATTTTCAACTGATATCATGTTTATTATTTCTTGTGTGAAATGTCCACTATAAACTCACTTTAGATCACATCACAGGAAACTGACATATTACCCTACTTATTTATTTACTGTGTACAATGTAATATGAATAAGTATTAGGAAAAATTATTCAGGCACCTCTGGTAATACTGATGTAGCAGGGCTGTATATAAGGATATGTTTAAATTATGTGTGTGTTATATCAATTGACTCAATTAGCTCTGTAGGCAGAGCATCTGACTTGCAAGTAGGATGTCGTGGGTTCAATCCCATGTCAGGCACTTCTTTTTCCTCTTTCTACTTCATTGGGCGCATAAGTGTAATCCAAGAGCTAGGGTGAAAAATGATGAGTTGGTCAAAAGAACATTGGGTTGTTACTTCAAATTATAAAGTTGAGCTTTGTCATAAAATTATTTCTACAGCCATTCTCCCTCCTACCAATGATTAATAATATATGTAGGGCAGTTGTCAGTCACTGACGGAAGTTACACTTAGTAGTTAGTTAACAGATAAAACCAGAGATTTAGCCTTGACAGGAGGAGTTAGTAGGTTGACTGACCACCATTATATGACCTATATAGAGTGGGTTGACAGACTGTTGTGATATAACATACTATTATACATACATGTATTTATGACCCATGTTGCTACCCTACTGTTGACCAACTCACCATGTCATGAAAGGCTAAATCTTTGGACTTAAGTGTTAACGGGTTACTACCGGTATATGTAGCTAATACACAAATATCTTGCTCTGGTATAGTGTATATGTAGCTAATACACAAATATCTTGCTCTGGTATAGTGTATATGTAGCTGATACACAATGACCTTAATCTGGTATAGTGTATATGTAGCTTATACACAATGACCTTGCTCTGGTATAGTGTATATGTTGCAGATACACAATGACCTTGATCTGGTATAGTGTATATGTTGCTGATACACAATGACCTTGATCTGGTATAGTGTATATGTTGCCGATACACAATGACCTTGATCTGGTATAGTGTATATGTTGCCGATACACAATGACCTTGATCTGGTATGGTGCATATGTTGCCGATACACAATGACTTTGATCTGGTATAGTGTATATGTTGCCGATACACAATGACCTCGATCTGGTCAAGTGTATATGTTGCTGATACACAATGACATCAATCTGGTCAAGTGTATATGTTGCTGAAACACAATGACATCGATCTGGTATAGTGGATATGTTGCCGATACACAATGACCTTGATCTGGTACAGTGCATATGTAGCTGATACACAATGACCTTGCTCTGGTACAGTGCATATGTAGCTGATACACAATGACCTTGCTCTGGTATAGTGTATATGTTGCCGATACACAATGACCTTGCTCTGGTATAGTGTATATGTAGCTGATACACAATGACCTTGCTCTGGTATAGTGTATATGTAGCTGATACACAATGACCTTGCTCTGGTATAGTGTATATGTAGCTGATACACAATGACCTTGCTCTGGTATATTGTATATGTAGCTGATACACAATGACCTTGCTCTGGTATATTGTATATGTAGCTGATACACAATGACCTTGCTCTGGTATATTGTATATGTAGCTGATACACAATGACCTTGCTCTGATATAGTGCATATGTAGCTGATACACTATCACCTTGCTCTGGTATATTGTATATGTAGCTGATACACAATGATCTTGCTCTGGTATATTGTATATGTAGCTGATACACAATGACCTTGCTCTGGTAAAGTGTATATGTAGCTGATACACAACATTCTCGTACCCCGAGGTTATCAAAATTCTTGATCTAACTAGTATTGAGATTCCTACTCGACTGGGTACGAGAATGAAACACAACGACCTGCTCTAGTATAGTGTATTTGTAACGCCAAATTAGGTCGGAATTGACCGAAAGTCGCATTTTACAGAGGGTCGCTAAGGCAGGTTTAACTGTACTTTAATAAAAAAAACTTTATTCATAATATATGAAGAATTCTCATCAATCCTGGTACGTTGATTGTAAATGTTGCATATGGTTGATACAGTGAATTGCTTTTTTGTCTTGACTACCTTTAGTAATTGATTTGTGTGGAGTAGGTGCTCAATAACTAACCTAATTAATACATTCTTGTCAATTAAATGGGTGAGAGTGTTAACCTTTGAAAAGGCGTTTTCTAACTGTTTAAGCTTAGTGTTGTTCGTAGAATAAATTTACTGAATCAAAGTACTGATAGTACTTATGAACGGTGCAACTGAACTTGATTGTAAAACGCTGATAATTACGATAATAGGAAGTATTTAAATACTGACCATAATTAAATGCCCTTTTCATGTTTATTATGTTTTTCAACAATCATGTTGTGCAGTTATTTCTAGATGCCAGATAGCCATGAACAATTCTCTAACCTCAATATAAACATTAAAACAATCTTTGCAATTGTTTTACCTGATAGGTCACCATCTAAAACATTAAAGTCTCTGGGTACGAACATGGCTTTTAAGCAGCTTTGACGCTCTATATCAATTATGTTCCTTGCTGAGTTTGCTGTACTATAATAAGCCCTCAAGAATCGAATTTATGTCAATGAATAATCTCACAAATATTAATGCATGCGTTTAATCATTGGATTCGAAAAAAATAAGAATTACTTTCATTTGGGGTCAGAAAAAGTTCAGCGGTACACGTTTTCAGCATTACATATAAATATTCATCAAACACATCCATTGATTTACTAGTCTCATTTTACCAATCGATTTAGTACCGGTATTGTGTTTTATGTTGTTGAGTTTAACGCCGTAGCAACACATTGTATATGTCATATAACGACAGTCAGTCAAACCTTCTCACTATTCCTGGAAATGCTAAATCTCTAGATAAATAGCTGTAAACCAGTGACTAGATATACATATACTTCTGTCGATCACTTACAACTGCTCTACATGGTTCAGATGAAGAATCAACAGGTAGAAGGAAGAATGACCGAAGAAATTATTTCATGACCAAACTCCACAATAGTATGCTCCGCCTAGGAATCGAACCTACGACCCATCGATCAGTAGACTTGTGTGCTATCGAATGAGCTCAAGAAACTGGCACAGGCATTATCATAATAATTATTATTATTATATACCGCATTTGTATAGCGTTCTTTTCATATCAAATATATGTTCAAAAGCGCTTCACTATCATATGCATAATTTTAGGAAATACGAGTTTAAATTAATGGAAAGGTACATTGAATTTGATTGTCGATAACTGTTCTTCGTTTACTGAGATAAACATTAACGATAGTGCCATGGACGCCGTAATTCAGGCAATATGTTTTGCCATTAATGCTTTCGTTTTAGATGTGGTGTATCTATCAAAAAAATTCATCCGTTTCTTACCAAAATGCGACTGAAACATTGGTTATATCCAGCCGAAACTAGAATTTAACTTTGACGCTGTTGATGGTTCGAACCGTCATCGCAAATTTCTGGACCGCGAATCGTAATGTGAATCCTGAACTGTGTTATATACCGTCGCACGGTATAGATACCATTCGGAGCAACCCCCTATGTAGAAGATCGCCGAGGTTGTTTAAAATATACAGGTCATTTGGAACTTCTCGGTCATTCACCTTGAATGATTGATCGAGGCGTTTCGAATGCGATTCAGATAACGCCCTTGATTATTTAAATGTTAATTCCTGCACGAATTCGTATTTCATGACGTTTTAACCATGCAAAAACTATTTACAACAAAACAATCGTAAACATACAGAAGTTAAAAATAAAAAAGGCATCAATTAAAACATGAAAGTGTAGAAGAAAAACACATGTCATGAGTGAGTGTTATGTTAATGGACAACACGGTGACGATGACAGAACAGTCCACACTGATGGAACGTTATTGTAGAAAAAAGTTTCTTGAACTTTTAGTGTACCACTCTACTTAAAGCCCCCATTATCAAAAGTAACACTGTTTTTGGACTGCAGAGAAAATTTAGACATTCATCTATTTTAAACACCTCTAATGAACGAGATTTTTTCAAATAAATGCAATTATTGCTTAAGGTGGGTCGGTACCTTACTCGGAGAAAAAATCGAAAAAAATATTATGTTCACCGATTATGATATAAGTTGGCAGGCATATACCTTCATGCTTCTTGTTTGTTTTTCGTGTAACCTTAGTGACGTTGTCGTTCTTTTCACGACGTCATGGACGTCACAATGGTTCGCGCTATAAACAGGCATGCAAGTACATTAAACATACATATTTAAAATAATAAATGTCCAAGGCCAATGATAATTATACCAAAATGTTTCTGAAATGTTGTTGCATACAATTAATTTGTTTCGATTATCTAAATACAATGTATCTCTTAAGTCGTAAAGATTCTACATTTCATCACTGAATTTAGGGTTTTCACGTCTAAAAGGTTTCGCCAATTGCCGAGTTATAACATTTATTTTCATATTAACGCAGAACGGTGGTCAAATTCTTATCACGATTTTTGAAAAGTACTCACTTTCTGTGTCATTTTAATGCAATAAAAAGGGGATGTGAACGTTCACAGTTTTTCACAATTTCGCGTTCAAAGTAAAATTACCTTCATAACAACGACGTTAATATTACGTTCCACTGACGTTATGATTTTGCGTTATGTACGTTATTTTCTTGTAAATTGTAGTTTCTTTCCTGTTATCAATTAATTTCTTTTAACACTCGGCATCTGATCTGTTCAAAATTAATTTAACATAAGTCAATAGAAGTCCGCTTCTACTTATTTTTGCAACAAATGGTTTAATCACAACGTCAGCTCAACGTCGTTGCAATGATGGTAATTTTCTTTGAACTCGATAATGTGAAAAACTGAGAACGTTCACTTCCCTTTTTTATTCCATTAAAATGACATATAAAGTGTGTACATGTACTTTTCAAAAATCGTGATAGGAATTTGAATTACTTTTAATTTATGCGCGAACCGTGAATATACTTTTATAAAATAAAAGTTTGTTCAACTTATATAGTAGGTTGAGCAATTACATCATAACATGTTATTTTGCATTACTTAAATCAATTTAAATGTTATGTTGCATAATACAGCAATGAATCTTGTTTAACACTACATCACAAATTGTAGTGCACGATCATACGAGGTGACATACTATGTAAACAAGTAGGATCACGCAAAAACAACAACCTAGTGGTTTATTACGGCTTTTGCATTTTACTTTTTGCATTCCGACGTCCAAAATAGGAATGGAAATATGATTCGGAATTCAGCGACGCTTTTTACAAAAAAAAAAACAAAACAACATACGATAAAAATCATCGTAAGTCAAAAGCAAGAAACATTAATACATAATACGGTCATATTTTCGCCAATCAATTCCAAATATTAGTGAATTGTGTAAACTATTGTATAACTTTGAATATCATATCATAGTTATGTTTATTATCTTTCAGACTTTGAACTGCAAAATTATGAAATTGACTTACGATAACTTTTTCATAAGAATTTTGTATCCCCCTGACTTTGAGCTGCAAAATTATGAAATTGACTTACGATAACTTTTTTCGTAAGAAATTTTGTGAAAATATTGTACAGAGCACCATGTTACTGGATCAGGTCTAAATGTTAATTGCATACACACATGGAGTAATAAAATGTACGTTTTTGTCTTTTGATAGCTTTTTGCTTCCCTTTCAATTTGGAGGTCATAGAAGATAGACATTTCATTGAATCGTCATTACTGCGATTGGATCCAAACTATATGCAGCCCATCTTCCTTGACAACCTCCTCTTTTCTTACTCTTAAGGTAGTATTCAGTAGTTCTGCTCAAACCAATGTGGGTTGTAACGTTAAGATACTGAATAAGAGGTAACAGTGTTTATTACTTTTCAAGCATAATAGAATCCCGTCAAAGTTTTAAGTACTGCGTACTTGTATCTAATTATCATTCCCTTTTCCAAACTATCAACGGGGATTCCCTTATCCAAACTATCAACAGGGATTCCCTTATCCTAACTATCAACGGTGATTCCCTTATCCAAACCATCAACGGGGATTCCCCTATCCAAACTATCAACGGTGATTCCTGTATCCAAACTATCAACGGGATCCCTTTTCCAAACTATCAACAGGGATTCCTGTATCCAAACTATCAACGGGGATTCCCTTATCCAAACTATCAACGGGGATTCCCTTATCCAAACTATCAACAGGGATTCCCCTATCCAAACTATCAACGGTGATTCCTGTATCCAAACTATCAACGGGGATTCCTGTATCCAAACTATCAACGGGAATTCCCTTATCCAAACTATAAACGGGAATTCCCTTATCCAAACTATCAACGGTGATTCCCTTATCCAAACTATCAACGATGATTCCTGTATCCAAACTATCAACGGGGATTCCTGTATCCAAACTATCAACGGGGATTCCTGTATCCAAACCATCAACGGGGTTTCCCTTATCCAAACTATCAACGGGGATGTTATGGCTAAAATTCAATCCTAAAATTATTTCAAGCTATGCATGAACAAAATTTACAAGTTCCTTTTGACCAATTACAGTTGTAATAATCTATGTATGTGGATTTTTATCATGTGCTGTATGGACAAAATTAAAACAATATGAGAACTCTTATACGAATGTACCGTCAATATGCCATAATGTTAAACTAAAGATTTGATATAGTATAATATATAGTGAGTATAGAGGATTCAATGTTAACCCTTTACTGATTGTGACATGTGTGAAAAGTAGCCATTTTTTCACCATTATGCGCTAGGGCTATTTAAAGATGCTCTAATTTCATTACTTATTAACATACAGATATACAACTTGGTCAAAATAATTCCTTGAGTGGTCTTTCGGAAAAAACAAGTTGAGCCCCGATCCCAGTTACCATGGCAACGCTGTGGCAGAACAAAAAAGGCAAAAAATGCAATTATCCCTCGTTTTCAACACCAACTTTGTATTTACAGTATTTTTTCCAAAATTGAGGTCTCTAGTGCCAGGTTTTTTCAGAGACCGAAAACGTGATTTCTCATCATTTGGCGTCATTTCTCTGCACTCAATGACCCCGATTTTTTTCTGGGCTTGAGGGGCGTTGCGCTCCCTTCAAACCACAGCAAGTAAGGGGAACCCTCCTGAGACATCTTTTAATTGGGGAGGCGCGCGAAAAAAGGTCATTTTGGGACAACTTTCCCTAAGTGACATGTACTAAATCCAGTTTAAAAAAACCCACCAATTTTAATGCTGTGGCGGCGATTTTGAAGGGGGGTCCAGGCACGTAAAAAAGCGGGATTGACAAGTTAGGGTTAAATGATGCATTCGATATTCAGATATTATGGTGTTACATTTTCAAGACAAGATATTTATGGTTTACTGTAAAACGACGATACGTTTCAAATCAATCAATCATTGTATATTTTGAACGAGCCAATGACATTTTAAGATGTATGATTTTTTAATTGTTTTCAAGGTCATCGGTACACAATAGAAATAGTCATTATTAATGTATACAACATAAAATTGAAATGAATGATATAATTGTCACTCAATTAGCATTACTATGTAACTGATTACTTAAGGTAGAGTATAAAAACCTCTAAACATGGCTGTATCTGGCACACCGCTTGCCTTAGACAAACAGTAAGTACCAACTTTTGTATAGATAGAAATTGTGTAATTCATTACAACATATGACAGCCATCCATGCTTTTAAGCATTGGCTTAGTTATGCTTTATTAAAAAAATACATATATAATAGAATTTTTAAACAGACTGTTTTGGGCTTATTTAAACTGATTTTTATCAATTATGACATGTTGCTTAAATCATTGCCACCATGTTTTGTATTGTTTATGTATGAAATAGGTAAAAACTATTAACTTAAGAAGAATATATATTTTAAGTACAGTAGTCTGTTCAATTACCCTAAATGTTTCAAAACGTTCCGTAACGATACAATCGGAACTCGTCGTCCATTCGCTGCGAATAATCTAATCTAATAAACAAATTTACGATCGTTGAGTGATGTTTCAAAATTTATGGACTAAAAATGAAACATCACTCGTTGCATGACTAAACGATCGTATATTTCTTTACTTCAACACTGGCAGTTTAAAAAAAGCGTCTAAATATGTCCGAGATTATTCGCAGCGAATGGCCGAGGAGTTCCGAATGTATTGTTACGGAACGTTTTGGAACGTTTAGGGTAATTGAACAGGCTACAGTTACTCATACTTACACGAAAACGCCTTAATTATTATCGTAAAATACTTGCGATATGCATGATCAGTTTTTCTGGAAAAAAAACAACCAAACATTTTTTATTGAAATACTATGTAAGGATGATAATGATATAACTTTTACTTTAACTTGCGAGGCGAAGATGTCAATTTTTGCCTTGTTGCTATTCCACTTGTGAAATGTGAAATGTGAAATAAAAATCGATCTTATACCCAAATAAACATCATCTATATATTTTACGATACTCACCGTATGCCGCCAGAAATTTAAATTTACGTTTAATTTACGTAGCAACGCTGACGGTTTACGTCGCTCTAACTTCTAAGTATCGCAACATTGACGCTAATCTTCGCACTTGGTGGGAAGGTTTAGTGTAGCACCTAAACTACACTCAAGTATCACTTAGGACAAATATGACTTCAAAACAACCACCCTTAGACCCGTAGCAGCCATCCACAAATCTCTAGCAACCAATTAAGGTCATTAGCGGCTTCTCTCACGCCCTTAGCCAACCGCTTTAAAGTTAACATCCACTCTATTGTGAATTCCAATCGTATTGAGGTTCATAAAAACCATTGTAAAATACCTATGCATTATTAGCCCTGTACGACAATCTGATTAAAACCCAATCTAAAATTTTCCGCTGGCCCACTCGCTAATTTAGATCTGGCCGTTTTCTTACGAGGGCCACGTAACCCTTTTCTCATTTTGATATTCATGACGAAATTGTAATGTGTAGTATATATCTGTTTACGGAGATTGTGTAAAGTGCTAAAGTCACTGCACGATACTGCAAAACCTGTTGAATAAAACTGAAAACAGGGCCGAAATCTATTATAAGGCCAATAACTAACAAATTTCTGCGCTCTGATTGGTTGATAAAACAGGGCAAATATCAAAAACTGGTCCGTATGTAAGTGATTTAATATAGACCCTGTTATTTTTCCTCGGGACAGTCATATTGGCCCTTGGCCTTTGGTCTCGGTCAATACCACTGCCCTTGGAAATGTATCGGGGCCTATAGGCTATATCAAGTCATTTATGTAATAACGTTTAGTATTTCACCTCTACTAGACATTTGAACGTCCATATATAGGTTGGTTTTGGTCGTAAAAATAGCTGCTAAGGACGTAAGGTCAGTTGCTAGATTGCTAATATGTGGATGGTTGCTATAGGTCTTACTCTGGTTGCTTTGAAGTCATATTTGTCTAATGATATATTTGTGTGTTTTTGTGGTTCAATACCAAACCTTCCTACCAAGTGCGGCGTTTAGCATCAAGGCTGCCACGTTTAACTTCAGGAAAATTGCAACGTTTTGAATGAATTGCGACAATTAGCGGTGCTACAGACGCACAGCATGCAGTTATTTTATGCAGACCGAAGCTCAACTAGGACTTTCAGAAAGGTCCATTGAACGGAGAGAAATAGGACATGTTGTCAAGTGATATTCAATAAAAAAACCATCGCGTCTCAATAGATCAAAACTCAAGTAGCACTACAAAAAATTATATTTCTAACTTGACTGATTCTGATATAACATTTTTTATATTATAGAAATCATGAAGACTCTACTGATTCTATCTGCCGTATGTGCTGCATCATTTGCCACTAAAAGTGGGGGCCATGGTGGTGGTTATGGAATGATGGGAGGTGGTCATGGCGGTGGTATGATGGGAGGTGGTGGTCATGGCGGTGGTATGATGGGAGGTGGTGGTTATGGAAAGATGGGTGGTGGTCATGGCGGTGGTATGATGATGGGAGGTGGTGGTTATGGCGGCGGTGGTATGATGATGGGAGGTGGTGGTTATGGAAAGATGGGCGGTGGTCATGGCGGTGGTATGATGATGGGAGGTGGTGGTTATGGCGGCGGTGGTATGATGATGGGAGGTGGTGGTTATGGAAAAATGGGCGGTGGTCATGGCGGTGGTATGATGGGAGGTGGTGGTCATGGCGGTGGTATGATGGGCGGTGGTGGTTATGGAAAGATGGGCGGTGGTCATGGCGGTGGTATGATGGGAGGTGGTGGTTATGGCGGCGGTGGTATGATGATGGGCGGTGGTGGTTATGGAAAGATGGGTGGTGGTATGATGGGAGGTGGTATGATGGGAGGTGGTGGTTATGGAAAGATGGGCGGTGGTATGATGGGAGGTGGTATGATGGGTGGTCATATGAAGAAAGGTTAAAATCTGGATTATGGGTATGTCATACTGTTTTTACACGATTCTGAAATGCATGTTTGGACTATGTTTTACTTCATTTCACGATTTACTTTATTTTATTTTCTTATGTTCCTCATGGCTCAATATATGGCTCGATATTAATGTCAATATACATTTAATGAGTTTGACATGTAGGAAGATACTGTCGGCGATGTCCATTAAGTGTTTAAAAGGTAGTGTACAAATGGTAATCCACACAATGTATATAAATATATTATAGATTATAAATTATATGATTTTCTACTGTACTCATACATAGTACTCGCTGACAGTTCGACGTTTTACCTGTATCGTGTGTTCAATAGGGGTGCAACGATTCACTTGAACTATCGATTCGATTGGATTCGGTGTTTTTTATTACAATTCGATTTTTAAACATTTATTATATAGAACAAGATCAATTAGGCAAATGAATTTTCATGCTTAATTATATCACTGGTTTATCATTGTACTAAAAGTATCAAATCCTTATGACTTTTATCGACAAGTTTTAAGACTAGTATCGAACGAATCGAAAATAGGAATCGAATCGGCGCTCTCGCTATCGATGTTCGGTGTATGGGATTCAATCGTTGCTGTCCTAGTTTTCAATGCATAAAAACTTATACAGCTAATGATGCTACAGTAAAATTATGCGTATGAAGAAAACAAGTGGATATTACAAGAGATGGTCGTCATTCATGTACGTGAAACATACATGCCAAAAAACTTTCAATAAGAGCTTTCAGTGCTTTGATTGTTTTAATGTATTAATTTTTTCTTTTCAGATTAACTGAAATACTAGAGACAAAACTTTCAACTGATCTTGGAAAAGAAAATGGACTCTTCTTTTACTTCTTTACATTGTAAATATCTAATATTTATTATGAATAAAATATATCTTGCATTTCTTATACATGTGTAGTTTCATTTCTATTTGAAATGATTGGGTTGATTTTTTAGTTCGAAGATATTTAAAAATGCAAATATTTAATTATCTTGGAATGATAGATCAGATTTTGTTGGTCTTTGAGATTTTATTTATGTATTGCATCTTATGTAACAATGTGTTTTGTCATTGGCTTTGTCTTTTCAACCACAATGATACGTATGTATTCAAATCTAAAATTACAAACAGATTTTTTCAACATATGCATTTGTGTTCTTAGAATGGCAAAATAAGGGATCTTAGTTAGTTATTTCCTCTTGTATACTCTTTAAATAGGTAGGTCCAATTAGTTGGATTACTCGGATTTTACGCTTACTTTTCAATGTCAGTTTGCCAAAATTAATCTTAGATCATTGAACTTTTTTGTAAATCATTTGATTTGTTTGAAATTCAAGCTAAGTATATTTAGGGTAAAAAACTATCTAGATTTCACCACTTCTGTTAATATCTTTATTAACAACACAGATATTAGATGAAATAAGGTATCCGAGGATTCCAACTGCAAAGACCTAGTGGCCCATATTATCAAGCGTTTTACGACCGATTTTAGTCCTAAATCCTTCTATATTGTATATGTAAATAGTCGTAAGATTTTTGATAATATGCTACCCTATTTACCAATTGGATTGCTTCTGATTTTATCAGGGAAAGATAACTTACTAAAGATGCCTTTTGCAGTAATTTTGTTTTTAAAGTGTCAGATTTGATAAGTTTTTGATGATGTTTGAATAATTATCGATTGGTGCCATTGATATAATATACAGTTACATAAATCAATAAAGTATGTACGCTTTTTAGTCTAAACTTTACTGACTTCAAAGGCAGCCCCCATGAGAAAAGTGAGTTAGACAGTAACTATGCAGTAACAGCCGAAAAGTTCCGCATGCGGCGACATTATCAAAACTGAATACATGCATGGAGTGTTGCGCTAAATGAAAAATACCTATTATTGAAGAACTTTTAAATAAAGGGAAATAATTCAAATGTTTATTTCGCATTTCAAGTTGGAATTACCTCCCTTTATTCAGACATTTGTTTTAAAAATCATTTCGCTACACTAGAATTGCCGCACAACTAAAAGAACAGAGTGTCATTTAGATGGTTTAATGGAATCAAGGACACATATCTAATCAAGGTCTTTGATAGAGTGTGATTTGTTTTTTATATCCCTATAAAATCTGGGTCATACAAAAAATCTAACCAAAACATATCGTTAGTCAATTTCATAAATTTTGCTGCTCAATATCAAAAGCATGAAAAACAAAACTAATACATGGTATTCAAACGGAATGTAACATTCTACTAATTCATGAATATTCAGAATTAATAAACAAGGATATTACCGTTTTATGAATGTTTTCTGCTTTTGACTTACGATGATTTTTATCGTAAGATTTTTTGTGTGAAAAGCGCCACAGCAGAACTAATCATCCATACAGTTAAACAATTGCGACTATTCACATTTAACTTACATTTAAAAGTAATGGTCAGTAACTTGGTGCACACCTTCGATCTTACATTAATGGGATGTTTATTTGATCTAAAGTCAGCGACTTAACAACACGAATGTGATTGTGAAGGCAGACAAATTCGTAAACTAAACTCTAGTTTTATTTCTAGAATGTAAGAAACACGAATAGAGTGTTATGACACTAAAGATGTTTTATCTTGAAATATTGGTAGTGATACAACTCATTGACTTTTAATCACAAAAATCTTACGCTTAAAATTATCGCAAGTCTTCCTAAATCATGAATTTGGCGCAGAAGATCCCTATATCATTTAGATAAGAAATTATAAAAAGATTCTCCTTCAACATTTTCATAATATAATACTAGTATGCTTTGTGATTTCGCTTAATTCCATTCTCGTAAGCTCTAGGAACGAGAATGGCTTAATTCACACATTGTAAATGAATTTTATGAAACACTGTTCGACAAATTTGTGATTTTATCGTAACTGAATACATGTGATACATGTGTGTGTGAAGAGAAAATGCAATGATTAAACGTTGACACCAATTTCTAAAAAACATGTAATATTTCAATGGTTCAGAAGTTACTCTTACAGTCCCCAAAAGATAAAGAAATATTATTAAAAAAGTTCAGTTTTACATCCTGTACAGTGTTGCAATACTATACCACCTTCACTGTATTTTAAAATTCGATCCGGTGGTAATAAATGGTTAAAAGCGTATATTTGCTAGAAATATATTATTTAAAAACAAATATTTCTAATTCTCAGCTCTCAGCTAAACTTATGATTGATATCAATGACAAGTCGTACAGATTACTGAAGTTTCACATGGACGTAATTAAACTCAGTGATTGGCTATATAAGTAATTTAGTGCGTCTGCGCAGATATACTACTGCGCATTGCTGTACGAAATCGAGGCTCTGAAAATTTTTGTAGCGAAACGTAGAGATAAATTGTAAGCGATTTTTTCTTCTACTCTTAAAAGGATTATACATATTGGAATTATTCTGAAAAAAGGTAAAAAACAACATTAGTGTTTTGAAATTATGTGCGTACATGTAGAGGCTATAAATGCATTTTAGTAAAGAAATTACCGTAACCTATATTTCGATATATTTGCGTAAAATACAACATTTAAGGTGCACAAATTGTAAAAAAATGAAAATTATTAATCTGCATTATTTTTAACTACAAAAAGTTCAAAACTGGTGATATTTGTGCTATGATATACATCTAAATACTTAAACCCACGTGTTTACTCAAGGCTAAAAACGAGGGTTTAAATATTTGATTAGTTAATTTATGATTAACACCCATTTATGATCGGGTAAAACTTGAATATTATTGACAAATTCATCGATAAATATACGTGATAAATCATGTTTGTTCATGAAATTCAATCTCAGTGAATTTTTTGCTTTAACTGCGGCGTCAAGGATAATTTATGTAAAATGGAAACAAAATACGTTTTTATACTTATCTAATATTCATGGGTAAAATCAATATATTGATTCGTGTTCTTAATTTAATACGCTGAAAATTTTAAAATTGTGAATTTATATATATTAACGAATCTGTGGTAAACATGTATATATGGAATATTTTAGTTTTTTCTGCTTAGTATTTTTATTCAACATATGGTTACAAATTTACAAGTTATAGTTGGTTGCGACATCCGGTATTTATGAAAAATAGGCCTCCTATGAAAACTTAGTGTTGATGATTCACATTCCGGGTTCGGCACATAATACATCCTTATGGGGTGGAGGGTCCTTCACTAAACCTTAAAATAATCGGAAATAAGGGTCAACCCTGTATCAGCTTTATTGTGAAAGGTTCGGTCTTACCAAGCCGGAAGTCAGTCCTTAGGTCCCTATAAATCATCATTTCACAAAGACAGCATAGACTTATAAACTTACTAAAATATCAAACATGATCTTCATGGGTAATATTGGAACAAACAACTTGTATGAATTGTATTTAATGTATAAATGGTAAACTCAATGTTCGGCTGATAGGGAGATTGAACACAGAACTGAGTGCTTACGACAAGTGACTGTTAAATATAGATGGAAATAAGAACGGACAAGAAGTTTATTAAACTTGGATTGCACGTTCAATATACGAGCATTGATCAGTTTATTATTATTCTGACATTTAATTGATACGAATAACATGTGGTGTTGAGGACAGAAAATTGGAAAACGAACACAAATGAAACAAAATTAGAGGCTAGAGATATTTTAACCTATGTTTAGTTAAGGAATGTGCTTACTTGTAGATAAAGCGTCCAAATGTTGCCTTTATAAAAAAGTTATCATTACTTTATTCTTATCAACTATAGTCATCATATTGCTTTATAAAGGTGGTCACTAACCCAGGTTTGAATGTACTATATATTCATAATAATAGATAAGTGTAGTATTTATTCTTTTAAAACTACCGCAGTCAACATATTGCTTTATAAAGGTGGACACTTACCCAGGTTTGAATGTACTATATATTCATAATAATAGATAAGTGTAGTATTTATTCTTTTAAAACTACCGCAGTCAATATATTGCTTTATAAAGGTGGACACTTACCCAGGTTTGAATGTACTATATATTCATAATAATAGATAAGTGTAGTATTTATTCTTTTAAAACTACCGCAGTCAACATATTGCTTTATAAAGGAGGACACTTACCCAGGTTTGAATGTACTATATATTCATAATAATAGATAAGTGTAGTATTTATTCTTTTAAAACTACCGCAGTCAACATATTGCTTTATAAAGGGGGACACTAACCGAGGTTTGAATGTTCTATATACATGTATTTATAATAATAAATAAGTCTAATATTTATTCAAGGATGTAATGAGAACATTAAGTGGTTTACGATAAGAGGGACATAATAATATTGTAACTATATAGTAACATAAGTATCTAACCATCTTTAAACACATGAAAGTTAAACTTTATAAGTATCATAATTATACTTTATGAACAAACGTTTACAATAGTAATGATAGCGAGTCCATATCATGTACAAATATTATGTTGTTCACGACTTGTTAATTCTAAACATATTTGTATTACCAAACATTCAAACAAAATCAAGACATGAACTTCAAAACTATAGATATCTTCAATGGCATGTACGTATAGACACACTTGTCAAATTACATTTCAAAAGTTAAATATATCAGTATTTTTTTGCACAAAATTGTAAAAAAATCATATCATATCAAAAGTGAGAATATGAGTGAGTTAGTTTGTATCATTCTCGTACCCCGAGGTTATTAAGATTCTCGAAACCTACTAGGCTCTGAAGGATGGTTTTGTATGTGTAGCATGTGAATGTGGATACATTTTATTTTATGAGTATTTGATGGTTAGAATAAGGCCTAAGAGATTGCATCCTGCAATAAATATAAACATCGTTTGTTCTGGTTTGTCTCAGGTTACGATAATAGCCGAATACTTACGACTGATCTTTTATTAACTGATTGCTATTCGGAATACTTCGGCGATAGCTGTGCTACTCACTTTATCGTCTGTGTACGGAATCATCCGAGTAGTTCTCCGATTGCAATATCGAGTATTGACGGAATTGGTCGACATTTTCCGAGGGCAGCAGATAAAGAATTGAATGGTGTGATAAGACTCCATGGGAGATCTTTGCCAAAACATTGCTGACTAGGATGAGAAGTATTTACACTTGATAAAACTGATACCATCAAATATATAGACCTTGATACACATTTATCTATATTTCATCAAATATCATAGAGCTCTCGTGTGAATTCTGGTTTGAACATTCAAATCTTTAGAACCCATCAGCTCATTTTAAGTATGAATTTGATAGTTGTACACACACACACACATAAATATACTTGTTGTGTAAAAAGACTTTGATGCATTTTAGTGATCGTACATTGTATAACAGTGTTATGGTGGCATATTTCTTCCAACAGATAACCACATAACTAACACGTTATTTAGGCGGTTAACTAGTTCCGTAACTAGTTAATTACTTATCTTAATTAACTTAAGAGGTTAACTAGTTAATGTAACTAGTTAATCACTTAACTAACTCGTTAATTACTCGTATGTGGTTAACTAGTTACGGTAACTATTTAATCACTTAACTTAATTATTTAAGAGGTTAACTAGTTACAGTAACTAGTTAACCACTTGACTTAATTAACTTAATATGTTAACTAGTTATGGTAAGTAGTTAATAACTAAAATAACATGTTAATTACGTGGTTATCTGTTGGCAGAAATATACCACCATACAGTGTAGTTCATTTAATATTGAAAATTAGCCATTTTGCTTTTTTCTGTTTTCACGTGGAAATGAAATAAGTAAACTTTTGTACGTGTAAATATATAATGACATTCACGGTTAACTAAATATACTTAAAAGGAAATCATTACAAAAGAAAAGAACAAACTGGGTTTTGAAACTAGAAAATCCATTCTTAGTATGGTGTATAAGTGACATAATCAATGTACAGCGTTTGTATGGCTGAAGTTTTAGCCAGGAATTCAATTTTATTTACCAGTATTCAAGTTAAATATAATTATCTTCCTGACACTTAGTAACTTCATTGTACTAGTAACTTCATTGTACTCATGGCGGTTTCCATCTTTGCCACCTATATACATGTATACTGTTTTATAGTGTTAGGGCGATATTCTCGATGCATCGATATATCGTGATATTAGCATGGGGATAGTGTATCTTAATAGTACCACAAACTATCGATACATGACGATAGTAACTTGTTATCATGCTCAAATGAAGACTGAATACACTTTTTGTGTTACATGTCAACAACACGTTCTAATAATTGTACTGTTATATCTCTATAGAAAGGTGTTCTTATTGAGGGAACATTCACCCTCAATATGGACATAATTGAACAGTTAATACTAGCACAATATTACTACAAGTTTGGAAAGTTGTTTGCTTGCTTTTGTCTCCTTTCAACCATTTGACATATAGCATATAAACAATCGTGATGCATATCGTGATACAAAGCTAATATCGTGATACGTATCGTGATACAATGCTACTATCGTGATGCATATCGTGATACAAAGCTAATATCGTGATACGTATCGTGATACAATGCTACTATCGTGATACGTATCATGATACAAACTAGCTGGCTATACCCAGCTGTACTGTTTTTGTTCAAGAACTTTTGGATGGCAATGACATTTTGAGAAATAATGAATATACACCCTGCAGATGATATAACTATAATTATAGCTTAATTATGTTGCAAAGTTTGAGTCTTTTGTTGATAAACAAATTAACATTGGTTTTAGAATTTTCTCAAATAACTAATTGTTTCTTTTTCTCATAGGTAAAATTAATTATGAGTCGTTTAATCTTAAAAACAGGATTGTAAAAGGCAGTCACGTGTTGTAAGAGGTCAAATTGTGCGTTTTATTGCCTGGTTGTTTATTGCAGATTTGACTGTACATGTCTCTCTGTTTTTCGTCCAGTCTGATGGACTGTATTCTACCAGCAATGTCCACTGTGTATTTTACATTCACACAGAAACCTAGTAATCAACTCGTATATTGAATTATTTATGTCTGTTACTTGTTACATTGTCTCTATATAAAGTGTTGTGACATTTATAACTTGTATTTATCAACCAGTATCATTATATGACTAATTTCAATGAGATACAAATGGGAATAACCTTCCGGCTAATTAATAATTAACATCGGTATTTTGTCGCTTGTTATGAGTGTATGATTGAAATCGTGAGGTTTGCGAAGAAAATGAATAATGTCCGCCTTGCGAGCTTGTGATTAGAAACTTAATACTATGGGATTTGTCCCTGCTGTCGTAAACGACATCGATCTGTTCTGGTCGTTCAGACACTGGTCGTATACAGTACAGACATTATAGAGATTCGCGTTGTGAGTCGCTGCGCATAATTCAAATAAATTAAATATTCATGCTCGTATTTTATACTTTAAATATTGAATTTTCAAATGTCTCATGCGGTTTTACTGTTGTTGTTGATAAGAGAAAAGAATATTCAAAGTTGATTTGGTGATGGTATTTTATACTGAGCATGCAACGTCATGACACAAGGAAAACATGGTCTTAATTATTATTTCATCTTTAGAATATAATTCAATAAAATCATATTCTTTGGTAGGCAAAAGTGTGTTTTTATCTTCAGTAAAATTGATGCTTTTTTAACTAAGTGGTAGAATTTGAATATTTTCACACAAAAACAAAGGACTAAAATCATCATTATAGGAAAGCAGAAAACATTTATTTTCCGCACAGTTTTAAAGACAAATGTATGCATGCATTACGTAGAATACATTTTGTATGTTAAACTCTTCTGGAACTGATTGTTTCACTCAAGGACACGTGTATAACGCTCATACCGGTTAGTAAATATGGAGAACTCTAATGAAAATATTGCATGAAAATGCCAAATCAACATTTGCAGAAATTCTGCATTAAATTTTGTTTTGTTTTTACATAAGCTGAACTGCATTGTGATTAATATGATAGGACCTATTCTCAATGCATTTTTTTGTTCAGAATTCATTTTAATTCAAAACTATGGAAAACTGTGTTCTACATTCTTTGGCTCATAGACATAAATATAATATGTAGTATTTTACCTTAATAGTACATGTATTTAATTATACACGTACCGTTGTATGAATTTATTTTAATTAAAACTCATGAAACCCAGTTTCCTACGATTTTTGGCTCTTAACCATAGCATTTTACCTTAATAGTGCATGTTTTTCGAGGTTGCCCGCAAGACTGTAGTAAAAAAGTAAAGTAATTGCGTTTTATAGTCTAAGTTTCATGCTCGTGCACGTTCGCCGACTTTACAGCTATTACTGCTGGTCATCGGGCTACTGGTATATATCAATCAATCTCCCTGGGGAGTCTTTTTTCTCCGCTTAGTGCAGCCGACACTTTGGCGCAACGGAATTATATCACCCTCGCAGGTACCCATTTACACCTGGGTGAAGTGAAGCAATCGCAGGTCATTTCTTGACCAAGGAAATTAGCAGTGCCCATGGTGGGGATTCCTAAGCGCGGGTCCTACCACTGGACTACTGCTCCTACTATATAGTTACTCGCTCTTAAACGCAATGCACAGTCTTGCGGGCATTCCTCAATTTGATTATATTGATACAATCGATCTTTCGTATGAAAGTTTTCGTACATCAACCTGTGTCACCTACATGTGTCTACATGTACAAACGCTTACTCTATCGCCTATATACAGATGAGTGTAAGTGAACACATGTACCCATTAAACTTAATCTATTTTTATGCCTCAAATGTAATTAGTATGTTGCTTCGGGGCTGAAGTTTAGACCAAGTCGTTAATTTTTATTACATTCTGTCCGAATTTATTGATACTGTGTTAAAGTTGATGATATTTCGGATATGTCAAGTCTGAATACTAGTATGAATTTATGCATTAATCTATCAGTCTAATGGTAAATTTGTAAATTGATATCTGATGTATGGTCTCTCCTATATTGTACATTAATTATATTTGTAATAGTATATCTTCACTACATGTAGGTATGATATTTTCAAATTTTACCTTGAGGCATATTAAAGGTCAATTCGTCACCATGGTGATTATCACAAAATGTTAATCGATACTATGTAGGTGAAATCAAATATGTTATTTGTTTATATTTCAAGTTCTCTCGTTTCTTTTTAAAACTTAATTTTCGCATTTACTTTTTTATTTCTAATAAAACAAATGCATGGGTATTTTCAACATTATGCAGCAGTCATGTAATAAATGATGTATCCATCAAAAAGCAATACTCATTAGTGTACATGATACATAACTGTTAATGAACGACAACTATGTACATTATTAAGTCCTTATTATTAAAAAATTACGTTCTGTTCTGTTCTATTCTCAATCTGTTATGTGTCCAATCATAGGTGACAGACCCAAATTTTCCTTATATCACAGTATATATCCAATTATATAGTTCGAATTTACGAAATCCGGTTAGTAAGACCGTGGATAATATTGCCCATGGATCTTAGTTAATAAAATAAAATATAATCTTCATACTTATACATATTGATGAGTGCTACTAATTGAGAGACGCATGTAGGTAATAAACATACGTATACTTATAATAATGGTTTTAGAATGTACATTACAGAAAAGACATGTAATGATAGAATTAATTATATATAGCATGATCTTCTAACACTTCTATACAAATATAATAATCAAGGTGAAGAATTCATATAAATACCATGGTAACTAATGGTGGATATGACAATAAAAACCTGGTTTCATGATCATAGTTCTTACCATTTACACTGGATATAAATTACTTAGTATTGATTCAAAGAATCGTTTATGTCATTATGTTAATTCTTTCGTTCCACATGTTGAGTGGTTTAGACGGTCGTAAATATTTTTTGGTAAATCGGAATTCTTCGTAAAATTACGTCACGCTTTTGTACCCATCGTAAAATACATCGGGCTTTTCCGTACCCTTCGTGAAATTACATCGCAGGTCATTAATCAGTGTTAAAAACATCGGAAATTCCCGTACCCTTCTTGAAAACTCTCGAGAATCTCCGTTATACTTCATACAAACACGTCATGCGTCTATATCCATTGTTAAAAACAACGTGAATTCCCGTATTCTTCGTAAAATTTCGCATCTGTAGTACATGTATAAGATCATTATCGCCGGTCCTAGGACCGACGATATAGACAATTATCAGGATTTGAGCAATTTGTAGTCAACACCGTTGCCTTAAGCCAACCAAAACGATGCATTTGAGGTCACATGATGAAAAAATGGACATCGAAAAGTAAAATTAGGGGTGCGTGAATGGACTCTTCGACGCCATGTTCTGTTCGGGTTACCTGTTTGAACTACCAAATAATACCATCATCAATTTACAAACCTGTGTCAGTTTATAGAAAGTTGCAATATAAGACCAAGAAAAATGCAAAACTAGTTGTAATATGTATTCTTATTTTTAAAACTCGCATTTGTTGATAAAATGCATACTTATCTTCCCTAATTTAGAGCGAGTATATTAACATTCTATTTAAAGAAGTTAAGGATATCAGTCAGTAAGACCGTATGTGTAAAAAACGAGACTAATAATACATATCGGTGAACGTTCGATTAGCTGCCGGAATTAAGGCAAAACAGGTTCTCAAATATTTCGGTTTGCTAATAAACGTAATATAGTTCCTTTGTGACTAAACAGACAGGCATAATTCTAATGTCTACCATAATATTGCTGTTTATACGCGCGCAGTCGGAACATTCGATGGCTAAATTCCAGGCATTCTATAAATAGACATGCGACGGTCTAAATCGCTGACACATATTGCTTGAATGTTTTACTAACGGAGATGTCACTCATACATGGCTTAACGGCGATTTCAAGCATTTTTGGAAATGCTAATTCTTGTTTAAAACTACGATATCTAAAAAGCAAACGGTCGGAAGGGACTCAGAATGGTCGCTTAATGCAAATGGTCGTTTACGAGGCATGGTCGCTTGGCAACTGTATTTACCCATGGTGACCAGAAAGTAATGGGTAAATTTGAACTAGATCGATTACGGAAATATACTTGAGGTATTTTTTCCGTATTCGTCGTAAAATCCGAAATTGTGGTTAACAATGTGGATCTAATCGCAATGTTCTAACCATTAAACCTTTAATACGGTAAATATATACCCTGTAATAAAATACACATTTTGTACATCTATCTTATCACACGTGGAAAACATAACTGTGATAATACTCACTAGATATTGTTTATTACGAAATAAAATATATCATAGACAATAATGGTACGAGAATGTACAACTTGTATTTAACCTTACAGACAATTTGACTTCTCTACAGTTTTAACAATTTTCTAGACAAAAGTCATGTAAAGTTCTGTTACTATACCCAACGGCAAAATATATTTTTCCTAGAATTGTATATAAGTCTATTTTGTAGAACTGGCTTTTCTAGAACATATATTACGATTTTAAGCCTAAGACTTAAGTTTGGCAACCAAAGAATTGAAAGAAACAAACTCTTGACAGATAATTTAAAGATAAATGTATCTCTCTTATTGAAATATTTTAAATAGGAAAACAGAGCCTATAATTAACTGTTTATGACGCGTGGTATATACATAGTATACTATCTCAGACTCTGTTATCATTGTTTTCTTCCTAAACAATCATCCTCACACTGATACTGAACACATTAACTGCAAGCGTAATTAGCCGAAATGTTCCGATCTAACGTACACTATAAACGGTAACTACTCGGCAATTTCCGAGATCTGAATTTATACAAGATCTGAGACCAGTTTCCAAAGCATATAGCTAGCTAGCGCTTTGTCCTCTGGTTTCCTTCTTATACCAAAAGTTCTATGTATGTGATATCAAATCGAGGGTACGAAGCGTTAGCTTTGTTTGTTTGTTTGTTTGTTGGGCACTTGTCCGTCACTGACGAAAGTATGCACTTAGTACTTGGTTAACAGCTAAATCCAGAGATTTAGCCTTTCCAGGTGTGAGTAGGTTGACTGACCGCCGTTATATGACCTATTCATATATCGCGTTGCTACGGCGTTAAACCCAACAAACAAAAACAAACAACAACTATCAAGTCCGCGCCCTGTCCCGGTCCCTATTTGGCAGTATTGATAAAGTTTGTGGTATAAGAAAAGAACGAGGTGGTGTTTTGGATGTGTTTCGGAACAACGCGGATCTGGCTATCCAGGGATTTCCAGTCCAACATTGTAACGTACAGTTCGGTCCCATCCGTTCCTTATTCATTAAATCAGTTATTCACAGTATAGTTACTCGGGGTCTTGATTTCAATATAAAAGTTATCAAATATCATTCATTAATCAAACGTGACGACAAGTTCTCGTATCTAACTATACAATGTGTATGGTTATTGTACCATTATTATAATTGAAAAAAAGGGATGAGCACAATTCTGTCACTCAATGCATATTTGGAAATTTAGATATATCTCAATTCAGACCTAAAACAATGTTTATTTTGTAAATCGTTTAATATCTTGACCATATCATACATGTATAAGCGATGGGTGGAAACGAACGTCAAGTAATTTCAAACGGAAATTACTTGAGTGTCAGTTCAATCAACAATAATTATACATGTACATGTATAATAAAACAATTTAGAAGAGTAGAGTGAAGTGTTTTTAAAGAAGAGTACTCCTCAAGAGGGATTTCCTGAAGGGAACATGTCATAATGGGATGACTCATTTATAAGGACATTTCACAATTTAGCTTTTTACTTCTAAATATATTCTTGGGCTGAATATTACATCCTGTTTATAAAATACAATGTGTAGAAAAACTAGGGGTGTAACGGTTAACCGATATATCGGTTTATATTGCAATAACGAATTCAGACGGTTTATAACCGGTTCGTTTTTTCCTGAACGGTTTTTGTAGTTGTGTGTCGTACTGATTGATTTTAGTTAAAACGTGTTGAAAACTAGTTATAATCTTATTGTGCTATAAATGTAAAACATTTCGTCAAATAAGCAAATAACTCCCTGCGGAAATCTGTTTTAGAATATACCTTTTCTAACACATACATGTATTCAATTTTGTACAAGTCGTTCAAATATTTGGAAAAGAGGTCATTTGAAATACTCATATAAGTGTAGCGAATGCAATGCACATCCATTAATTCATGCTTCGCACGTCTACTAACAAAACCGATAAGTATTGCAATATATTGCAATACGGTTTTGGTCGTATTGTTACACCCCTAAGAAATACTGTGTCATACGTTTATATTCCAAAATAAGACTTATAGTTATTGTGCATATGGCAAAGTACGTTGTATTTCAAAATTTATCTCCAGTATTAAAATAAAGTTGTTAAAACTATAGACATTATTCTGTTGCTATGTTTGTTTGTTTTACTTATGCCTATAATCGTATGTACGTTTACATGTACTGTGATGTTTCTCTATTGGAACTATCAAAATCGATGGTATATTCCAATGATAGTGGAATGGTCGTTATATATGACATTTTCTTATCTCCAATTAAGCATTTGGGACCTAAGAATCGTCAAAATCATATAATTTTGCAATAGTCATGGTGGTCTTTATAGCGGGACTTTACTGTATTTGATTATATTCGTTGTATTTACTTATCCCCTTGGTGCTAAAGTTATTAAAACATAGGCTTTTGGCAAACACATGCCATGTTTGTTTTGTTGACGTATTTCACATAGTTCACATAGTGTTGAAACTTTAGTTCGTACAAAAAACTCAAAACACTGTTTATATAAACAATACAATGAACTAATCCACGACAGAGGATGCTCAAGATGACAATAAAATATATAATTTTAATATGATTTATGAGTGTTTTGTTGGTGTAATAGTACATTGTAAAGCGGTTTGCCATTACAAGCATGACTGATCAAGGGATGGTGGTTTATCCGCCTTGCTAATTTTGTTAAAGTGAATTATAAAACTTTTATTTACAATACTGTCTAACTCTAAAATGGATTGTTTTATTTTTAATGTTTACCCAAACACGTTTTGTTATTTTGTACTCAATCACAAATTTAAGTCCGAAATATAATGGTAGATTTTCGAAGTTTTTAACCTATATTTTTTATGAAAACAAAAGCAGGCGTAGCCGTGCAGTGACGACGTTGGACTGGTAATCATTGGATAGCCAGATCCGCGTTGGTTCGAATTCCATCCAAAACCTACCCCGCTGTTTCCTTGATAATAAAACTTTCTTTCCTTCTAGCTCATTACTGAGTGACCAGGAAGCGGAATAGAAAGTGATTAATATAAGTTGTAAAAACTTGTTTTATAATCAAGCTAAAATAAATTTGTATAACTACAACGTAAAACAAATTTAATTGTTCAGTACTTTTCATCGCTACATATAATCTTAGGCCTCAACAAGTTGATCATATGTTCTATGGATTCGCACGCACCTTAATTTTTACGGTTTTTACACATTTTATTTCCTCGCTCGCTCATAAAAATTTGGTTAATCTGCTATATAAAGCAACTAAATTAAGATTTTTTTTATTTTTATTTCTTCGCTCGCTCGCTCCATTTTCCCCCTAGAAAAATCCATCGAACACATGGGGCGTGCTTGATTGGGCTGTCAGAACTGTGCCAGAATCAAATTCCGACTCTTCCACAGAATCTGCCAAACGAGTGAAATTGGATGTCGGAACTGAATCAAAAGGCAAAATCCGTAGGAAATATACTCGGTTCTTACTTTATTTATAGAAAACAGTTAAATTGTTATCGTAAAAATCGTTCAAAAGTATAATTTTAACAACATTCGCTTTCAAACACCGAACTCACATGTTTGCAGTGATGTCGCCGCCATCTTGGGTATGAATAAACTGCGATCGATTCCGTTCACACCACCTATTTCCATGGAATGGGTAGAACGCTGCCAGAACACAGTTCCGACGCACTCGATTGGAGTTCTCCCAGTTCAAACAGTCTGAATTTCCAATCGAGCACGCCCATGATCAACTTGTTGTGCATTCTGTACACAAACGGTCTGACTGACCTCTGTACGGAGACGCCGCGCATCACGGGAAAACTGTTTATTTACCTAAAAGCACGTGGCAATGTTTACATTCTAACAATTTCCCCCATCAAGTATACTGAATAAAATAGCGTATGAATTTTGTGTCTACTAAATAAAATTTGACTATCCAACCAACTTTCCTTTTTAAATTAAACTCTTTACCGGTAGTTAAACCCTCACCATAACGTGTTTACATCTGTCATTCTATACACAGTAATTTGAAATCGAAAGTAGAACACACGGTTTAACTATGCACCTTTACCTATAGAGGTTTAAAAGTACTTTGTATATATAGATTTATATTCCTGTAACTATGGGTGATCATTTATTTTACATTTTAACTACGATTTTATCAAAAAACGAAAAAATCCAACGATTTTGTCTTCATGCGCCGCACTATATTCTGTTGCGTATCAACGCCGAATTTTGAGACGGTTGTGCGTCTTAGTATAGAGGTGATATCTTCACCTTCTATTTATAGAATGCTTGTTGTGGCCTTATTTTAAGAAAACTTGTTTTTAAATCGATGATAATAGAAAACTTCAAAATATATTAATTCACCCCCGTTGTTTGGACAGTTAGACTTTTCCTTTGATTGACTCACCAAGTTGAAAATACACAAAGACCACATCTACTGAAATTAAGAGGAATGTTTGAAGTTGAAGAATACAAATATACAAGTATATACATGAGGTTTATTTCACCTGTAAATCTAGTTAAATGCTTATCTGTTCTCTATTGGGAACCTTTCAACATTTTATCAGAGTTCCTGCAAGATAAAATTGTCTCTTATCATTCTCCGCCATCAATAAACATGCAGTATGTTAAATCAGGTAGATTCCATATCAAACATACCTAATGGACTTAAAGGTACTCCTTCACAGATTTAAACTTAAATATAAGCTTTTTTTCTGAAACTATCAAAAATTGTATTGAAACATTATTTGAAGCAGGTAATTAGTGCTTCGATAATGACAATTTAAATTGACCAACAAACAGCTACAAATGATGGTGTTACAAGTAGTAAAAATCTACCCCGTATGTCACGGTATATAGACACTATTAGTGCATTTTTGTGACTTTTATTGTATATTTCTTGCAACCTACTGGTCAGTTTGTCTTAAAATATTAAGAATTATTTTCGGACACAATTACAGACACTAAATGGTATTTCAAAAACTATAGAAAAATCTTAACCAAATATGTGAACTAGTACCTTTAATTTTACATGATAAACTACCTCTATACTTTTGGATAGTAGGTGTTACACCTATTCATGTATTTAAAAGTAAACAGTCAGTAATATTTGTACACTAGAAGTTCGGATATTTATTTGTACAAATTATCCACTGCCTTTAGGCCAGAGTAGAAAAACAAGCTCACGCCTTGATATTATACATGTACTCATTAATTATGTTGAACTGTTCTGTCGATCGTGTTACAGTAACAAGATGAAACTAAATACTTTATACTGACCAAAACGAGAATGACTTTGCATTTAACTATGCAAGTTGTACATTTTAAGTGGGTGTTATTTCGCGAAAATTGATTATATAAACTATAACTAGAGCTCTGCCTGTCAGAGCACGATGTGTCTAATGGATATGCAGTCAATATATTTGGCTGTAAGGCCACAAAACCCTTGAACTTTGACCTACTGACACATAATTTGATAGGATCATTAGTAGAAATAGGTATTTTGATATTTTAGTTGGAAGCTAATTAACAAGTTAATGTTACACACATATCCGTATGAGACTAAAGATCGCTGTGATAATATTTTAATAAAAACAATGTACTCGCAATGTTTAGAGGATTTGCACAAATGTCGTACAAACTGGGTCACTTATGTGAAATCACTTCTTGATACTTACGGATTTTCCTACATTTTTGATACAAATATTCATGTAGATCCAAAATCGTTCCCCATTATTTTCAAACACCGAGTTCTTGATTGTTATAAACAAGAATGGGCCACTAATTTAAATCGTAGCTCGGTGCTCAGTAACTATAAACATTTTAAAAGACTTTTCGAGTACAAACATTATCTTGATATTTTACCAAAAGATCTCAAAGTTTATTTTTGTGGTTCAAACAGTTGTACTGCACAAAACTTCCTCGTGACAGACGTATATGTAATGTTTGTGATAAAAATGATATAAGGACGAATTCCATTTCATTTGTATATGTCATAAGTATTTATCTATCCGTAAAAATATCTGAAAAAAGTATTTTTATGTCAAACCTTCAATGCATACATTTATTGAATTATTACTTTCTGAAAACAAATGTATTCTTTTTAAACTATCTAAATACGTAAAGGAAGCACTTATGATTAGGTCTACCCATGTTTGACTTATAAACCTAAAAATTATTTTACTGAATATAAATAACTTGTTTATTTATATCTATGTAATTTTCTCATCTTTTTGTATGTTTATATTAAAAAATATGTTTTCATGTCGCATGTAATTGTATATGTATGTATATTGTATTTATTTGGGTGATGAGTATTGCTCAAGCCCGTTAATAAAGTATCTGTTCTGTTCTGTTCTGTGACAGGCCTCGGATTCTCAACCCGAAAAAGAAATCAATCTTCGTCAATGAGTCAACGGTCTTATAATTAAATTTGTTATGATAGAAACGAAATATCATAAAGCCTTATTGTTTTATATTTTGTCGAAAAAAACATATAGGCGCTCGTTTTGATGCGTAAATTAAATAACATACGTTTTATTATTTAATTTTGACATACCTAAACTTAACAATGTCTATGTTTTAGGCCACAACAAGTTGCTCTACGGATTTTCCTGGGAAAATGGGGCGAGCGAAGCGAAGAAACAAAAAATTTAAAAATCTTAATTCAGTTGCTTTATATAGCGGTTTGACCAAACTTTGATTAGCGAGCGAGGAAATAAAAATACTTTTTTTGTGTATAAAACCGTTAAAATTAAGATGCGAGCGAATCCATAGAACACACGAGCAACTTGTTGTGGCCTTATTCTACAATAAAATATACACAACCCTATATGCAATTTGTTAAGTATAATATACTTTCAGTAGAAGATTCCATTATTGTATAGAGTTTCACCATTATGCAAATATCAGACTGTAGACATTAAAGATGATTCCATCTCCTGACAGTCTCTTTGTCTGAAAAAAATTTCTCCCATTTGACTCGTAACTCATCTCCCTCCATTACAATAATTTGATGATTACATTTCCATGAACTCGTTGTTTTCAAGAAGTCACTTAGAACCCTCTCATATATTACACATTGTGTCAATTATTGTAAACTCATTTTATAACATGTCTTTATGTCCTAGGAAACTCTGAAAATATCAAAATGACTAAAATTATTTAATTTGTTCCACTGTGCTATATACCAAATACAATTACGACATATTTATATAGCGCCATTATTTATCAGTAAATAATTCAGATATATCAATTGTGCTTTATAACAAAGTTCATGTAATAATAATCTGAAATCTATATTTTTCAAAATCGTGCTCTAAATGGTGATTTTATTTTTCTATTGTAAACAATGTCCGATTGGCACTCGTTCGCTCTATCTTGAATGTGTTTTCACTTTCAACAGTTTCATATAATGTTGGCAAAGAATACATGTACCAGATGTCTCATCAGACTTACTTATGATAGATAATTCTATGTATTTGTTTAAAGTGTATATACATTTACATTGTAGTTTCATACAGTGACTTATAGGTCCATAGGGCCGGGTGTATTATGTATTTATATTACATTGTACTGTATCTTACACATGTCACTTTAATAAAAACCTTACTTACTGTACCATCATTTTTTATCCTACCAATGTAATTGATCTATCAGCAATTTTAGTTCTTTTTCTACGTACAGAAACAAATGAAACACAACAATAGATATGAATTTTGCTTGTTTGGTAATGGTAATTCTTAAATATACTACAATTACTTTAAAAAGCTACATATAGCATTTCGAAAGTTCATAAAAAGTTCTTAACGTAAAAACTGTACACCTATACACTGTCAGTCGGTGAACGTACATATGCATGAAATTTAGAAAATAAAAAAGCCATTACAGATCCACGCTAATTTTTTATTGTTAATTTGTAGTTGACTCTTATTTTTTTTAATAATTTATTTAAAAAAACCCCAACAACTAATGGTTAACAATAATACATTTTTTCACTAAAGAATATAAACAAAAACACATTGTTTCAAACACAATACTTGTACTATTTCTAACCGTGAAATCTTTACATTTTTCGTTATGTTGTTCATACCTATTTTTTAAGATTGGCAATTCTGCTTCGTTTTTTGTATTTGATGTTTTAAAAAGGTTTTAAAAATATTTAGGGTATGTAGAGTGTTTTGCATTTCATTTTGAAATATAGTATTTCATTAGGAGTATAATGTGGTTGAACAATATATAAAGGATATTTGTTTATTTTGGTGAAAGATCGATTTTTATTTCACGAGTGAGCTAAGGATGCAATATTTTCACGAGTGACATAACCACGAGTGAAAATATAATATCTTCAGCTCACGAGTGAAATAAATAGCTCTTACACTGAAATAATATCCAATGATCAACCTGTAAATTTATAAAAATAATTTTTGATCATTTTAACAATTAATTTTCCTTCTACAGTTTGGCGAAATCAAATTTACTTTGAAATTCATAGTCTCTTAACAAACTACGTTGTAAGTGTGAATGCGTAAGGGAGGTATATGTATGTATTTTTTTGTCTGTGTGTCAGGTGATCTTTGTAATTATTTGTAACTACATGTATGTTGTATTATTTTGTTCTCTAGTACCATTTATTTTGGTGTGAGCAAATAAAGTGATTGCTTTGTTCTGTTATGTATATGTATATTTCTATTTTCAGGAAATATTTCAAAATGTCACAAGAGATGGTAGATCTTGAAGAACTGGTTAAAATCTGGGTTAATGATTTTCCATTAGACAAAAGTCAGAGAAAAGATGCAGACGACATTGTCTCGTCTGATATTAATTGGAATCACATGAGAATCATACATGGAAAATCTGAATATTACGACCAGCTGAAACCGGCCACACCAAAATCGCACGTGCTCTTTAGCGCGCATTTCGCCAATGACACAAACCAAACTCAAGTTTACACTTTGAAAACTGAAAGGAGAACAAAATCAACTTGTACCATTTCGATGGAAAAATGTTATACCATTGGATTTAATCTGGATATAAAACTGTGTCCACCAAACCCAATAATAGAAGCAAACGCTGGCTTTAAAGGTGAAATGTCCGTGAAAAAAGCTGACAGTGAGACTTTTGAGGAAGAGTTAGTCTGGTCCGTTGATAATCAAATAAGCGTTCCAGCTCAATACAAAACGAAAGCAGACCTAGTATTGAAGGAAGATGAATACACAAGCCATTTTAAGTGTGAAACTAAATTTGAAGGAAAGATTCACGTGACATTACGTAGTAAGAAAGATAACACACCCATAACAACACTAACTGGAGACGTACGTCACATTTTCCGTGCTGATCAAGGTTTTCGTGTTGATAAAAGTGGAATTTATTATACCTCACAGGGTAGATGTAAATGTAGATTTGGAATTGAACAATTTGTTAAATTAAGCCAAAAAGAATTGAAAAAGCATGCTGATAAAGATGAAAAGGAAAATACAGATTAAGAGTAATCAAATTTGTGAACATTTCGTGTGGAATAGTCCGAGATTCATGTCATTGATAGTGTGATCATATTCTAAGGTGTCAACTTTGTATTATATGCATTGAAATAATTGACTGAGTTTTTTATATCGCACACATGGCATTGCCTCCTCTTATTCTGAGGTATTATAATTACCTTACATTTTCACTGACAAATTCGCGCAAAACTTTCATAAGGTAGAATTCCCCCTGAACTCGACACACAAAACTATGTTTATGACTAAAATTTCCCTGAAAAACTTGTACATTGTATTTCTAATGTTTTCACCATGTCAGATATTCAAATTATATTAACTGGCATTTTGTACGGGCCAATTAAAAATACCCTATTTTCTTATCGAATGGAGGTAGACTCACTTGCTCTTAAAGATCTTATAAATAATATTCCACATATTTATTCCACAGAATTATATTGTTTTGTATATCGAATATATGCAAAATGTTGATATAATGAAAGAAAACTATTATGATTTGTAATCCATTTTTCATGCTTTACAAATATAGCTATGACAGAATATTGGCATTCGGAGAGTTCTACCCTGTTATTAGATGTGAACAAGCGATTTGTTGAAACATATAATTATAAGTGTTTGTGTTGAAACTAATGACGCTGTATCAAAATATACTAACGGTTATTGAAGAGTTTAGATCGTAAGTTACCAGCTGTAAGTACGCATGCACTAGTATTTCAACTGTGACAAGACGTACGGGTGATATTCTGCTGAGTGGTGCTGACAAAATTATGTGACGAGTTCTGTTTGTGACCTTACATCATTTATATAGATTTACATTATATAGATTTTGTAGCTTTTTTGTATGTAAATATATTATGAAATCAGTACAAAATACAATGAGTACTCCAGATTAAACGTAATTTGGCTTTTAATACATCAATTTTAACAACATGATATTTCTCCGTTCTTCGTTTGAATACTATAAGCTACCTTTAAAACTTCATACTTTATACAATACGGTGATTTAAACAATTGGTCATTCCTTGCTTGAATAAAATACGTTTGCCAACAAATAGAACTGAGCGCATATTGTGAATACATGTACCTTGTTTGTAGACTTATGCTCTTTCTGTTTTTGTTTGGGTTTATCGCCGCAGCAACACATTTCAAATGTCAAATCACGACAGACAGTCAACCTACACACCGTTCCTGGAAAAGCTAAATCTCTCGAATCGGCTGTTAACCAGTTACTAGGCACATACAAGTTCCGTTAGTGACTGAAAACTGTCCAATATAATTAAGAATCAATGGTACAGTTAATTTGAAATTATTCATTCAAGTCTCTATGTATGCTCGATGCCCTTTATTCATAGATCTTAGAATGGTATTAGTGTGTTTTGTGGCCCTTTGATATCATACATCATATATGTTATTCAGACAGATTCCTAACTAGTTTTCAAAAGCAAACTGAAGTCACGTTTACTTTGCAAATTTTAACAAGAAATTGTCGTACTGTTCATGCATGTGTGATAGTGTATATTATAATTAAAAAAGAGTACTATAGAGCTAGCGACCGTTTTCTGTCTCTCGACTAAAAGTGATATCGTAAAGCCATCTTCTTCAATTAAGTATCTTCAAATGCAAGGGAGGAATTACTAACTGAGAAATACGTGAAATCCTTGTATTCTTAAACTGAATGGAGTAAGATTTCCAACAATAATTAGTTTTTCTTAGTGATTCATTACCGTTACAAGACCATGAGCGTAGTAATACATGTTCGACTTGATTAAGGATACCAAACTATTGAAGAAATAGTTCCTAATTCCTAAAGCTTTATTGATTGAATAAACATGACCTCATTGGCACGTTTTTAAAAGGCAATTCATCACGGTCTCTTAAGAGATTTCTGTAAATTGTCGAGAACTTCTTAATTGTTTTCGTGGAAACAATTTTCGTCTCGTCTGCTTATTGATTTTTGTTGTTTTCCAGAGTACAATAAATCCCTCCTGAGGGTTTATATTAATTTGAGGGTAAAACTTTCTCTAAGATTACTTCTGACACTTCCTAACAATGGTAATTGTAGAAATATTCAATGAATAAATTCTCTTACAGACGATAATTTCTGATACATTACATAGTGAAATAAGAGGCAAATGTCAACACTGTCTAGTAGCTTTGTCATCTGCTGCTTCTTTTACGTTTTCCATCGGAGCCCACTTTCACTTTATTTTTCTTATTTTATAACATTATTTTTGTATCATTGATAGGGTTCGATATGACCACAATGAATTGTTAAAATAATAAAAAACAATATAACAGAATTTGCTGGTAAAGTGAAACCTATTAAATATCTTAAAATACAGTGATAATGTTAAAATCTAAGAATAATTGACACCCTAGAAAATCAGAAAAAACTAACCAAAACTGTCTTTACTAGTTCTGGCTTACAAAACGTACTATGTAAGCTGTCGTTTTAAATATTAAGTTGTCATCTGCTGCGGCATATTTAACGTTTATTAACAGCTATGTCTTTGTCTGAACATGAAATACAGTCAGTATAGGGATGGCACTAAACAAGAATTCAATCCTTATTTTCACAGTGGTCCCTAGGGTTTCTAGTTTTTTTCCCTTTTGATTGATTGCCGAGAGAACAATGTTGCTCTTAAAGACAAAAGTCATCTTGTTTTCGTGACATTAAATTAACCATTACTGCTATTGACCTTTTGAATAAAATGTCACAGTTGTCCTATGTTTAGGTTTGTTTTGCAAAGAACAATAACAGACGATTTAATTAGTTGACTTCACCATATAATGAAGAGTGAATCGTTTTAAACTAAGTTTTTTAATAGTCTTTAACCTGGTATAGTTCATCGTTTATAACTTTCTACGGCCATTCTCCCTCCTACCAATGAGTTTTAATTAAGTAGGGCAGCTGTCAGTCACTGACGAAAGTATGCGCTTAGTAGTTGGTTAACAGCTAAATCCAGAGATTTAGCCTTTCCAGGAACATTGAGTAGGTTGACTGACTGCCGTTATATGACCTATACAATGTGTTGCTACGGCGTAAAACCAATCAAACAAACAAACAGACTTAATACAGCTGTGAGCCATTAAATATCATGATATGATTTTAATGTAAATTCTTTAAAGGTTAAAAAATCTAATCCGAGACAAAAACTGAAAGTTTTGAAGTCATTAAAGTCATGGGTAATGATTGAGGGAATAATTGGTTCATTGAAGCAAAAAATTGATATGACTCAAATATGATACATGTTGATATTGGTATGTTAAAAATTAATGACATTTTCAAGCAGTCATTGATCTGTCATAACTCATATTGATTGCATTTGTTGATGTTTTGATTTTAATTGATGTTGTCTACAATGAACATAATGAAATATGCAAAAACATCTTGTCCAGGTACGAAGTTATTTAAAAATAATTCAGATAAGAGTTATAGATATTAAAGCTTATTCAGTGCCTTCAAAAGTTTTTGTGCAAATGAAATTTTGAGACAACTAATTATGCATACCATAATTAATTTAAGTGTAAACAAAGCTTATTCATTTTAAAACATAGTTTGAGTCATAATTTATGCTGATAAGTTACTGTTATGTGGAAGGTTCATTGAAAAGATCTTGATTTCAATAAATAAGTACAGACTTTTAGTAAACCATTTACATATGGGTTACTAGGAGCGGGCATTTCTCCCTCTCCCATGAACATGGCGAAAAAGAAACTTTCAGAATAAAAACCTACCTTAAGGGTGTGTATTTTGACCTACACTGATCTCAAAATGGTATAGGCTCGTTGATAATACAGTGTGTATCTAAATGTTCAACTGATCCATGCCTAGTGTTCAAGACTTAAAGAGCTGTCTATATATGTATACTATCTTTAAATTATAGTACATATACTTGAAGCAACTCCATGAGCAATATCAGCTACTATGTTTACTATACTTTATTGAACCACATGTGTAAAACAAATGCCAACCGACAAGCTCAGTTGATAGAGCACAAGTCTACTGATCAAGGGGTTGAGGGTTTGATTCCGGACAGGGCATATTTTCGTGCAACTTGGTCAGGAAATAGTCTCTACAGCCATTTTCCCTCCTAACACTGATTCTAAATCATGTAGGGCAGTTGTTAGTCACTGACGGAACTAAGCGTCTAGAAACTGCTTAATGCTGTTAAACCCAGAGATTTAGCGGTTTCAGGAGTGGTGATCAGGTTGACTGATTGCCATAATATAAACTATACCAGGTGTTGCTATGGATGGCATTAATCTTAACCAAAACAACAAAAATAAAATGTTTATTTATAAAATGTGCATGTATAAAATATATGATAAGCCTTTTCAACAGCATAATTTACCCTGATGAAGCCAATCTGAGTAAAACCCGATCTACTATTTTCCGCTCGCCTACTCGCTAATTTAGATCTGGCCATTTTCAAACGAGGGTCAAGTTCAGCTGACCTTTCCTCATCATAATATTCATGACGAAATTGTTATGATACGTAACTTGTTTACATCATTTATGTCATGCAATTTGAAATGAGCTGTCCAATCACAGACTGTGAATAATACCGCTGTTTAATTAGCTTGCAAACCTTGGTCTAAAAATAGAAATTACGAAATCAAAATGATTTAGATCCTGTACGATAATGCTTTACAGGATATCTGTTTAGGGAGACTGGATGAAGCAATAACTAAAAACAAACTCAAATGCCTTTAATAATACAGTTTTTATATCTAACTAAAGCTAAACTTACACATACAAATAATCATACATGTATAAAAACAATCAAAAAGTTCAACTAAAGTAAATTGCACAATTTCAGATAAAATTTGACAGATTAAAATAACATACAACACAACACAATCAAGTATCTTATCATAGACTGTCACCACTGCTCCTTGTACTAACCAAGGTACAGATCTAGTTTTTACATGCTTTTCAAAATATCATCAAGTCAAGTATGTTATCATAGACTGTCACCACTGCTCCTTGTACTAACACAATACATGTCTATACACTACCCTCAATAATTAAGTATACACATATGAAGTACATATTTTTGTCAAATTTTGCACAAACAACTGACATTTGTATTAATTTTTTTTTGTTTTCATTCAGCAAGATAGGTATAGTAAATTAAAAGGGAAAAATAACAAGTCAGTTTTATCATTTCCAGACAAAGTATGCATTTCAATTCATCAATATTTTTGTGAGATTTGTCATAAAAAAGTCAATCCTAAAAATAAAGTAAACTTGATTATATATGCCTGAAATGATGTAGTATTTATTTTTTTGGACAAAAAGCATCAATAAATCATGATAATGTTGCTTAATTGGTTGAAGATTGGTGTTTTGTTATAGAGTAGAAAAAATGGCATTTTATGACCAAGTTCTTGTAATGGAGACTTTTATTTGACTTTTAATAAAAAATGAATTTGATATAAAATGAATTAAATGCTAAATAGAGAATGTGTAAGAGCTGGTTGTTTTTAATTCTGTTCATCATATGGTATGTTATCAATTGTATGAATTTTTTTTGCCTTTTTATGAAATATCACACTGTATGAAGGGTAGTGTATAAGGTACATTACTCCAGCATAGGGATGCCATAGAAGTTTTATTTAAAAAGTGTGTTAAGAATATCAAGATTTCAGTGTAACTGCGTAAACATCATAAAACATCATAAAATCATTACTATACTTGTATTAATTAAACATAGTGAACTTGAATACTTTTACAAAAATATGTATAATATGATCTAAATTAATGTATTGAACACATAATATAAAACAAACATTGAGTATATATCACATTTATAAAGTACATGTATAATAAAAACATAGGAGGAAACAAGAGGTAGGTAGATAATACACTGGATTAAAAGAAAGGGTAGAGAACTTTTTATCAAACAGGTACACAAATTTAAAGTCTAAGAAATACAAGTAAACTGTCATATTTGTCCAAGAAAACTGTAGACAAAATTAATGTTAAAATATGCAATTTTCATGAATAGGAATTGCATTTAGTAAATGCATTTTAAATTTCTGATAAAATTAGAAATTATTGTGTTTAATCCAAAAAGTTAAGCAAGGAAATCTGTATTTACAGAACATTGTTTTCAGATATTTCTTCCCACTTACACACTAAGCCCTCAGAATATAGACAGTTGAACAAAACTTAAAGATAATTTTTGAATGCTCTATTCAATAACAAATTAAATTGCTTATTTAAATTGACTGAATTAACAACATTTTAATAATAAAAGTGAATAACCACAATAACCAAGAGCATTGATTTCAATACACTATCGCTTTTTTATAACAAGAAATGTAATGTGGAAACCACATTAAACCCATATTTAAAATCTTAAATGCAAAAATTTCAAAGGCAAATAATCCATAATTAAGCCAGGTAGAATTGTGGTTACTATCTAATTCTGTTCATCATATGGTATGTTATCAATTGTATGAAGTTTCATAAAGATCTGACAATAAATGGCAGAAATATATGCTAAATTGAAATTTAACTCAATAGTTAACGACACCGGACGCCCAACTGACCGCCCACCCACCAGCCTGTGTTTCCCCAAACTATTAGCCGAATTTCTTTGTTGAAAAATCCGTCTAAAAAAAATCAAAGAAAAACTTGTGTATTAGACCATTCTCATACCCAGAGGTTATCAAGATTCTCAATCTAACTAGTATCAAGATTCCTGATAGCCTCCATGAACAAGAATGTTTTTAAACTAGTACCACTACATTAGGTTACTGGTATACATATACTAGTTACTGGTATTACCTTAACAAATACATTGTAAATGGTATATTTTGTATAAAACAAATCATTGTATAAAACACTCTTAAAATAATCTTTTGTATTTAGGCCTAACAATAATATAAATGGAATACTTCATGTAAAAAACGTTCACAATTTTCACAAAATAATAGTATCACATAACCAACAGTTTAAGGATATAGGACTGTGATTTGATTAACAAGAAACTTCGTTTGATATGAAAAAAAAACACTCAGACAAATCTAAGCACATGTCCTTCCACGTAACCATTCCAAAGTTTAACTACTAGCCCTATCACCAAGTTTTATAACATCAATATTATCACTTCATAGATACAAAAATGACTATAGATCATACTGACTTAGTATATATACATATAGATAATAAGACAATGCTGTAATGCAGAAAGACTTTTTGTTTGTTAAAACTAGAAATTAGAATTCAACATTATAATACTTTAGTTCAGCAAACATCGCTGAAGACACTAATGTAGCAAGAGCAGGTTTTGTTTCCTAATACATACATAACTAGAAAGGCTACATAATAATGATGGACAAAAGCTAAGATCACAATTTATACATCAAAGTTACTGGAACTTACAATTGAGGCTTTGGAAACAGACAGCTTGAAACAATAGTGCTAAACAAGAAATATTAACAGCTAAAAGACTCAACATTACATTAATACCTTAGCATTGAAAACAAGTTTAAATGCCACTGACCTTTTCACAAAAATTCTTACGAAAAAAGTTATCACAAGTCTATCTAATAAATTTTGAAGTTCAAAGTCAGAATGATAATAAATATAACTATGATATGACAATCAAAAGGTATACAATATTCTACTTGATTCATATAATATTTGGACTTGATGGATAAAAAAATATGACTGTTTTATAAATGTTTCTTGTTTTTGACTTATGATGATTTCTATCGAAAGATTTTTTATGAAAAGTGCCACCGTTGAGAATAGATTAGCATCTCAAAGTAACAAGTTTTAAATGTCTTTGAGCCATAGCAAAGCATTTCAAAGTAAAAAGAAAACACAGCATTTATTAAGAATCTCTATACAAGTAATTCACTGTGTCTGTAATTCACTGTGTCTGTCCATCTGTCTGTTCGCCCTCCTCATCTTCAGCAGTTTCTAAGCCATTATCTAATTCTGGATACCATGATTTGTTCTGTTTCTTACAAAGAAACAATAATACTCTATCTTCATCAATCTACAAAATTATAGAATAAACAAACTATTAACAACAGTAGTCTCTGTAGTATAACCACCTTGGTTATTGCAAAATCATGCATTTTTTGACAATTTTAAGTCCCAATTGCTTCATTTAGAAGAAAAATGTCCCTTTTAGACCATTTAGCTATTAAGACCATCAATTAAGATGGTCCCAAAAGTGAAGCTTTGATATATATGAAATTATAGTTTATATAAGTATATTATTATACCTGTAACACAAATGCCTTTCAAATATTAAGGTAGAAGTTCAAGGATGCCATTTTACACCACTAATGTTAATTTACATTTACAGTCATTTTATACCTGGAATCATAGCTTCTTCAAATGCATTAACAATACTTGTACATGTATGTATATCAAATATATTTAAAAATGAAATCATCAATTTTATTACATGTTTTACTTTTCTAACATATATTAATTAGTAATTAGTGACAGTAATTGACATATTTATCTAATTGACATTTTGATCTAAGTATAGATAAATACAAATCATAATTCTATCATGTACTATTAAATGCTCAGTTTTATTAATAGGGATATTAGATTATACAGTGTAACCTCTGCAGAGCAACTTTCAGCGGAGTTTGAAAAAACTGTCGCTCTGCAGAGGTAGACTTTTTCTACCGATCACGAAAAACGCCTGTTTTCAGTACGGAAAACTGGTGAGTTAGCAGAGGTTATACTGTATATAATGTCCACATGACATATATCCGTCATGATTAAAAGCATAGATAGATATACAAAATGGTCATACAAGAAGTCACTAAAAGCAATATAATTAATAGCTTTAAAAATATTTCATGTCTTTGTTCATAGAGTGTAGGACACAGTTCTTGCATGATTTTCCAATCTGATTAAAACCCGATCTAAAATTTTCTGCTCCCCTACTTGCTAATTTAGATTTGGCCGTTTTCAAATGAGGGTCATGTTCAGGTGACCTTTTTTCATCATAATATTTATGACAAAATTGTTATGATTAGTAACTTGTTTACATCGTTACATCATGCAAAAGCAGTCCAATCGCAGACAGTGAATAATACCGCTGTCAAATTAACTCGCAAACCTTGGTCTAAAAATAGAAATTACGAAAACAAAATGTTATTTATAGTGTTTTGTCTAGATGAAAGCTACTTACGAACCAGTTTTTGATATTGGCCCTGTTTTATCAACCAATCAGAGTGCAGAAATGTGTAATTGGACAAGGGTCAGTAAGTGTTTTTGGCCCTATAACATAACAGATTTCGGCTCTTTTTCAGTTTTATTAAACAGTTTTTGCAATACTGTGCAGTAAATTTTGGCACTTAACAGGGCAAACAAGTAAATCTGTGAGCTAATGCTCACTAGTGATACCCCCGCAAAATTCTAAAAATATGCGACAAACAGGAAGTAGATGAGCAAGGAGCATGAAATCGCTTTACACCACATGGGACTATGGGATGAAGCAATATGCAAAGTATTAGGCTGCTGCATGTTATTAGGGCTGCAACGATTCGATTCGATACATCGAAACTCGATTGCAAGGTCGCCGATTCGAATTTGATTCGGGACCCACGAGTTTCGATTCAATACTGACTGTTAAAAGTGTCTACATAAGTTATAACGATAAAAGCAAAGGTGAGCCTAAAAGTCAAAGTATACGTTGACAGTGAAACTGAGTTTCACTTTGTTACATTTCTGTTAAATTTCCATTACGATTTTATATAGCATGATTGGAAACTCTGTTCCAAATATACATTCTATAGTATATGCCCCGATCCTCCGCCAATTGGGTCGGTGTGATTGAATTTTACCTGTTCTGACAAACTGGAAGATTTTAGACTCCGCATGAGCAAGCCAAGTTTCGTTGTCAGTTTATTCAAATTTAAATAGTTTCGCATGCACAGTGAATGTTTAACTAATATGTACAATAGTATACCAAGAACTGCATCTTTCTACAATTTATGATCCATGCTGTCTTTACGTTTTAAGTCGATATTACATTAATGATACATTTTCGCGACCTTTACATTCATACCCAATCCATTTCGTACTTGAATAAAGCAAATATTAACTATCAGATTTTCGAATTTCGTGTTATCCAATTTTAGTAACACTTTCGTTTAATTAATATTAATTAGTTTTAAGCTCAAATATATGTATAAATGCATATTTGTAGTAAATTGTATTAATAAAAGAATCGAATCGAAAAAAAAAAGGATCGAATCGCATCGAATCGACTTTCCGGTGAATCGTTGCAGCACTACATGCTATAGTTGCTGAGAAAACTGCGACGGAAATTTTGTGACGGACGGACGGACGGACAAGGGTAAAACAGTATACCCCCCTCATAATAACACATAGTTATAAAATAAAGCTAGATAGAACGGGGATAATTCACTAATAAGAGTTAGCTGCGATTGACGAGAGGGATTGATTGAACCTTTATAGACTGTTTTTTGGCTCAGAGAATGCATGTATGAAGTATAAGGAAATTCTTACCTCATTATAGCTCTTATCAGGATCTATCTCATATGGTAATTTTCTAATATCTAATTTGAAATGTTTGCCTTTTAAATCTCCTTTCTCTCCATTAACAGTCAGACAAAAACTTCTGAAAAAGGTAAAATGATTAGAAATCAGTATATAAACAATCTTAAATGAGTAAAGGTAATATTATTACACAACTTTATACAGTGAGTACTACTTTTTACTGTTTTAGTGTAACTTTATTAACCCTTACAATGCTGGAGCCAAATATGAAAAGCCTTTCACCAGCAAATTTAAAGAGCCAGGTCAGCAAACACAACACATGCCAGCTGACCAGGCTTTTTACTGTAGGCTGCTCATTGTCCAATTTTTATCCTGAAATCCTTAAAAATGACAATGGATAGGTCTAAATATTGCAGAAGGACCAGTCCATTGTTGAAATCCAGCATTGAAAGGGTTAAGACATTGTCTATGACAGACACACAGTATCCAAATTCACCATTCACAAGAGACGTTATCTTAAGGTGAGCCAAAAGGGTTTTATACCAAACAGAATATATTGTACTGTGTCTCTCACCTTAGAAGTAGTTGTTGGTAGTATTTATGCAAGAGGCAATATTGGTCATGATAAAATAAAAAAAATTGTCTCAATAAATTTGCTTTCCAATTTTTTCTGAATTATAATGCACAAAATTTTAGACAAAGTATTTTGTATTTTTCGTCAGTGCAATGTATGTTTTAAACTTAAAAGTGTGAAAGATAAAAAAGATGACTTGAAAAACTATAATGTACGCACTGATTGTCAAATGTAGTATTCACTTTAGCATTTGATGCTTTTTTCACAGCTTTAGGTAAGAGACCTCTTCTAACAATGTCAGTGGATGTCTTCAGATTTTTAATAGCAACAATTACACGAATAAACCCATCTTTTTTCTTCTCATCACAGGCTGAAAGAAGAGATGTTGTCAATGATATAGAAATCTAGTGCATTATACATTAAACACAAACCATTATCTTCAAGGTAAATTATAGTCCTAAATATAAGACCCTACTTAACTTTTTTATCATACGGACGTTCTTCTGTTATGTAGCCTATGTAACAGAAAAATGTCCATGTGATAAAAAAGTTAAGTAGGGTCTTATATTTAGGACTAGGTAACTTATTGCACATAGAACTCTGTGCAATAAATTAAGTTCGACGATTCGAACGATTGATGAATTGACTGTAAACCTGTGAAAGAAACTTAGAACAGATTTTATAAAACATAGAATATGCCAGAGCTTTCATCCGACTCCGAGACACAAAGTTGACTAAATAAGAAGTTTTCAATTAGCCAACACATTCACTGACAAAGGGAGACAACTGTACTAATTTTACATATTTTCACGACGGAGTGATTGCTTCTTATCTCAGGAAAGCGACTTCCAAGAAAATCCACATAATGGCAATAATAATATAAAATATATAGCCATTGAATTAATATTAATTTTGACTGTATATACACTGACCAGTCGCGGGCGTGGTGTAAACAATTTCGTCCTCATCTGCCATTGTTTTGTTTACAACAAATTCCACTTCCGTATACAGGATGTCAGCTAAAAAATCGTAACACGTGGAGGGATCTTCTGGACCGGTATCTTCTTTAAAATGCAAAGATAAAACCAAATACATAGATAACAGCTAATTCCCTGATAAAACATCGGGTATTCCGTAAAATCAAAGACATAATTAGATCAGAGCATATGATAGAACTTGATTTACTTGGGATCAAAATTACAGAACAGACTGATGCGCGTAAGCTAACTTTTGCGACATCCTGTATATCATTCGGAAAACCGCTCGGGGAATTCCGTAAACTGACTGATGATCACAGTGCAGTGAATAAAACGCGACACCGTCAAAATGGCGACGAAAACACATGTGTTTCATAATTAGTAGTTTCTTGGTGCAATCTGAGCAAAAATGCAAGTTTCAGCCCCAAATAGAGTTAAGATTTATAACTTAAGCGCAGGGAAATCATTACCTGAGGTAACTTTCTTAATTCCATGCATTATAACGCAATGTATTTAAAAAAATCGTAAAAGTATCTGAAGTTCGGATTGGCAATTATTCGGACAAGTAGTGTTATATTTCATATTTACTCCTCTTATTTTTATATCTGGTCGTTTTATGAACAGTTTCTTTGATAGTATTGTTGTTTGTGTATTATTCATATGAAATTTTGAGAGGTTATACTTAAGTCTCTTCCTGACACTCTTCAGTCTCTTGCATTATAGGGGGTCCATGGATGTATTTACCGAAATACAGCATATTCCCTAAAATACAGCGTATATCCAAAAATACACCCTCAATACAGTTGATAAATTAGTATAGTGATTTTAAAACATGAGGAAATTGTGAAATATTGATTATAATGCTTAAAAGAACATTATATTATTAATTAGTCCTAAATATAAGACCAAACGTATGTTTTTTATCATTTGGCCATTTCTCTGTTACGTAGGGTCTTAACGGATTGCTTCAAAAACGCATATCAAAAATTTTAGTGTACAGACATCCATTCAGATCTGAACGTTCTACTCGTTTTAATTCGAAAAATTTGCAATAAAACGACACACCAATAGAAAGATAAATGAAAAATACACATGATAAAAGTGAAATTATTTCAAATTCTAAACTTAGACAGTCAAATAATCCATTTAAAGTCCTTAATTGACGAGTACTTTCAGTTTGTCACAATAACCATACAATAATAGCCAAAGCAATCCGAATTCAAATTGGGTCACGGGATTTGTAAGAATTGATTTTGAACGAATTTATAAGGTATGCTATTGAAGGCAAGAACAACAACTCTGTAAAAAATTTTGTTTAACCGAAGCGACACTTTATTTACCGTCAAGAATTCAGTTCAAAATGGCGGCGAACGGCGACAACCCTGGATAGCAGTAAAAGTAATTAGTGTTTCTGTAAGCGAAAAACCTGATTATTATCTTTTGATTTATGGAAAGAATAAAAGTAAACTTTTATCTATCGTTTGGTGCTAATTTGACCCACATTCATTTACTTTTTGAAAAAAATATTTTGCTATGCGTTTTGAAGCAATCCGTTAAGACCCTACATAACAGAAAACGTCCGTATGATAAAATAGTTATGTAGGGTCTTATAATTAGGACTAATTATTAATATGCAACCCAATTTGAGGTGTTAATAATAAATGATGTTTAAAAAATAACATAAATAGCCGTGACAATCCTTTATTATAATGTATTCAGGGTTCTGCCAAAGATGCGCCCTTGCGTCATTGCCGCGTAAAAAAGATGAATGTCGCATAATGACACACGCAGGTGCGCCATCGGCGCATCAAATTTCTGACAACCACGTTGCCGAAATTTGTATTCGTCAGCGTTTTACCTTTCAAAACAATCTAAAAAGGCCAAATCTGATTGGTTGTTAACAGCACAATAATCCTATCAATAATAACAACTCAATTCAATGCTTGATGACGCGCAGAACTTACGGCGATTCTCGATAGTTTCATTACATATTTGTTGTAATTTTCGTAGGGTCGCGAAAATACGTTACATTTGCATTTTTGGCATGTAAATATATTTTTATGGTCTATTATGTACATTGTTGTATAAATAAACATGTATACAAGTAAATCACGCCAGAAATTCATGTTGAATGTGTGGTGTTTACACGATAAAGTCAGTTTATTTTTTCATGCCATTGACAGCATTGTTCTATTTTTAGAACGTCATCAAAATCAAAGAGCTCAAAGCATGCTAAAAATTAGGATCAAAAGCGGCTGTATTTTGATTACTTTCTGATAATATATATGACATGGGTTTTTTCACAGGCCTGTGAAAGAGGTTTAAATTATGCTATCAAATAGATTCTATCTATGAAAAATGTTTGTTTTAAATTAAGTTAGTATACATTATATAATGAATAGATCTACTATTAGAAAGTAATGACATTCTTTTTGTGGTTCTTTATACTGGGCGCAAGAAAATTTACAATTGTCCCCACTTTTTTAGACTAATGGGGCCATTGTCCCCAGTCAGTCAAATCCTTGGCAGAACCCTGAGTATTTCATATTCCCCAAAATACAGCTTACATGATGTTAAAATATAATGCTAAGTGATAGAAAATTGAAAGATAGCAATCAAGTAAATTTCACTTAAGAATGGTAATCATTATTTACAAATTTTAGTTTTGTTCCTTAAGAATAAGATTCTGAATTTTGTTTACTGGAACATTAGCTACATATGATAAAAATAGAAGTATTCAAATTTTACCAGAAAAGTATGGTAACCTCTGATATCTTGGTGGCCTGTTTTACACTTGTTGTTAATCATTACACTGTAACATGTAATTATGGTCCTTTTTGTTGGTGTAAAAAATGTATGTCTTAAACATGTTTATTTTTCAGTGGCTTTCTGATAGGAAGAAAAGATCATTAAGAAAACAAGATGTTGGTAAGTTTGTTTTATGAATTTTATGTTTGATATTATAAGTATAAAAAATAAAAAATCACATGATCACAAACTGCTTCTCTAGAGGCTCATAATTTAATACAATTATCTGCTTAAAGGCAAGCATCAGAAAAGTTTTTATCTACTTTAACAATGCATTATCACAGTTTGACACGTGTTAGTTAATTGCAACCATTTGATATATAAATGATCTTATCAAGCCGACTTGTAACGCTAGTGATTTTTTAGCGGACACTGATTGGCAGAGAAGGCGTAATTGTCGATAATGGATAAACACTTGGTCGAAAATTTAACACATCAGGGACTTGTGGATTTTTTTGCGCCCAAAAGGCTAAAGTATGTGTCCAGATATGCGGAATTAAGAAATTCCGAGAACCCTGACAAGTAGAAGTATCTTCAAAAAAAAAAATTTGTGAGGATCCTAGATATTTAGAAGTAACTGGAACATTCACATTATTCAATCAACGGCCAAAATATTTTGTACATTATAAAGATAACTATAAGTTAACGAATGATAATATTTTAAAGGATGTAGTTAATGTGTAAAATTGGCTGTTTTTCTATAGGAGAACTTGTACAGATTTTAAATTTGTGAAAAAGACATGTTAAGTAAGAGTTTTAAAATCCAACCATAAATAAACTGACAACTAATTAAACTGTTGTAAAAATCATCATTATGGGTGATATGTTTCTTATTGTGTAAATATAGTGCATAAATTGAGACTATGTGGGCCTCCTGTTGATTAAAACATTCCTTATTGATGTTTTATTTCTAGATATTCAGAGACGTATTGAACTTGTGCAGGATTTTGAAATGCCTACTGTTAGTCACTGTATTCAATTGTCAGCAGATGGACAATATATTTATGTTGCAGGTAAGGGTAAAATCTATTAATAAACTAGCAATGAAATACTTGTTTGCTGTTCAGAAATCATAGAAACCCCCCACAGTGGATGTTAGCCGGATTTTTCAACGAGTCGGGCGGGCGGATGGGCTGGCGGGTGGTTGTAAGGGCGTCCTGTGTCGTTAACAATTGTGTTAAAAGTTTTTATTGTATCATATACTTCTGCCATTTATTGTCAGATCAAAACGAAACTTCATGAAATGATGACATACCATGTGATGAACAGAATAAGAAAGTAACCGCAACTCTACCTGGCTTAATTATGGATTATTTCCCTTTGTAATTTTTGGATTAAAGTTTTCAATTTGTTGTATATCTCTGTCATTTATGGTCAGATTCTGATGAAATTTCATACAATGATTACATACAATGTGATGAACAGAATAAGAAAGTAACTGCAACTCTACCTGGCTTAACTATGGATTATTTCTCTTTGTAATTTTTGTATTAAAGTTTTCAATTTTTTGTATATCTCTGCCATTTATGGTCTAAGGTCAAGGTCATGCTGCTCTTAAATTAGTCATAGATTACCGGTTGGGGACTTCAGTATTGCCTGCAATACAAACTTACCCTTGTTTAAACGTTTTAAACTTATAGATTTTGTTAAAAATAAACAGTGTGACATACAACTACAAAAATCAGTTCAAGGAAAAACGAACCGGTTAAAAATCGTTAGAATTCATATTGCAATATTAACCGGTATATCGGTTAACCATTACACCCCTAATAAATGTTGATATTGTTGTCTTGTATGAGTACTTTAGTTTAAATATTTGAGGAAATCATTAATTAGTTAATAGTTCCATTGTTGCTGTTGCTGATATGTTTGCTAACCCCTTTTATTCATTCTAAGTTTCCCCACAGCTGAGATATGACTTTCACCTTTATCTGTATACACTTTGGGTAGTTTATAAATAAGACTCATTAACTTTAAAGAGAATAAATCTATCAGCTAGTATTAGGTAGGGGTGTAACGGTTAACTGATATACTGGTTAATATTGCAATACGACTTTTGACGGTTTTTAATCGGTTCGTTTTTCTCTGAACCAATTTTTCTAGTTATGTTCCATACTTATTGTTTTATAAGAGTCTGAAATTCATATGTTTGAATAAAGGTTAAAATATGTTCGGAAACTTGAAATACTTTTCGTAAAGTGAGAGAATAATAATCTTTGAAAGTCTATTCAAAACCTTTTTTCTAATTTATTCAAACATTTGCGTAATACGTGTAGATCATTTGAAAATACAAATATCTGTGTACAATGTTGATTTAATTAAGACAATGCACGTGCATTTAGGCCGTGAGCCAGATACACTTTTGCTCCCCCCCCCAGGGGTTGGTTATTGAGTTATTAGCGATAAACGGAATTTCTATAATGGCGGACTTAATTTGCATATTATGCAAATTGCTCAAGGATGTCAGGGTGTCATCACTCGGATTCTTATTCAGCATCTTTCAAAGATATAGAAACTGCAAAAAAACTGTATGGGGGCTCAAGTGCACGGTTTATCTCATATACTGCAGGACTAAGACTGAAAACTTAGAAAATGTCCCGATGAAAACAAAGGGAAGTAAATATAAAAAAATTTACTGCTAGATTACATATTGCTATTAATTTGTAGTAATGGGTTACTTAGTTTAACATGATGACTTATTTTTATTGACCAAAAGGTAAGGAGACAAATCTTTTCAATGTCTATTTGGATGTAAACTTAGTAATAAGATCTTTTTGGCATAGAAAATGGCCATAGGGGGGTCATGTAGTTCAAGTCTCATAACTCTGTAAAGCCCGAACAGAACTTTGCAAACTTGTATCAGTGAATTGCTACTACCATGTAGGTTTAAAAATCAAACCATAGATAATTACTCCCAGGAAGGAGCAATGTCATATACTGGCTTTAAAAGCACTTATGGTTTTAACCGGAAAATGAGAATGAGCGATATTTCAAAGTACCATAACTCTGTAAAGCCCAAACAGAACTTTGTAAACTTTTATCAGTGAATGCCAACCACTATATGGGTTAAGAAAATCATACCCTTGAAAATTCCCCATGTGGGGAGCAGTGTCATATACGGGCCCAAGGTCTATTATGGTTTTGACCAGAAAATGAGAATGGGCGATATTTCAAAGTCCCATAACTCTGTAAAGCCCCAACAGAACTTTGCAAACTTTTATCCATGAATGCCTACAACCATATGGGTTAAGAAAATCATACCCTTGAAAATTCCTCCTGGGGGGGGGGGAGCAATGTCATGTACTGGCTCAAGGTCTAATTAATTCATGCTATGACTGTATGTGCAAAGAACAATATGTATTGCAATAAATTGCAATATATTGCAACACGGGTTTCGTGTATTGCAATATATTGCTATACAGTTTTTACCGTATTGTTACACCCCTAGTATTAGGTATTTTGGTTTAGGCGATAATCGGTGAATAACATCAGGTAAGAAATGATGTTGATGTTATAAATCATGATGTGTTGTTTGGTAGGAAACATACGTATTTTTTTATGATTACAGAGAAATACAAAAGTCTTGTTATGTGATTATATATGTTATTTATACAGTACTTACCCACCAAAAGTTTGGAGACAATTTCACTTTGTAGGCTTACTGAATAGCTTTTAGTTAAAATTTGATCACTGTTTATTTTTGAAATGCCTTGTAGTTTTGCTTATCATTAATAATTATACCTGAGACTACATAAATAGCATTACAGCTATGTTATGGAATATAATTACAAAGAATATGGTTTCGGTGGCTTTAGGATGTCAAATGCCGAATCTTATAAATGTGTTGCATTTATGAAATTTGTTTTCATTTTATCATAAACCATTCTTAAAAATACTAAAAATAATGATTCTGCAAAAATAATCATGGAATTTCAAGAATTGTAGTAAATTTCTTTTGTCTCCCAACTTTTGGTGGGTACTGTATATATCAATGTATATTTTAGGGACATATAAACCATGTATAAAATGTTATGATGTTAATCAGATGTCTATGAAATTTGAACGTGGACTTGATTCAGATGTTGTCCAGTTTCAGTTCTTATCGGATGATTATACAAAGGTATTCTTATTGTTTTAATTTATTTTTAGTGATTTTTCTAAAGCAAAATAAAAGGGTGCTGCACTTTGCTCATTTTCTCTCATTTACAGGTACCTTCCCCTCTTGAAATTTCTGTAAAATCATGCATTTATCCACAAATTTTGGGGTTTAACTTGGATTTTTTGTCCCCCCTATCTACGAAATTGCTATAAAATATCCCAAAATGTTCTATTGTGTCTATCCCCAATTACTGGAAAAAAAGCCCTGCCTAATCAGAAATAGTAATGCACCCTGCCCTCTTTTTATGTCTCCATGTTCTTTTCTGAGTTCTAGAATAATCACTATAAGGGACTTTAGTCAGTTATTTCCCCTTGTACGCTCTTCATATAGGTAGGTCCAATTAGTTGGATTACTCGGATATTACCCTTACTTTTCAATGTCAATTTGCCAAAATTAATCGTAAATAACTTTTTTGTAAATCATTCAATTTGTTTGAAAATCAAGCTAAGTATTTTTAGGATAAATAACTATCTAAATTTCACCACTTCTGTTAATATCTTTATTAACAAGAAAGATATTAGATGAAATATTTTGTTATCCTTACATAGGACTTCAATGATAAAATCCTAGGATTCCAACTGTAAGGACATACTTACCAATTGGATTGCTTCAGATTTTATCATGGAAAGATAACTGACTAAAGTCCCTAATAAATCTGTATATAACCAATTCTGTACAAGAAAGAGCATGCCTGCAGGGCTCAGCATTAACTGTCAGATTGCCGATGACTACCTAGGGGTTGGGCAACAACTTTTTGCCAAAAATCACCTGATTGGGCAACCAGAATGTATTTCTAACACTCGAATTTATTTAAAAGATTGTTTGCTTTTTTAAGACCAGTAACTGTCAGTTAGTAGGTTATTATTTGTTAAGTGATGTTATTTAGTGTCTTATGACCATATCAGTTTAATTTATTTCTTATTTCAGATAGCATTTTTACAATGTGACAGATATATTGAATTTCATTCTCAGTTTGGAAGGTATTATAGAACTAGAATTCCTAAATATGGGAGAGATTTAGCTTTCCACAATAACAGCTGTGACCTATATGTAGCTGCTGTAAGGTATGTAAAGTCTACATTTTTATTTATTGTTCTTAGATTTTAGGTTTTACTTATTTATTTCCGATAACTTTTACTTATTTATTTTAGATCAATTGTGAAACAAGTCAAAACTTGAACTAATCACTCTAGAGTCCACTTCCTGGTCCCCCAGTACTCACCAAGTAGGATGAACTGTCTTGCTTAAGGAAACAACAAAGAATGTTTTGGGTGTGATTTGAACAAATGCAGAGCTGGCTATTCAATGATTATCGGTCTAATGTCTTTACCACCTTGCCATGACAGCTCAATTGTTCTTTATGAGTAGAATTATTTTTCTTTCAAAGAAGGGTCTTTGCCTGGCAGAGTTCGAGACAATAGTTTGACTTTGAATTTGTATATCAACCAATTTGCATGTGTTGGATGGAATGGATGGAAGTCTGAACTTCTCCCCTTTTCATGGGCCTTTTTTATCATGCAGTTAAACATGAATAAGAGAACTTGAAAAAAGGAACTTACAGCATGTTGTGTATGATATATGGTAGAGAATTAAGAGTAAATGAGGGTCTGTCTGGTCAATAAGAACACTTCATTTCTTTCATGCTATACATTGAAAATGTTATTTGAGTTTGATGAAAAATTACCATGAATATATAAAATCCATTTTTAAGGTATTGAAGATATAACTTCAAACTGTCATATTATTTTAACATGTAAGCTTAGAAAATGACATTTTAGCTATATTGCTATATGTTTTATATAAGCTTACTCTTACACCAAAGTTGACAATTTTATCTTATATATTTTAACTGTTCTAGCCCAGAGGTATATAGAATCAACTTAGAACAAGGTAGATTTTTAAAGCCAGTTGTAACTAATGCAGTAGAAGTGAAATGTTGTGAGTTCAATGATTATCATCAATTATTGGCTTGTGGAACTAGTGAGGTAACATTGTACTTGTAACCCAGGGCTCAAATTTAACAAAAAATTGGACTCGCAAATTTTTGTGAGTTGATTTTATTTCAACTCGCAAAATGAAAATTATCGCTCACATTTTTCTTCAATTTTTAATAGCATATGAACTATTAATATATTATGCAATGCATAAAAACAACATAGTGCTACATTTAACTAGATAGATCAAGGGTGTTATTGTGGGATAGACAAAAATACCCTGTTTCAATGCTGATTTGAGCCTTATTAGTTTAGACAGTAAAATGTTTGCGGCGATCTTAACTTGCGAAAATTTCGAGTTAAAATAAAAGTTACTTGCAATTTTCAAAATCTACTCGCATTTTGGGAGTATGCAAGCTAGCTTAAATTCGAGCCCTGTGTAACCATTCAATTATCTTAAGGCCTAAATTAAATTAAGTTTGTTTGCCCTTTACTGACCACCCTAAAAAAATGCTGCCAACTCAGAATATTTTTTTTTATTGGTCATGGCCATTCACTGTATTACTTGCCGGTAATTTCTTTACGTTAATAATTCTGCTTTAGGTTCCATGTGTAAATTGTTCTTATATCAGCATTTGCTGAATAAGCGTTCTTTACTTCTATGTGCTGCGCAGTACAACATATAAAAGTACAAAATAATATACCATGCTATGTACACTTCATGTATTTACTGGTTTAGAAACATGTTGAAATCATAGAATATTAGTTAAATGTAATTTATATATATACATGAACAAACAAATCATTTTGCCAGATCTACCTTATCTGAGGGATAATTCTTGAAGAATTTTTTTTTAAATTCGAGAACTACAAAATCTCTGTCTTTTCAGACTCCTGTACTCTTTTGGTACCCTGATTTATTTCGTTCCCGCTATTGATTGTGGGAGACCGACATGGAATATTGGAATCGTTTGGTGTTTTCTAGCCGTTAATCTATTATTCTTGCTAATAAGTACATCACTGCTAGTATATATGCCTTCTTTCATTAAACCAACCACAGACGACCAGCATGGTCCCAAGCAAAAACACTATATAATACATATAAGGTATATTACTCAAAACTGATAGTTTTTTAACCATGTTCATTTAGAGGCCATTTTCTCAATCATAGATAATTTTATTTCACAAATTTAAACATGCATGCGTAGCTAAGGCTTCGCTCCTTCAAATGACACACGCCGAATAATAAGTTCATGGGTCAATTTTAAAAATTACAATAAAAACAAATTAGTTTACCCAACACAGAAGTCGCCAGAACTAAATGCACACTTGACATCAAATTTTGAACCATATTTCTTAAACCACGACATGAATGAAAAAACTCAGCATGTTCAAATTGCTACAGACAGAAGTATTATACATCAAACAAAATACATGAAAATTCACAAAACTTTATTAAAAGGAACATGGTATTAACAGTAATACTAAATTCTTTCTCATTCATGACGTCACATGCTCAATAATGACTATACTTATGATATCTGTTAAATTGAAAATGCCGATAATGAAAAAAAGTAAAGATTTTCGCATATTATTGACTATTTCTTGAATATTTATACAATTTTTATGCAGGAAAAAACATTCTATGATCGATTGCATGTGTAAATATCCTTTTTTACATTGTATATTTGATTTAACAGCACTAATTTGCTGTAAATAGTGTATTTGTTCTTGTGACTTTTGTACCGATAAAACAAATTATGTTTTGATCATGGTTTTAAAATCAGCCTACGACCTTATTATGCAGTGTACGCAAATGATGTTGGTTTTATTAGAAAGCGCAAAGCCTTGGCTACGCATGCATTTATAGATATATGAAATAAAAATATTAATAATGGAGAAGCTAGCCTTTATTTGAACTTTGTTAAAAACTGCGATTTTTGAGTTATATACTTAATATGTATTTATAGTGTTTTTGCTTTTGGACTGCACTGACTGCCTGAGAAACCAACTAAGCTAATTTTTAACCAAAAAGACTTGCATAGCACTGATATCTGTGTTTTATTTGTTAATTTTAATTGTTTAACAAATGTATATTCTATATTACTATAGGGACATGTTGAATGTATTGATCCTAGAAGTAAAACCAGAGCTGGTATATTAGATACAGCATTAAGTAAACATGTGGAAGATTTAAGGTATGTCCAATATTAAAAATATATCACAGCTTACAGAGGGTGATAGAATGGAATATTGACCCGAGACATTAATGTCAACCAAGGCTTTAGAAGAGGTTGACATTTCTTTTCAAGGGTGAACATTCGGTTCTGTCACTCTCTGTAGGATGTGATATTTTCTTTTATTATACTGAACAAAAAAAGTAAGAACTTCTTGACAATTTAATGGCACAAACAGTTTAATTTTATCTGTTTTATTTGCTTCTGAATTTGAAGACATTTTTACGCTGTTGAGTTTGTTGTTTCGTAAAAAGCAAGCATCTGCGCAAGGGAGGTAACTCAAATTGAATGGCTATAAACATGAGTCTTGGTATTTGCAAACTTCAACACAGTAGTCTCCCATCACTTTAAGCGGATTGTCACCCTGTGACTTCACATTAGGCTATATAGTAAACAAATCACATGAGGTATAATAATTATAAATATAATTATCATGATGTATGAAAAAATTCTTTATTTTTACTACATGTCCATAGACCTTACCTTCAGTTGCTAGCACTTAAAGGAACCAAGAGCTTCATTCTTAGAAGCCTTAGTATGGTTTGGTCAAATATTTCCTTCAGGCATTCTTTCACTTACATCAGACCTGTATCAAGCAGGGCAGCTGTCTGCCAGTGGCACATTGTTAGTTAATTGTAAATTCTGATAAAACTTTCTTTGAAAATTGATTTGGATTTGAAATGCATTTAGATAAACTAACTACCAGTAATGGTGATTTTAGAATTTTATAGATCATGAAGGGTAGAATTTGGCTGTTAATGTTGAACGTAAATTTTGATTTATTGGAAAAAATGAAAACTAACAATTTATTTTGTGTTTTCAGTTTAACTGCAGTTCCTGAAGTGACAGCTCTCAAATATCGAGGTCCCTTAGAATTAGCTGTGGGAACAAGTACTGGTCATGTAAGTATATTTGATTTCTGAAAAACTGGGGAGGTCTACATTGGAATCTCTTTGTCCCTTCTCTTGCTTCTATTTTTCAAAATGGTCATAGTTTGATATTTTTGGATGATAACATTTAATTTCTGGCATGATGTCAATTAAAATTTCTTGGTAAATAAATGCTTGCTCTGTGTGGAAAAAAAGCACTCAATTAATGTTCAAAAGCATAAAATGATACCTTTGACACCAGTATGACTACTGTTAAATGTTGAGTTGTAAGGCCAACATCTTTGACCCTGTTATATATGTAATGCTTGTTTTCATTTAGATACATTCTATACAGTACCCACCAAAAGTTTTGAGACATTTTCATTTTGTAGGCCAACTGAATAGCTATTATAAAAATTTGATAATTGTTAACTTTGAAGTGCCATTTACTTATGCTTATTTTTTTTGGTTATTATAACTGAGCCTACAAAAATAGCATAAAAGCTTTGTTATTGGAAATAATTACAATACACATAGTTTTGGAGGCTTTAGGATGTTATATGCTGAATCTTATAGATGTGTTGTATTCAAGAAATTTGTTTTCATTTTATCACAAACCATGCTTAAATATATATAAAAATATTGATTCTACTAAAATTATCTACCAAATTCAAGAATTGTTGTAAATTTCTTTTGTCTCCAAACTTTTGGTGGGTACTGTATGTTTGTTGCCAATTAATAATTCTGTTCTATTCTATTGTTTCAGATATTATTGTATGATATAAGGTCAGATAAACCATTGTTAGTAAAAGATCACATGTATGAATTACCTATAAAAAAGATTGTATTTCATGAACATTTAGATCTAGTTATGTCTATGGACACAAAAATTGTTAAACTTTGGGATAGAAGCACAGTAAGTAACAAGTCATAAAGTGTTCTTTGCTTTCTTATTTTCACAGTTGATATTTAAGAAATAATTTTGTTATCTATGTTTTATTGTAAAATAAAATATAAGTACAAGCTTTAATGTTTCAAAATTAGATAATGAGTGCTTTAGCACAAGTTATTTAGTAAGACCATTATACATGTAGCAGCAATCATGTTTTATTCTACAATAAAATAGAGTATAAAATCTTTGTAATTAGCTCGATTTTCAAAGAAAATGAGAGCTTATTCTGTCACCTGAGCGTTGGTGTTGGCGTTGCTAATCAAGGTTAAAGTTTTTACAAATGTAAATAACTTCAATACTATCAAAGATATTCAACTCAAACTTGGAATACTTATTCATCATCACTACTTCCACCTTACTAACAAGGCTCATAACCCTGGCTCCACTGTTTTAGGAGTTTTGCCCCTTTTTTACTCAGAAAACTTCCAACATCAAGGTTAAAATTTTTTTCTAATGTAAATTACTTCAATAATATTAAAGTTAATCATCTCAATCTTGGAGTACTTGTTCACTATTAAAAGGGGAACCCACACCAGCAAGGCATATAATCCTTTAATTATTTTTGACCCAGTTATGCCTCTTTTTTCTACTTGGTATTTTATATTATTTTGTTTTCAAGTCAGTTATCTCTAATAAATTCAAAGCTTTTAACTTGAAACTTGAAATTCTTATTTACTATTAAAGTGTTTACCAAAAGAAACAATCCCTTTAACTCTAATTTAATTTTGAGACTTATCTTCCTTTCTATTATATTTATATGACTATCAAAACCCGTAACACTGATTCCTAAGAACTGAGAAAAGTCGAGTGCACTGTCTTACGGACATTATAATGCACTCTACAGTCTTTATATGATACTCACTGAGTCTGTTTGCATGTTACTGACCATTTTACCCAGGTACTCAAAAAGTACGACTTGATTTTTGAATAGCTTGATGTAAAATTGTGTAATATACTTAAGCTTGTTATAGTCCTGCTGAATTTTGGGCAAAATTGGCCAAACCTAAGATTTGAAAAGCGCAGGAAATGTGTTGTGTTCTTAGATTACAAGATATTGAAGGTATAGGTGGATGTTACTCAGTGACCCTTAAGTAAAAATCAAGATGGCGAAAAATTATAATAATCTTTAAATTGAAGCATTTTGTATTACTAACTTTTTGTCATGGAATCTGATGAAAATTGACTTAATAGAATATTGTCATTGAAGTACATAATGTATGATGTCTACAAATGTATACAGTAAAACCTGTCATATGTGACTTTCTGGTGGACCATCCAAACAAGGTCACATGTGACAGTGGGTCGTTAAATCCAGGTTCAAGGCAAAATAATAGCATGTCACCAACATTGCATATTTCAGCCAAATAAGTGAAAATCCCACTGAGTTGGGTCATTAAACAGTTAAAAACAGGATATTACATGGCATAATACTCCTGATTTTTTATCATATTATGTACATGTATGTTTTAAAGATTATTGACATGAAGATTTCACTTGTTTCAGGGTAAAGCTTACACCTCTATAGAGCCAGGTATTGGTTTGAATGATCTATGTGTAGTACCAGGATCTGGTCTTATATTCTTAGCTAATGAAGGTCAAAAAGTTCTCACTTACTATATTCCTGTAAGTATGTCTTTCAATGTTCTGTCAATTGTAAATCTGCTACCATGGTACAATGGTAGAGCACAGTATTTCCTAGCTGAATGGCCTGAGTTTGATTGAGTCTGAATACCAAGTTATACCTTTCCATGAAAATTTGATGTTTAACATCAAGTTGATTTCTATATATGCCAATTTTGAGAAATCGGTATAGCAAGCTTACTACAAAATCTACTTTTTGGGGTACATGAAGGAACTCAACTCTTCAAGCATGTATATTACTAAGAAAAGTTTTAATTATTAATATTGAAATAATTACATTTAACCATACACTGAAAATATATACAACAGTGATGATTCCCTGTGGTGAACCCCAATTTGAAAGGGCATGATGCATTAATCTCTCATTCTGTACGTAGACGATAAAACATATCTTGACTCAGACGCATAACTCATATTACACAACAACAACGCACACCCTATCAAGAGCCTCCCAGCTAGCTCAGTTGGGAGCATGCAAGTCTACTGATTGAGGGGTCCTGGGTTCGATTCCCTGGCAGTGCATACTTTCGTGGAGCTTGGTCATGAAATTATTTCTATGGCCACTCTCCCTCCTACCAATGATTTTTATATGCCCGAAAGAATTTCGGGCATATTATGTTATACCCCCTGGTGTCCGTCTGTCTGTCCGTCCGTCTGTTAGCAATTTGGTTTCCTGAGCATAACTTAAGTTCAATTTGGCCCACAATATTAAAACTTCAGAGGATGATTGTCCATATCGGGTAGAAGACCCCTATTGATTTTGGGGTCACAAGGTCAAAGGTCAAGGTCACTATTACCTTAAAACTGAAAACAGTTTCCGGAGCATAACTTAAGTTCCTTTTGGTCCACAATATTCAAACTTCATATGGTGATTGTCCATATTGGGTAGAAGACCCCTATTGATTTTAGGGTCACAAGGTCAAAGGTCAAGGTCACTATTACCTTAAAACTGAAAACAGATCTTTTTTCTCTACTTTGTTTTCCACAATTATTCATAATATGAAATTCATATGAAATATTCTCATGTCTTACAAATGCTTCATCTTAACTAAAAAAAACCAACACTTTCGGGCATATAATGCTCCGCCTAGCGGTGCTCTTGTTAATTATGTAGGGCAGTTGTCAGTCACTGATGAAAGTATGGGCTTAGTAGTTGGTTAACAGCTAAATCCAGATTAAGCCTTTATTCGAGCAGTGCGTAGGTTGACTGACCCCCGCTATATGAGCTATACAAAGAGTTACTTCGGTGTTAAACCAAACAAACAAACAAACAAACAAACGCCCTATCAATATTTATATAATCAGTCTTTTGGATGAGACCGTTTTGTTAGGTTAGAGGAACTTGAGGCATTTATGTGAATTCACCTTAAAATATATTGTTACTTTTCAGTGTTTATGAAAAAATTCTGTATTATTTCAGTCCTTGGGTACAGCACCTAAATGGTGTTCATTTTTAGATAATTTAACAGAAGAATTAGAAGAGAGTAGTACTGCATCAGGTAACATTGATTCATGGTCACACAGCTCTTTTATTTGTAGAAGTCCCTGTTAGATTTTTTCAAGTTATTCACATAGCACTTTTGTTAAGTTGCTGTCAATTTTATTAGCCCGCTTTTCGTCGAAAAAAATTTGGCGAAACATGTCCGGGCGAGGTGGCGAGTAGTCGGGCGGGTGTCCGGTGTTGTTAACAATTGCCTTAAAGTTTTTCTTGTCTTTATATTTCTGCCATTTATTCATTGTTAGATCTTTATGAAACTTCATAAAATAACATTCCATGTTTTGAACAGAATTAGAAAGTAACCACAACTCTTCCTACCTTTATTATGGATTATTTTCCTTTGTATTTTTTTAAAAGTTTTTAAATCCGGCTTTAATGTGGTTTCCACATTACATTTCTTGTTTAAAATTTTAAACAGTGAATTTTTTTTATTTTCATCAAATAACACATTTTATTACATTTGATGAAAGTAAAGTCTACATTGTATTTATAGTGTATGATGATTATAAATTTGTGACCAGAAAAGAATTAGATGATCTTGGTTTAGCACATCTTATTGGTTCTAATCTTCTACGTGCTTTTATGCATGGTTTCTTCCTGGATATAAGGTTATATAATAGGGTAAGTGGCATAGATTTCCTGGTAAATGAACCACAGTCATTGTATTACTTATTGTGTATAAAGGTTGACCCCAATCTGACCTTTATGCAAGAATATTCATTACTTTAAATACGAATGTAGTATAAATTCTCAATACCAATCAGAGTTTATCGTCAAAACTTGAATGTAATTTTTACTCAGGGATTAATTTTTAAAAATATATTAAAGCGTTCAATGAGTGTCTATTACACAGTGGCCGAGAGGATTATACGATGTAAATGGATTGTTTGTTTTGAATACGTTACATGCCGAAGTGAAGAATAGGCGTGGTGTTGATTTTTATCGGGATATATGTAGGTAATTATTAGATGCAAATGTGAAAGATCAGATCGGGGTCAAACGGAATAAGTTAAAAGGTCTATGTGATGTCTGCTCAAGGCTGTCATAGTTTGCCCTCCTCATGGCTTGGTTTTAAACTGCAGTATTGGAGGTACAGTTTGGTTTGTATCATGGTTCTCTAAATTCATTAGCATCTGACTAAACTTTATAATTCTAAGAATTTGGTTTTGTGTGTGCTTTCCATGGGCATTTTTGTTGGCATTTCGGCCATTTTGAATCAAGACAGTCAACTATATTTCACAATATATTGATATACATTTCACTTTTGTATACTGACGTTTGTGATATTAATGTTACATCACTCTAGTTACTATAGAAACGTTATGTTAATTTTTAACTGTAATATTATTTCAGGCAAAGGCTTTAGCTGAACCATTTGCATTTGAAGAATATAGAAAGAGTAAGATCCGAGAGAAGATAGAAGCTGAGAGATCCAATAGAGTTAATGTTAAGGTATTACATAGGCACAACTTAATAAGTTTATGATTTATGATTTAAAGTTATGATTTAGATTAATAGTTATTCTATGTAGTATATTTAGTGCAATACAAAATTAGAACAACTGTTCTAAGTGAAATAACATGGCTGAGTGACAAAACTGTAATTTATTTTACCATGTAAAATAAATGCTTCAAAATCTATCAGTCAACTAACCTGGTAAAAACAGAAAGCCTGCTTGTCTGAAGGATAACTTGCCAGTCCCAATGTTAATTTAAAAAGTGCAAAGTCATTTTGGTTTCATACATTAAACTATGAGATTTTATAGGATACAACCTACAAATTCACAAATTTTCTTGAAAACTCATGAATTTTCAAGTCAGAGAGTGTATAATTATACAGCAGGATAATCTTTTTAGCTCGCTTGTGAACAAAGTTCTCAAGGTTAGCTATTGTGGGGGGGGGTCTGACCAATGTGCTTTAGTGCATGCATGTGTCCATGGTCAACAATTTTTAAAATCTTGTGAAAAACCATTAAGTCTACAGTTATTAAATTTGGCCTCTAGCATCACAAGAAGGTGCTCAAATTATGCTCCTGGGTTCAAAATTGGCCTGGCCCCAGGAATCACATGTTTTCATTGGCTGAAACTGTTAATTTGATTTTTATTTTAAACTGGGTCCCTTATCATAAAATGTCTTATGACCAATTTTAGTTTAAACATTCAACATTATATTGTTATATTATTGTAAGAATTGTAATAACTAGGGCTACATTGATTTGATAAATCTAAATTCAATTGCGAGAACGCTGATTTGATTTCAAATCCCGACCTGCATTTTCGATTCGATACATGCCTTTCCACTTGTCAGAAAAAAGGAAAAAGAATTAAAGACTTTTAGTTACAATGTTAAACTAGATAAAATGAATTGGTATGAAAATTCATTTGCTTAATTGATTTTGTTATGAATTTATGTTGAAAATTAAAATAACATTTTTATTTTATCAATATTAGTTAGTTGTAAGCTCAAGTGAATGTTTAATATACATTTGGAATAAACTATACATGTATTATTGAATGAATCGAATTGAAAAAAATTGAATTGAAAGAAAAAAATTGAATTGCATCGAATCAACTTTCTAGCGAATCATTGCACCCCTAGTAATAACATGCTGTTGTGGAAACATCAAATTGTTAGATTGATGTAAATGATTTAATGTTATATTTCAGAAATTACCTAAGGTGAATAAAGAACTTGCTCAAAAGCTGATAGATGTTCATGAAAGTGTGGGTGATGTTACCAAGGCTAAAGTAAAGGCTGGAAGGACATTATTAAAAGATGACCGTTTCTCTGCTATGTTCAGTAATCCAGATTTTCAAATTGACAAGGAATCAGAAGAGTACAAACTACTTAATCCTATTGTATCTAAATTAGATAAAGCCAAACTGAAGCACCAGGAGAAAATGGAACTACAAGATCAGTTTGATGAAATTGAGGTATGGTAAATTTGAAAATTTTCATTTTCTAGTTTAAAGTCTATATTGTTAGCCAGACTTTTCAATGAAATAAAATTTGGCTTATAGTTAGGCGAAACACGGACAGGCAGGCTTTTGGTGTCATTAATAATTGCGTAAAAGTTTTATACCATGTGATGAACAAAATTAGAAAGTAAACTCAACTCTACCTGGCTTTATTATGGATTATTTCCCTTTGTAGTTTTTGCATTAGATTTTTTAATATGTTGGATATCTCTGTCATTTATGGTCAGATCTTGATGAAAATCTGACTTTAATGCTGTTTCCACATTACATTTCTTGTTTTATTTTAGCTTGATTGTAAAACAAGTTCATAGAACTTAGATTAATCTCTCCAGTCCACTTCCTGGTCCCCCAGTTCTGAATTAGTGGAATAAAGTTGCATGCTATCATCATCAACACATTTTTTTTTACATGAAGATTATATAAATTGTTTATTTAGAGTCCTAATGCACAAGTCAAATGTAACTGGCTCTCCCAACCATGGGCCATGCTTGGAATTTTTGGGGAAAAAAATGTTTTTTCCTATCAGCTGGAGATGTTCGGTGCCAAAAATAGTGGGGAGTGGGGACTGTAGTCAGTCATCTGCCATTTATAGGTTAGGGATTTCACCATTAGAATGTCCTTGCTAAGCTACCAGGGCTAAACCGGGCTTAAAGCAATAAGCAATGAATTTTAACCTAATTAGAGGTACTGTAATAGTACATGTAATTAACATTTGTTTTTTCTGTAGGATGATGATATGACTGGTCGCCATAGTGACAGTAGTTCAGATGATGAACATACTTGGACTGTAAAAGATAAACAAGAATGGAGAAAACATAAGTTTGAACAGAGAGAAACACGGCGAGCTGAGAGAGCTGAAAGAAAATCTAGACCTAAATTTTATGAAATGAAAGATGGACAAGAGTATGGGAAAAATGTTGATGACCAGAAAATACGAAATGAAAAGAAGTATGTATATTGTTCAATAAAAAACTTTGTTAGATATATTTTTCAATTCCTCAAAAACGGAGCAAAAACTTCTATATGGTTTTATGTATACTTATTTTATAAAAGCTCAAACTAAAATTAGGAATGAAGTATGATAAATTTCAAGACCGGACAATAAATACATCAGTAAATTTTTTAGTATTAATTCTGATTTCAGTGTTTTGAGAATAAATCACCCTTATGTAATTAAATTTATATGAAATCTGTCTAATTCAGTATTTTGAAAGTAGATTTTCTGTATTTTTGAAATGTTCAACTTGCTCTCATGTAAATATTTTCATCATTTTCTTAAATTTCTTTATATATGCACACGAAATTAAAAATTTGTTTTTCTTTCTGTTTCAACTTGTGAGCTTGACATTTTCCCATGTGGCTATGTCCCTCTTAAAAATTTTCTGAGCTCTCTCAGTGAAATAATAATCAGTCTTTCAAAAGACAGGGCTCAACATAAAAGGTTGCCTGATTGTGCCTGACAACCTATATATTAGGAATTGGGCAAGTTTTACTGCTAGTAAACAATTGGTTAAGGCAAGTGAAATATATAGCTGGTCGTCCATTGGCAACCTACTTCAAGAGTGTCAAACTGTGGCAAAGAAAACAAATATCCTCTATATGTTTATGAATGATATTTTTTCTGTAGGATGTCATTAGCTGAAAGGTTAGCTAGTAGTGATGATGTAACGATGACTAATACATCTGGTAGACTTGGTAATCAAGAATTTAGTTTTAAAATGAACAGGGTAAGTATTATTGTTTTAAGCAGGTTTTTCAATTCACTTACCTTTCCTTTGCTAACCCTATCAACTACCATAACATACCATAAAGCCGCCCGGCTAGCTCAGTTGGTAGAACGCAAGACTACTGATCTAGGGGTGGTGGGTTTGATTCCCGGACGGGGCATACTTTCATGGAGCTTGGTCATAAAATTATTTCTACGGCCATTCTCCCTCCTACCTATGATTTTTAACTATGTAGGGCAGTTATCAGTCACTATGCTTAGTAGTTGATTAACAGCTAAATCCAGAGATTTTGCCTTTCCAGGAGGAGTGAGTAGGTTGACTGACCGCCGTGTTATATGACCTATACAATGTGTTGCTACGGCATTAAACCGAACAAACAAACATACCATAAAGTATTATTGCACATAGAGTTGATAAATGTTATCTGCAAATGCTAGTATCAGGGTTTTTGAGTTGCTTTTATGTTAGAAGTGTCTATGTTTGCTGGTGCCAATATCAACCACCAATATAACCAATGCTCTTCTTAAGGAACACCCAGATTATGGAATTTGCTCGTTAGTTTCTTTAATCATTACTTTAAGTTTAATGGCATATTTAATGATGTCTTATAACGATGGCATTTGAGTTTTGAGAGTTCTATGTTTAGTGGTTCTGATGCTGATCACTAAAAAAAACCAACGTAAAATGTGTCCCAATTATAAGATGTATACAGTATATATTTTATATTCTATTAAAAAGTTAGAAAAAAGGATCATTGGTCCAGTGGATGCATGCTTAGGGATTGAGGGGCCAAGGGTTTGAACCCCACTAGGGGCACTGCTTTCTTGAGCAAGAAATTTACCTGCAGTTGTTCCACTCCATCCAGGTGTAAATGGGCATCATGAGGGCTGGCTGCCTGAAGTGGGTTTCAATGATCTGGGGTTATTGTACAAAATTGTTAAGTTGACTGAACATGTATATGGAAGCAGACTTTAAACCACACTTCATTATTTTTATTTTCTATAATTTTCAGAGTGAGAAGGAAGTTCACCATGAAAATGAAAGGAATGCTCATCATGCTGAGAGAAGAAAGATTCGTAGATCAGCTGGACAAATTACTCAAAGTTTTAATAAAAAATCTAATTTCTTTATGGGAAAACGAAAAACTTAAAATATTATTTATAAATCATAATAGATTCATAAAGTAGGTTAGCACTTTTACAGCTGGCCTGTATTCAAGTCAAGTAAAGTCAAGTCTTAGTCACGTGAATGCATACTGAATGTCATTCGACCAAAATTTACGAAGTAGAATTGACCATGTAGATACTAGATGATGATCTAACCTATGACTTCTTGACTGAAGGTTTATTTCACTGTAAAGAATGACCTGGACGATGGAGCTCATTGGTTTTCATAGATGGTGATGTAATCATAAACAATATTGATCTACTGTAATGTCAACTTAACAATGTTGATCAACTTTATAGCAAGTATGGGAAGAGAGCTTTGCATTAACACTGTATGTTTCTGTTTGTAGGTAGCTTAAATACCCAGCTTTATGGTAACACTGTTATGTTTATGCATGTAGCAAGTTCAAAAAGCCAGCTTTATGGTAACACAGTATGTTTTTGTACATATATGTAGCAAGCTCAAATTCCCGTTACACAGTATGTTTCACTGTGTATCATGGAATTTCAACATCTTAATGGAAGTTGATTATCTAATGATTTTGTGAATGAGAATTGTTCAGTTGGTACATAGGTATATAAATATCTAGTGTTGGGGAGAGTAAAAGACATTTATTGTACGATAATATTGAACTGTTCGATTGCATAAATTATAATGTCACATTTCACGGTATATTTAATACTCGGTTTATTTCGGTAGTTCATGAGAGTGTTTTGTCAGCACATAACACTTATGTATTATATCTTATTTGCAATACATATTGTAGTTTGTGTGGCTGAGTGGGGAGAGGGTCAGACTACAAATCTTTTTATTGTAGGTTCCCATCCGGATAGAAACTTATTTTTATCTATTTTTTTCTCATTTAATTCATGGGCCGATTGTGTAAAACACGTTGCCCCTCGTGCATCATGAAACTTGTAGAAGCCTTTGTTATAAATTTGGTGGCATCTCTTTAAGGTCAGTAAAATTGAGTGATTTTTACATTGTTTGTTTTGAAGTGTTTTATTTCTATGTCCAAAAATTACTGAATAAAAAAGATGTAAAAAAATTGAAGAACAAAAAATTAAAAATGACATATTTAGCTTCAGACTCGCACTTTTTTCAAAAATAGGTAGGTGTTTAGTAGCATTGCACTTTAACCGTACGACCATTCAGCCAGATGAGATATCGACACTAAATTAACCTACACATAGTAATTTTTACTGCAAATTTCTGTATACATGTATATAGAATGCGGAAATTAATATATACAGTGTGTGATAACCGTGTAATTATGCAATCAGACAGTTCAATATAATGATACAATAACTCTCATTTACAATGTTATTGGAGATGGTATATATGTATGCTTGATGGTTTTACAGTATATAGGACTTTCAGTTCAGAGAACCAGTGCACCTTTTCACAAAAATTCTTATGAAAAAGGTTGTCATAAGTAAATTTCATAAATCTTGCAGTTCAAAGTCAAAATAATAATAAACGTAACTATAATATGATATTCAAAAGGTATACAATATTTTACATAATTCAAATATATTTGGAATTGATTTGCCTCCAAAAAGATGGTACTTTTAATGTTCCTTGATTTTAGCTTACGATTAATTTTATCATATGAATTTTTGTGAAAAGCGCCACAGGTTTTCTTCCCAGTCATTGTAAGTGATACTTTATCAAAGTCATACAGTGATAGTGATTTACACCATGTAATATTGTTTGATTATACTGTTTATATGTTTGTAACAGAGTTATGAAATGTTAAGTATGAATGTTATTGGTGTTGATTTTTATATAAAATAAATTGTTTGAAGAGACTTTATGTTCTTTGCTAAACCTACATTCATGACTTTTTGTGGTATAGCTGACAAGGAATGTTTTAAGCTATTATGAAATGCATGTTTATGCTGTAGACTCGCTCTAATGTGAACAAGTTCGTGAAATCCAGATAAGCCACCCCGCTAGCTCAGTTGGTAGCATGCAAGTCTACTGATCGAGGGGTCTGGGAGTTTGGTCATGAAATTATTTCTACAGCCATTCTCCCTCCTACCCATGATTTTCAATTATGTAGGGTAGTTGTCAGTCACTGACGAAACTTCCACGAAAGTATGCGCATAGTAGTTGGTTAGCAGCTAAATCCAGAGATTTAGCTTTTCCAGGAGTGAGTTGGTTGACTGACCACCGTTATATGATCTATACAATGTGTTGCTACGGCGTTAAACCCAACAAAAACATAACCCAGATGCCTTTTAAAGAAGTTATTCATGTTAGAAGATGAAAAATCTGCTTGTGAAGAATTATAAAGGCGGCTTGTAATAATATTGGCAATAAAGATCTACATTGTTTAGATTTTTAGGTACATGTTTTATCACTGTTAACTAGTAATATTCCTTAAAAGAGAACTGCCACCAGTGGCGAAAATACCACCGCAATGGCAACATTTCAAGATGAAAGCAAGTCAAATTGATGAAAAATAGTCATACTTATCAACTGAATTAGTGAGACCTTGTATGCAATTTCTTTTCAAAATCAGTATGGAAATAAGCATACGAGACTAATAAAAATTAAAAAAAAGATGATAGCTAGACGGCCATTTTGAATTGGAAGTGATATAAAGTGTATGTACACATCAACTGTGATCCCGTGTGCAAAATTCTCTCAAAATTAGTTAAGACAAAAATCTGTTGAGAAATAAGCATACTTACAGCTATTAAATAAATTTTTAATAAAATTCAAGATGGCAGCCAGTCGGCCATTTTGAATTGGAATTGATATAAATGCATGTTCACATCAACTGTAAGAATTTGAACTTGTGTGCAAAATTCTATCGAAATTGGTTAGAAAAAATTTGTTGAGAAATTAGCATACTTACATTTATTAAATTAAAAAAAAATCAAGATGGCCACAAATTGGCCATTTTGAATTGGAATTGATATAAAGTGCATGTACACATCAACTGTAAGAATTTGAACTTGTGTGCAAAACTCTATTAAAATGGTGAAGAAAAAATCTGTTATCTGCTATCAAATTGAATTTAAACAAAATTCAAGATGGCAACAAATCGGTCATTCTGAATTGGAATTAATATATACTGCATGAACTCATCAACTGTCAGAATATGTACTTGTGTGCAAAATTCTATTAAAATATGTTAAGAAATAAACATACCGTTATTAAATTAAATAAAAAAAATTCAAGATGGCAGCTAGTTGGCCATTTTAAGTTGGAATTGGTATAAAGTGCATGTACACATCAACTGTAAAAATTTGAATTTGTGTGCAAATTCAATCAAAATTGGTTAATAAAAAACTTAGCATGGAAGAAACAGAATATTCGTCAAATTTGGTGTAAGGTGATTTTTATTTCAACTCGTGAACTCAGAAAAAGACATTTTCACGAGTGGCATATGTTTTCTGAGCTCACTCGGTGAAATAATCAAAGCACTGGAGTGCTGGAGGAACGATGTCCAGAACTGATTTGATAAATAAAGATTATAATTATGTAAAAAATCTAACTTGTGCAGCAATGTTATCTATAAATAATGTATTAATTATCAATTAATTGAATTTAACAAGAACAGTCCAAGGATAGAACTAGACTTTTCGAGTGTTTTGCTAATTGCAAGGTTTATCTTACTTTATCAAACAAATAAATCAGTCAAAGAATAATAAACCAATTCATATAAATATAAAAGCGGCAGAACTGCTATAACATAAGTCCATAGTAATGTCCCTTCAAAGATAAGTAGACGGACCATCAATGAATTAGTACATCTATTTTCATTTTGATATCTTAATTAACTTAAAGTATGCACATGTTAACTAGAAACTTTATGTCATTGCAATCAAATACCATAAAGTCAGAATTATGCTGACACACATCTTAAATTGGTTTTATCAATTTCCGTTCAAAACTGCAAACAAGTATTAATTAGTCACCAAATCAAAGCACCGATAGTACTGTTGCGGCAGTGACGCTGAAAGTTTGAAAGAACAGTGGCACTTTTCACAAAAATTCTTACGAAAAAGATCTTCGTATGTCAAAAGCAAGAAACCTTAGTAATACGCTAATTTTTTAGCTTAACAATTCTAAATACTGTAGAATTGTGTATACCTATACCTTTTTATTTCATAGTTATGCTTATTATCTGTCTGACTTAGAAGTGCTAATTATATGAAACTGACTTACGACAATTATTTTCATAAGAATTTTTGTGAAAAAGCACCACTGATCATGACACAGTCATACCTAATGCCCATGAACAACACGTCAAGCTTAATATTAACTCACAACTATTGTGAAGGTTTAAACCCAGTCTCAACAAAATTTTCATAGCTAAGTTCATATTTATTTAGGCCAGCATAACGAGCCCATTTTCTTCGTTGGCGTGTTTGCCAGTTACAAGTAATCAATTATATACCTTTTCACTAGTTAAGGTTCTGGAACTGTAATGGTGACCGTCCACAATTCTTATTATGATATTGTTTCTTGAATCTATGCTATTAAAGACAATGAATGGTGAGTTTTTAAAGAAACTTACCATTTGTAACTTAAGTTATGTGCATTTTTAAAACGTAACCTTTGATTTTCAAAAAGACAGAACATTGGGCTGGAACAATAAGGGAAAAAAACCCATTTTTTTTTCAAATTCTGCAGTTTTATTTCCAAGTTTTAATCTTTTTTCCTGTTTCACAATCATGTAATGTTAAATAAGAGCAATCAGATTACACTTTGGACAAAAACGTATAAAAATACAGAGCTTTGCATACATGTACCCCCATGCACCAATCTCTATTGGTCAGAGAGATTTACTCGACCATGCGAACCACTGAAATCAGTATTTAAAAAAAATATTACTTTAAAACAAATTTAATTGAAAAAAATATTCCTTCATTGCGTATAATATATTTATATGCGTATAATTTGCGTTTTTAAGTCTTTATATCTCTTAGATATATAAATACTTCGAACCATGAATTCAGTTTTGTAGTTTATTTTGGCTGCATAATAATAACAACTGAAAAAAGACATGATATTGTTTTAATTTCACCTCTATAATTATAATTTCTTCAATTGTTTTTACCTTAAAACATTTTTTACATAATACTTAATTCTTGTTAAACAATTTCATTAAAAAGTGAAATGTTATACTGTTACTTATTAATGCATGGACATTTTAGTCTTAGTAAAATGTTGCATCGGACAAACGAAACACAAAATAGTTATTGACGTCTTAACAATAAAGATGATGATTGAATAATTTATTGCAATTTAAACTTATCATTTAACTATTGTTACAATAAAAATATGGCCTATCAAATTAATGGATGGGCAATTAAGTAATTAAAAAAAGCTGATATATAATTCTTATTCTAACAAAAATGTTATAATTGTCAATTTTGTTTCAACTTACTGTCATGTATACAAAATGTCACCTCTAAAGTACTGACATATTTTTCTGTTAATTTATACCTCATACACAATGGACAATAATACATAAATACATACATTTGTCTACAAGGGATTACCCCCCCCCCCCCCCGATAAAAATTGAAATCTTTATGACCATGATCGTGATCTATGATCCTTATCTTATCTTGTCGATCACAACATGGGGTCATGGCTTTTAGATTGTAGTATCGCAATACTGATGAATCTACGATCAATGCTACCGGTGTCAACACAAAAATGCCCAAATCTTGATAATTGCATATATCGTCGGTACAGGACCGACGATAATATTGTATGTAGCTGATAGTATTGCCAGTTATACAGCGTAGAATTAACATTTCGCCCGCATTTATTACCCATTCGACTCATGATTACCTTAAACGATACCGATATTGGTACTTGTATCCGGTACCGGTATACATACATAATCGTGATAGACCGCCGTGATATCACCTTTACGATGCGTTGCTACGGCGTTAAATCAAACCCAAATAGAAACAAGAATATATTTAAAAAATATATTCGGCGCTGTGAAGGATTCATTTTGTTTGAAGTATAAATGTGTATGGTATTATCTTAATTTATTTAGATTCCCAAATAAGCAGAATTTTTTTTTCTAGATCCACATATTGAAATTTTGGGACCTTAAACTTTTTCTAGACCCGCATATTGAAAAATTGTAACCGTATACTAAACGCTTTTTTCGGGTCTGCATATTAAAATTTTGGATCCGTACACTAAACTTTCTTATTGGGACCTGCACATAGACGTAGAATTGGATATTATTCTACGTCATTGGACCATTCGGAACATCCTCGGCCATTCGCTACGAAAGGTCGAGGGTGTTCCGAATGGTCATTGGACCTGCATATCGAAAACGCATTCGGAACTCCTCGGCCTTTCGCTACGAGTAACCTCGGACATATTTAGACGCCATTTTGGAAAAACCGTAGTTGAAGTAAACAAATATGCGTTCGTTTAGGCGATGACTGAATTTTCGCTTTTAGTCCGTAAATTTGAAATTACATAGTTCAATGATATCGATGAACAATATTTAGTTCAATTTAAGACAAATAAATATGTTTAGACAAAGATCTGTGTGTATACTGCAAGAACTATTTTGTATAGCCGTTACGTGCTTCGCCTAGCGTTGGTAGTAGAAATATATTTGGACGAGTACTCAGCTTGAAACGTCATATTAAACGAGCCGATAGGTTTTTTGCATTTATTTTTTAAAAGAGAGAATGATGCATAAAATCTGATATCATTCGGACAAGAAACGAGCCTCTTCAACGTATTCATCATTGTCTACCTGAAACACGATACTAAAGAACGAGGAAGTTTTGCATCGATGTCAATGAAAAGAGTATAGACATGTAAAAACTACTGAGATCTCTTTGAACGATGTAGGGATATTACAGCTATTATATTTCAGTCATTTGAAGACTGAATACTGAGTGTATAGTCGTGTGACCTTCAAAAAGTAAATAATCGCTTGTTTACCATCAAATATTTGTAGCAGTAAAAAATGAGAACTGATTTAAATCAGTTGTCTGAAAATACTTACATTAGCATGTTAGTTGAACTTGTTTTTCTGAATCTTCCGCACAAAATATTATTGCAAATGTATAATTCATTACTTTAGTAGGGCTCAATCTTTTGATTTATAATATTAACCAAATACTAGGGCAATGCTTTCCGTTAGAGACTAACAATAATTATTATTGTCCTACATGATTTAGAATTTGTGGTAAATTGAGGGAGAATAGCCGTAGAAATGGCCACGAAATTATGCCCCGGCCAGAAATCAAGCCTACTACGTATACCACTCGATCATGGGCTTGTTTGATTCTGTCTACCCGGTGTACCCTGGAAGCATCGATGAATCAAATGTCCCAATTCTTTAGCAAAACAACAAAATGGTGGAAGATTTTCGTGAGATGACAGCATTTCATCAGAAGAGTCTGATGACGATCTGACACAAAATATGCTCTTAACTTTATCAGAGTAAGTTGCAGGACTATTTTTATGCGCCCGTTTTGAAAAAACGGACGTATTATGTTATGATGTTGTCCGTCTGTCCGTCTGTATGTCCGTGGACAATTGCTTGTCCGGATGATAACTCAAGAAAGGATGTACCTAGGTTCCTTAAATTTTATGTGTGGATGGCCTTGGGAAGATGAGGTTCCCTATAGATTTTGAGACCCGAGGGTCAAAGGTCAAGATCACTGGGACTTTTAAAAAATATGAAAACCTTGTCTGGACGATAACTCAACAACCACTGTACCTAGGTTCACCAAATGTTATGTTAGTGTAGCCCATGTGTCAAGGAAGTGCCCTATTGGTTTTGGGGCTACTAGGGCAAAGGTCAAGGTCACAGGGACATCATATGGAAAAACCTTGTCCGGACGATAACTCAACAATCACTGTACCTAGGTTCATCAAATTTTATGTGAGAGTAGCCCATGTGTCAAGGATGTGCCCTATTGGTTTTTGGGGCCCCATGGTCAAAGGTCACGATCACAGGGACATCGTATGGAAAAACCTTGTCCGGATGATAACTCAACAACCACTGTTTCTAGGTTCACCAAATTCTATGTGAGAGTAGCCCATGTGTCAAGGAAGTGCCTTATTTGTTTTGGGGCACCAGGGTCAAAGGTCAAGATCACAGGGACATCATATTGAAAAACTTTGTCCGGACAATAACTCAACAACCACTGTTTCTAGGTTCACCAAATTTTATGTGAGAGTAGCGCATATATCAAGGCTGTGCCCTATTGGTTTTAAAGCCCCGGGGTTAAAGTTCAAGGTCACAGGGGCATCATATAGAAAAACCTTGTCCGGACAATAACTCGACAACTTCTGTACCTAGGTTCACTAAATTCTATGTGAGGGTAGCCCATGTGTCAAAGATGTGCCCTAATTGTTTTGGGGCCACAGGGTCTAAGGTCAAGGTCACAAGGACATCTTATGGAATACCTTGTCCGGACGATAACTTAACAACCACTGTTTCTAGGTTCACCAAATGTTACCTAAAAGTAGTCCATATATCAAGGATGTGCCTTATTTGTTTTGGGGCCTCAGGGTCAAAAGTCAAGGTCACAGGGGCATCATATGGAAAAACGTTGTCCGGACAATAACTCAACAGCCAATGTGCCGAGGTTCACTAAATTTAATGTGAGAGTAGCCCATGTGTCAAGGATGTGCCCTATTGGTTTTGGGGCCCCAGGGTCAAAGGTCAAGGTCACAGGGACATCATATGGAAAAACTTTGTCCGGACAATAACTTAATAACCACTGTATCTAGGTTCACATTATTTTATGTATGGATACACCTTGAGTAGAGGATGTACCCTGTTGATTTTGAGACCCAAGGGTCAAAGGTCAAGATCACTGGGACTAATTTATATGAAAACTTTGTTCGGACAATAACTCAATAATTACTGTACCTAGGTTCACCAAATTTTATGTAAGGGTAGTCTAAATGTCAAGGAAAACCCTTGTCCAACTACCAACTTTATCTAGATTCACCAAATTTTTATGTATCAATACTTTTTGGGTCAAGGGTGTGAACTTTTGGTTCAACCACGGCTGTACCTAGGTTCTCAAAATATTTGCTTTGAATAGCCCTCCAGTTAAGGATGTGACCTATTCTGAGATCTCGGGATCATTGGTCAAGGTCACAGGGACTTCATATGAGATAGAACACAACATGGACTGCACACGGTCGTATAATGCCCCGCCCAGCAGAGCTCTTGTTTATAATTCAGATAAACTTTGCTTGTTGATTGTACGTGGTGGGGCTAAATAACTGATATAACATGTTTGCAACATAGCATGTGCCATTTTGATTATTTCACAATCACGATATGTTGAATCTAAAATTAATTTTGAAGGTAATTGTTGTATTATGTGTATTATATGACCACATTAAACATGCTCTTCATTAGTTTCCGTATCGATTTACGGCTTAGTTCTTATAACTCCGCCAAGTTTCGTTTCTTTTAATGGGTGACACTATAAGGTATAGATAAAAAAGTAACACCGGGTTCGATTCCTGCACAGCTTTATTTTGTAATTTCGCAAACACTAGTAACCGATATGCGTGGGCATCAGGTGGGTATAAAAAGCGATAATCGACAGAGAAAATTGGAGTCTGGCTGGAGACTCCGGAGGGTTCATATCGCTCTTCTTGTAATTGTCGGGGCTTTGTTGTACGACTAGAGTTACGAAATCTTTTGTTCCGCGTTCTCATAGACAGCCAAAGGCATCGTGAGAGGGTCATAGATAGTCAAACTATAGTACCGGGTCGTGGTGTTGCAAGGAAGAGGCTGGAACGTCGTGGTTTGGTTAGTTCGGGATTGAAACCTTAGGTTAGTCAGAGAGTCTGGCTGGAGACTCCGGAGAGTTCACATCGCTCTTCTTGTAATTATCATGGCTTTGTTGTACGACTTAGTACCGGGTCGTGGTGTTAAATGGAAGAAGTTGGAACGTCGTGGTTTGGTTAGTTCGGGTTGAAACCTCAGGTTAGTCATAGAGACTGGTGTGTTGTGAGAGTTGTTGGTTAGAACTCCTGGTGGTATCAACGCCTCTTTTGCTGAGGCTCGAACTTGTTTGTAGCGATTAGGTTTGTGTTGCTTTGGGTTATTGGTTGTTCATTTGACGTATTAGTTGAGTTGCTGGTTGGAACTGCTGATGGTTTCAGCACCCCATGTGTTGAAACCCGAGCCTTGTGTGATAGTTTTTGAGTGTTTTTTTTGTTACCGCTCGGATCACATGTATACATTGTATATTGCTTGTTTGTCGATTACAGTCTATATGTTTGGTTTAAGCTGTTGTTTCTAATCATTGGTCAAAGTAGACCACAATGAAAATAATTATATATTGTATACAGCATTTTATCAGTGTTGAATAGTTTTCAACAAACCACTCGGTGCACGTTACAATACGATGCATGGTTTCATGGTCGACCGCAGTACAGGCAATCATTGTCGTGATTCATAAGTCAGAAATATACATGTATAACAGTCATACCATCAATGTCTATAGTCTTGTTATTCAGAAGAAGCCAGACTTGCCATTTCTATATCACCATAATACCACGTGATCTCAGCAGGTGGTCGACTGTGTATTGTTGTACAAGTTAAATTAACCAAGGATTTATTTGTATATAATGTATCCTCTTGCCATGTCAGCTGCATGTCGGTCATCATAACTGTAATAAAACATCAACAATTTTGTCAATTATACATGTACAAGGTACGATGAAGACTATAATTTTCTTCTATCTAAATAAGTGTATGTGTATTTCAACGAAATAAAGAGATTTTAAAATGAACAAACACGGTAGAATGCTCTAGGGTATTTAATATGTGAAAGTTATTTAATAATTTAGGTGGGCATTATCAAATAATAACTATTCTTAAGTGCGAATTATATTGCTAGTAGTAATAAACTTGATATTGAATTTAATCATATAGAATAACTTTAACAAGGTACAATGTCATAGCATTTTTAAATTTATATCTTTTGAATACACTATATAATTTGTTGTCATCCTATTTTTGAATAGGCGGTAAATATGCTTAGACTTCCTTGTTGCGCTTTACAAATGTGTTTTTCTTATTTACATTAAAATCAGCATTGAATATTTTAATATTTTGAATACATACATCGACCAAAATTCATTTAGACTTCAAAATTAAACTTGTTTATATTAAGTAAGTTGATCACTTTCTACAAATACATTGTAAATCTGAAAAAAATCGACAAACACATGACAAAAGAATACATGTCGACCTTTTATTAACTTTCGAAAATAATAATGATTGACCTACATAATTACGGGAAAAAGATTTTTGTGAATAGATCGGTGAGTACCTGTAAAAAATCAAGAAAGCTAGTCTGAAGGAAAACTAAGACCGAGCCAAATTGAAATTTTGTTAAGCGTCAACTTAAGCTAGACAAACCTATGTACCTATTCACATAAACACACAAACTCAAAACGAAAACTCAAATATTTTACGACAAAAACTGAAACAAAAGGCGGATCCAGCGGGGGGGGGGGGGTTTCAGGGGGGTCCGGACCCCCCTAGAATTTGGAATATGTACCTGTCCATTAGTGTATTTCTTGCCTGTAAGTCATTTTTAAGTATCATAAAGCAATTTTTCTCGGTGCTTAACATAGCTTTAATGGTAATGTAGTTTTAATTATCAATATTTTGCATATTTTGCAAAATGTGTATGATGTTGATGTGGTTCGAGGTTTGGACCCCCCCCCTAGAAAAGTTCGCACCCCTCCTAGAAAAAAATCCTGGATCCGCCCCTGTAAACAATTGTCTGGATTTCTTATAATTACTAGTTTAAGCAGACTTAAAACATGATTTAATATAAAATGACTGTTTTTTTTTCATGTTAAATATATATTGTTTTAATGGCATGGTTTTAATTAAATTGCTTACAAAGGACAATGTCGTTGCCAAACACATTTTTCCCGAACGAAATTGTCGTTATCGAATCCCGGAACATCGGAAATATTATTATTATTTTTTTGGGGGGGGGGGGGGGGTAGAGGACTCTGATACCTACGCACACGCAGACGCTTAACAAAATTCAGGTATGGCATAGCCTAAATAAATGTTGGTAATGGTTCAGGAAAGCTGAGTCGTTGTGAGAAGCTAAACCATGTTGAAAACGGCGCTGTTAAAATTAAGGTTCACAAATACAAGCGGAGTCGGTGAGGTTCATGCAAGCAGAGACGACATGAATGGCTAAATAACACGATGAAAAACGGCGTTTTAAAAATTCAAAGCCTAAGAAAGCTGGGTCGTTGTAAAAAACTAAAAACAAGTTCCGCTGGTGATGAAAAGGTTCAAGACAGCCTGGTCGTTCTGGAAAGCTGAATATAAGTTGAAAACGGGGCAGTATAAATTAAGGTCAAAGAAAGCCGGGTTGTTGTAAAAAAGATATACAAATGGCACCGGTGATGAAAATGTTCATGAATGCAAGCAGAGACGGCATGAATACCTAAATAACACGGTGAAAAACGGCGATATTTAAATTAATATTCAAGAAAGCTGGACTGTTGTATAAAGTAAATACAAGTGGCGCCGGTAAAGGAAATGTTCATGCAAGCCAAAAAGTTGTGAATAGCTAAATGACAAAATGAAAAACGGCGTTGTTTAAATTAAGGCATGAAAGCCAGGTTGCTGTTAAAAAGTAAATAAATATGGCGCTGGTAAAGGGAAGGTAAATGCAAGGCAAAAAGTCGTAAATGGCTAAATATGACAAAATCGACAAAATGACGTTTTATATATCCAGGTCCAAGAAAGCCGGGTCGTTGTAAAAAAACAACTAAATACACATGTACATATGACGCCGGTGATGTAAGGATAGCCGAGAAGGTGTGAATAGCTAAATACATGTTGATAAAAGGTGCTTGATGGTGGGACCAGTGGTCCAGTGGAACGAAGTGCGCTTAGGGATCGAGAGCTCCCGGGTTCGATTCCCACTAGGGGCACTGCTAATTTCCTTGAGCAAGAAATTATTCTACAATTGTTTCACTCCACCCAGGTGTAATTGGGTACTGTGAGGAATCTTCTGCCTGAAGGTGGTTTCAATGACCAGGAGTTATCGTACAAAATTGTAAAGTCTGTTGAGCGTGTATATTGAAGCAGCCTTTAAACCACACTCTTTTAACTTTAACTTGTTAAGTAAAGGCCAAAGAAAGTCGGGGTTCAGTGAATAGCTAAATTTATGGTGATAAACGACACGTGTGAAGTAACGATCTACAAAACTGAGTAAATAACAAAATACATTATGACAACGCAATCTCCGTAAACAGATATCCTATAGAGCATTGTCGTACAGGATCTCTACTTTCTCAATGCAGGGTCAAGTCGAGATGACCTTTATGTCGACTAATCATTGCGTAGCTTTCATCTAGACGAAACACTATTAATAACATTTTGATTTCGTAATTTCTATTTTGGGACCAAGTTTTGCAAGCTAATTTAACAGCAGTATTATTTACAGTCTGCGAATGGACGGCTCATTTCAAATTGCGTGACGTAGACGATGTAAACAAGTTACGTATCATAACAATTTAATCCTGAATATTATGATGAGAAAAGGTCACTTGAACGTGACCCTCGTAAGAAAACGGCCAGATCTAAATTAGCGAGTAGACGAGCGGAAAACTTTAGATCGGGTTTTAATCAGATTGAATAACAACGGTACTTGTACCACAACTTGCGTACATCTCTTATTACTCTCATTAGTTAACCAAAGGGTATTGCGTAATTGTTTTGCATCATATTTTCTAAAACAATGAGCGATACCCAGACCAAGTTAGTATGCGTTATGTATGCATGAACATAATAAAACGATGGTAAAATTAAGCACACTTCCTGTTTTAAGTTGCAATCGCGTGACAAAAACTATTTGAAAGTATCACTGATGTGCTGCGTAAGACGCTAGTTTATAAAATTTTATAGGCTTAATTGTTTGGTTAAACTACTTATAACAAATGGGCATCTAAATGATACAATCGGGACCGAATATTCTATTGGTAAATATATTCTTCATATTCCATGGTTTATTTGTAGTCAGAGCCTAACAAAGGATATACATTTGAAAAACCTCGATCATTCATTTAAGACATTTTATAAATAATTTCGTAAGAATCAGCGGGACAACACTAAGACTTTTTTTGTTTTTGCTGCATACGCCAATCGACGCACAGGCAAAGCACGTAACGGTTATGCAGAACAGTCCCTGTCGCAAAAACACAATACTTTGTAAAACAGTATGTCTGTTACATATGTGACTAACTATTGTTCATTGAAACGATTTTTTCAAACGAAACATTATCAGCACATAAACAATCGTAGATTTGATTACTTTAACACAAGTTACAGCATTTAGTTTGGACATGTGAGGCAAAGTTTGTTCTTAAATGGCGTCTAAATATTATGTCTGAAGTTATTGGTAGTGAATTACCGAAGAAATCCGAATAAAGCCTAAGTTGAATATCAACGAAATTCGAACAAAAAGAAGTTTTGTACGATCAATGTACCTTAACGTAACGTTCGATAATAAACAACGCATTTGAGATTTAAGATTTTGAGATGTAATCTGACGTTTCTATTCAGGTTAATTTTCATTTCATTTTTAGGTTTGATATTCATGTACAGATTTAACAGGATTTTCCTCATCGAATAAAACTTTTTTTATCGCATTAACTGCTATATGGAGCTAAAAGAAAATCTATAGTTGCTAACCAAGTTATGTGTGCTTATCACCTCCATATACAAACTACTATCTTTACGCAACAACCAGGTTATATAATTGAACAATAACTGACCCTAATGAAATATCAAACGTCTTACCTTCAACATACACGACATATGTCACCTAGAATTAGAATCCGTCGATCAGGTTCAATTTGAAGAAGACATACACGTCGACTTGTCTCTGTATCGGATTGGAATATTTTCTGTCTTATAATGTAAGAGAAATGTGTTTTGATTTTAAATCTTGGGAACCAGTACTGGACGGACTAATCGTGTAAATGAAATGCATGGTATAAAGGTTTATTTTTTATACATTTTCATTTCTGTTCATAATCATGGTTAAAAATTTATGTACTTATTTCTTCTCGGTGGTCCTGCCGTCTAGATATGCCATTTCGGCTTGTATATATCTTGTTTATTTTGTTTATGGCATTTAAAATAAAATCCCCATTTTTTATCAATCTGATTTCTGTTTTTTGCCTCATGCCCAACTAGTAGACACTTGTGATGGACAGCACATAAATGGTTCATAAATGTACGTAACGCGGTATAAGAATAGGATGGTAGGACATATACACCACTATGTGAATAAGGTGCTAGGTGTACATTACTTTTACTGAATTAAACAGAACTCTTTGACATTTAACTCTAAATAGTGCATTTGTACATTGTAAATTGTGTATGATTTATACAAAACTATGTTAAAAGTAACTATATTATTGTAATACCATTTCTTTCAAAGATTTTAGAAAAAATGTCAATGTTTGACTTGAGAATCATCTCAAAGAGAACAACTTGCTTGAACCTTATCAGTCAGCCAACAGAGAATTTCTGAGAAGTTCTTTGACAATAACTGTGTTTCATTCCTAGTGTTAGTGGATCTTTCTGCTGCTTTCGACACCATAGATCATCATAAATTGTTAAGTCGACTTCATGATCTCTACGGTATTGTTGACAGAGCTCTCAAATTGATGACATCATTTCTGAATGATCGATATCAGACAGTCTATGCCAATGTGTTGATGACATACAGTATCTCTCAAGGATATGTCCTCGGCCTAAGTATTTACACTAAACCTGTTGGTGCCATCTGCTTACAGCATGGATTATTACATCATTTCTATGCTGATGGTTCGCATCTTTATATATCCTTTAAACCAATAGATAATATTTCAAGATCAGAAGCATTAAGCCGTGTTGAAAAATGTTTGACTGAAATTATTTCATGGATGAATGCCAACAAGCTGAAATTAAATGCAGACAAGACAGAAGTTAATATGTTGTTTTTCTTCGAAACTTAATCGTAAACATGTAAAAGACATGTCCATTAGAGTTGGTGAATTCGTAATAAACTCAAAGACTGTATTAGAAATCTTGGCGCTTACTTTATATCTCACAAAAAATATGGAGAAGCATGTTAATATTGCATGCAGATACAATTCGATTCGATGCATCGAAACTGCTATTACGATTTTAAGCAATATGTCTAAAAAAACTGTTACTAATTTATGGTTTATGTAGTAAATGTCCCGATCAGTAGCAATAATCGGGACGGTCTGAGAGAATTTTACATTTCTGACAAACCGGAAGATTGTAAGCTCCGCACGCGCAAGTGAAGTTTTAATGTTAGTTGATTCAAATTTAAGTATTTTAATCAGCACAGTGTAATTTTCTATTATCTGGAGTATATTAAGAACTGCATCTTTTTATACAATTCATGTTTGATGTTGTCTATACGTTTTTAGTCAATATTACATTAATAATACATTTTCGTGACCTTTATATTCGTACCAAGTCCATTATATATTAATAAATGAATCGAATCGAAAAAAAATCGAATCGAAAGAAAAATATCGAATTGCATCGAATCGACTGTCCGGTGAATAATTGCAGCTCTATGCAGACAGTAATATTATCAGCTAAGAAATATTTTTTACGAAAATTTCTTATTATGGGTGCTACAAGGACATTAGTTAATTATTTGGTTTCATTAAAATTGGTCTATATCAACGCTCTTCTAGCGTTTCAAAGTCAAATTTGAATAAATTTCAACTTCTACAAAATACGGCAGCAATAATCATCACTAGAACTCATCGTCATGATCATATAACATCCATGCTGAGAGAACTTTATAGGCTCTCTGTCTGTCAGCGGGTCAACTATAAGAGCTTGATAAAATACATATAAATCGCCTTTCAACCAGAGTCCCATGTAAACCCAATACATGTTTACAAACCAAACAGAGATCTGTGCTCAAACAATTCCCTGTCTATTACTGTTTCAGGGTCTAGGACAGTTCCTTTTTGGCAACTGCAGTTTCAGTCTTGCAGCGCCAAACCTTTGGAATGCACTTCTGGTCTGACTAAAGTGTGTCCGAATTTCACTTAATAGTTCAAGTTAAGAAACATAAATAAAAACCTACATTTTGTGAACTACTATGGTCACTAAATCAATCACTGATGCTTAGTATTTTATCAGTTTTGATATATTTTTTTTAATTTCTTAAAATATCTCTTAACCATTTTTATCATTTATATAATTACGTCTATAGTTGTTAAACGCTTTTAAACATACTTTAAATATAAAAAAATCTATATACAAAAATGGTATATGTTTATGATAATAATAATGACTGCTGTACTGTTTCGTTCAGAACATTTTTTTCAATGGCATGGGCTATGCCTATGGACGCATTATAAACAAAAAAGCGGTTATGCATAAGTCATTTAATGAATAGTTTTACTGATGCCCGAGTGAGTGTGCTGTTTTTTAACAAAATTTTGTCCCACATAAATTTATACTTTTTTAAATGTGTAACATAATCTGGCGATTAAAACAGACAAGGAAGTTACCTTCACATTGTAAACTTAAATTGCGTAAAAGATTGACTGCGCAAGTGTATAAATACAGTATAAATCTGATTCTGGCATGCTAGATTTAAAGTTGCAAGCGGATAACTTTGATTGAGTTATAAAACTCGGACGCTGTAATCAAAAACCTCTATACTAAATGACTGTTTTTTTATCTTTAAGTCTTATAGATAAAACTTACCGCAAGGAATTTGTTGAAATGTGACTTTCAAATAAAGGAAAAAATATTGTTTCATGAAAGATGAATACCTTTGGACTACTAGTACTAAGTATATGTGTGATTTCGGTGGATTGTTCACATTTTCGTGGTGCATCGTTTAGCTGGGCACCACTATCAAATGGTTCGGTAAGTTTATTTATAAATACATTTCATTGCTTGAATCAGATAATACATATCATTTTTTGTTTAGTTTTGACATCATTATATATAGTCTATACATATTTTTCACCCGATCCTGCAGCATTACAATTAATCCTTAAGTACTGTAACGATTGGGCTTCATATTTACATTCAAAATAATTGAAATTGGATGACTCACAAACTATGACTTTTTTATTTACAATAATAAAATTGAAGTAAATCATTTAAATATAGAGGGTTAGAAGGTAAAAGGTACTAACTTCCATTTTACACATTTTGAGAAATAGAGAAAAACATGAAATTTTTTAAATACTTTTTCAATCTGCAATAAATTTGTTTTGTTTCCTATCGGTAGATGTACCATTCATTCACGTGTTCTATGAATACCAGTGCATTTGAATTCCAAATAATCTTAATTTTTAATTTAAAAAAACTTAAAATGATATAAGTACAAATTTTCCAGCGGTAAAAGGTGCCAAGTACTCTTGGGACCTAAAATATTCTAAATATTAGTGGTAAAAGGTGCCAAGTGTGTAAGATGGCACCTTTTACCACTATAATTTTGACAAATATGTGTACAAGGCACTGGCACCAAGGTCCTCACATTCTTTAAATACACACACATATAATATTTTGTCAACTAGCACTATTAAAAATCGCTTCCGTATTCATTACAGTGCACGAGATATATTGTATAAGGTAGTGTACATGTATGTATGCACAGGGAACTATATATAAGGACGTACGCATTATCTTATGATCATTAGATATGGACTCTGGTGCCAGTGGTACAATGTAACGCAGAAATGTATAAAAATAGCCCATTTTAAAACACCAGGCATTACTATTTTACTGAAGTATTAAAGAGAATAAATCAAAAGTATTGGCTTATCTTAACAAGAACCTAGTAATTATTACTTTTAAAAAATAATGTTAATCACACATACTTATGTTAAGACAGTAAAGAATAAAGCTTTTGTCTAGAATATTTCCTGTATTTTTCATCACTATAATTTGTTTGAAACAATAATTAACAATACAAGAAAAATGTTAGAGGTAATAAACGAGAAATGTTCTTTAATAAGGACATTATAACCCCTAAATATACCTATATTTTATCAATAAAATCAATTCAATTTATAATTTTGTACTAGCAATAAATACTACAAGTTTAACATGGCCTGTATGCTTTCTTATTATTAATAATCCAAGATATTTATCATTTATGAATATCTTGAACATAGATTTATGAAGTTGGTTTTTGATGGTTTTGCTGCACATTAATTTGTAAGTTTTATGCCTGGCCGAAGCTCTAAGTGTCAGCAAACCTAGTCAAACTTTAATTGTCTGAAACATTTTTAGTGTAAAGGATTAAACTCTTTAATATAATTATGTCAAAATATCAAACTTGTGCACCAATATTATCTATCAAATAATGTATTAAGCATCAATTAATAGAATTTAACAAGAGCAGTCCAAAGACAGCACTAAACTTTTCGAGTGTTTTGCTCATAGCAAGGTTTATCTTACTTTATGAAACAAACAAAATCAGTCGAAGAATTAAAAAGTTCATATAGATATAAAATAGGCACAACTTCTATAACATAATCAATAGTAACATCCCTACAAAGTTAATTAGACGTAGCATCAATGAATAAGCATTCCTATTTTCTTTTAGATATCTTAAGTAAGTATGCACACGTTTAAATACTTTAAAATTTGAAAAATGCTGACACATATCTTAAATTGGGTTTATCCATTTCCGTTCAAAACTGTAAGCAAGTGTTAACTAGTCACCAAACAAATGACTAAAATTAATATTAATTCCTGCAAATAATTGCTAAGTAAACTCTACAGGAGCTGAGTATACTGCCTGATAAAAGTTTATATAACATACAAAAAGCTAGCGTGGAACATATAAACTATATTTGAGTTACGTAACGATACAAGTATGCGACCAGTACTTAACTAGTACTCGATTAAATATTTTTGGTGGGCGGAGTTTCACTCTGGGTATGCAAGTTGTTTCCTTTCGCATACAGCGTAAGATAATTAGTGAGTCACTGATATTAATAGTGGAGAAACTAGATCAACGTTTTGTTCATCCGAATTAATGTTTAATATAAATATCATGGTTTTACACAACACTTTTGCGTTTTGCCAACGTAATGTTAAATATGTACAATTATTGAATATACATGTATAAAATTTAAACGCTTTACGCAATTAGTGCAATATTTGAATCGACAGGCTCCGTCCTAGACATTAAGGTATTGAAGGTGGAGTCTATGATATAGGGAGAAGGCGGGTTTTATAGCGCCACCTGACGTTAGGTAAATCTAGACAATATACATTTGTGAATGACTTTAACGCCGGCGTAGTTTTTTTTATTAAAATGAGATGTTAATGATTGTCATGCTTGAACTACGCCTCTTTGTTTATGTTGAAAGTTGTTGAAGCGTGGACACATCGTTCCAAAAATGGTAATTGGAATCGTACACAACATAAATTCCACACCATGAATCTTTCTCACTGCATGAATTATTTACAGTATATTACCAAACATGTTAACCTATAACTGATTTTTTTAGACTCATTAGTAGAACTAACATTAAACTACGGAGACGAGATTTTTTGGGTTTCATGATTGTCCAGACATGGAATTTTTTTGCCGAAAAAACTTTGCGTTTAACATAGCACTATACGGAGAACTTGGGCTTACACCTATGTAAACTACGTACAACAATTATTATAAAATATTGGTTAAAACTTAAGTCTTATCAAAAACCCCAACAATTACATTTATATTATGTAATAAAATGGTATCAACTATTCCGTCACGACCCGTCATTTACGCCAGTTGTCAGTAGAGATGTTACATCATCTTATGTAATAGAATGGTTCTATAGGAAAAGTTTAAAGATCGTAGTAAATGCCTTTGAATGATGTCTGAATAGTGGACTTCATTTATTTTACATACATATGCAAGTAGAATAATTGTGCATGAATGATAACTTATAAGCGGCAGTTATTGAATTGTTTTAAAGGGGTGGGTCCATGAGATCGCATTTTTTAAAAGGACTTAACTTTTGTTGAAACTTTGCACAAATGTTGTTCAATGTTTAAACTTTTAAAAAATGTAATAAAATTATAACGTAATAAGCAGGCGTACATATCTATTCAGTCATTATCTTATTAACGAACAATAGTTTATGTTAATCACTCTATTACGATCATATTCTATATTTCACAGACAGAAATTAATAAGTTTCTTACAAATATGAAAGTTGCACTCGAGCTATTAGATCATATGCAAACATGACTAAGCTAAATGATGTACTCTTTCAATTATTGTTATTATGATATACATCTTATAAATTAATGCATTCATTATCACTGATGAGCATCATATTTCTTGTATGATTCGGTTCATCAGTGAAACTCTATATAAACCATGTTAAGCGGGTCATTAAAGAGGTCATTGTTAGGTAGTCACTGTGAGAAGTTATTGTTAGGAGATCAGTCAGAGTAACGTTAGGACTGTGATCGCGCCCTTGCGGGCTGCTCGCACCATAGTTATTATTATTGTACCATCATTACTTAGTTTACACTGGACTTAAAAACTTGTATTTATAATGAATGTTAAACTACGTGTATACGATCACGAACCATTAATAAACAAGACTTACACACGAAGTGTTGTTATTCAATATATTATTAGTTATAGTTGCTGTGACAATTATGTTAAACATTGTTTAAGTTGTATCGTGACAATTACGCTTCACATTGTTTAATCGTGTTCAAGTATTACGTTACACACATTGTTAAGTGTTTTTACCAACTACGCTTCACATTCGTGTTCAACAATTACGCTACACCATGAATGATAACTTTTAAGCGGCAGTTATTAAATTGTTTTAAGAATGACCCCTTTGATTTGTGGTGATTGTGTGAAAAAAATTAGTAGTGTGTTCGCCTGTCCGGTTTACCTGTTGTATTTATAGGTCAATTGTATAAAGTGTTTTGAACAGGAACAGTGCTGGTTTACCTATCAAACTAAAATCACTGAACTGTTATTTGTGAACAAATGGTTTGTTGGAGCCGGAAATTGAATTCCACTTTTTAAACCCGAACAAAATCAGTGCCTTCAGCGCTTTGATTAGTGTTGGTACAATAAAATTAATAGCTCTAACCGCTCATACTGCTTATTTAAACATACATTTGAAACAGAAAATTACCTTAATTAAATAACCACAACACAATATTGAGCAGCATTATGTCAACTACGACTATCATCGCATAATTTAGCCATAGAAAAGATAGACATGTCCGTCAACAACATTCCGAACGAATATGTAAAAATTGTAGTCATAATAGTATCGTGAATGAATATCATTTTATAATAACCTGTCCCAAACATACACATCATTGAAATAAATATTTAAAGCGGTATTATTACACATTCTTTACATTAAAATTTTTACAAATCTCATGTCAATCCAGTCTAAACAAACAGTATTAAATTTGTCCAAATACGTGTATCACGGGAATAATCTTAGAAATCAAACTGATTCAAATGATGCAAAACTCTATTGCTACTGTTAAGGCCCCGTTACACCAAACTAGTTCCCAGAACGTTCGACCCCGTCCTAAAAAAATCGCGAAACTGGTTGTGAACGAGCTAGGACGTGCCGTTTAAGTCGGAAAATGTCAGCTATACGATCATAGTCCGTTCAGAACCAGTTCCCAATACGTGCATTTCGTTTTTATCACGTCTGTAGTCCGTTTGTATCGGGATTAGATCGGGTAAAATTGCTCGTTCTCGTCACAGACACCGTCTCCAACTAGTCCGAACCGTTCGTAGTCCGTTTTAACCCGTTCATAACTAGTTCTTCTAAGCTCCTATACTATTGACCATCCCGTTTAAGACAGTTTAACTCGTTCTAAGAACGTTCCCATCTCGTTCTTAGAGCGTTCTGAACGTAATGACATCACGTTCTGATCCGATTGCTATGAATATCCAGGACGTTTCTACCCGTTGGCATTCTCGTTCTGCGGTATAAGCTGTGAGGACACAATTTGTCAAGCATCACTGTGACCACCATGCCTCGAAAAAGGAGCAGAGCCAGACAGACGGCGCGTGTTAAGACAATCGCTTCCAAAATTCACATGCTTAGATGAAGCTTTTGAAGACCAGCCTCAAGTTAAGCCACAGGATTCTGAGCCTCCTAAGCCAGTCAATGAAAATGAGGGTGTTGTATCTCCTGCTTCATCTAATGACTCAGACAGCCAGGTTTCGGGAGAAGATTTGGGGCAAAGTCAGAAGCCAGAAAAAAAGAAGAAAACTAAGACATACACCCATCTCTTGGTGAGAAATGGTCTGTATTTATACAAAACCTTGCCAGATCGTACTGAAGACGTTATTGTGTTGTACGAACTGCATACGAACGCAATAAACTTATTAAAAACGAGTAGAACGTTACAAAAACCTACTGCGAACATTAAGAACTGTGTTGCAAACTAGTTCAGAACTTTATAATTTGTTTTCATACATTTAGACGGGATGACAACGCACTATGGACGTAATCAAGACGAGATAAGTCTGTGTGCAAACGGAATGAACCGAGTTACAAACGGAACAGGTCGGTGTGTAAACGTACTGCAAATTGATGCCCGATCAAACTACGACAAGTCACGTCCCGAGTACGATGCTAGTAAGGCAATTTCGTTCGCAGTACGTCCATTCCGTTGCCAGTACGTTGTTACTCAGTCTAGTTGCAGAACGGAGTGCCCGCAGAAAATTTTTGAGTCAACTCAAAGTTCTGAAACCCCATTCTTGTTCAACCCCGCCCGAGCTCGTCCATCACGTTCGTACACAGACTGTAGCAAGTTGCTACTACGTCCATTACGTTTTCACACAGTTGGAACTCGTTCGGTCCAATTTTTTCAGAACGTAGTGAGAACGAGTTTGGTGTAACGGGGGTATTAAATTTTAATAATACTCACATGTAACCACTGTTTTATACCATGTTTTACATTAAATGTTTATTCTTGTAATTTTGATATAAACATTGTAATTGTTTTATGCAATAAATTATATTGTATATAGTCTATATTTGGATAAACTAAGTTTTACTTGTCAGATTTTTTTCGTAAATCAAATATGCGATTCAGCTGTTCACCTTAAAATATACGAGAATGTCATTCACATTGTAACGGTTGAGTATCCGCCAAGTGTGAGGTTGGTGCACCTGGTTTCAAACATCGTAGATAATTATTTTGACAATTTTCTTCCAAAGGCGGTAGTAGGTTTGTGAATTTTACTGTAGCTTTTCCTAATATGTTTGCTCTCACCTTTTTAGACTTTCGGTCGATTTTTTATAATAAATGTTTTTTATTGATAAGTAACTAACATAATGTAAATGTGATCATATTACGTTCGTATAGTTGAATTATTTCACAAACAATATAGGTATACATATTTGTATCTAATAATAATCTTGCAGATACAAGTGGATTATCGGGTATCTTGGAGAAGATCTTACGGTGGTCATAACTGTAATGATAGCACTATTGCATCACGTTTATTAAATGGTCAAGGAAATCTATGTCCTTCCTATGATCCTTTAAATTGTCATTCCTTGTATTACTACTGCACAGACTACAGCGAAGAAGATGATTGGACAAGCGGAAGATATACACTGTTTATAGATCCGATCGGGCAAAATTTTACTCTAAAGTAATTTGGTCTTCGTTTTCAATTTAAAGTTGTTTTATTGTGTTGTGTTTAACGCCGTAGCTACACATTGTATATGTTATATCATGGCGATCAGTCCACCTACTCACTGTTCCTTGAAAGGCTCATTCTGGATTTAGCGGTTAAGCAGCTAATAGGCGCATACTTCCGTCAGTAACTGACTACTGCCCTTCATGGTTTAGAATCAGTGGTAGGAGGGAGAATGGCCGTATAAAATTATTTTAGGACCAAGCTCCTCGAAAGTAAGCCCTATCCGGGAATTGAACCTACGACCCCTCGATTAGTTGACTTCTGCGCTACCTATTGAGCTAGCCGGATGGGCTATTTAAGTAATACATGTAGTTATAATACACGTCGTTGTATAATAATAACGACTTTTTTTAAACAGGCTGCACATTGGACAATTCCAATCTTCCATGTGGGCCTAAGGACAACATCATAAAGAATTACCATGCATAACAGAGAGAGAGAGAGAGAGAGAGAGAGAGAGAGAGAGAGAGAGAGAGAGAGAGAGAGAGAGAGAGAGAGAGAGAGAGAGAGAGAGAGAGAGAGAGAGAGAAAGGGGGAGAGGGAGAGAGAGGGAGAGAGAGGGAGAGAGAAACAGAATTGAGACAGAGAGAAACTTATAGAGACAGACAGAAACAGATAGAGATAGACAGAGACAACCAGAGACAGAGAAAACATAGAAAACAGATAGAGTCAGAGATAGACCACAATTTAAATAACATATTTTTGTATTCGTACAGTTGTTCAGTGCATCTTCATTTGAAGATGTTCGAAATGTTAAATTTGTTTTAATAGGTTTGAAAGTGGTGACTGGGTGGGTTATGGCGGATGGAGTTTGTTGACAACTGTAGATTTAACACCTAGAGATGCTTCTGGTTGGATTAATTCATCACCAACAGTGGATTACCCTCCTGTTGTAAACTTGCTGCATGGTTGTAACCATACAATATCATTTCCTAGTAAGTGACTTCCAACAATAATGTAACAAGTAAAAAATTGCTGCTAAATGCAGCAAAGTGATTGTCACAGCGAAAAAAAGAATTATTAAGTATAATCTAAAAGTAAATCAAAAAAGCATTATATTGAATTGTCATGTTAAGGTTTTTCAGTAATAAAAAGGTAACTTGTTATAAAAGTTTTCCTGGTCATATGTAACATTCTCGTTCCCAGAGCCTAGTAAGATTCTTGATACTAGTTAGATCGAGAATCTTGATTAAAAGATCATGACAAACAGTTTTGGCAGGAACAGTGAGTAACAGATATCAACCGATTTGCAGGCCGGGATTTTGTATTATACAAATATATAACTGTCATTGATCGATATTTTGTTCGATACGGAAACGATCGATCCGATATATCTATCGAACCTACAATACCGGTATTCGATATACATAGTATACTAGTGTTAAGCCCTTGTACTAGGTAATACCCTACGCTCCCCTCGCAGTTCAGTGAACACATTACATTCACCCGCTGCTTTAAAACGTGTTGAAATACAAGTATAAGCATTTCCAAAAAATGCTTAAATCGCCGTTAAGCCGTGTATACTCCTTCGATTAAAAATATTTAAGCGATGTGCTCTAGCGTTTTATACCGTCTCAAGTATAATTTTTTTAGAATACAATAATTATGGCGTGCCCAGCAGCGTGTTCAGTTACCTTGAACATTCCGTAACGAAAGAATCGGAACAACTTAACCAATTGACAGCTCAACCCGAGACGACTCAATATCATACTAAAGGAATTGAGTTGTCCCAACTTAGTGTTGAGTATTTCACGGGTTGAGTTGTCTTGGGGTTGAGTTTTTCCGTATCATTAACGTAGCTAACAGTAGTTACTGAAAATGGGGCTGGTAAAGATATGTAAAACCAGTGAGTCTATTTATAGAATACCAAAAATTAGCGCGCCCTATGTAAAACCATTGATTTAGATTCGCACACGTTTATATATTGATATAGGTTTTTTCGGAAATTCAAGCAGGTTACCCAACAAAACATGGCTTCGACGAGCTTATTTACGCGCCCCTTATTTGACTTTTCGACGTCTTTTTTTTCATCATATGACCTCAAATGCATCGTTTTGATTGGCTTTAGGCAACCGGTGTTGACTACAAAATGCTCAAATATTGATAATGTTCTATATCGCCGGTCCAACGACCGGCGATAATGATATTGACCTTTACTATTGTTCGTTTTTTTCTCAACTGTCAAAGCATGAATAATTCCACGGTTGATGATTACACACTATCTCAATATCACGAGTGTTAGACAAAGAGCACGAAGTCACCATGAAATTATTCATGCTGTGACAGTTGAGAAAAAACGAACAATATGAGTCTTTGAACGGCCAATAAAAGTGTACCAAATTCCAACGTAGCTGGAAAACTTTATACGCATTTGTATTGGTTGAGCGTGTAAACAACGCCTTATATGGTATTATCATACTAGTGACGAATGCAACCTCGTATTACGTCATATATAGCGTGGCTACACTTTGTATTCAAGTTCAATTAGTTGCTCTATGTTTATAGGGGACAAATCAGTGATGCACGTTTAAAAAAATGGTTACTTTCATTCTTGTTAATTTCCCGTTTTCTAACATGTGCAAAACTGTCAAACATCTTTGATTTTCGACATTTTGATATTACAGGCGTGAGAATTAGTTGCATCTATTTTTTAAAAAATCACGAGACAGTCATGCAATTTAAATGTGTGTGTCTCTGCCTAACAATAGAAATATCAGTTTGCACGAAGTATTTTAGCAGAGGTAGAAAGTCAACGAGTGATGATCGTTCTTTGCGTATGTCGTCAGTAATTTCTTATATATTCTATATAGAATATTTTATAATTAATAAGTCACGATCGGTGATCCTTCTTTGCGTATGTCGTCAGTATGTTTAATAAATCTATTATCATACTAACGCCTGTATACTATACATAATGGGATTATAATCAGTCATGGTCTGATAATCCTTCTTTATCTTTGGTGTCAGTACATCCGTCAGTAATTTCCTTCTAAGTGTATGGTGTCAGTGTTTGCGTTAGTAAAATAGATCGTCCCCTTTTCATGTGAGTCGAAAGGATTTGCAGAAATGGTTGATATAAAACGCTGATTTTTCGTGTGTTGCACTGTTGATAGAAATATTGTTGATATGGTTTCTCAAAAAATGCTTTTTCGGTGTAACTTTTGACGGAAATGGGCTGTGCCATGACTGCATTAAAATAAAACAATAATGTCGGCAGTAGAAATCGAAAGGATTAATGTCACGTGACTTTTGCCCATTGCTATCAAAACTTACCCATCACAATATCACGGCGTTGAGACGCCGTAAAATAAATAAAGCTTTAAGTAACTACTTGTTTAAACAATTTTTCAGTCATACACGGCCGTCAGTTGTTCTACTCACATTTTCCGGACAACAATATATCTCTGACTAGCGCAAACCCTCGCTCTTCTTGATATAAAGGTGAGCAGTAGAATGTTTTTGAAAATATTTAATTACCCATATCTACGATGTAGAATGTAGGTTCCACATGGAAATCGAACACACGCCCCTGGATTCGTTGGCAGACGCTTTATGATACATTCACCATCGGCGCGATATGGCATTTCTGTGTTGATGCGCCGTCAAACACAAACAAACAAACGAACAGACAGACAGACGGACGGACGGACGGACGGACAGACGGCCAAACAGACAGACAAACAAACAAACAAACAAACAAATATATTCACCATTATACACTCCTGGTGGTATGACTGAACATCGAATTAGGCTATCAATTTAATACTTAAAAAAATTAAACCTGCATAAGGCGAAATATCATTTTAACGATATTTCTTGTTTCATCAAAGGAGCTTACTACGTGTAACAAATTGTGAAACCACACAATAAGCTCAGACAGTAAAGCGTCTGCCAACGAATACAGGGCGCATGTTTGATTCCCATGTTCAAAAATTAAAAAAAAATCGCGATCGGTAATGACTGCTTACTGCAGGTCAATTGACCGATTTTAAAAGGAATGACTTGCCGCTGGCCACAGACGGCAGGTGACCGCTTATTTCAGTTGCAATATTGAACAATTTTCGTCTGGAGGAAGCCAAACTGGCCGCTCAAAGCAGGTGACCGCCGATAGCAGGTGACCGTTAATGCAGGTTACACTGTACAAATACTTATGTTATATTTTAGTTCGTGACGTTGATGGTGACATCGTGAGATGTCGATGGGCTACTGGGAGTATAGAATGTGGCAGTGTGTGTCACGAACCGAACAATTTGTTGCCTGGTGCACAACTGAATCAGGTACTTATTCACTTACAATATGTTGATAAAAAACCGGATTGTTCAAATCTTTAATTGCATAGTTAGTAAAACATAATAAATAAAAATGTAAACAAAAGTTTGGTGAATCAATCTGCAACAGTAAACAGAAAACAGTACCGAAAAAAATTTACTAACAACGAAAATACAGAACTTAAAGTAAGTATATGTCTATTGTCATGGCGCACGATAAAACGACACTGATAACACCGTTGACGTTTCGTGTTGTCAAATTGTCTATGATTCACTGAAAGTCCATAAACTTCCCAAAGAATGCTCTCGCGTGCTCGATACATCGCTGATGGCGATGTATCCATTGCCGGTATACGTCTGCGTGCCATTCACTATCAAACAGCCTAGTAATTTCACGGGTTGCAATGGAGAGCGCGTGTAACGACTCGAAGCGCCGCCCTTTTAACTGAGATTTGATAGCAGGAAAGAAGGCAAAGGCATTTATACTATTTGTTTAACACACATTCAACATTTAGTTACTTATACACAAAAAGACAAACGATTCTAGATTCACGTGTTAATAGAATGTGTATATACTGCGTCAGGCATCAACTAATTGAGTTTACTTTTATTAAATTGGTGTTTTTGTTATTCGGCGGTGCTTTAGCACCAACCAAAGTTAACAACCAGTAGTTCCAGCTATCCCCATTGAATTATTAAAACAACCAAGACACTCCGCATATAATGACTGCCAAATTTGATTCGGATATTTCCGGTTAAAATGTTATCCTTATTATTGCATGCGACTAATTTCAATAGATTGAATTTTCATCCGACAATAGAGCACATATTGTTTTTAATTTCAGGGTGACTGCACCATTACATATGAAGCGACGAATAGTATTGGACTTTATCCACTTGCAATTCAAGTGGAGGATTTTGCTAATTCTTCCAGCTCAGTACCTCTAAGCAGTATCCCTTTACAGTTTATTGTCAACATTTATAACATAACAAATGCTTCATGTGCCACCGAACTGCGTTTTGTTACTCCTACACCAGCATCAGGCGATTGTTTTGTTCTAAATGTTGGTGAAGATTTTACAGTCAATATAACAGTAATAGGAACATCAAGGTACTCGTTGTTGAATGTATGATGTCCAAAACCTAACATGTATTTCCAGAGCCAGGGTATTCGTTTTTTTATAACAAAACTTTACGTGCAATATGAAATTTTGATAGACACAATATTGCATTGGCATATAGGCCTCCTCAAAACAGAATCAAGTCTTCACCAAACCTCTTGCTCTGGTTTTACTTAACCATGAAAAACAGTTTAATTTCTAACCTGACTAAACTGCGATGTCGAAAAACGTCGGGTGCTTTCAATGATAATGAATTACAATCTTAATCCTTTTGATAAGGCATTATATGCACAAATTTAATTTACAAATATACAAATTTTCACAGTGCCATTCCCTGCCTTTTATTAGAAATTTATTATATTAACATTTTGTGGCGTTGATAGTTAGAACATTTATAACTTAAAGAAACATAGTGACATGGTTATCAAATACTCCTATAATGACTGATATTATATACAACATAACGGTTTTCGCTTCAATATAAGCTCAAATATCAGCTTTACAATACCAAGAATTTATATTAGCGGCGTATCATAATGCAAATGATTATTAGAGTTTATTAACATTTATTGGCAGTTGGAATAAAAGGTAAAAGTTAATATACTGAACATTCTTAAGACTATATCTTTTTCACAGCTTGTTCATCAGTCGACGACAACTTGCCTCCATTCCTCAAAGATAATATTTGCTTAGCAAGGAACAATATAATGACAAGCTTAGGACTGAAAAGGGTATTTGATCGTTTGCATTATCTGAGTTGTCGCTTTAGCTCATTTTCTTATTTCTTTACAGTTTGAATTCGTTAGTCACAACTTCAGCAGTTGGAATGCAACGTTCTGCTGTTATATCATGGCAAAAGGGCGTATTATATTACATGTCCGTCACAGTTCATTGGACACCAACTTCCATTGATGATGGACAAGACCATGTTTTATGTTTTTATGCAAGGGATATAAATGGGTAGGGTAAATTTATAATCTTGAATTTAGTATACTGTTATTTGTATGTTCAATTTGCATATAGTACTTTATACTTTTAAATCTACCTTGAGCATGTAGTATACACCAAGTCGATAGCTTATACAATTGCATAATATTGTATACATTGCACAACGTCAACAACGACATGACTTATAGCATAATAAGTTACAGAAGTGATGTAGAGGAACACGATGCGCTTGGTATGCGATCGACCTTCGTCAGGTGTAATTTGCAGCAAGAATACCACTACTTTTCTTGAGCCAAAAATGGAACTGTAATCACTTCAAAGGGAAATAACTAAGTTGCCATTGGTCAGCTACTAAAAGCTGCTAAAATTACTTCTCTTGAAGATAATCGATTCTAATAACCAAATGACTAGAAAATAGCTGTTGAATTAGTAAAAGGGCTTAAGCACTGAACAGATTCAGTAAAATGTATTTACTTTACACTGGGTATAAGCCATCTGCTGAATATAACAATATTTTAGTTATTTTGTATTTTATAGTAATTGTATAAATATGATTGAGAACCTATCACATTTTCAGACGTTACAGTGAAACAAGATGTATAACCATTCCTGTTGGAGGTATGTCTGCCTACCTATCAATAACAACACCGTTGCTTTGTTTAGAACATGTATCTTATTTCTAAGCATGTAATTGATTTATCAACTGAATTGAAAGTTATTGATCAAGCTTTCCTGTATTGTACAAATACGCTTTTAAACCTTTTTGTATATTAGTACATACATTGTCAATTGATTGAATTAATAATTTTAACAACCCTCTAATGTATGCATCAAACATTTCATAAGTAAACATTTTTTTGGACTATGTTTTTCATATTATTGATCAAATTAAGGTGGTCTGACGGCAAATATATGGATTTTCCTTGGAAAAACCGAGTTTTATACAAGCAATATGATATTTTGTAGTTTCTCCACCAATTCCTACTAGAGTTGAAAGGATTGGTACCACAAATGCATGGAATATAGAGTTTAATAGACAGGTAGGATGCAATCAAATAGTTTTAATGTTTAACAAAACATAGCATCACACTTATGTAATCTGACAGAATGACAGAGAGTATTCTGATATTACATAAGTTTTACAGTATTCTTGGAAAGAGGTTCATTGATCGTCATTGCAATCATAACGTCTTGGCATTGCAAATTAAGAGTTTTCAACAAGGTTTTTGTATCTCTAACAATTGCTTCAGATACTAAATTATGCCTTTTGTTAATTTGTCAAATTGTTAACATTAATTTTGATTTCAGTCGGTTAATTGTTGCTGAAGAATAAACTAAATATATTTAAGAGCGGAATATTTTTACTAATTATGTATACAGTACAGATTTTACATTATAGATATTTTAATGTAAGCATAATCATTTTACCATGATGTCATTTTAGTGCTTTTAATTACGGTTTTCTTTTCAGTTTTCGTTGCCTGCAAATTATGTTAATTTGACAGTTGTTAAAACACAAACTGGTGAACCTGCTTTTAATCTGAATACTAGTGACACTGCGTATGTTTCATTTTACCCAACTGACAAACGTATTCAAGTGATTTTAGATTTTGATTTTGAACCACCTCGATATCATGTAATTATACCTGAAGGTAAGTAAAGGTAAATATCGTTTTAACGCTAGGTACGGACCTATGTCAAAAACAAATCAAAAAACAAACATTCAGATTGATGGAAAGGTAAAAATGTTCCTCTGATCAATAGTATTCCGCCTAGCGATTTTCTTCAGTTTATTCTGTGATAAAATTGTTGAATCAACTAGTTAGCTCATATCATTGTACATGATTTTAATTTTGTAGTATATTACTATTCATTTTCATTAACAGTAAGCTTACTGCAGCGGTTTTGAGGAATTTTGTGACTTGATTGAATATAAAAGAAGTTTATACTAACAACAATATAACAAAAAGTCAGTCGAAAATTTTCGGTTGCAATTGTATTTGCAACTGATATTTGATCATATCGATAAAATTGATACTCGTTTACATAGTGTTTCTCTTCTTCTAGAATTGTTATAGCATAACTATGTGAGCTTTGTCCACCAATCTTATGTTTAATCAAATTTTCACTATTGTTAAAGCGTTGAATAATTTTCAACTGCCTGGATATACCTAACCACAAGGTCTGCAGTTTGATTTATTAAAGTTTATCTCTTTGGTTGCATTTGAAGGTATAGTCAGACGTGAAGGAAATTGTGCAATTTTATCACCGGAAGTGAGCAGTTCTTCATTTTGGACTTTTGAAATTGGTAAGCATTTCTAGCATTTTGTTCAATAGTATTTTTTATCACATTAAAGACGAATATTTTTCCTAAGTATCTTTAAGAACAGCAGTTTATTTAATTGAAGCAATACAAATAAATAGAAGTCAACTTAATGTTACATGTATTAATAATTGTTTTGTAAATCATTTTAAAAATAATACTGTGAGTTGTACAATTCTCACAGTTAAGGACTTATAAAAATTTATTCATCAAATAAATAGATAAATGATAATCTTTGTATTTTTTACTTTTTCTTCAGATTGTTACCTTGGATTTTTCAGGACAATAAATGATATTTGTTTAGGTAAGAAGGTTTGTGTTGATTTCACGGCGCCTCAACGCCGTGATATTGTGGTGGGTAGTTTTTGGTAGCAATGGGCAAAAGTCACGTGACAAAATCCTTTCGATTTCTACTGCCCATATTTAATTGTTTTTTTTGAATGCTATCGTTGTACAGCCCATTCCGTTTCCGTTAAAATTTACATCGAAAAAACATTTTTTCAAAATCATATACACAATAATTTTATCAACACATTATTAATATCTGCGATTTATATTGACACATTTCCGATAATCCTTTCGACACACTTCAAAAGCTCATTAGTCTTAATTTGTTCGAATGGATTATTTCACTAATTGAGAAGTCGTAAATATACAAGTAGGAGCAGTAGTCCAGTGGTAGGGCGCGTGCTAAGGGATCGAGAGGTCCTGGAGCACTGAAAATTTCCTTGAGAAATAAATTTACCTGCGATTTCTTCATTCCACCAAGGTGTAAATGGGCATCTGCAATAGTCATGCACTGTGTTGTGGCCGTATGTTAACAGTTGGCGTTTGACTCGATAATTGGGTAAGTTAATGTAAAGAGTCGACTTAATAGTGATACTAAAAGTAAACATCAAACAACCTTGCTTTAGCTTGCTTTAACTTTATTGTTGAAGACTGTTTTTAGTACATAAATAATACTGATGGAAGATATAAGTTAGACAACGAATGATTTTCCCTCGAAAGTTTCAGACGTTTAATTTAATAAAATCGATTAAAAACTTCTGATCTTAGATTAAAACTATTTGATTTAAAAAATGGTTGTTTCTCAATGTAACTGTAGCTGATGCAAATGGTTAAAACTTGCATTTGGATAACGCAAGATTGCAATTCCAACAATAATTAAAGTATGAAAATTTTTATAGTTATTATTACATCAAAACTACTCCCCAATTTCAACTCCAAGCACGGTAAGTATGTTAAATGAACGCCATGGTATGACTGAAATAATTGTCGAAATATTATATATACCATTCCAGTACATGTACAATGCCGTTTGCGTTGCCTAAATGTGTAAAATTTTTAATACGTGTTCAAAAATACCGGTTGTGTTCACTAGATTGGTATTACCTAAGTTCAATGATGGATTCGTGTCAATGTCGACAGATTTCAGGATATGACTGCATGGAATTTAATGCCTGTGACATTCAGTCGCGAGAATTAACTTTGAATTAAAATTAATGCTACAACATATCTGAAACAATTGTTGAAAGAAACAAATAGACTCAAAACACAAAAAAATCAAATCAAGATTAGAGATATAGATGAAGAAATTCGTCTTATACGTATATTCACATTTAAGTATTATTTATTACAAGCATTACACATGTATCTTAAAACTTACTATCTAGGGTTTTTTGTTTTATATAGGATTTAACGCCGTGTCAACACAATTAATTTAGGTCATTTTACGGTGTCTAGCGCACCTAATCTAGCTTTCCTGGACCATTGTCTATAGCCAGTACTCACCTACCCTTCCATAAGGGCGGACACTTCTCCATATATCTTATTAAATGAGAAAAATTGACATAGTTGTCAAATTTTCATAGAAGGTAATAACCTCCCCGGAATGGATTCAAACCCGTACCCCCTTTGGGACACGAGATTCCAAATCCCGGCGTGCTACCAACTGCGCCACCGACCTGGGTTTTATCATTTAGTAAGTTGTGTATTGTATAAGACGTCGGCTGTTTTAATTAGTATTCAAGTCAAATTATTCAACTATATTTGAAAATACCATTTTTCAGAATGCGAGGAATTCCAGTATGGTTTTAATTGTTCATCTGATTGCACATGTGATAGAACCAATTCTGTTTCCTGTAATAAAGTCAACGGAATATGTGAATGCCATGAGGTATTATTTGATATTTGTCCTTTTTTCGAATTCAATTCATGATCATTTGGCCTGACACTTTTGAATAAAAATAGAAGGTTTACTAATATATCTTACCTGCATACGTCACAGACTTTGAGCAGTTTTATTTTCCTTTTGGGTTAATTGTAAAATTGATTTTGAAAAAGAACCGTCAATTCCTACATGCATAGTTTAATTATTTATTAAGAATATTTTTATTTAATCTGTATTGACATATATAATAAGATTATATTATAATCTTATTTGATAAATGTATAATTTAGGGTTGGACTGGTGATAACTGCACTGTCAATATCAATGAATGTGAAAGTAGTGATATATGTTCAAACAAATCAAATTCTAATTGTGTCGACATGATGGGAACCTATGATTGTCGGTGCAATGTTGGATATGTTTCAGAAGGCGATGAATGTTTAGGTAAGCTGTATTATCTTATTGAGTCCATTGTTAATTAATTGAAAGCATTTGTAATGTAATTTTTCTTGTAACTTTAAGGATTTGATATATCTATCATATTCAAATATCTATAAATAATCATGAATTGGCAAACAAACTGATTAATAATAATTCATGTAAGATTATCATACATTAAGAGTATTTCATGGTTCAAATAAATGTATTTTGTCTTATTTTGATTTGAAAATCATGTTTGCAAAGTTATGTAAGGATATGCCTAGTTATTGATAAATATGTTTTTTATATTTGGTAGATTTCGGGATAGGTGTTTTATTTATTGTTTAATTTGATGTCAAGATACGTACCACTGCAAACTATTATTTGTAATAAATAAGTTTACAAACGAACATTTCTTCATAATAAACATTATTCTTGCATAAAATCTAGCCATTAAATACACTACTAATACTTGTATCATATAACTCTATCATGCTATAAAAAGGCTTGGATCAAATGAAGAACAGCAATATTAAAACACACAGACACTCACATACACACATTAAAGTGTCTGATATAGTGCTTTGACGTGTAAATGGTGGCTCTTTGATATTTTGGCGACAAGGGGTACATACTTGATTTTAGACGCAGTGAAAGAAATATTTTAATATACTATAATATACTACCGTTATACGTAATATATGGTGTTATTTTAATAAGTAAGACGAAGCAGACTTAATTTTGTCTACTGTAAATATTTATGTGCATTTTTATACAATGGAATATTTGTAGACGAAGATGAATGTAAACAAGAAGAAGACGTATGTGCAACTGAAGCTAATACTACATGTTTTAATACTGAGGGTGGATATGAATGTCAATGTATTTCAGGCTTTAATAGACGTACCAATGTTGGCTCTTGCCTCAAAGGTTCGTGTATAAACATTTAGTTTTTTGTTTTAGTTTACTCTTGCACAGCTGACTCATTTTTCTCATGTTTTCCTAACGTTTTTATTAATTTTGTGCATTCCTCAATACTTGGAAGAAAGGTAGAATTATTTGCATAGTCAAAGCGGGTAGTCTTAATTCCTTTTTTTGTTAATTGCTCTTATGACTTACAGGTTTCTTAGCATTATATATTTAACGGTCGAAATTTCCCGAGCATTCGCATTGACTTGAATAAATATGAAGGATTTTTTCTAATTGAATCAAATATCTTTCTAATATTTTTACTGTATGAATTACAGCTACTGAATTTTAAACTTACATATATAAGACTTGCCTTTTTGAATGTTCTAGAATGTGATCAAGTAGAAACTATTGAGAATGGCAAGATAGTATCGTCTGATTTACTAACCATTACATTCGATTGTGATAGTGGTTACTTACTCGCTGGTGAAAAAATGATACAATGTTTAGATGATGGTGCATGGAATAATTCTCCACCATCATGTTTAAGGAAAGGTAAAAATAGAATTTGACCATTTTTAATACATTTGTCAATTTTTTCGGTCAGTTATGTATATACATTGTATAGAAATTCAATAGCGCGCTTCAATATGTTGAATGCCCCCATTTCGCCCTTTTTCATTTACTTATTTATTTTGCCTTATTTCCAGATATAATTCGATTTACAGTTTAAAGTGATATTTTTTCGACTGAAATATTGTATATTACATATATTATTGCCGATGAAAGCTGGTGTAGCTACCAATGATTATATTCCAAATATATATCTATAGCGTATTTGCGTTGCTTAAACTGACCAATGTTGCGTGACTTACAAATGTAATTCTAAAATATATATTATAATAGTGGTAATATTTTACTCTTTCAAGTTGACATTGGAAGCCATTGTGATACTAGCGACATATGTCGATCAGACGGGGCTCGTTGTATTGACTCTACATGTAGCTGTCGTACAGGGATGTACAACAGCAATGCAGATATATGTGACAAAAGTAAGGATATTAAAATATATTGAATATAAAAATAGATGGGTTAAATAGATAAAATTGACCCATAGAAAATTCACGTCAAAACATTGCAAAATACCATCAATAAAATTAGCCTCAATACCAATTCTTACTAAGTGTATTAAATGTGACTGTTACACTGAGACATTTACCTTAGATCGTATATTTCAATATCAGCACTTCAATACTGAACGTAACAATGTCTAGATGGAACTAGTTTCAGCTTTGGGTGTATGTGAGTACATGTCAATGATAACATTGTTCTGTCTTGAACAATGCAATTACTTAGTTTAAGCTGCATTTACAAGTTTTGGTTCTTTTAGATTATTTGTAACGTATTTCAGCAAAGCCACTCATTAAATAAATGTACATCTATGTTTTAACATGTACATTCTCGTATATATAATAACATGATGGATGTTTTCTGTTCTTTATGTTTATAGTTATGTACTAGTTTATTCTTGTTTTTTATTCATACATTGTTGTAAATATGTAACCTATGTAACTCTCCACAACTGGAGGTAATCAAAAGTATAATAATAAATCAAAACAAGCAATAATATATTTGAATTAACATAAACTAACTGGTATCACATTGTCTACAAAGAAAATATATTGTTTTAACCAATGTTACCATGTAAGATATCTAACAAGTTAATCTTCCAAATAATCATTATTTCTTTATGCGTTATATATATTTACATAATTTAGTTTTTTCCACGTTTTCATTATATGTATCATTATACTTTATTAAATTGTACTAGTACGGTTAAACATGTTTCTGGGTCTCGTAAAGTTCAAATGAAGCGTACATGTCTGTGCCGTTATGTCTACGTGTATTTTATTATTACACTTGAAATTTTAGTTCTTTGTTAAAGTAATAATATATTTGTTATATCTTTGTTTAATAGTGGAACTTTATCCGTTTGGACAAGACTCTGGTGATCATGTAGTTGAGAACAATGATGATAAGTGTGTTTCACTAGTCCAGTTTCGGCCAGGAATCCCAATATTTGATGATGAACATAAGAATGTTTATGTAAGTAACTTTTAGATTGTAAAACACATTTGCTTCATTTGTTTCTTCCTACAGCCGCATTGTATTCATGGATATTTTCATTTACTTTACGATATTTTTTATTTTATAAACATTAAACAATGGATGTGATATGAGACAATTTGACAAGTATGCCGACTTCCTTCTGTATAAGGTGCATGTAAATGAAAAATACTAACCTTATGAGATTTTAAATGAGCCCTGGTTATGAGTATGTGTCTAGGAAAACTAGGTTTAGTGTGTTTGTTGGTGTACTATAATCCTTATATGTGCAGCCTCGGTGTTAAATCAAACCAAATACATTATGAGACAAACATTTAGCGAATCACGATGTCATTTTTAACATATATGTCAGTGAAAAATACTGTAAAAGCTAATTTTGTTTAGAGTTGTATTTTTTATTTTCAATAAATAGAGAAGTATTAAGACAGATTAAGAGATAATTACTGCGTGAGTTAAACAGAGATTATGCTTGAAAAGAAAATCTTAACTGAATAGTAATTCTAGTGTACAACATGTACATGTATATGACAACTTGTTAGATACAGTTTGCTCTTCTATCTTTGTTTAGGTGTGTTCAAATGGCGTCGTAAGTGTAGGAACTCCTTACCTTAATGCTGTACCACCACGGGCAATATCAGACTACAAAGATGCAGTAATCTTAGCGCCGTTCTTTGCGGACAGCAACGGCGGGAATATCAATTACAGAACATATGATATACAGAACAATCCAGACAAACTTAAGCAAATAGAAGTTAAACATGTGGAATCATTTATATCAAATATGACATCAACTGTATTCAACACTACATTTATACTGTTCACAACGTGGAATCAAGTCCGACCAGCGCAAGACATTTTTCAACAAACCTCTGTAGGATATATACATTTGCAAAAAAAATATATAAGCATATCATTTCAAACTAAACCCTTTCCCAGTTTGCCCTAAAGTGTCATTCACGATTTTTTTAATCGAACTGTCTTTTAGAAGCTCATTATATTAGACAAATACGCCTTTTTGCACACAAATTATTATATTGATATCTTCCAACAATTACTTATAGAAAAAACGCCAGTAGTTTGTTAATAGCAAAATCAAGTATGGTGTATGCTTATTATTTTCCGACTTTCAAGAATAAATATTTGAGAATTCAACCTACGGCACTTAGACAACACGCGTGTATTTAAGGAATGGTTTTAATATTAAAGCCACGTTATCGTAATTTAAGTTAGTAATTGTTAAATAATATTTCGCAGCTTTGTCCATAACAAATTTGTTAATTGGTCAACCTTTATATGTATTATAGGAAACAACGTTCCAACTAGTTCTTGCAACTGATTCATCAAATACGTATGTGTTATACATATATGGACATGGCATGATGAATTGGTCATACCTTTCAAAGACTGTAGCAGGTCCAGATATTTGGATTGGTTACACAGTAAACCAAATGTACAACTTCTCCAATATATATTCATTCAAATCTGATGTTATCAAGATGGACATACTTTCAACTACTAAAGGTTGTAGTTAAGAGTTATATAAATACTTATTTTATGTTTATTTATTATAATGTAGTTATCACAAAAATGGCTTCTTGTTTAGTGAATAAATTTGTTTTACTTAAATATGAATAAAAACATTCTTATCAATAACAGACCGCTGAAAAAATGTTACGTTGGCACAAAATATTATCATTGTAATACCTCTAATGTCAAAAGTGTGGTCTAACAAAATGGATATTTTCTTTAAAAAACAGGACAAACCTTAAATTCTTTTCTTAATCGTATGGGACCACTTGTAATGGCACTAACTCAGTTTGACCAAATAATATATAAAATAACATACTTTTTTATTTATGAAGGTATATCAGGGGTTTTGTTGAAACGTTTGACTCACGCAACACCATCACTACCAAGTAATGCGGCAAAGTGTTTAAAATGGTATAACCAAAATAAACATTTGAAACTAACTGTGCAAAACGTATCTGATGAAATGCCATTATGTCCATGTGATGTAGTAGGCCTTAAGAATAATCCATGGTTCAATATAGAAGATATGTCTTCATCGGAAAATATTTGTGCTGAAATGTTAGGCCCTACGCATCAACATTTCGGAAAGGTATGTTATCAGTTTGTTTTATAACGTTTTGACTTCACCTAGGCCTTTACATTATAAGCAGCTATTCTTTTATATCAGGTATCAACTGAAACAAAGGTATTGAATATTCACATGGATTGATGCAACAAACAATAATAATGTAAGCCCTCCTCACTAATTATAAGTCTTGCGTTGTACTTTTCTCTGTTTATCATATGCACGTAAACATGTAAACTATATAAGTATCATTTATCTCGAAATAATTGCAACACGCATGCTAAATCCTTATTTGTCCATCGGAAAGTATTTTAACAGTGACCAAAATACATTATATCATTATTTTTATTTCAGACTTGTTGTTATGGTGCACAAGGACAAATCCTTACTGACTACAATTCAACAGGAAAATTGTTGTTATATAGACCAGAGTATGCTGAACAACATTTAGTAAATGACATTGAAGCTTTCAACTCATGTTGTAGCAGTGATGAGACCTGCTCATTGTTTTATGAACTTCACCCTACTGGTGATTGCTATGGTTCGGCACCGTTTGATGTCGGTATGCTATTCAAGTACTACTTACTAAGTTTCAGTTAAAATGTAAAGATCTATACAGACAGAAATGTATTGAACTCCACTTGCAAATTGATACGTACAATTAAATTTTATTCGATATGAAATTTAGAAATAGTTTATATTATTTATGAGTGCTTATTAACGCATAAAATTTGGGTCTTCTTATGAGACAAAAAGACGATGTAGTTTTTCAATTAATAAACTTATAATATATAATGGTTATCAAAGCAGACCTTTCAAATAAGCATTCTAACATTTACTTCTAATTTAGTCCAAATTTGGCTACAAGCGGGAAGATTTGCATCATTTTATCTTGTACGTGCCCTTTTTCAGGTGCTCTGTTTGGTGACCCTCATTTCATTACCTTAGATGGAATGAACTTTACATTCAATGGATTTGGGGAGTACTCACTTCTCAACCTCAACTATACAGATAAAGTTTCTGGCAAGCATGTTGAATTTAAGTTACAAGCACGTACTAATCGAGCAGTTAAAGAAAATGGATCATCATCATATGCTACACGTTTTGTTGCATTTGCAGCAAGAGATCATACAAATGCTTCATTTCAAATAGAACTGAACAATGCTGAAGATGGTAAGAATGTTAGAATAAATTAAACCGAAAAAAATGTTGGGTTTAATGCCGTAGCTACACATTGTATGGATCATATAACGGCGGAAAAATGTATGTTTCTTTATGAGTTTCGTTTTATTGCAATAAAACAGTAAAATACTCTAGATCAAAGTTCAAAAAATAATTTTATACATCTTATTTTCGAAACTTATAAAAAATGTTAAATGAATCAGTTTATTTGTTTCACCTGCTCAGATTACTACCAGGAATTGCAACGTTTTAATTGGTCGATGGAAAAGAACATCCATTGATAATATTTCTGACGGGTGGTAGTGCTTGTTTGTGTCTTGAAATATTAAAATTGTGAATTTACTGCACCATTCACGATACTTGGGTTAGCTTCAGAAGCTACCGGAGTGAATGCCAAATTGCCATCGTATTGAATTATAGTTTGTGAACAATATAACTTATGGAATATTTCAGGGTATACAATATATGCAAATGGAGCAGATTTGTCATTACAATATAGAAATAGAAGTCAAAGTAGTCTAAGAAAGTTCAAGTACATTTCGAAAGATCGTAATATCGAACTCTTCAAACATAAAAACAAAAACATGCTTGTTGTGTTGTTTCCATTTTCAGGTAAGACAAACGGAATGTTAACCAGTTCATAAAGATCACAAAGCCCTTATAATGTTTATTAGTGATTTCAATATCTGGTGTGATTTGTTTAAATTTATGCATTCTTAATTTCCAAATAGATAGCTTTCACGCCATAAATAAAGAATTACATTCATCATTTAAGTTTTGCAATACATAATTTATTGTGCTCATTGTTTAATGATTGGATATTTTTAATAATCATATATTTACGCAGAGTCTAAACTTTTAAATTTAAATATTATTATATAATTATTTTAAATTTTTCTCTCCGTAGTAATCCATCTTCACGACAAAGTTTTAATTTTGTTTTATTTAAAACAAATAATACGTTGACTTTAATAAATGGTTAATATAGATATTTACTAACAAAATAATCACTGTGCAGTGCTTTGTATTTTGTACTTTAAATTCATCGTAAGGTCATATATCATTTCCTGAAAATAAAATGAACATGCTTTTTCTCCTTCCTTTTACCGAGAACTTGTCGACCACATCCATGTTGAATGTTAACATTAAACTTGCAATAAAATACATAGGAAAGTATTTGGGTAAACCAAGTAATTTAAAAAAAAAGTAAACCGTGATTGTTTGTTTGTTGAGTTTAACGCCGTAGAAACACATTGTATAAGTCATATAACGGCGGTCATCGTAAATAAACAAATAAACAATTTTTAAGAAACGGTGTTTGATTCTTATGTAAGTAATATAGAATACCATTTCAGATATATCATTGAACATCACCATCGGTGTCAAGATGTTATCCCTCAGTTTGGTTGTGGATGAAAAGTATAAACATATAACCACTGGCATGCTTGGAAACTTTGATGGCAATCCAAACAATGATTTCATAACTCCCGATGGCCACATACTTCTACATGATATGACTGAAGAAGAAATCTTTGATTATGGTCAATTATGTAAGAATATATAGTCTTACTATTCGTACAGTTCTCCTTTTAGAGTTTTATTTAGAGTTTGTAGTTCCTTCCATACGAGTCAGTTGAAATGTTATATTGTTACTTGATCTAACAGATTTTATGTTAAATTTGTTTCGTTATTTATGTTATATGCATTAGAAAGACTTTCAAATAAATGAAATTCATTTGTAAAATAACATTCATGAATACCAAATACTAAGCATAACTCGGCATAACGCACTACATTGATATTTATCGTGCAACGTCAGTTGCAGTAAAGTATAATATTTTAATGAAAAAAAAGGAAAAACATTGATGTTATAGCATTCATTTGCATTTGATCATTTCTTTTAAACTTTCAGGGGGAACCCAACCTTCCAATTCAGTGTTTGACTACCCTATGGGTAAAAATCACACGGATTATAATTTCCGCGAGTACCGTCCACAATTTCTAACGAATGCAAACCCTGCTGTTGTAACTGAAGCTTACAGTAAATGTGATGGACTTGGAAATACACAATGTGTGTTTGATTATGTTTTCACTGAAGATATCAATGTTGCATTAGACACACAGAAGGTAGAAAGAATAGTAGAGGACACTAGGCTTACGAATAGTAGGTATATAACTCATGCTATAAGGAGCAGTGGTCCAGTGGTAAGACGCGCGTTTAGGTATCGAGGGGTCATTGGTTCGAATTCCACGAGGGGTCCTGCTAATTTCCTTTTCAAGAAATATACCTGCGACTGCTTCACTCCACCTAGGTGTAAATGGGTACCTGCAAGGATTGTATAATTCCGTGGCGCCAATTTGTCGGCTGAACTTATAACCGTAGTTAAAAGACTCATCAGGAAAATTGATAGATATATACTAGTGGTCTAATGTTCAGGGGTAATAGCTGTAAAGTCTATAGACGTGCGTAAGCATGAAACTTGGACTATAAGATTCCCTGATATGTTTTACATTTGAACTATAAGGTAAAAATGTTCTGTTCATTTAACTGTAAACGTAGTGACGTTTTATGTCTATTCACTTTTAAGATAAAAATATTCATTATGAGACAATGTATTTTATTGGTATTTTCATTTAAAAGTCATTGGATTGTTCATCTTATTACCTTATTGTTTTCAAATAAATATAATTAAAAAATCCGTGTATAATAGAATCTGATTCTGAAGAAATGTTGAACCAACAAAATGTTAAGCATTTGATGTTTTATTCAATACACAATTTTAAATTTGTTTGTAATTGAATTTCAGATCAGACTGTTCCGAAGGTCGGTGTATGTGACATGGTTTTTGTCAACATAGGAGAAGATGCAGTTTGTAAACTTAATATATCGGATACGACTCCTGTAGTTGTCAATGTATCAAGAACAAGTTCAAATGGAAGAGTTATATACGATGATAATTTTGAACAAGTTACATTTTCTGTTGATGATGATGGACCAGAAGTGATACTGTATGTCATACAATTCCATTCATAATTTCGTATCCACTTTTGTAAAACTTTTGGTTTGTTTTAAAATAGTATCAACACAAATAAACTTTGAACGTTAGTTAGCATATTTAAATACATGTACATGTAAATGAGTAACAATAACAATTTTCTAGGTGCATTGTAATTCTGAATGGCACTATATTATATTATTATTCTCGTATAAAACCTCATGTTTCACTTCAACTCGTGATTTTAAAGTAATACATGACTCCATCCATTCAAATTGTACAATATGTTATATTTTCAATTTCATTTAAGCCTTTACAAATTGTAGTTCTGACATTTGATGTTGAGATTGTGCTTTTTAACAAAATAGAAATAAGTGTGTATAGTATCTGGTTTATTTTTACAGTGTGTCGGTTGCAAATGATTTCAATAGAAGAACACAAGCTCATATTTCTGTCGCAGTATGTACTGGGTGTAGTCAGCATGGAGAATGTATTCATACTATAAGAGATGATGAACGTCAAACAAATAGTTTTAAATATCAAACATGTGTTTGTCAGCCACAATATGAAGGTTGGTGGTTTTATCATATGCATCGTTCCATTTAAGGCTATCTCGAGTCTTCTTGTTTTGTTTGTTATTTTAACATTGTTAAGTGTTAGCTTTTTAACGTCAGGACTTTAAGAAACGGGTACCATATTGTGTGGCCTCATGCGTTTCATATGTTTCAATCCGACTAACGTACTGAAGGGTATTTACATAATAATTTGCAAGTGCTTTACAAATCTTACTAAACATTAATCTACTCTCATTGTATGAATCATCTGACAATGACACGGTTGTAACTTATTCCAATACATCGATTTCTAGACCTTTCACATTTATAACATGGTACCTGCAAAATGTTTGTTCGATAAGTTTGATAAATACCCGTTGATATAATTTAGTGTACTCCATATTGGTGTAATTCTACCTTTTTGATTCTGTTTTTACACATTACTCAACCATTTAAATTGTGTTTTATGGCAGGCGTTGATTGTGAAAATGTGTTTGATGGATGCCGTAGAAATCCTTGTTCACATCTTAGAAAATGCACAACGCTTACTGCTGAGCAACAAATAGCAATGAACGTATCTTACGTGTGTGAATCCTGCCCTGAAGGATACAACTCTTTTGATGACAAATGTAAAGGTAAACTCCAACAATCTCATTCTTTCATCTGTTTGTTGAATATGAATTGGCTGCTCTAGCGATTTTTATAATTTGATTGACCACATCTCGTTTTTTTAACAAAAATGAAGTTCTAAAGAAATTCGCGAATGTGAAAGTTGAAAATCACTAGATTTTCGTTATTCGCTGTGATTGTTTGTGTCCGAACCATGCACTTTTGAATCCACAAGCATATGATTAACTATTATTTTTATTTAGAATTTATACTCAATGCATCTGCGATTGCAATTAAAATTTAATGTTTCTAAAGAAAATGGTATTTGTTAAAATTTATTTTATTATAACAGTTTTAAAGTGATGGAATACTTTTGTGTTTAACTGTAAATTATCATTTAACGTATAAATGTGCGCTTAAATTTGTATGAAAATAGTATAAAAAGTATGAATTAGTATTATAAACCTTATTTTTTGTCAGATATTGATGAATGTATGAATGGAGACAACACGTGTGAGCAGACTTGTTTAAATAATCCAGGGTCATATGAATGTTCTTGTACATCAGGGTATAGAAAAAGTTTATCGAATGATAGCATATGTTTAGGTGTGTAAAGATTTACTCATAGAAACTCAGTTACAATTGAGATTTTGCGATGATTGTTCTATGTATTTATTCTTTCACTCTTTTATAAGAAATTTAAAGATAATACTTTTGACTTTTAAAATTTCCAAATCTTGAATACATTTCAATATTCTGAAATACAAAGTGTTTCTTTCCTTATACAATAACATTATTTCCCATAGGTAAATAAAATAACCCTACGAGGGTGAGTTATTACCTTCATTTGGTATGATTGTGAAAAGTTATTAACCTATGAAGAATTTAGTTTAATCATTACATTTGGTAAAACTTAATGGAATATATTCGATAACGATATTTTTCTTCTTGTATCGTTATGAGCATAGTAAAATACGAGAATTCTATCTTATTATTGAAAAGAATGAGAATATTTATATTTGAATGAAATAAATCTGGTGTAAATTAATCGTCGAAATAATAAGATACACTTGGTAGATTCAATTTTTATTACTTATGTCCTCTATGCTTTTAGGATGCCTAGTTTAAATTCACCAAACATCTTTATAACAATACATTCTATTTGTCTGTTTAGATATCAATGAATGCGATGAAGAATTACACAATTGTAATCATGTTTGTGCAAACTTTGATGGTGGTTACAATTGTTCTTGTTTAGATAGATATGTGTTGGATAATACAACAGGGCAATGTATTTTAGGTAAACAATGTTGTTGTTTACTTTTACCCGTTCGCAGTTATAATATGGGTATTTGTTTATCATATATGAATATGCGCGCGTAAATTTGGTACAATAATATCTTTTGATAAACCGAAACCCTATTAGAAGCCGTCTGGCTAACTTATTTCGTAACATACAAGTCTAATGATCTAGGGGTCGTTGGGTTCGATTTCCTGATGTGGCATACTTTCGTTGAGTTTGGGTAATCAATGATTTTATGGCCATTGTCCCTCCTACAATCGATTTTTAATCATGTAGGGCAGTTTTCAGTCACTGACGGATGTTACTGATGTGCCTAACAATATACTAACTGCTAAATGCAGAGATTTAGCCTTTCCAGGAACGGTAAATAGGTTGACTGACCGCTGTGATATACCTATAGAATGTGTTGTTACCTATAGAACGTCGTTCAACAATAACCATATCAGAATGCCATATTATCACCTTAGAATAATTGTAAATTTTTTATACAATGTCATTTCTACGCGCTGTTCTTTACATTGAATACATTCAAGAATCACGTGTAAGTAATAGGTGTTTTTAAATAGTTTATTTCATTTGGCTTTATCAAACTTTATAAAAGTAAATTACCGTCATTTAACCGATGGGAAAATACTTAATGAAACTGAGATTTTTTGAATATCCAAAGTACCTAACGTTAAGGAGCTGAAGAAATGTACTTTTCGTATTCTTTTGATAAATTCTGATTATTTTGTATTACAGATGGGGATGTAGATAATGTGTGCGAACAATCTGACCTTAACTGTAGCGATACAAGTGGTTGCACTTTTGATGATGATGATAGTGCTACATGTTTTTGTGAAACAGGACTAGCTCTTTCAGATAACGGGACTAGCTGTATCGGTATGTACTAACTGTTTATTCTGTTAGATTAATTATTTATAAATTCAGGCCGCACGAAAACACTTTTGCATAGTATAATTCAATGAAGATTTTTGATATAGAGTATTTTTCCTTACATTTTGCAAGATTAAAATGCGTTCTTTGTATATATATTATAACTTACATTTGCTATGGTCATAGATTGTCTGCAAAATGCGAAGAGAAAGTTTTTATGCAATACTTTTGATAGTTTCGTATCATATCTTACTGATAGGAACCAGTTAGTTGATTAACTTGGAATTCAATCCTCTCAAGCAGGTATTTCTTGTGGTGTTCCACAGGGCTCTATACTTGGCCCTTTGTTGTTTCTAATATATGAATAATATGTCTGATGCGGTCAAGACTAAGTTATCAATGTATGCTGATGATTCAGCCATTTTGGTATCTGGAAAAATCAGTCAGACATAGAATCAGTTCTAAGCGCAGAAATGGAAACTCTTAGTCAATGGTTAATTTGTTACAAGTTATCTCTCCATCTAGGTTAAGACTGAATCGGTATTATTGGCTCCAAACAAAGGTTTAAATCACAAGCAAATTTAAATGTAAGTTGCAATGGTCAACATATTGAAGCCAAAGAATCTGTCAAATATCTTGGTGCTACTCTTGATCAGAATCTTTCTTTTGATTCAATGGCCAGGTCAATCATATCAAGAGCTTATTCTAGGCTTAAGTTATTGTATAGAAACAGGAAGTTCTTAAATTTTCACACAAAAAAGTTACTAACAACATCTCTCATTCAGTGTTATTTTGACAATGGTTCTGCGGTATGGTACAATTGTTTGTCTCAGGAACTTAGGAATAAGTTACAGATCACTCAGAACAAAATGATAAGATTTGTGTTAGGACTGGATGCAAGGACTCACCTTGATCAGAATCATTTTGTTAAACGCAACTGGTTACCCGTATCAAAAAGGGTGGATCAAATAATCTTAGGTCATGTATTAAAGATTCAAAGTGGGATAGCACCATGTTACCTCAAAGAGCATTTCACTCCTACTAGTTCTATTCACAGCTATCCCACAAGGCAAAGAGGTTTTTGTGATGGGTTAGGAACTATTTGCTCAGAAACAGGCAGGTTTAGCCTACCCAAGGTCAAAGGTTTTGGCAAAAAGTCTTTTGCGCTTAATGGTTGTTTTTTGTGGAATGAAATGCCACAACACATTAGACCAGCTAGAAATTTTCCCCATTTTAAAGCCCTCGTCAAAGCCCATCTTATGTCAGAGATCTAAGATAACTAATGTATTTATTTACGTATCCAGCTCATAATCCTCTATCTAATTAATTATTATAATTATTATTATGACTTTTTTCTTATTAGTGCACCTACTGTGATAGTATCATATTTATCTGTGATCTATATACGTATAAACTTAACTAATAACAGGGACCACAATGGAAATAAGAATTAAATTCCTTTTTTGTGCCATCCCTATATTTCAATGCATATAGTCCATCAAACAATGCGATCAAGCGCAATGATTATTCTTATATTTCTGTATTAAAATTTGCCAATCTACCAAAAATACATGTTTTAACCATTTCTCAGTTTACTATACATGCAATTTTATAGTTTGTTTATATATATATATTAAACAATATTTTATTATATAAATCTTTATTCATCCTTATATTGTACCATCATTTGATCACCATGTATTTGCCATGTCAATGTCATAAAATATAAATAAATATAATAATAATTCGTGTACAGACCAATTATTTATCACAATCGATGTAAATTCTACAAAGTTCATTTAAAATCTTCTTAACTACATATCTTTATTTCATTTAATTCGTATTCAATGCAATCAGATCTTAAATAGTTTTGTTTGTTGTTTATAACAGATGTGGATGAGTGTGAACAGAATATTTGTTCTCAAAACTGTATCAACACACCTGGCAGTTTTTATTGTGAATGCTATGTTGGATACGAGTTTGTACAAGGGGAGTGTAAAGGCAAGTACTAAACGTTTCCAATAACATCGATTCAAAAATATCTAGTTATACATGTTCATCGAAGCCTTTTTTTGTAATTTGCGTTGATATTCAGCTCATTGAAATGAATTCACTTATATATAGTGGCTTTTTCATTTTGTAAGAGTTTGGATCAACTTAAAAATGACGATATTCTTTAAATAAAGTTAAGATACCTAAGCATGGGATCTTTTCTGTCCAAAAAACAAAAGGTATGCAACAACTGTAATTTAAAGAACTTAATCTGACGAAATTTGTTTTATGACTTTTCAGAATGTGAATTTCCATTTTGGGGACCAAATTGTCAAAACAAATGTTCTTGTAGCTTGACTACTACTATCGAATGCCATCCAGTATTCGGTTGTCAGTGTTCACCAGGATGGGAAGGGATGTCATGTGACCAGGATATAGATGAGTGCGACGAATTCCCATGTTCTAGTATTTTACAGAAATGCTTAAATTTACCAGGAGATTATGGATGCGATTGTATTGATGGTTATGAGTATAATGAAGATGAGAAAATTTGCAAAGGTATTCTTGAATAGTACAAACTTAGTCAGGTTAATAATTACCATATGAATTAGCGAGAAAGTAGTAACAGCATTTTATCATGTTGCAAGTTATATAAAGGTTAGCTGTGCAAACATTATTGGATTACTTTGAGTTATTAATAATGACTTTAAATTAAGAGTAATTTATATTTTGTTATAAAATTGGACTTTATCTTACTCGTTTAATATCCCTTTATGTATGTTTCATTTTTTTCAGTTGTTAAATGATGTGTAAAAGGATAATACCCATGTTATAGAATAGGCATTTAACATCTTAGAGTTTGCACCATCCAAATGTATTTTACTTTAGTTTATTACTAAGGACTTTTCATAGTTTGAATCTTAAATTTGCATATGACTCATGAGCACAAATCAAACATCAGACAAGCGATGTTAATTTGCATTGATTTGAAACCGTTATTTTTATATTTGTTTTATGACATACAATGCATTATTGGGATGACCTAACCTGTCATTTTGAGTTATTATCAGATATAGATGAGTGCTTGCGACCTGATCTTAACAAATGCTCACAGACATGTACAAATGTAAATGGTGGATATTTTTGTGGTTGTGTTGATGGTTATGAATTGTATAATGACCATTTATGTCGCGGTAGGTTTGTTAACAAAATACATGTACTTTTTACGTTTGTTTCATCTCTATTTGTATTATATTAACTTGTTTAATCTTTAATTGTATTTGATAACGAGCAAAATAACTTCATTGTATATTAAACAAATTTATATTTTAATATTTCTATTTTTTTAAAATTTTACCAATGTGCCCATTGGTAAACATAACATGCTTATCAAATACATTATTACAACCTTCATCGTTGTTCGCTAATATATTAATACAGTATTGTCAACACTTTAATTACACCCAATATATTAATTTTATATATTAAATTCCTTATTTGTTTTGTTGCCTTACATTGCTAACATTGTTAATGACTACTTCTCTAGCCATCTTCCGAGATTACTGATTATGATCTCATTTTGTTTCCAGACATTGATGACTGTGAATTTGGAACTAATGAATGTGAACAACTTTGTGTAAGTGGTGACTTTATTTCTGGTTCGTACAATTGTTATTGCTATTACGGATACTTTATCAATGATGACAGAAGAACCTGCACAAAGGATCCAAAAGGTATATGCAAATTCTATAGTACCTTTTTGCTACGTATCTCCTACATGTATGTTAGTTTGTTTACCATAATAAAAATGCCGCCATGTGTCTTGATAACGCTTATAAATTTGAATATCTAATATGTTATACTATCATATAGACAATAATATTATTTTGCCTGTTTTTAAGTTTTCTATAAATTATTCGAAGATTTTGTTCAGAATTTTAAAAAGAATGACCAAATTATTTAAACGATAACAAAAATACATATTAAATTCATATCTAATCTCAAATTGAACCCAATTTAAACATCACAACTCAATATGTATCATTATATTCTGTATATTTCCAATTTGGATTTGTTTTCTAGTACGAGACGCCTGTGAAGAGATTGGTTTTAATTGTACACATTATTGTAAGCCAGAAGTTAATCCGAAAAATTCAAAGTGTCGCTGTAGACAAGGGTACAAATTAGCAAATGACCAACAAACGTGTATAGGTAATTGTTATTATTGATAACGTATAAATTCTTCTTTTATCAGACAGTAATTTATTGCTAAATAGTATTTTTATACGGGTACTGCATGTGAAAGTACATGTATGTTAACATGTTTATATTTTGAGTACATAGTGCGATTTTGAGTACATGTTGCCCCTTTAAGTAAATGTTGCAACTTCGATTACATTTTACCACTTAAATTTCAATTTGCTTTTTGTATGCGCGTTTGGTAAATCTTTATTTGGATTTTTGTAGTTTTACTTTAAGGCCCGTTCACACCACCGAAACATTGTTGGAGCGTTTCTTGAACGGCAGGGAGGGGGAACCGAATTTCGACAACGCTCATCACCGCGCACAAAATGTGACAAAATCGATGCATCGCTACAGCCGCCGTTGCTATAGCATTTGCTTAACGGTATGGAACGGTAGTAAGCGTTGGTTAAGCGGTGACACTTGCGTTGATAGAGCGGCGTTCTGGGCATGCAGTGTGTTGGCTCGGCGAGAGTTCAAAGTTGGTTTAGCGGCATATCGCTTTTGACTACGGAGCTAAACGGATCGATTTCAAGTTCTGAAGAATTTATATAAGTCAGCATGCCACGTGAACAAAAGAAGAGAAAGACTAATTGAAAATAAGCAGCCTCGAACAGATCAGTTCTGAACAGACTGCTGAACCATGGAGTCAGGTAAGTTTATGATTCTACTGCTGGACTAGTGCACCAATTACAGCAAGTCTCTCAGCATCAACTGAAACTTTGAAGAATTTCTATGTAAATGATTTCTACGCTCAGCGACAGCTCGATTACAAATGATCTTCTGGTTCATTCTCTTCGTATTTACAGCCACATTATAGTCCCGCTCCGACACCTTTATACCAACGTCAAAGTTCATTACCGCAATGGATCGCTGATTCAACGCCGACATCGTTCAAGCAATCCCGTGTCCGCTCATAATACGCTTACAACCGCTCCACCAAAGTTTGTGCAATGTTAAATAAACGCCCGGACAAAGCAGATGTGGTCCAGTGTTCAAGACTTCAGCGTTGGCCTGATGGTCCCAAGCGTCTACAGACTTGCGTCTTTGACTGGCTGATGTTTGAGCGGAAGTAAACTTTGCTGCAGCGGAAAATTTCCCGCGTGATACCTCTCGCAATATTTTGTGCAGTTAAGATCATTCGGAGCGGTAGGAGTGATCATAAGCGGTGGCCAAGCGTTTGTGGAGTTGCCATAACTGGGGCCAACTTTTGTAGAACGGTAACGAGCGATGATGAAATTTTTTCACCGCTCGAGGAACGCTCCAGCAAAGTTCTTTCGGTGTGACCAAGCCTTTAAGTAATAGTGACAGTATAAGGAACATTAAGTAATGAACATTATCATCTAGAATTATATCAATTTTAATACCGAAGATTAGTAAAGTTAAATTTGTGAACCATTATTCCATGTGCTTCCTATAATTAGTCCCGAGAAAATATTATGTATTTGGAATATCTTACAGTATGTATATCATATATTGTTTTTTAAGACATTAACGAATGCTTGGATTCATCCTTAAATAAATGTGACCAGAAGGCCGAATGTTCAAACACTGAAGGATCGTATGAATGTACGTGCCCGATCGGAAGTGTCCTGATGAATCGACGACGCTGTCAAGGTAATTATTGAAGTCAATTTAAAAAACCAAGCTGGTTAACATCAAATTTTCTAAATCTAATATTTCAAGACTGAAATGTATTTAACTTCAACAGAACAAAACTTTATTTCATCTACGTAAATAATTGCAGTATGGGAAAGTGACAATTTTCTGCGCGATTCGACGCCTCCATCATTTAACTGTTTTGAAGGTGATACTATAGACAGTTCATTGATATTGTTATGATGTCTATAAACAGTAACAAGGAGCTGATAGAGACTACGGGTAACCGTTTGCTGGTTGGCAAGAAATGATAGCGAGTAAATACAATGAAAACACAGTAATTTTAAAATTGCAATTACTAAGTCATTTTTCATCAAACAATTTAGTATTTTTATATCACTAGAAAGGTCTTGAAATTCATATTTTGAATATTTAAAAATTATTTGTTAAAAAAAATTTGTTTTTTATTGGCGGGTGTCTAAACCTAGTGCTTCAAACCGGCAAGAAGATAGTTCAAGAGTCAGGTTTAAATCACCTCATTTATTTTTTTTAATCAAAATTTTGGCAATTTTCTTATGTTTTAAAAATATGAATTTCAAAAGCTTTTTATCAATATAAATATCATAAAAATCGGCCGATGAATAAAAAAATACCATGATTTAAAAATTCTGCTGCTATCAAATGTATGTAAACATTGGTTTCTTTCTGCCAACCAGTAAATCAGCCAAAATATAGGTAGCAGGTGCTTGTGACGTCATCCGTGAATTGTCTATATCTTTGCGAAATAAAAAAAACTGTTTAAAATATGTTTTAAGTTCTTTTGTTTGTAGATTTTAAGTAACATAACTGATTATACTGCATTGTACAGTTGAGTTGCCAGTAACGGATCACTTCCGTAACAAAGTCGGATTTTGTTAGCGGATCAACTTCACCTGTAAAGAGTAACGTGACATTGGAATGTAGGGACTTCTTAAAACAGACAATATTTTCAGAAAACATATTTTTTTCTTATTAAAATTAACTTATACAGAGACATTTGGCAAAAACTTGTCCCAAAAATATTGGTTTCACTCATTTTATAAAAAAATGTCTTTCTGTATTTGCTATTAAGACATGTGTTTGTTATTCAAACAAATTGTCTACATTGTAACATATTTAATCCTCTATCATAAGCTCCATATTTTGCCTCATTTACATTATCCAAACATTTCTTAAGTTTACAGAACCAAACATCAATATCACAAAATATGTAATTACAGGGTAAAATAAATGCCACCGCGACACACGTCTTTGATGTGATCCGTTACTGTCAATTACACATGGGCATACATTGGTGCTTACAACAATGTCAAACAAAACAGAAAGTAATTGGTTTTGTTTTTAATTTGATGTGATAATATAACTTTGCTATGGTACAAAACTTAAGGAAATGATAATCAAGTAAAATTGGCTAAAAATGACGTATCTAAATTTACCGTCTCACATCATGGCTTCAATTGTGTCCACGTCAGGTACCTGCTTATTTCCAACGCATGATGGAAGAGTAAATATGTCATTTTCTAAAGTAAATTAAGTGTTTGCGCGATTTGACCTTTCTGTGTTGGTGCGCCGTAAAACCCAAACAAACAAACCAATTTCTGAAAAGGATGGCTTTAAGCATCAGTAATATTTAAATGACATACTTTTTATCTATAATAATTGTACAGAATATATTTTAAAAAGACTTAGATTCGTTACTAGCGACGATCCGTTATTGGCGATTCAACTGTACTCACAGAAAGTAACAATTCGTAAAACGTTTCCATTACTTTCTCAACTATTTCTATTGTTTCAGAATGCGATGATTATCACTACGGGATCAACTGTGAAAAAGAATGTAACTGTGTATATGGAACATGTAATCCAATCACTGGTAATAAAGACCATTTCACAATGCTGCATATTTACTACAATATCTATAAAAATGCATATTTACAGTCACTCTGTAGTGTTTACATTCACTTTTTTGCAAGGAATCGTTAAAATGAATGATGGACTAAGATGCTATTTCTTTTTAAATAATTTGTTAAGATGATAATTTTCATATTTGGCGGAGAAAAGCAATACTGTGTACTGTTAAGAATATAGTAAATATAAAAAATATAGATATATTACAGTAGTCCGATGTCCAGGGGTGATAGCTGTGAAGTCGACAAACAAGCGTAAATATAGAATATAAAAATGCCATTCCATTTGATTAAATTATTTGTGACTTAAGATAATAATTGTATTGTAGGATGTCAGTGTGCGAATGGTTGGGGAGGAGATGATTGTAGTATCGATAATGATGAATGTGCTAAAAACCCATGCCAGAATGTAGCTAACATGGAGTGTAGAAACACTCCAGGAAGTTTTTCATGTGAATGTCGTACGGGGTACTTCTTTAATGATTCTTCTGAAACATGTTCTGGTAAGTTGAATAGATCTATATTAAATGTCTAAATACCAAATTCTTATCTAGTGCCGATTGACTCTTCAAACATATAAAAATTACATTTATTGGTACTAATGAGTCCGTCTGATTACATTTCTTCAGGACTACGAGGGGTGTCCCAGTAAATCGTGTACTTTGTCTATAACTTTCTTTCCTTACGTCACATGATGATCATGATTTACAAGACTGTTTGTTTTTCATGTTTTTTAAACAAATAAGGCATTTGACCCGAAAGTATTTGCATTAAAGGTATCATTTTTATGTTTAACTAATACAAGGTATGTGCATGCGGCGCAACCCCTTTTACAAATGTATATTCGTTCATAGTGAGTTTAAGTGAACGGCAAAGTTTAAACTTAAACTTTTTAATTGCATTTTATTTTTACATAGACATTCACAGAAATTATCAATATATTATCACACCACATCTCAGATCATATGATATGTACACGAGAGTGCAATACGCATTTGCACTGAAATACAAAAAGTGACATCAACGAGATAAGGTGACGTCAGGACAAGATTGAGTTTAAGTAATTGCTACTCAGTTACATAATCAGCATGGCACAACATGTTTGGGTATAAATTTGAATTCAAACACATAGACAGACGAAAGGAATCATTAAGTATACCTTGTGCATACTACATATGGTAGAATAGTTATTTATTGTGTAATATATTCACCGAATTTATCGTCCCAAAAACTACTGAAAGTGTTATTCATAATTAAGTTGGATACTTAACCCGTAGATCATTACATCATTGACCATACTAATATTTTGAGACTGATGTAACAATTTTGTAACAAAATTAAGACAAAACAAATTTGTTAAAGTAAATATGAAGGAAATACATTGCTTGTATATGTTACTGTTCACAACAAGGCAAACTTGATGAGTGAATAAAATGATTTCATAGACCTGACGTCTTAATACGATGTTGCCTTGCGCCGCGTTTTCATACGCAGTGTCTAATAAATTTGAGTAAAATTTTTATTTTTTTACCGAACCGTTTGAATATTTAGCATACTTACTCACAACTCATGCATCTAATGGCTGCTAAAAGTTGGGGCTAAAGTAGCGCATAATTTTTTTGCAACAAACAGAGTCAACGATTTACTGGGACACCCCTTGTATATAGACTGTGTTCTTTTTTTTGATATAAGAACAATGTTTCTTGTTCTCATCTATCATAATTGAGTACTATTAACGAAGTCTTGTAATATTGTTTATTCCATTTAAGACATTGATGAATGTTTAGACAACTCTCCACCAAGATGTGACCAGAAATGTATAAATACACCCGGATCATTTAACTGTAAATGTGAGCTCGGGTTCAAGTATACTAATGGCAGATGTGAAGGTAATATTTCCGTCAGCAATTGATTAATACTAGTAAATCTTAAAGACAATAAATCTTCTTTATAGTTTATATTATTCATACGCTTTTTTAAAATTGATTTGCTGTTGTGATAAAACGTTTTAACAAATATATTTGTACATCTGAAATCACTTAACAGTGGACACTTAGCGCCTCCTTGATTTACCAGTCGTACTTAATATTAACTCAGTAAATAGATGTTTCGAATGAAATTGCCTGTAACTTGGTATTATCAGCGTAACTTTATACCAAATTATTTATGACATTTTTATGATACTACACGACTTTTATTTATTAGTATTCAAAGTTAAGTATCAATTAGTACATACTGTTTAAATAATTACAGATTTAGATGAGTGTTCTGGTATTTCTAAATGTGACCATATTTGTACCAACACAATAGGAAGTTACAGATGTTCTTGTCAACAAGGATATAAACTGAACACAATAAACCGACAGTCTTGTAATCGTACGTTAACATTTCAAATTTAAAAAATGTATTTAACACTTAACAACGTAAACATCGAGAACTTTAACAACTCTAAGTCTTTGATGTGAACAAACATTGTTTTGCTGCTAAATTCATACAACCAAAATACTTGGATTCTTTAATTGCACACATTTTTTTCGCTTCATGTCTGGTATGATTGTGAAATATGATAATTGTCAAATTTATAAGACTTCTTCTTATGATTCCCTTTGTTAATTCAACATCATGATAGTAATGTAGGCCTTTTCAAGGCGGAAAGCCCTTGGGTTATTGTTTTTGTTATTTGTTTGCAGCGTTCTTTTTTATCACAAAAGTCTCAGGCTTTGGTTTATAGCTGTGTAGAAAGCCATTGCTTTTTTACTGTGCTGTTCCTTATGTTTTCAGACTCATGTTTTTTATGAACATTACCTTTATGTCATGTATATGTTTCTTTCAACTTAGCTATGATAATGATGCTTCACTTTCTGTTCTTTAACGATAGCTATAACAACATGTTCAGCAAACGAGACTATGGATTGCGAACAAAAGAATGCATCGTGTGCTGTTGTTGATGGGAATAGTAAATGCATATGCAAAGTTGGTTATGAACAGGAAACCGACAGTGACATGTGTATAGGTGAGATATTTCCATAATATACGGACATTCTTGTTTAAGGAACAAGAGTGTAAGTTTATTTACACAAAGTATTTATTATGTTCTAACATACATGCTTTATTGGTGTTTGCATAATATTTCTAATCTGAGATGGCAATCGTTTCTTTACAAAGTAAAACTTGTTAACTAATAATGTTTTTATCTTTTTTTAGATAACTTTATATTTGTCTACTTGCGATTTTTGTATTATTACAGATATCAAAGAGTGTTCTCTAACACCTAAACTATGTCAAGATCATGAATGTGTGGAACTTGAAGGAAGTTTTGAATGTCAGTGTTTACCTGGGTTTTATCTTCTTGAGGATGGTGTCAGTTGTCAAGGTAAATACTTAAAATAGTTCAAATAATCTTGATATCTCGTATCTGCTAATTTTGTTAGTGTGATGGTTATTTCAAACTAATTATAAAACGCCCTACGTACTATTTATATATTTTTATGGGTAACATTCAGTTAGATTAATATGTATCATGAAATAAACTATACTTCTATGACATTGTTATTTTCATATATCATATAATGTACAATATTCCAATGATAAGATTCATATTATCTTTATCAGAATGTAACCAAGGAACATATGGGGCTAACTGTAACGAAACATGTACATGTATGACTGAATCAACTTACTTCTGTGACACAACAAATGGTACATGTTACTGTAAGAATGGATGGACAGGGGATAATTGTGAAGAAGATATTTTGGAATGTGATAAAGATGATGATTTATGTGACAGTTATTCTGTTTGTGTTGATATACCAGGGACATTTGTATGCAATTGTAATCAAGGGTACTTTAAAACAGGAACTGGTCAATGCGAAGGTATGTTGCTTTAGATATTGATATATAATAATAAGCTTATAACTCGTATCAATTATTTGTTCTTCATTGTACTTATTAATGAATGCGGCGGATAGACGTGATATACATCAAACTTCTACAGCTATTAATTTTACGTAATAAGTATTGTCAAATGACTGTCACTGCGTGCTTTGAGATCAAGGTGATTCGGAGTTGAATTATGCAAAGGAACTTCTTAGTATATTGCAAGAAACCATTTGTAAATCGCTATGCATGTTACTGGAATGATATAATTTTAACTTTTGACCGTAGCACTTCAAATTAAGGAAAAAAGAACCAGACAGATTGAAAGCATAACTGTAGTAGCCCTATGAAACTTATATCAATGTTAAGTCCATGAACTTACTACACTTAACCAATGTTCTAACTACACCGATGAAATTATTTGCATTTTTTGTGATACTATAAAAGCTATCGTTTTGAAACTTTGAGCACACAAGGAAAAATTACTTTTTATTGTAATGATACTTTATATATGAAAATAAACATATGAAATCAAGGAAAATGTGACTTTACAAAGGTAGGGAGGGTAATCAAAAGTCGCAAAAAATACAATTATTGGTGAAATCCTTATTTGCTCGATTGATGCTTGCTATGGTTGTCTTAGGAATAAAATAAAATTTGTAAACAACCTAAGGCAGTCTGTCTCATTCGTAGAAGATTCTGCGCCGTAATTGTTGTAGATTAGCCAATGGATTACGATATACTGTCTTCACCATAGGGTTGATGTCCGAAGACTTCGACGGCTAATTCAGTACATCAACACTTATCTGTCGGAGGAACTAGTTTGTCGGTCAGACAGAATGCACAGACGCACTGTCATGCATGCGTTTCATGTTGCAATCCAGTTTCTGCACGTAATGGGGCATCGATGACGACCAATTATAGCCCTCGCTGTTTTCGCCACAGTGCGCCTCTCATTCCGTGAGCGGCTTGAAATCAAAAGTAAGCCGTGACGTTTCGTAGTGACTTTTGGACAAAGTCGTTTTCTGATGTCATGCAAACTTCCGGTTCTGTTGAACGTAGCCATTTGGTTCACGATAGAACGCGTCTTAACATTCATAATCCTAGCTACATGAGAGTCAAAAGTGGGTACTTATCGACAAGACAATTGCGTATCATACGGCTCAATACAACGTGTGATTACAAAATTATCGAACCTGGCTTTAGGGCAGTGATGAACAAGCCCACACCTGGAGACCTTTCTTCAATAGACATGCGTGACACTTTATGTTTTTTACATAGAACATACGACAGGCTGTACATTTACCACGTGGCATTGATATCCCGCCAAAATATGCCATGCACGTGCAAAAAAACCGGTTTTGTACGCATGAACCCGTGGGTACTAAGCACGTCCAATTTCATTGTTAAACACATAAGACATGTAGCTTGTGTTGTATTAACCCCGAGCATAAAATATTGTGCAATTTGGATCATTTGTCAAAACATTATACGCATTTAAAAAAAATCGGTGTAGTTAGGACATTGGTTAAGTGTCATGCATTAAATCTTAGACGCGGAATGTCACGATATCCTACCATGTCGTTATAACAAGTAAAAGGCACAATCTGTGAATTATTGCGAGTGTCTTAAATAGAAGTGTTTGCTAAATTTGAAAAGTATACTTATAAGCCTCATTTGATAACTATCAATTTCGATGTTTAGTAATTTTTCTGTTAAGCAAATATTGTTCCATTTCAGTTTGTAATGCATTCTATTTTGGGGAAGATTGTTCTACTGAATGTAGTTGTGACCAAGAAAATACTGAAATGTGCAATAATGTTAATGGAGAGTGTACGTGTTCCAAGGTATGAAAAATCTTAAAAGAATAAACAGAGTAGTTTCAAAAGCAGCACTTAAACACAGACTACATAGACAGACCAAGAGCTAAAGAGAGAATTTTAAAATTGTTGTTGTTTAAAAGGAAGCCACAAACTAAATACAAAACCAAATACCCAAAGAGTTTCCGCACTAGAAACGTACAGTGGCACAATCATTGGAGATTCAAGCAGGTTTAAGGGTGCAACTAGAACACATTTTAAGAACTGTTTAATTCATTTGCAACTTAAATGAAAGGCCACTTAACAGAAAACAATGGTTCATTCGCCAAGTACTCCTTAAGCTAGCTACACTTTAAGCAGATGCCACCTCCAACTACCTCCTTACAATGCATTTACAATCCGTGTTGTTTCTTTTTTAAGCTATGTAAGGGAAATTATGATATATGAGGATATTTCACTTGTTGTGTGAAAAATACTTTTCATTGACAGGGTTGGAGCGGTGCAAATTGCACTGACAACATTGACGAATGTGTCAACACAACCATATGTTTACATAAAGCTCATTCGTCCTGTATCGACACAAATGGTTCATACGTATGCACATGTAATGATGGCTATCAACCACAGGGTAACCGATGCTTAGGTGAGTGAAATAGCCAACATTTACCACTGTATCAATAGTTTCTTAGATTTGAGTACATGGCTGGTAAACAGGTTTATTTTTACTGATATCTGAATACTGTAGTTACCTAATTGTAAATATTAGATTTTTGTACTATCGTCTAATTTGTTTATTTAATTAGTTGAACGTCACATATACTCTCAGTCTTTAAATAATAAATTGTATTTAATACGTTTATTTACTCACAGTGATGCTGTATATTGGGATACACTTTCAAAAATATTTAATGCAAACAAGTTGTTTCCGAAACTAGATATCTCCACATCTAAAGTGTTCCATTGTTTACTTCAATATATCTAAAGACAATTGTCATTGCATAGCTGCATATCCAAAATAACAAACTTGTATTAAAACTTACTGCACATTAAGAAAACCTGCCGACATAAAACATTCTTATTCAGTAAGTTTGATGGTGAAATGACAGTAATAGCGTTTGAGGTGAATATGGTTAAGTCTTTTCAACTAAAATGTGAATATGAATAGAATTTTACTTCATACGTCATAAACATAACCAATTTGGGTAACATCATTAAGTAGTAAAAATTCTTATAGTTACTCCCAAACATGCTACTAAACCCCTAAAGCATCCTACCATTTATACCTTGAAACTATGTTTTGTTTCCAAACTCATTACAGAAATAGACGAATGTTTTGAGGGTACAGTAGATTGTACACAAGAATGTGTTAATGTACCTGGAAGCTATATGTGCCAATGTTTTACTGGATTTAAAGGGAATTGGAATGACTGTGAAGGTAAGGTTTTAAAACATGAATTTCTTTTTCTGTCAATAATAATGAAGTTGTTATCAATATTCTTCTGTTGACAGTGTTTAGTTTAATTTGGTAGAAGTCTGTATAAAATTTGTTAAAATATAAGAAAAGTCCATTTTTTTTATTCCAAGTAGTAATTGTGCTCTTGTCAAAATGTGAATACGAGTAAAACTTAGTTAAGGTCATAAAAATAACTAACTTATTGAACATAAATATGTGAAATCTTCCAATTCTGAAAAATTAGCTTGACTGTTTGAACGACATTATTTTCATACAACATTTCAGTTTGCAACGATAATACATTTGGCTTCAACTGTTCCAAAACATGTCCTTGCAACATTACGAACTCTGAAGATCCTAATCAGACGTGTACTCCTACAAATGGAACATGTGTATGTCAAGATAATTGGAAAGGTATTAGATGTAACGAAGACGTTAATGAATGTGCTAACAATATGGATAATTGTCATGAAAGTAACAACACTGGATGTCTAAACACAGTCGGTGGATACTTGTGCGTGTGTCTTAAAGGTTTTGTTCGAAACATTACAACAGGTCAATGTGAATCAGGTTTGTGACTATTCAGATTTTATACAAGTTTACACGTTTATATGACACAGTCAGTACATATACATGAAATATGAGGTTAACGAGCAAAGTTGATACAATGGCTGTGTCGGATAATAAAATGATCTAAACAGATAGTAAATGTATATATCAAGTATCTATACTAACAATAATTAGCCAGAAGTTCTAAAGCCAAGTTGTTTACATTTATATATTTTATAGTAATTTTATACAATATTAATAAAACTAGTACGATTATTTATTTTGCATGCTACGTACGTTCATAATATTGGAAAAGGTAAGTGTATTTCTATTGTAACATTTTATCACAGGCAGTAAGCGTGCCTAGGGTCATTAATATAGGTACACTAAAATATCTTGTAGAATTCATTTATTTTTACTTAAACAGTTTGTTTGATATGGAGATTTTATATGTAGCGGCTTTGTAAATAACAGTTTGTTAAATTCTCGTATCTGCATTATTTTTATTTATAAGTTTTAATGAAACCTTTTGCACTTTTTCAACGGATATTTTTTGAAGTTGAAAATGTTCATGCTGTAAATTGTACTATACTGCTTACGTATTTTCAACTCTAAGTGCGATAGTAACTTAATAACTTCACACTACCGCTCTATTTAATTGTTCGATACCCAACAATAGATTAGTCAAATTCGTATCGGTTTTAGTTTTATATGAATCAATAATGTTTTAAGTCCTATCCACTTTATGTTTCAGAAATTTCCGAAGATGTTACTTTACCAAGTAAGTATTAATTAATTTAGATCAAGTAGTCTTATTTTAGTTATATTTGGCCCGTTAATTGCTTAAAACAAGTTGTTTCTTTGCTACGACAGTTCGTTTTAATGGACTGTTGTCATTTGGCACTGAAGCTGTATGGTATTCATTACAATACAATTAAAAGTGGTCATCTTATACAGTCATTAGTTTTAAGTGACTGTTCAAGTTTCTTTTTATTATCAATGTGAACCGGAATATTACGTTATTAGATTTAAGTGGTTTGATATAAGCCCATTTTTCCCCAAGGACTGTCGTATTGGCCCGAGGTCGAAGGCAGAGGGCTTATATGTCTTTCCCGACGAAAAATAACCTATATAAAATCATCTTTTTAATGACAATTTTATTAATAAGTGCTTACAGACTTACGGACATTGAACTGAATCCGGGTCTTTACAAAAACAACTGTTTGTTTACCTGCTGGCGTTCGTCGGCATTTGGACCGTTTTTCTACAAATTATGACAAAAAAGACTGACTAAAAACGTTCCATGTCGGGAATGTACCGTAATGTAAAGATTAAAATAAGGGTGATATCTGCTATAGGACCAATTACAATTAATGGCTTTGGTCTAATAACAAACTGCTGCACTCTGCTTGGTTAATTAAACAGGGCCGATTTCAAAATATGGTCCGACTGTATGTAGTTGTTAGATACAAGTGTCATTAAATAAATGATTTGATGTACGATATTTCTGATACTGTATCTCATTCAGAAGTAAGTTTCCTGCTCAACGTTACCCCACGTTACCATAGATACTGTAGAATGCGCATTATTGCATATGGAGATTTCTTTCTCAACCGGATCATAAGCACAATTCTCCATGGTAACAGTGTTGAATATTTTATCTAGATGTGTTTGTCGTTAAAAAATTATGAAACCTTTCCGGATACCTTTTCCTAGAGACCAATGCGACTGTCCTTTGAAAAAAACCCCACTTATTTAATAATATATGTTATTGTTTCAGATGGCTGGGTGGCAGTATCCTACTCAATATCTATCAATGTGTCTTTACCTCCAAATTTTGATCTTACACTGGCTCAGTCGTATGATATCGTTGAACAGAATGTTATTACGGCGGTGAGTTAAATTTTGAATATCTGAAACTTAACGTTGATATATATTTTGTCGATTAAACGCGATAAACTTAGTTTAAATGCTAACAGATCAATTTAAAGTAGGAAGTTTTGTACAAAATTGCCATGTGTGTTTATTTATGGCTTACTTTTTATGCACATAGTGTTTTCTTTTTTTAAATTGGCTGAAATTCTTAAAGTTATCAGTCAAATATAGTTTAAAAAATGCTATTGTGATAACACCATCAAATAAAATTCTCTTCGACATTTTCGTCCATTACGTTTCACTGTGATACTTTTTTTTGTTATTTATAACGCTTAACATGTAGGAGCAGTGGTCCAGTGGTAGGACGCGCGCTTAGGGATCGAGAGGTCCCGGGTTCGATCCCCACTAGGGGTACTGCTAATTTCCTTGAGCAAGAAATTAACCTACAATTGCTCCACTCGACCCAGGTGTAAATGGGTACTGTGAGGGATCGCCCGCCTGATGGTGATTTCAGTGACCAGGAGTTATTGTACAAGATTGTAAAGTCGGCTGAACATGTAGATGGAAGCAGACTTTAAACCGCCCTTTAACTTTAACCTTTAACATGTATACATTATATAATTATTTTATTTGCAGTTAGAGAACTTCATTGGAGGATATACTGATGGTGTTTTTGAAATCATCATTACTGAGATAAGGTACACTTTCCAGTTATGATCTGTGAACAACGGCTGTGTATTGCTTGATGAAAAGTATAAAAGCGATTTCGAAAACAGGCGGCCATATTTAAAAGATGCGCTATAACCTAAGTCCCTATTCTGGTCCTTTTCCGTATTATCGTAATCAAGGCATCTCAAGAACGATTTAATAATAGAAACAAATGTTTAATTTATCTAATGTAATATTATATTTTTTCATTTATGTAAAGGACATTTTTTTATTTACACAACGACCGTGTTGAAATTTGCTCTTAATAAAATGTACGTTTCACCTTTGTACTTTCAGTCATAGTCAGTTCCATAGAGTCGAATCAATAAATAACACTTGTAAAAGTACAAAATGGAAGTAAAATATGACATAGAAATTGTCAAATTCATTGTGACATTTGTGAAACGTACTGCTGATTTTCAATAGGTGCTTATTTATCTTAAGAATTGGCATTTACATGAGTGAATTTACAACATTTTGTTTTCAAAAGTCAGTAGCGCATACATTTACCCCGCCTATTTGATTACTCGATATTTATTAAATACTTCTCGTACATAGATACATATAACTTTATTTTTGATAGTGTGTAAAAGGTTCGGTGGTGAGTGTTTAAATCAGCGACTTACTTTATGCGCCACGGACGGTTGAATCAAGTTTAATAAAAAAATTAAGCAACATACAATACGATATTATTTTGTAGGTATGGTAGTATAGAAGTTGATTACCTAGTGTCATATGATAGTAAGAATTCTGATATTGGTGACCAGCTGGCTTATGCTGCTGTAGATTTGGCTGCTGGAAAAGATATTGTGTATGATGGACAGACTGTCTCAGTGAGAAGTAGTAAGTAATAGAATTCTTGATGAAATAACTTCATCCACCCTTTACTTGATAATATGAATGCAAATCACACGTACATCTAAAACAAAAAAACTTATGACATTGGCATTGCCATTTTAAAGTGTTTTTGTCACAGTGACCATGGGATATGTTATTTACATCTATATTTATATCTATTTTGGCTAGATTGTCGAACAAGTTCTTACATCTTAAATAATTTTATTTTAGAGTCTGCTTCTTTACCGAAGCAGCGCTGAGCTAAAAAAGTTTCTTGGTCAAAATAACGACGAGATATTTGTAAGATATGAGTTGAAACAACGCGGTGCTTGTCATGCAATGATTAAGTATTCAGCGTCGTAACCGCTAGGCCACACCTGATCTATAATGTAATATATCAAAGTTCTTTTAATCGTTTAATTGTAACTTAGTCTCATGTTTGTTCATGTCAATATCTCTTTTTAACCACTTATAGCGGAATTTAACAATGGAACTGACCCCTGTGTTATTTATACAAGTGTAATTGGCTGTTTCCCACCTAATGTATGTGTGGTTATAGATGAGTTACCAGTTTGTAGGTAAGATTTATATAGATTTATAAATTGCGCTTCTAATGGCTTTGTTTTTTCTCATATTGTGGTCCAACTTCTCAAGTGCTGGTTATATTTCTAGAATTTTCTACCTCCACATTAATATGAAATAATAACAATTAAAGATTTTATTATTCTATCATTAAATTCCTAAATTTGTATTAAATTCAACACAGAAATAAAATAAACACAACCGTCCTAATTGTATAACATGCATTACTTGTCTAACTCTATAGACACGACCTATCGAGTATTTCTTCTGCAAAGGATATGCATGAATATCTTCCACCGGATCTGGATCAAGTATGATCGGCTGCTTGGGATCCGGGAACTGGGGATCTATGAGATTACTCGGAAATTTCGACAACACTTGTACTTTGTAATGGCAGTAATATTCTTCTAAGTAAGTCTTTGAATAACTGATCTATCAACATGTCCCAGTAATCAAGAGAACTACATACATTTCAGTAATTTGCATCAGTGCGTAAATTTTGTCATTTTGTACATAGCCCCTAAAGTGACATTGAGAAATACTTTTCTTTATTTTCACATATAATATTATTTCGTTTAAACGTAATTATAATTCGTTTAAACAAAATAGTTGTGAAAATAAATAAAAGGATTTCAAAATGTCACTTTAGGGGCTTCGTAATAATAATGACTTATATCACATAGTTTTTGAAACTCTGCAACATTCTTAAACTAGATTTTTTATTTTCAGATATGAAATTAAAGCTGGTAAGACCTTAACAGTTTTAGCATAATTAACAAAAAAGTAGAAATAAGATTTTGAGAAACATTATTAATAAGCGTACTCTGAAGCTTTGCTCTCTTATATGTAATGCGTTTTGATATTGTCCTTTCATGTGGAACATTTCGGCTTTTACTGTTCTATACACTACTCTCAGAAAATATGGGAGCGCCACTGAAGTCAATGAAGGTTAGACTAAAACGCGCACATACTTTAGTGACAATACGGCTAGTCACGACTTATTTTTGCGCTGTAGGATTTTTTGCAAAAATAATTTTGTTGCATTAGGTAGTGTTTTAAGGTTTTTGTACATCTGTCAGTTTTATTAGAATTTATGTTTGATAGTTTATTTTCGAAGTTTGCATTTGAAAAAGAATCACTTGGCAATCATTTAAAGTAGTTATTTATTATTGGACTTGCAAACTTGTTCATGGATATAAATTCAACGGGTGATTTTTTCGTGGGTTTAACACGGTCAAATTTTCAAGGACATTTTTACGACATTAACATTCAAACAGGAAACATAATTGATTATTTTCTTTGTTTCTTATGAAAGAGAAAATAATCAGCATTTTAAACAATGGGAATGTTAAAAAATTTAATAAAAATGTAAATGTGTATTTGTCTATGTATGTTCATGACCAGAAGCTCAATGAATAGTATTCGTGCTAACTAAACGTATTTAATTGTATATGGTGTAGTTTTGACCTTTCAAAAAGTCAATATCATTTCACACTTCGACGTTTAATAAACATGTATAAATTGTTGTGCAACTACTAATTCATCGTGAGACGAACCATGAAAAGGTATAGACTTTTGACAGGTTAAAAATCTAAACTGTAAAATACATGCAGTATCAAGTTCCATGGATTCGTTTTCAAGTGTTTTGTCATGTTTATATCCATACGTATTTTCTTATAAGTATAAAATATTGTTCTACTTCAGGCAACTATGGTTTGATAATATATCTGAGTGTATTCCTATCATTAGCTATAATACTAGTTGTACTGCTGGTGTTATGTTGTTTATTACTCCGTAAAGAAATGGCGAGGAAAAAATTACTGAAACAAGAACTAATGTAAGACGAAATTGTTTTGAATAACCCTTACCATTTCTAATTTGCTGTTTGACATTCTTTATAATTTTACTTATATGGCTTCTATAAGTTGGTTACGTTATTTGCCTTTCATCATATTGCCAAGTAACATAGGTATTGTTTATTGCATTTAATTAAAATGAAATTATAATGTTTATATTAAAAAAACACTTTAAAAGTTGGAAAGTTTCAGTTTTTTTTTAAATTCTTTTTCGTTAAACATGTTCAGTCGACTTCAAAGACTTGTTCGATAGCCTTCATGAAGGCGACTATTTAGTTGATATTGCAATTTGGTCGACTTGAATAATAAGTAGTGAATATTTTGTTTTTGACTCATAACAGTTCCTCTGGTGGGATTCGACCCATTAAACTCTAGATCTTTTAGCATGTTCTGTCCATTGACTACTGCTCCTACGCTTTCTATGAGATTGCAAAATGTAATTTTCTACATTTGGGATGCTACTTTAAAGTTCAGCCCAGTACGGCTTTGATTCTTTTCGCTATTCTACTGGGGTATTACAATTTATAAAATATGCGATAATGTGTTCGCTTTACATGTAGTTCTTTTTGTTATCTAGTATTGATGTATGGACAGGAATCATCTTCTATATATGACAGCGTTATAATGTCGTTTAATAAATGCAAAGTTAAGCGACACTTTATACTTTTAACATAAATAAATTCAGAACATCAAACTCATAGTTTCATTTTCAAAAGATCTATTTGATATTTTCTTTGTAGGACAAAGCAAAAAATTACTCTTCCCGGAGTACCTGAAAATGTTTCAAGACTGATATACGGTTTGTTGTTAACGTGTTTGTTATATTTTAGCATTTAAAGCATCTAACACTTATATTTGGATTAGAATCTATTCGGGAATATCCTTTAAAAGTTATTTCTGCTGAGTATGTTTTAGCTTGAAGTTTACACTGAGTATGACTATTTTATCAAGTTATGTATGGCAGTCCTCTTAAGCATTTTGGACACTTCTCCTCTACCAGTACTCACTTACTATTTCAAAGGGATCCGAAAACTAAACTGGATTTTTAAAGTGCAAAAATGATATTATGTATCGAATCAATAAGGAAGATTCAACCTTCTGCACCAAAGAAACGAAACCGCGACTTCTGGTCGCTCTAACACCGCGTCACATGCGTGGCTAGGTATAATGCAATAAATGTAATGACAATGACAAAAGTTTATTGATATAATAGCCACCAGCCTATTACAAGATATTACCATTATTAATAACATGTTTGTATAGTTTTACATATTACAAATATATCTATATGTATTTATCAGTATGCCCATTAAATTAATTTGGCATTTAATAGCTGTTTCTGAATGTATTATTTTCATCAGCAATATGATACCATTGCTTGATTTACTTTTTGTATAAGCAGACGGCAGAAAGTGGAAAGCAGTTACAGATCTTGATGATGCACAAACTACGACAAAATTCGTTGTATGTAAAGTTTTTTATATTTGACAGTTTTAATTTCAATGACTATGTGTAATTTAAGCCACCTTCATTAGAACATTGCCTATAAAAATCCTCTCGCTCATTTTTGTTGAGATTTATTTCAGAAAAGGTTTTATAAATGATTATCACGCTCATCGTGATTTGAATATAAATGCGCTATTCTGTCAAAGTATTATTGATAAATTATAACATATTGTTAAACTGTTTGTTTTCAATAACTGCAAAGTCAACTCATGAGTTATCTGCCTTTCTAGGAGATGCCCTGTTATCGGTAGTTGTAGCAAATTTACAATGACTCTTGTGAACAAATTCGAGCATGTCCGATTCAAAATATTACAAATTAAAAAGCGGATTTTCTTTATTAAAATCGAAATCTTCGAGAGTGAGCACCCGCAGTGTGATTATATTTTTAAAAATAAACTGTAGCTGACTATAAATCTATTATCGGCTTTCGGCAAAAGTTATCACACGATTTACCACATACCTCTGAAAAACTCGCACACCGTTTACGTTTTTACAAGACCGCAGCGTTGTGATATCCTTTTTTATATTTTTGTAGCACATGTCTATCAGTAATGTGAGTACTTTGATTATGTGCATATATGTGTCTACTTTTATCCAAATAGCTTTGTTTTCCAGGATAATAAACACTCTAAATATAATGTTGATCTCAAGACACATAAGACATCAAAGTCTAAACTACAACAGCGATATGATGTTCTTGCTGTAAAAAAGGTAACATTTTTTCATATTTAATTGAAATGGGCATTTCATAATTGACACTTGTATTATGTGCTAGAAAATGTATACTCAATCGCGTCTAGTGTATCTTATTTGAGATATCATGAATACACGGAAATGTGCCTAAATACAATACATGCTTACAGTATTTATACTAGTATATATTTTTACTATTTTACTACCTTGTGTTATGTATTTATTTTCATTTATTGGATAAATTTTATTTATCCCCAACTGGTACATCATTCTTTGATATGTATTATATACTAGGCGTCAATGAAAACTTACCACTTACATGAACCATTTTTTTTAAAAAATGAAAACACTTACAAATATGAAAATTTTACATGATTTTAAATTATGTATTAGAAAATAGGATTTTTCTTTGCAAGTACGGAATCTAAGCATAAACGGATCAACTCCGCAAACTAAGACGACCACCTCTAAAATGAAAGTTGCGGACCTCAGTGGCGGGTATGTCCTTCCTCTGCATCAAGCTCAGCTTGACATCTACGTCTCATACTCCGTATCAGACGCATGATTCTGTACTTTGGTATTGCATCCCACTCCTCAGTCAGTGCTTATATACGTTGCAGCAAATTATTGACGTGACGTCTGCTGTCATAAACCCTTCGGTCAAGTTGGACCCAAAACTGCTTTATAGGGTTTAAGACGGGACTGAATGCTGGTCAAGGCGATGTATGGACGTTATAATTATCCTGCAGGAAATCTTGTGTAACGCGAGCCGAGTTGGGCCGTGTATTGACTTGCTGCAGAAGGTTAACGTCAGCGTCAGTCTGAATAAAAGAAGGAACTACTGGCCTCAGCACATTATCAATGTAACGATGAGCAGTAAATGTTCCAGGCAATACAATAAGTGGGGTCTTGTGCCTCTAAGAAATGCCTTCCCACACCATGACATTATTACCACCCCAGCGTACAGCAGGAGAATATGACGAGCTCTACGTCCTAACGTCACCTTTTCACGACCTTGGCGTGACCTACCTCTCACTGAGTTTGTCTGTTCGTGTCTCCTTACCAGATTCATGATTGTCTGATGGGAGCAGTCCAAGCGACGAGCAATCTCACGAAATGAAAGCCCGGCGTCAGCAATGCCGAGAACTTGGTGACGGTGAGTGTCTCCTAAACGTGGCATTTGAATAGCAATAGTTGCAAATACGTGGGTTTTATCTTAACCTGTCGATTAACTCTCTTTAGAGACAAATGATTTACACAAACTACTGGATACATGTCATCCATACAAAAAATCTTATTTTGCACGTGCAGTCCGGGACTCGAACATCGTAATTCGATTTTAGATTCTTTTGGCAGCAATGACTTCATGTGTATGCCAAAAATGTGTCTGTGTAAAGTTTTTACTGCACTTCAATTCTGTTATCATAAAGCGAGGGTTGGTAGGGTGGTAAATTTTCATTGACGCCGAGTATATATGTGTTATGTATTCCAACAATATATAAATGTGTAATCAATCTATAACAAAACCAAATCCTTGTTTCTGATATTAACGTTTATTGCATGTACATAAACACCGTGCATGGACTAACTCTCTGCACAGTAAGGGAGTTTGTCTCAGTCCCAACTAGAGCATGTGTCATAGAAAACGTGCCTGGATAATGTCAATTTGATTCACATACATATTACTTCATTACCAGTGACCAGGGATTATATAATACAGCCAGACAAGCGTTTTACTGGTTGAAGTCATACATATTTGTTTGTACCAATTGACCAATGATAGTATTACACAACAGTTATGTGTGTAAAGCGTATGTTTTACAAGTTTCAGATGCTAAGACCAATGGTGATAGACGATGATCAACGTCGTGATTACATGAAACCAGGAGATGGTGACAATCACCGAGGTCACAGAGAGCAGAGACAAGGTAACCATCGCCGTTCTTATAGTCAACCAGCGCTTGGGGAACAAATTCGTATTCACAGAGAGCAAGATCAACAAGACTATCGCCGTCTACCGTCTGCGCTACAACGCGACATTCAGACTTATGAGTATGGTCAGTCACGCCGTGGACAAACAGGTAGCTTTCACGAAGCAGAAGATGCCATGCGGCAGCAAGGTCAGCATTTATTTGATCAAGAGGATGTTCAGCTTCGAAGAGAATCTCCTCAAAGATCCTTATTACGAAGATCTTTCTCATATCATGAGAGAGTAAGTTTATTTCTTCATATTTTGAAACCTATATTTGTATATAATTACAACTTGAATGAAATAATACAATCCGATTGGACAAAAGTGAATACGTGACTTGAAAATGTGGTGTTGTTTTATAAACGTTTGATAAACGTAGTTGACTTTGGTATTTAATTTTCAATATAGTCAGTTACTTTTTATTGAACAGTCCTTAATTAAAACCGAGTATAGTCTTGTACGCATGTATCCTTATAGGCCAACTGTAGTAAACGTCCCAGTGAAGAACAACGCTACATGCTGTCTATTTCCACTTACGTACGTAGGCTTTGCATTCGGAAATCTTCGGCTGTTCACTAAGAAAATCCGCGAACATATTAAGACGCCATGTTGGAACTAGCTGTACGTCACATGCCCAAACAAAATGCTTCGACCGGTCATTGAGAAAACATATTTCTTGTGTTATATATATGCATTAGGGATAACTTCGATTGACAAAACAACTTAAAACACATCAATGAGATTATCTTTATTGCTTTAGTAATTGATCCAAGCGTATGATTCTATTTTGTGCTGTTTTTATGATAATTTTGTTTATTTGTGTGTGTTCAATCAAACTTCCCAATAGTTCAAATTGCTACTATTGCTTATCATTCCATTCATGCAGATAGTTGAGCCGGAGAGAAGAAATGAACCTGGACGACATTCATATCATGTAAGGTAAGTATAGGTAACTTTTTAATTGTTTCACAAATATAAATATTAAATTTCATTTTGTATTTTCCCTCGTTGTGTCCCGAGTTTTTATTTTGACCAATCTCCCTTTTCCATGTATTAAGTAGTTTAGTTTGCGATACATTGTGATTGGTACTTGGTAAATAGCCAAAAGTTCCGAGTTTCTAAACCTGTTCAGAAACAGTGAGAAGCAAAAACTGATATTCTGTTGAAATGACACATTAAGCAAAAAACTCACATTTCGTTTCATTATGTATAATTATTTTTAGTTGTTTTAAATTTGTATATATTGTTGAATAAATTATTCAATACTAGTTTGTGCTTTATTGGCAATTGTTTCTATATGAATGCTAAAAACATATTGTACCTGTTTGATAAACAACATAAATCTGTTACTTATTAGTATTACTGGGATATTACAATGTGAATATTTTATGACATTTAAAACAAAAATAAATGTTGTGTTGTTTTTGTTGTTGTTTTCCTGTGATTAATGCTCTAAGCAACACATTGTATATGTCCTATCATGGCGGGTCATCCATCTATTAATCGCAACTGGCAATGCTTAATCACTGGATTTAGCCGTCAACCAATTATTATGCACATTCTTTTGTTATGCTGTTTACCTAAAAACATGCGTGCTTTGGACTTTTCCTTGGGGTATTGGTCTTTTTACTGACTGGTTCATCTTTCACATCAAAATAATTTATTTAATTGAACATTCTAGATGAAATACAAAGGTCAAGACTGTGAATAAACCATAATCATTTATGCTAACTGAGATATTTTCTTCGACAATATTCTGTAGTTTCTATTGCATTATACAATAGATATTTAGACTTGTCAATTTCATGTTACAATAAACTTCTACATGTCTTTTTTCAGGGACTGGTATTAACACAACGTCTTGGCAGTGTTTCGTTCCCATTTTAATTTGCAATTAACATTCGTTGATTTCTTCTGATGTTTGTGTATAAACATATTTCCTCAAATATTTGATAATGATTAAGCCTCAACATATCAGATTCCATACATCTTGTAAGAGAACAACTTTACTCATGGTGTTACACTTACGTTGGAAAGGAGAAACATGTAGAAATTCATTACAATTAGCAACAGTTAGACTTTATGTGCACTTATATTGATGATTGGCTTTCTGTATTGTATTGTATTTCATTAACAAGAAACTATTTTGTAAACGTTTCATGTAAACTTCTTGTTGTCTGTTTTTGAGGGTTAGAGTTTGTGTTGCGCTTATGTTTGTGTGTGCTTTGTATGGTGTGTGTATGCATAGGTGTTTTTGTATCATATATATTGTATGTTATGTTTTGTAATGTCATAAATTATGTAATGTATATAGATGAATGTCTTACGATAACGTGCTTACGTAATCTAATTAATGCGGAATATGGCTATCTATATATACGTTCGTCTCAGACATACTGATGACTTAATAAGTCCATGTGGTTTTGTTATGATATCAATGTAATAATATATTTAATGTTACATCGTGTCCAACACCCAGCAAGCTTCTGTACTCTCTATAACTATAAAAGAAATTGCTACAACACCAAGAAAATGGATATCACTATAATAAATACAGAGAGGTAATGCAGTTGTATGGTCAAAAGCATAATAATACATTTTTGTATACTGCTGGTATAGAGTTATACACTGCTGGTTGTCACAGACCCGATTGTCCTGTCTGTCTGACTAACTAAACCTGACCACACTATCAACCTTGACAATTGATATGTTAACATACATAACCAAAGCCTCAGATAATAGTGTTTTATTAAATTGTATTCAAAGTGATTTGTCCAAACCCCGCTGATTTAAATACTCACTTCAGTACTACTTTTCTCACAATCGATAAAAATAGATATCTGTATTCATGTATGGGTATTATCGAACAAATTGTGCAAGTATTTAAATCTGTGGAGTTATTACCTACGCCACTAACAATGGAAATTAACAAACCTTAAAACGTTTACAAGACCACAAAAGGGAGGCAATTATTGATGTACTGTTGGTAATTTAAAATGTTTCGTCCTTTAATTAGTGTATTAGCAAAATAGTATGATATTTATTGTATAAATTTACTTTGTCAAAATGAAAGGCTTCGTGATTGGCCCTACATGCACCGTATTACATTCAGGCCCTTAGGATTTTTGAGCCGACGTGCAAATATGTATAGTAGTCATCAAAGAGCCATTATGACGACTCGAACAATGGTCAAGACCACTCGCAATGCGACTGGACACTTCATTAAATAACTATGACATTGTAGAACTTCATTATTCAAGTGGCCCTTAATTTACTTTTATATGTTATATGTTTATGTTTATCGTTTAATAATAAAAATCCATCTTCACTCACAATACTCGTGGCTTATTCCTTGTTGTATACATTTGTAATCGTATAAAATAGCCGTAATATGACTGGTCGATTTGTCTTTATTATATTATTGTTCAACATTACACACTTCACAAACTCCAGCTTCATCAACATAATAATACTGAGAGGGAGACATACGTAAAAAATACATTTAAATTTGGATTAAAATAAACATCGAATGGTCATTAAATTAAAATGATATTTAACGAAACTGGTCTACACAACTTCATATGATGCCCTCGAAAAGTTATTGGACAAATGACGTTTGGAGAAACAGATAATGCATACTGCAAGTACTTGTACATGTACGAAGTATTTTATTACTATTACAGCCCCTATATCAAAATAATTGTTTTTCGGCTACAAAGCAAATAGACATATATCTTTTTGAAACACCTCTAATAAACAAGATTTTTTAAATAAATGCAAATATTGCTAAGACATGTTTATGTTATTTATTGTGTCTCAAAGTAGATTGAAACCGGAAGTAGACTTCTGTAGTCAATACTTGAAACAATAGTTTTGATCACAGTATGTTAAAGATGAAGTCTTATTAGAGAAAAAAACTTACTCCGAATTGCATAATTAAGCTTATAAACTATGTTGGATCAGGTATATTAAACATCAGCGTATAAATGAATATAGTGTGCTCTTATAAAAGTATCCTACTTTTTTAAGAAGTGGACACTTTGTCAAACTCAAATTTAGAAAGCAGAATGGTTTGAACTGTTAATTGTGTCTTTAATGCATGTTCTATTATGATAACTTCATGGTTGTAAAACAGTTTTTAAGCTTACTGTTTGTTAGTGAATATTGTGGCTTTAAGCAATAACAACCTAATCCAAAGTGACATATGAAATATACAATCGAAGTTTCTTTTTTTTGAGGGTGGGGGGAATCTCCAAATAATTTAGTATTAAACAGCAATCTGCGAAGAAGGTATGATTTACTAAGGATAGAAGTCAAACATAACATTATAAAAGCGTTTTATGGTAATTTCATTAATCATTGAAATTCTGTGTACCACTAAAGTCCTACTACGTGGACCCTAATTGCCATAGTACATTTATAAGAAATTTCAACAAAAGATACGTGTCTTCTCGTATAAGATGAAGCACTCAGACGTGCGTCCAATCTGAGCCCATGAGAGCAGAAAACAGCAATAAATTTCCGGCAGGTGTATATAGCGTTAAAACTTGAGTCTCATCTCAACATAAAAGTTAATGATGTGCGTTGGTAAACTTTTGTTTCCATTGTCAGTGATGCATACATCAACCCTGCTGATTTGAATAAGTCCCTGAATCTTAGCTCGAAATGAAATAGTAACGATAATCAAACTTATTTCATGTAACATAATTAAGTTATAACATATGCTGATAAACGAATTTATCCAGATTTTGTAATTTGCTCAGATGACTCTTTGTTACTTGATATTTGTTCATGTAAATAGGTTCATCTTATCCCAAGATTTTTGTCTAAGACATTTGATAGGCACTGTATATATTTCTTGTCGCGTACTGATTTTTATTGTATTCTTTCCCAATTATTCTTTTTCAATAAAATTGATAATTAAAGTGTTACATTACTGCTAATGTGGGGCCATCATCAAAATTATAATTATAACTGACTACATTTTATGAAAAACTTATGACATACAACGTTAATATCATCACGATTTTAAGTACAATTTGTACCGGTCGGGATGTTTTAACTTGTAAAAAAGTACACCTTTTTAAGGGCGCATACGTCTAAAGGCTCGGGTGATGTAGATAGACCTCCCAAATTTTATCTACATAAGGAGTGCTGAAAAAGAAGTGACAGAGCCCAAACATATGTAGTGAGTCGTGACCAGTTGAGCAAATCAATACAAAATCTACTTTTTCTAAAATATGTTAAACGGGAATACTCCTTAATATGAGAATATATAACACAAAAGTATGGTTTCCATAACAACATGGACCGTTTTTGAACGACGTTAATAACTCAATGTTACTATTCGGAAAATCTACTCCCTTATCATTTTTTATATTGTTTGTCCTCGGTACTGTTTCTCACTTTAAATAAACCGTTCATTCGGTGCTTCCAGCCCTTTGATTTCTTATCATCATTACTTAAAAATCATCAATTCGATTAAGCTACATAAATCATCATCCAAACTAAAGCATACATTTACTTTTCGAACGTGACCGCTAATGACAGTTCTACCCAATCGTTTGTTTAAATTCAGGCTACTAGATTTAAAATGAGACAATATAGCTCCGCTAAGCTGTTTTTTGCAGACAAAGATCCTACCAAAGACTGAAATGCCAACTCAAACATAAAATGATATACACATATGATTTACTGGGAGTTTAACATAGAAGAGCTTATGCTTATGAAACGCATCTTCGAAAGAGCAAATTGGAGGCTGAAAAGAAGCATTTTTGCCAAATGGCTTTTTCTTGCAGGCACTTTTGCCTCGTTGCCCTCTGACACACAAACAGCTACAAATTGAGAGTATTTTGAAATTGATCCACAGTATTCAAGCGGTCAGAAGGTTAAGTCGAGGGGTTCTAAAATAAAGTGTACCTAAGTTAACCTAACCATGTCAATACGTCTTAAATATTGTCACAAAGTAGGGTTATACGACTTTAATAAGGAGGTTCTCGGTTGAACATACTACACTGTATTATACATCAATATCATTATTAAGCTGTCAGTAGACACGCTGTTTAGTTGCGAACGATGAAAACTTAGATAGGTAACAATATAGTTTTATGTAACATTAATTAACTGTTGATGTCGTATGTAATTAACCCCAAATTGTTTAAATATAAAATATCAATTTACATGTTTACGTCAGAAGTATCTAAATTCTGCCTAACGTACGAGGCATATATAGGGTAATATAACGCTTGTGACGATATCATACGATATTATCAGTGTTAAAGATCTCCCCAAGTGAAGTCCGCTTTTTCTACTACTGGCACATCGTTGGAAACCCACGGTACACATGCATTTTGTATTATCGTTGACGTAATACCCTGGGTTACGTATGTATACACCGCCTGGTAATCGAACCTACGACCCATCGATCAGTAGGCATGTATGCTACCCATTGAGCAAGCCGGGTGGCTATTTGCTTAAAATAGGCAAGTACACAATACAATTCGGGATTTCATAAAATAGGCAGACACCTACAAGTGAGATTTCCACATTAAACTCTTACACAATAACATAGACATGTTGTGTTATAATTAGCCTGGATTACCAGCCCCATACCATTACCGTTATTGGGTCAGGCAAAGCGCACTAATGGCGACATCTTCAGATAACACCATTTTCTTTTATTATCTTTTTATTTTGCTTGAACATTTCTGACGATGGTCAATTAAGTACTATATGGGTCATTCGAATTTGATTTTTCTATTTACATTTAAATTTAGCGCACAAAAACCATGTCTGCAAAGTACACACGATTCGGACTTTGACTATATTTCTTGTCTGTATTTCGAATACTTTATTCAGCATGAATGTAACCGAACGCCTAAAATAAGGCATCCATTGTAATTTTTGTACCAAGTTAATTTGATTTAAGCCTGTACAATGTATATAGAGAAATGTTCAATTGAAAACAGAACTTTCCGATACCTTGCACAATACATCGGCCTTCGCCATTATTCTGCTTTTCTTGACGTACTTATACCCGTCAAAGTACGACTAGGAACCAGACAATGTCGTTATATCATATCGTCCTTGATTTATACATTTATTTGTTTCTCCGAATATTTGTCATTTTCATGTCATGACAATTATACCATATAGTTTATATATATATATAGTGAATATATTTATACATCTTAATGTTTTATGGAACAGTGCCAGACAACTTTAGACTTGGTTAGTTAGTATGAGTATTATAACGTTTATAACCCCTTCACATACATGGCTTTTTCTTAAGGTTCCTTAGGGATTGCTTAAATATAAAATTGTACATTATATAGATGGTTAATAACCGCATGGTTTCTCCCAGTGACCAGAGGTATGGAAGTCACAGTTTTTTCCATTTGTCCATGGACGAGTGTAATCGAAATCTAAAAATCAACTGGGATCAAAATGCACTTGGCCTAATTTTCAGTACTCATAACTTAATATTAAAAACTGTGATATATAAAATACATACTGTAAGTAATGATAAATTATTGATACAGAGATACATTTAGTTCATTGAAGCATTGAGACACCCACATTATTAAGTTTAGCTACTCTACATGTACAATGTATTTACATGTAGTTTATTTTAGCTAACAATTATTACTTGTCCACGGACATGTGGGGTGGAAATATTGACTGGTCCACACACATCTATGTATGAGTCGTGCAAGTCAGGCATATGAATTCCCACCCCTGAGTGGGTCATTTAAATTGAAAAACACTACGTCCACTATGTAAACGTATGCCTATCGCTAAATTAGTATTAAATTGCTTAAGTCCATCGCGTAATGTTGTCCAAGAGTTCGAACAGGAAGTTCTATGATTTTCTTCAGGAGGAAAATATATAACTCAAGTATTGAATAAATGTAATCTTATACGAATGCAATTAAGGATCTAAATCAGAGCTCTTCATAGTAATTTTATAATGAAGGTGTGGAGAGGTCATTAGGTAATGAACATTTTAGTACAGAATCTCAAGGTCAAGTAACCTTAATACTAGACCCAGAACAAATTGACCACTCCTTAGAAATCGCTTATCACAGACTTTTATGTGTGCACGTAAATAACAATTGAATTAATCGCATGAGGTTGTACTTAAATAAAATACAGTCAAATTCTGCTATAAATACCATATTGGTGATTACAAAATCATGTGAATTTTGACCATTTTCATGCCCAAAATTATGGCCCAAATGCATTATTTGAGAAGATAAAAGTTCTCCGTAAAACGATCGTCCCTATGTTAATACCATCGAATCTGATTACCGAAATAGAGACGTGTTACTGTAGTCAACAACTTATCGCCTCATTGTTGCCTTAAAATGAGTAACACTTTTGCAGACAAGCCAAATAATGAAAGTTAATTTAATAATGGAATTAATTAATTCAAGGACGAGGAAAAAGGACATACTTACAACCGTGACGCGATTATATTCATTTACAGCAGACACACTCTGATTTAAACCCGATCTAAAATTTTCCGCTCGCCTACTCGCTAATTTAGATCTGGCCGTTTTCAAACGAGGGTCACGTTCAGGTGACCTATTCTCATCATTTAGTTCATGACGAAATTATTTTGATTAATAACTTGTTTTACATTGTCTACGTCACGCAATTTGAAATGAGCCGTTCAATCGCAGATTGTAAATAATACCGCTTTTAAATTAGCTCGCAAAACTTGGTCTAAAAATAGAAATTACGAAATCAAAATGTTATTTATAGTGTTTCGTCTAGATGAAAGCTACGAATTGATGGGTCTACAGAAAAGTCATCTCGACGTGACCCTCCATTCAGATTATTGAGATCCTGTACGACAACGCTTTACAGAATATTTGTTTACAGAGATTGCAGCAGACATGAATGATTGAATACCTTGAAGTTCTTACTGTAGAGAAACCCCTGCTTGTATTTGAGCAAAGTATACAAGTACTGGTAGCGAGTTCGAGTGATCAATCTAAAAAGAAGGGGTGGCTACAAGGGTTCGCCTGGTCCCGGCTATATAGTATAATCTCATATGAAATAGGGTTAACTAAGACACAACAGAGGCAAAAGTTCAATTTAATAACTTTATTTTAGAACCATAAGATAAAGAGTTAAGGTACAAACATGAACAATCAAATATAATCGACATGTAAAAAGTACAGTTGTTCTATTATATGAACCTTGAATAAAAAAGTCAAGTTTGTTTCACTGAGCACTTAAAGATTATTATTATTATTAACAGTTATACCTGAGACGCATTAAATTCACTAAGTATAAAATGTACCACACTAGACAGAAATACACTTAGTTCGATTTATACCCGAGACATGTCAATGTACTAAGTATAAAACATATCACACTAAACCGAAATACGCTAAGTTAGAAATTGACCCGAGACACGTTTAATTCACAAAGTATAAAATATACCACACATTAAATATACTAGGTATAAATTATAGGTACCGCACTAGATAGAAAAACACTAAATTCGAAATATACCCTAAACACTTATAACAGTATACTATACCATCCCGCACATGGTATAACAACCAACAATTAACAATATTACCTACGTGGTAGAATTAACACTAAACTTCACAACACTACATGGATTCTGCGCGCACAGTATCAACGGTATATTCAGTAGGCTCCGTTTTTAAACACAGAGCGTGATGACGTCAATGGTATAATGACGTCATACAACTATGACTTGATCACTGAAGTGAACAGTGTTAAACTGCGTTGAATGTCGATTTACGAATGATACTACTGTTATAAAGAATATCTTAACATCAAATCGTAAGTTTAACACGAATACTATGCATTCCTGTTAAAAATTTATAAAGAATAATATTTTTATTGGATGCAACAAAGAAGACGAAGCAAATAAACCTAACACGGTCTGGACATGCAACTCATGTCAAATAACGACTATCAAGTAGTACTATGGAAACAGTATATAATATGCGAGTTTGTGCATAGTAATTATATTACACATAGTTATCAAGTTCATTTTAGTTTACAATGACTTAAGTAAAGCTGCAAACAAATATCATACCTCACGAACAACATGTACGATTCATTGCTTATGAAAAGTGGGTGGGGTAACGAAAAAAATCGGTGTTAGACATGATACCTCGAGATATGGTACTCTAGAGATCTTTGACAAGATTGAAAATGATAATATAGATATTAATTCACAATTTGATAATGCATATTTTGCAATTTTTGGTGATTTTAATGCAAAATCTGGTAAATTACCTGATTACATTGTTTTTGATGAATTTGTAGCCGAAAGGAATTTTGACGCCATTACTGTGGAAGATATGTCGCTTAGTAATTTGGTTGATTTTGGTTTACCGTTAACACGATTTTCTAAGGATAACAATAATGTGAATAACTATGGTCGTAGATTGCTAGAATTATGCAAATCAACAGGGATACTTATAGCTGATGGTAGATGTGGCAAAGATATTTATATTGGGAAAAATACATGTAAAGATATAAGTTTTTTAGATTATTTTCTGTTATCACAACATAGTTTTTCAAATATTAAGTATTTTGAAGTTCATGACTTTGATCCTATTTTGTCTGATAGGCACAGTTGTTTAACTGCTGATTTTTCCATTAAGGATTCTACTGACAATGAGTTTCATGGTCGAAATGATAATGATAATATTGATATAAATAGTGATATAATTGATAACAGCTATAAAAAGCTTATCTGGAATAGCTCTGTTAAACAGCAGTTTATAGATAATTTGGATAAAGTTGTTATTGAAGAGTTCAATACTGAGTTTGTTAGAATACATAATGATAAAAACTATGATATTGCTTGTATTAATGATATTACTAGAAGGTTGTCTGATATTTTGATTAATGCCGCTGAAAAATGTCAGTTAATAAGTGATGTTAAAATAAAGCCACATAAGAATAGCCGTAATAGTAACAAGAAGGGTGATTTCTCAAAATTCAAAATCGGAACTTGGTAAAAAAAAAATGGTTTGATGATGACTGCTTAAATGCTAGAAAAAAGTATTTGTCAAGTAAAAAATATCATAGAAGGGTTAAAACAAACGCAGGATATTTATATCAATATTGTGTCAGATAGTAAAGCATATACAAAGATTATTATCAGGAAACTCAGATTGTATCAAAAGGATGTTAATAAAATACTGTCTCACCTGAGGTCTTCTGATCCTAAAGCCTTTTGGGGTTTATTAAATAAGTATAGCAATGAGGGTAAATATACTTGTTGTAAAATTTCTAAGGAAACATTTTTTAACATTTTGTCAAGTTAAATGAAGCTGGAACTGATGAAGATGATAACAATCAAGACACTTTTGATCTCGATCATTTGAGTAACAATAACGCTTTTCTAAATGCTGATATAACTATTGATGAGGTACAGAAAATCGTTTAAAAGCTCAAAAGCAATAAGAGTCCATCTATGTTTGACAATATATTGAACGAATATTTAAAAAGTGCTAATGAATCTTTCCTGCAATTAGTTTGTAAATTGTTCAATATTATTCTTGATTCAGGTATATTTCCCGATGTATGGAGTCAGGGCATCATCCTTCCAATTTATAAGAATAAGGAAGACAAAGGCGACCCAAATAATTATAGGGGTATAACTATTCTCAGCTGTATGGGTAAATTATTTACAAACATTCTGAATGAACGTTTAAATACTTACTTAGAAAATTGTAATTTATTAAATGAAGAACAAGCTGGTTTTCGAAAAAAACTATATATGGAACTATAGATCATGTTTTTTCTCTAAAGCTGCTAATTGACTTTTACTTAAAATCAAAGAAAAAACTGTTTTGTGCTTTTGTAGACTATAGAAAGGCATTCGACTCAGTTAACCCGATTGCATTTATGGCGTAAGTTACTGTCACATAATATTGATGGTAAGTGCTTAAAAGTTATACACAATAGGTACGATAAGGCAAAATCTAGTGTTAAAGTAAATAATGTTTTAACCGATTTTTTTCAGTAGTTATACTGGAGTTCGTCAGGGCGAAAACTTATCACCGATAATTTTCTCTATTTATCAGTCCTAAATGATCTTACTGAGGTTATGTCATCCAAAAGGAAGGTTTGACTTCTATGTCTAGCACGATAAATAATTGTCTTAGTGATGCTACCCTAGATGTTTATTTAAAGCTATATCTTTTATTGTATGTAGATGATACAATATTGTTAGCTGAAAGTAGACTAGACTTACAAAAATGGTTTAAATGCAATGAGTGACTATTGTAAAATTTGGGACCTTCAGGATAAAACTAAAATTTTAATTTTTAGTTCACGTAAATTTAACAAAAATAATGTAAATTTTTCTTATAACGGCAGAGAGTTACAAATTGTTGAAGAAATTCTCATACCAAGGAGTGCTTTTTAATTTTAATGGTCAATTTTATAAAGCAAAACAAAGAATAATTAAACAAGCTAGAAAGGCTATGTTTTCTGTTGTTGAGAAATCTAGAAAATTAAACCCGTTTCTATACAGTTACACTTGTTTAACAGTATTGTTGTACCTATTCTGTTATAAAATTATGATTGAGAGGCTTAGGGTATTGAAACTTTACATCTTCTTATACAATTTCAATTACGTTTTGTAAATTGATACTTTATCTCAAAGCATCTACATCTAATTGTATGATTTATGGAAAAACTGGTCAAATGCCTCTTGAATTACAAATAATATTAAGAGTATTGTGTTTTTTTGGGCCAGACTGATCAACTCTAAAGATGATAAGATATCTAATGTTTTATATGGAACAATTCTTTCCTTACATGTGTCAAATATTATTGTTTCACCTTGGATATCTTTTGTCAATAACACTCTTAATGAACTTGGTCTTTCATACTTTTTTGAATCTCAGCATGTTGATAAGGCCATGCCAAATTGGAATTCTGTTAAGCGTCAACTCAAATTTTACAAACCTAGGTTTCTATTCACAAAAACACACAAACCGAAAAAGAAAACACAAATATTTTTACGGCAAAAATACAATGCATTATATATTTATTTCTAATGGAATAACATCCTCATAATATAAAACAATGGTCAGAATTTAATATAAAATAACTAGTGTTTTTTTTCACGTTAAATATATATTGTATTTATGACGGGGTTATGATAAATTGCTTACGATGAATATCGTCATTGACGAACACAATTTTCCCTGAGTTAAATTGTCGTATCAAATCCCGGAACATCGGAATTATTTAAAAAAATTAACCTAAACAATTTTGTTTTTTATTTTAATTAAGGACTCTTAAACCTACGCGCACGCGGACGCTTAACAGAATCCCGATATAGCAAGGCCTAATCTTAGCCATTTTAAGATTATAGTAAAGTGTAGATTAAAAGATCAGTTTTTGCAAAATTGGCAAGCTATTATAACAGATTCTCCCATATGTTTAGTATATAGACTGTTTAAAAAAGAATTCGGTTTTGAGAAATATTTAGATATTTTGCCTGGAAATTTGTGTAAGATACTATGTAAATATAGAACAACTAATCACATGCTACATCGACCTATAAATACAACATACATCTGCATATTGACAGAAATCAAAGAACATATCACAAGTCTGCAGGCAATCTCTTGGAGAAGATTGAATTTCATTACCTGTTTGAATGTGGATTTTTCAAAGAATCACGAAAGAAATTTAGTGATAATCATTTCACTTCTCATCCTAATATATTTTTACTTGAGAAACTGATGAACAGTAATAATACCATACTCTGTTAAGATTAGCTTTATTTTGTAAAACTATAATGTCAAAATTTAAATAACTCATTCTCCCTAACACAGTACACAGCCTTAACCCTAAACATCTATTGTATTTGTTTGTACATGTATTATATTTCTTATGATCGCAATTGTTGTTTAATTGTATGCTTGAAGATTCTCCAACTATCACTGACACTAAATTACAGATATAGAGTTTATTACTAGGCAGGGGAGACAATTGCGTATTAATCAAATTCAAGGTCCACATCACAAGTAGTCTCCCTTGGAATATTACTGATATTTTTTCTCCGTTAATTCATTGACATTATCTTGTTGAGGACTTACTTGGTTTAAAATTTGGCAGTTAGTAATACACATTGATGGTTGGATCATCTTGAATTTTCACATTCCGTGTTGCCATGTTTGTTTGTTTGTTTTGTTTGTTTGTTCTTGTTATAACCTGATGCATATTACATGCCTAGGTTGAAATAAAAACTTGAAAACTTGAAACTTGATTATTTATTTTTAGTCATGGTTCGTTACATTACATTATATAACATACAATACATACACAATGGGCATGACAAGCCACTTTGCTTTCACGTTTAAGTGTGCTCGATTCAAAATCCAGAAAAAGTGATATACTATTGTGCTGAACAAAAGAGATTGTACCAACGAGTAAACAGTAAATTCAATGTAATATGATACATGCACATAAAATCAAAGCACTGAAGGCACTGAATTTGTTCGGGTTTGAAAAGTGTAATTAGATTTCCGGCTGCAACAAAGCATTCGTTCACAAAGAACAGTTTAGTGATATTAGTTCGATAGGTAGACCAGCACTGTTCTAGTCCAAAACACTTTATACCATCGACCTATTAATACAACAGGTAAACCGGGCAGGCGAACACTTCTGATTTTTTCCACACAATCACGACAAGTCAAAGGGGTCGTACCATACTTTAAACAATTCATAAAACTGCTACTTAAAAGTTATCATTCATGCACATTTATTCTACTGCATCTGTATGTAAAATAAATAAAGTTCACTATTCATACATCATTCAGAGAGATTTTCTACGATCTTTAAACTTTTCCTATTGAATCATTCTATTTCAAAAGATGATGTAATACTCTACTGACAACTGGCACAAACGATAGGTCGTGACTGAATAGTTGATACCACTTTATTACATAAGATGACGTAATCATCCCTACTGAGACGCACTACATAGCAGCAAATATTCTTACGACTGAGATATAGTTCGGTTTACTAGTGTATTAATGCGCCCACCATAGCGGAAGTTCTTTTTTAATTGCTCTATACATATATACTGAGAGACTACTTCTTGATTTGGTAAATTTGTACTATGATATGATGGTGTATTGAAAACTGTTGAAATATTAATAGTCTTGTTTATATCATATTATGTAAATAAAAATAAAACAGTTATTTCTTGTTTGTTATTTATGTTCGAGTGAGTATCATACATTGAATAGTACTTTATGATGTAGTAATTCCGAGTTTTTAATAAAATAGCGCAGCGGGCATGGAGATGTAAAACTTTATACACTTTCTCTACTTACATGCGCAATTACGTCTAGCGCTACAGATCACGACAGTAAACCTCATGCCTGCTAGTGGTTGAAAGAAGCGGATACCTTCTCAATATATATAGATATACATTGTAAATACACTAACGCAAGAACACATCATACTTTTTTTATCAAATTTTATAATATACAAACTTTTTAAAAAGTAAGTCAATTAACATTACAATAACTAAAAAAGATGTACTTCTCGGTCGTGAAATAAAGAGTAATAAATCATATATCATATTTAATCACATTATACTCCTAATGAAATATTATATCTTTAAAATGAAATGCAAAAACACTTTTCCTACTCTAAATACTTTAAAACCTTCTTAAAACATCAAATACAAATCTTAGCAGCAATGTCAATCTTCAAAAATAGGTATGAACAACATAACGAAAAATGGAAAGACTATACAAACTTGTTTAATTAGTATCGATCTCAACAACGGTTAGAAATAGTGCAAGTAATGTGTTTTTGAAATCCGATCTTAGGCTCATCTTGTTTTTCAATAGTTTTACCATCTTGTGAATACAATTTTGCAAAACTTATAATTAAGGGTTTTAAAAGATTGAATGTAATAATTTTGTGGAACAAAATGGGCTTGAAAATAGTGAATGTGAGAGTGAGGGGAAATTGTGTGTGTAAGTGAGGGTGAGTGGTAGTGTGAGTACGAGTGTGAATGAGAGAATGAAATTTTGAGTCATTATGTATATGTATATATTTGAAAAACAATGTGGTTGTTATTTTTGTTTTATATTCTTTTGTGAAAATGTATTCTGTAAACCTTTAGTTGTTTTTTGTTAAAGTTAAATGATAAAAAAGAAACGTTTGCGTAAAAATATATACCAACTTACCTTCCTATAAAGCTGGACTGATTTTGTACGTTAAAGACACGACGACCTTAACTGTATGGCGACTGTAAAAAAATGTCAATTTCTTTTAAAGCCCGAGAATTTATCGTACGTATCAACATTGATTTTACTAGAATTCATGGTATAATTAGTTTAAGTATATTACAATACTCTGTACAACTTAGCGAACAATACCTTTTCTGTTTGGTGGATAAACAATTCACCGATTATTCTTTCATTCAATGAAATCTTTTATCTAGACTTGGTACTGAGCAAACGATGAAGACCGATGAGAAAAACAAGATGACTCAAAAATCGCTTATACACAGTCCTTGAGGCTAAAGAGGTGATTTAATATTTATTTTTAGAATCAAATGCTTAACTTTACAATAACAGTCAATAACAACAAATTCAACTCTATTTAATCAGTACACAATACTAGGGTTGGGCAAATATTAACTTTTTTAAAAGGTGCAAACCAAACGGGTGTTTTTTATGGCCAAATTATGTGCTGAGTCTAAGTATCACAATTAAAATTATCTACGATGGCGTTTTAGGTTCACTTTTTGCAAAAATTCAAAATGGCCACCAAAATGGCCGATTTTGGCTATGAGGGGCCATATAATGTTGTCACCATAGCTTGTAATATATCATTTTATAGGTTTTCATGGTTGAAAACCCCATTTTTGAGGATAAAATACCAAAAATCAGTATGGGAACTTTATTTATTGACATTTTTTACAATATTTCAGCAAGACAATACATATTTTCGATTATACTGTACGACAATTACAAAATACGCAACATGATCAAAGAGTTGGCTTTAAAACACTGTCTAAATTAAGCAAAAGATCATTTTGTGATTTGATGTTTCTGGTTTAATTTGTTTTCAGGGAGTATTTTCATTTTGAATCTCTTTTTTTGTGTCGCATTTGGTATAAATGCAACACAGTTGTTGCTCTTAGATATCTTATTCACATATCAATTATTTTTCTGTTTGTGAATCTTTATCAAATCTCTGATTTCAGTGTGAATGGACCAAAATTAATTTGTTAAAAATATAATACAGCAGATAGATATCTTTCTTTTGTTTTTATCACTTCATTAAGAGTGTGAGCATATAACATATCTTAATCGTGTAAGCTTTCATAGTGATAGCCTCTCTTTGCAAGTTTAGCAAGTTATGACTGTAAAATTTCGAAGGCTCCTGTGATGAACCATTACTTTTACATGTCACATATCAGCTCTCTATCAACTTAAAAAATAACAAGCGTTTCTATAAGACATAGTCTATAAGACTATGCGGACAACCACAAGGTAATCTTCAATATCCAGGCAGGAATCCATGGAACTAAAACATACAAATCTCAACAACTTGATAGATGCTTTAATGTTATTTTATTTTGAATGGCAACTTTAAAGATGAAAATGAACCTATCCAGAAGGAAAAGATTGTGTATAAAACTACACCACAATGTCTAAATGGACCTTATATAGCGTGAAAGAAGGTGAACAATGCGCACTATCTTTGTGTTATTATGGCCAGAACACTTCACCTTAATCTTACTTCACAAAGAAGTATCAGCTTGCACATAAGCAATTACATATCTAAAGACTATACATAAACACTTGACACAGAAATCAACTGATGTATTTGTGCATGGTCTTTTCCTCTCCCACATTGACTTTCGCATGGTCTATACACTGTACTAACAGCCTACCAAATCAAAAGCTGCAACGGGTTCAAAATTGTACATTGTACTGATAGAGTAGTCTTGATAACTCCATAACAGCAACCATTTTTGTGTTCCTAAAAAGTCTCCAATGACTAACAATTAAAGTTAGAATTATGTCTGAAGTTCTTGTAATGGTCTTGCATCATGTTACTTTAGAACCTTGTTCGTCCAAGTGAGATCTCAAGGTCAATTTTGACTTCAATATCAAAGTGACAATTACTATGCTATTTTGGCGTCCGTCGTTATTAATTCCTAACATATCCATTCATGGAAAAGGAATATACATGTATTTAACTAAATGTTCATAACTCTTTACACAACTATGAAATCAAGACTTTATATACATGTAGAAATGTACAGATACAGCTAGTACAAGCTTGATAGACTTATTATCTTCAACTTAATAGAATAATTTCAAAATTGAATTTTTAAGGAATTTGATAAAGGAATTCATTTATAATAATTATCTGCTATACATCAAAATCTTTAGAAGTAAAGCCTTTAAAATCAGTAGATGGTTTGTTATTAGTTATGAATAACAGTTTAAAGTCATAATACAAAAAAACAGAAAGAGCAACATAGCTCAATGAGTGCAATTTGGTTACTGCTATTAAAGCTTGTATGTGTATACTTGATAAAGGTGATAAAAATCCATTCTTAGTGGCATTAACATAATCAAAAGCAGAAATAAGTATGACCATAGTTATATGCAAATTAAAAAACCTATAAAAAGATTTATTAGACATTAATTTAATGCAAAATTAGGTATGCAACTACGAAATTGTGTGATTTTGGCTGAAATATTGTATAAATTATCGATAAATATAGCTTCCCATACATATTTTAGTATTTTAACCTCAAAAACGTGTTTATCAGCCTTAAAAACCTATAAAATGATATACTACAAGCTATGGTGACAATATGAAATGGTCATGCATAATCAAAATCGGCCATTTTGGCGGCCATTTTGAATTTTCGCAAAAAGTGAACCTAAAACGTCACCAGACACAATTTTAAAGGTCATATTTGGATTCAGTGCATCATTTGGCCACCCGTTTGAAAAAAAAGTTGGTGATTTGCCCAACTCTAACAATACGTAGACGGAAAAAGAAATTCTCTGTGCGCTTTATTAAATAACCTTTGTTATTCATAGATTTGCGCATGCGCAGTCCTTGACTCCAAACCGGCCCCTATACTATTCTTATACAAGTCATTACAATACAAGGGCGCCGCGTAAAAGAGGCGCCCATACTACTCCTGATGATCACGCAGTCCAGGGTTGGTTAACACATCTGATACAATATCTGATACAATAGTGCAATTGTCACGTGTTAATACCACATAAAGTATGTGAACCTTTCCATGAGTTGGTTCATTTACACACTGCTTCTGCTGTTTGCCTCTAGTTCATTAACTTTTCGTGTGAAGTTAAAATGGTTTTAATGAAACCTGTTAAGTAAACTAATACATGTAGTCAAGGAAACTAATATGTCGAAACTTTGTGATATGTTTTATATAAGAACGTAATACTACAACTTGTTAAATTATTGTGTCATTTGCCATGTAAAGTGGTAAATAAATGGCAAATTAATTGCAAAATACTGCAAATCCTGCATAATAAAATTAAAAAAAGAGCCAAAATTGTTATTTTTAAGGCCAATAACAATTATTATCCCGGGTTCAATAACCGGGTTGATAAAACTGGACTTATACCATTTATGATTATCGTTCAAATTGACTACCACTCTATAACTTTTAACATAATATTCAATTCATGCTTCTTTCCGAAGACCGGTAGCAGTCGTTAACTTTGACATTATGGAGTTTCGATCGTGATTAGGGGTGAAAACTGTTGGAGACAGAACGATACCGGTACTACGAAACGATACGGTATTTTAAACAATACCGATATTAGTGTCTGAAAGGTCTTTCAAAATAATTACCCATACGACACATGATTACCTTAAACGATACCGATAATGGTACTGGTATCCGGTACCGGTATACATCACTAATCGTGATAGACCGCCGTGATATCACCTTTACGATGCGTTGCTACGGTGTTAAATCAAACCCAAATAGAGTTCTTAAAACAAATTTTACATTGAGCGAAAGTTTAATTTACAGTTGAATTTATGAATATTTTTCACGAACAAGTTGGCTGAAAATATAAAATTGTCCACAGACATGAATGTACGAGTCGGACATGCCAGGCATAGGAGTTCCTCACCGCTGTTAATAATATCCGAGGATGTCGATCAATATCAGGAATTATTATTCAGTCTTCACAACAAACATTCATCTGCACTGGGCAATCGATCCAGGAAAATGGTTTTTACTGGACCGATTGAAAGTTAACCGGACCAAACGTATCTTAGTGATTGTTAAAATATTCTTCCCATTTTAATGATTTAGAATTATGTATTCTAAATTAAATTAACAATAAAACAACAAATGATGAATGTATTCTAAATTAAATTGACAATAAAACAACAAATGATGATTTTGTTATTAAATAAGGATAAATAAGGGTAATGGATGTAAAATGTTGGTTGACTATTGGACCACTTAACAGAAGTGGTAAAATTTAGATAGTTCTTTACCCTTACAATACTTGGCTTGTATTTCAAACAAATAAAATGATTTACAAAAAGAGTTATTTAAGATTATTTTGGCAAACTGACATTGAAAAGTAAAGGTAAAATCCGAGTAATCCAACTAATTGGACCTGCCTATTTAAAGAGTATACAATAGGAAAAAACTAGTATATCTAGTATATCAATTTCTGAATAAGATAAAAATTGGAAAATCATGACTTAAACATCTGCCACGTTTTAAAAGGCTCTCGGATTACGGACAACTTGAGGTTTTATTGTATTTGTTTTCAGTTTTATTCAAAAGAGAGAATGATGTATAAAATCTGATATCATTCAGACAAGAAACAAGCCTCTTGAAAGTTTTATCATGGTCTTCCTGAAACACGATACTAAAAAACAAGGAAGTTTTGCATCGATTTCAATGAAAAGAGTTTAAATAGTATGTCGGCCCAAGGCTATAAAAAGTGATTCGCTGTACTCATCGGTATATCAGCAATATTTTGATGGTTTTTATAGACAAAATTGTGCTCTTTACAAATCTGCCAGGTGATTTTTCAAATTTTGGGGCAGGAAGATGCTATTGGCCAAAAACCGATGACGTCACTAATTTCTAAATAAATTGCCTTAAACTTTAAAATCGCATTGCGCGCTTATTTGTCATGTTTCGAACAAATAAATTTGATTCTAACTTATGATATGCTTCGACTGTAAGAGTTTGTAAATGTTTTGGATATAATCGGGTGCTGAAAGCACATCTAAATAAGTGATTACGTCACATATTTACCATTTTCCTAGATATAAGTTTCAAACGTCAATAATTCTATGTTCTAATTTTTTTTAAATCGAATGCACGGAAGTTTTGACCATACCATGAAGATAAAAAATATAAATTAGAAAAATACTTGATGATAAAACATTAGCAAATACCAGCTCCCTAACCAACCCTTACCAGTCACAGCTTTGTATATAGCCCTGCAGGAAAATGCCATATTCAAGGTGAACCCTGTACTTGAGTCCCCCCACAAAGTTATTTTGCAGTTTTTATGTCTTTGAACGGTGCTGAATGAGAATCCGAGTTATGACATCCTATATCACTTGAATAATTTGCATAATATGCAAATTAAGTCCGCCATTATCGAAATTTCGTTTTTCCCTAATAACACAATAACCAACTTGGATAGAAATTTAAAATAAGCCTCCATACCCATGTTTTCATGGTCTATCTATCATATGGTACTAGTTTTAGCTTGATCAGATCACTTAAATATGCAAATTTATGCAAATTAGGTATTTTACTAAATACATTTTGTACAATATTCGGGTTTTATATACATTAAAAAGTCCTTTGTTTTTGCTTGCATATTTGTTATTCATGTACGTTTCAGACAAGAATTTATCAAATGGATTATTTAATCACTAAATGATGATTTTAAGCTATGCAAAATATCTGAATTACACAATAAAGTTATATTTGTTGTAGGACTATGCCTTTATACATTTTGAGGTAGCACGTACAGTTATGCCATTTTCTTTTATTCTTTTTGCCTGGATAATTTTATTCAGGTTTTGTATCTTCTAACAATGCTAATTAAGAAACTAAATGTGGAAATTCTGACATCTTTAGGAAATAATATGCAATTTTATCCTCCCCATCACCGAAATTCCGTTTTTTGATGATAACACAATAACTAATTATAATGTATAAAAAAATTGTGTCAGCGCCCATGTTTGTAGGGTCTAGTTAACATATAATACCACCTTAAGCATCACCAGATGATTTGAAAATGCCAATTATGAATGTTAATTATAAGGATGAGGGTATATTTTAATACTAGTTAAAGACCTCTATCAGATTACGATTCGCTACATGAACAGTTTTACGACAATTTACAAATAATTAAAGACAAAGCATTTAGACAGTATGTATTAAGTGCCGAAACACTTGAAAATTTTAATGATATATGCATCTCAATGATCATTTATGACAAACATTTACAATATGCATTTATCGATGCGTCCATTACATGTGTATGTGATTCGTTTTATATTGGTGAACCTATATTGATGAGCTAATTTTATCATGACTTTAGTAGGTTCATAAACTTTATTGATATCTCTCATCTAGAAAAACAACAGTCTATAAAAGAAACTATGGCCAGGTAATGCTTTATATGTATACAATACATACAATGTTATTTCCTGTAAATAGATTGTCAATTATAGTTTCCGTAATTTCTAAGTTGCCTTAATGTCGCTACCCAAAATAAGTCACACAAACAACTTTCTGATTTCGCAAGAAAACTATGTAAGGATACATTTAACTGATTGAAATTACATTCTAAGCATAATAGGTATTAGTCAAAATTAAAGTCACTAATTAAGTCATACAAGGACAAAATGGTGCAGCAATGATCATGTATAGCATATGTTGACACATGAAGTTTCATGTTTTACATTCCACTTAGTTGAGAAGTCAAATATGCACAAAAATATGTAAAACATTCCAGTCTCTACTATTACAATAAAACATATCGATTAAATTGTGTCAAGGACAGGATGTTCTTCAAATGATAAAATGGTTTGAATTCAGTGGCTTCAATCTTACGAGCAACTGAAGATGTACGGTAAAATTAATTCATGTTCTTTCATTATTTGATTAGCTTAACATCTCACCTAATCAAAATTCATACAATAGTGTGTGCAAACGAAAAACGAAAAATTCTTAATAAAACTCCAACACTTTAAACATTTATATCATTTGCATATGTTGCCTATTATGGTAATAGCAGGCTATGCGTAAATAAACATTCATTTAATATTATTACATTGATTATGATTGGTATATGACTGGTCCCATGATCTATGTGGACATTCCAAACATTGAAATCCATCTGAGCAAACATTCAGTCGCAATTGACAGATTGCTCGGTTCAATTCAATTGGCATGTATGACTAGTTGAAATTCAAACTGGGTGTGTATAATATATACATGATTACAAGCGAAAAACATAGTAGCATTTAATAGTAAATTTTGTTTTACAATTCAAGGTGGAATAAAAGAGAAAATGTGAGACAATACCTTATTTCCATCAAATTAGAGCAATTATTTATTCTAATTCAATTTATCTACGCATTGCATTGTACAAAATGACTTTAAGTCATCGAGACCGATAAGCATATAATCATTTGCTTGATAACAATGATACACAAAAGTTAAGCATTACAAAATTACTGGTGTATGTTGAAGTACTTTACTTTAAATATAAATCGTTATCTGGAAAAACAGTACACCTGACATAACTAATTTGCATACATTTGCATATATAAATCATCTGTTCATTTTTAATGTGGTATCATATAATAGCTAGGCACTATAACATAAATGCAGATACATTTTTTGAAATTTTATCATAATTGGTTATTGTGTTATTAGCTAAATGGAATTTCGGTATTGGCGGACTAAATTTGCATATTATGCAAATTAATGAAGGGTGACATTTTGGCATCACTTAGTTTCTTAATAAGCTTTGTTCAATGATAAATAAACTGCATCAAAATTATCCAAGCCTCAACAGTATGATATAAAATGACATAATATACGTGCCACCATGCAATAGAACAAATAGTGCAAATCCTTCAACTTATAATATAATTTGAATATTTTGCACATCATTAAGTCATCATTTACTGGTTTAATATTATAATTTGATATTTTTGAGTCTAAAACGTACAAAAATAACATTACATAACCAAATGTTACTCAAAATATGCAAGCAAAAACGAAGGACTTCTTGATGTATAGAAAACCTGAATATTGTATTCAGTAAAATACCTAATTTGCATAAATTTGCATATGTAAAATTAATATTCCGATCAAGCTGAAATTAGTACCATATGATAGATAGACCATGAAAACTTGGGCATGGAGGCTTATTTAAATTTCTATCCAAGTTGGTTATTGTGTTATTAGGGAAAAACGGAATTTCAATAATGGCGGACTTAATTTGCATATTATGCAAATTGTTCAAGTAATATAGGGTGTCATAACTCGGATTCTCATTTAGCACCGTTCAAAGATACATAAACTGCGAAATAATTGTGAGGACTCAAGTACAGGGTTCACCTTGAATATGGCATTTTACTGCAGGGCTATACACAAAACTGTGACTGGTAAGGGTTGGTTAGGGAGCTGGTATTTGCTAATGTTTTATCATCAAGTATTTTTCAAATTTATATTTTTTATCTTCATGGTTTGGTTAAAATTTCCGTGCATTTGATTTTTAAAGAAATAATTAAGAACATAGAATTATTGACGTTTGAAACTTATATCTAGGAAAATGGTAAATAAGTGACGTAATCACTTGTTTTGATGATCAGTGCTTCCAGCACCCGATTATTTCCAAAACATTTACAAACTTTTACAGTCGAAGCATATCATAATTTAGAATCAAATTTATTTGTTTGAAACATGAGAAATAAGCGCCCAGTGCGTTTTTTAAGTTTAAAGGCGATTTTTTAAAAATTAGTGACGTCATCGATTTTTGGCCAATAGCATCTTCCTGCCTCAAAATTTGAAAAATCACCTGGCAGATTCGTAAAGAGCACAATTCTTTCTATCAAAAACCATCAAAATGTTGCTGATATACCTATGAGTACAGCGATTCACTTTTTAGACGCTTTTCTCAACTGGGCCGACATACTTAAACATGTAAAACTACTGAAATCTCTTTGAACGATGTAGGGATATTACAGCTATTATACTTCAGTCATTTGAAGACTGAATACTGAGTGTATAGTCGTGTGACCTTCAAAAAGTAAATAATCGCTTGTTTACCATCAAATATTTGTAGCAGTAAAAACGGAGGACTGATTTAAATCAGTTGTCTGAAAATACCTACATTAGCATGTTGGTTGAACTTGTTTTTCTGAATTTTCCGCACAAAATATTATTGCAAATGTATAATTTATTACTTTAGTAGGGCTTAATCTTTTGATTTGTACTGTTAACCAAATACTAGGGTAATGCTTTCCGTTAGAGACTAACAATAATTATTATTGTCCAACATGATTTAGAATTAGTGGTAAATTAGTTTGATTCTGTCTACCTGGTGTACCCTGGAAGCATCGTTGAATCCAATTCTTTGGCAAAACAACAAAATGGTGGAATATTTTCGTGAGATGACAGCATTTCATCAGAAGAGTCTGATGACGATCTGACACAAAATATGCTCTTAACTTTATCAGAGTAAGCTGCAGGACTATTTTTATGCGCCTGTTTTGAAAAAAACGTATTATGTTATGATGTTGTCCGTCTGTCCGTCTGTATGTCCGTGGACAATTGCTTGTCCGGATGATAACTCAAGACAGGATATACCTAGGTTCCTTAAATTTTATGTGTGGATGGCCTTGGGAAGAGGAGGTTCCCTATTGATTTTGAGACCCGAGGGTCAAAGGTCAAGGTCTCTGGGACTTAAAATATGAAAACCTTGTCCGGACGATAACTCAACAACTACTGTACCTAGGTTCACCAAATGTTATGTAAGAATAACCCATGTGTCAAGGAAGTGCCCTATTGCTTTTTGGGACCCCAGGATCAAAGGCCAAGGTTACAGGGGCATCATATAGAAAAACCTTGTCCGGACAATAACTCAACAACCACTGTACCTAGGTTCACCAAATTTTATTTGAGAGTAGCCCATGTGCCCTATTGGTTTTTGGAGCCCCATGGTCAAAGGTCACGATCACAGGGACATCATATAGAAAAACCTATTCCGGACGATAACTCAACAACCACTGTACCTAGGTTCACCAAATTCTATGTGAGAGTAGCCCATGTGTCAAGGATGTGCCCTATTTGTTTTGGGGCCCCAGGGTCAAAGGTCAAGATCCCAGGGACATCATATGGAAAATCTTTGTCCACAATAACTCAACAACCACTGTTTCTAGGTTCACCAAGTTTTATGTGAGAGTAGCCTGTATCAAGGCTGTGCCCTATTGGGTTTGGAGTCCCAGGGTCAAAGGTCAAGGTCACAGGGGCATCATATAGAAAAACTTTGTCCTGCCAAAAACTCGACAACCTCCGTACCTAGGTTCACCAAATTCTATGTGAGAGTAACCGATGTGTCAAGAATGTACCCTAATTGTTTTGGGGGCACAGGGTCTAAGGTCAAGGTCACAAGGACACCTTGTCCGGACGATAACTCAACAACCACTGTACCTAGGTTCACTAAATGTTATCTGAAAGTAACCTATGTATTAAGGAGGTTTTAGGGCCCCAGGGGTCAAAGGTCAAGGTCACAGGGACATCATGTGGAAAACTTTGTCCGGACAATAACTCAATAACCACTGTATCTAGGTTCACAAAATTTTTTGTATGAATACTCCTTGAGTAAAGAATGTACCCTATTGATTTTGAGACCGAAGGGTCAAAGGTCAAGGTCACTGGGACTTATTTATATGAAAACTTTGTCCGGATAATAACTCAATTATGACTGTACCTTGGTTCACCAAATTTTATGTAAGGGTAGCCCGAATGTCTAGCATATGCCCCTTTCTTTTTGAGGCCCCTGGGTTCAAGGTCAAGGTCGCAAGTAAATTATAAGGAAAACACTTGTCCAACGACCAACTTTATCTAGGTTCACCAAATTTTTATGAATCAATACTCTTTGGGTCAAGGGTGTGAACTTTTGGTTCTGAGGCCCCAGGGTCAACCACGGCTGAACCTAGGTTCTCAAAATCTTTGTTTTGAATAGCCCTCCAGTTAAGGATGTGACCTATTCTAAGATCTCGGGGTCATTGGTCAATGTCACAGGGACTTCATATGAGAAAGAACACAACATGGACTGCACACGGGCGTATAATGCTCCGCCTAGCAGAGCTCTTGTTTATAATTCAGATAAACTTTGCTTGTTGATTGTACGTGGCGGGGGCAAATAACTGATATAACATGTTAGCAACATAGCATGTGCCATTTTGATTATTTCACAATCATGATATGTTGAATCTAAAATTCATTTTGAAGGTAATTGTTGTATTATGTGTATTATTTGACCACATTAAACATGCTCTTCATTAGTTTCCGTATCGATTTACGGCTTAGTTCTTATACATTCGCCAAGTTTCGTTTCTTTTAATGGGTGACACTATAAGGTATAGATGAAAAAGTAACACCGGGTTCGATTCCCGCACAGGTTTATTTTGTAATTTTGCAAACACTAGTATCATAGTAGCAACACTTACGTATTACTTTTAACTGATTGACTGAATATTGATTATACATGTATATCATTTTATGGCATTTGTTTTTTTTATCATCATACTATTTTCTTTATCCAGGTTTTCATTATAATTTTATGACATGGTTATAAAGACTGAAGTACTTTCATAAATGAAAATGCCCATTATGTGTGTAATACACTTTCGCGGCAGTCATGAAATCCATGCACCGTTGTGCTAACAAGTATTTGTAAAGCATGTACCGATTATGTTTAAATTGCAAAAAAAGGTTTTATGTGGGATTAAACACGTATCCTGTTGATTGTGAGGTGGTACGTTTTACCACTACACCAAGTCCTTACATACCTCTTTGTGTCCTATTACTAAACCCAAAGGTAATATATTTGTGAATTTATGGAGATTTCATATGGAAATTCACGACTATGCATACAGTGAATGTTACATATTGCCAAATAATACACCTCCTAAAAACAATATTTGCCATCCTTGCATTCAAACATGGTCCTCTTTTCATTTATCTTTATTATGTCATACTTTCCCTACACTTTTAAAAGTCAGGGCAGCATATTAAAAAAAATATCTTACGATAATTAAACAATATAACATAAAATGATTTACTTCGTCAGACACTTGATATTACGGGCTCCAGGTGTATTCAGTGTATTCCAAAAGCTGGTGAACTGAAACGTTTGGTTAAATTGATGGCGAACTCTAATTACTCAGATAATTAGAATAGGACCAAGTAAACTTGTGCGCAACTGACTGAGGTATCGTGGGCTATGTGGTTCTAATACATATTTACTTGAAGAATAAATTTGCCATCAAAGACATATGCATATAATGAAGTTAAAGATGATGTATATGCATGTAATGGGGTTCATGCTAGCAAAAAATAGTTACAGATTTGAAAATATTGCTGCTTTTCCGTGGACTAACAAGTGGATATTTTATCTGCAAGGAATGTACCATACTGTAACGTTAACGGTCATGAATGCATTTTAGTGTCTCTTTGTTTGGTTACCTCCCTTGTTAGCAAGGCAACATTTGTAAACGGGTAACGGTAGACGCTCATTCAAAGACAATGTAGGCGCTTGCAAATGTGCTTCCCGTGCAAGAGTTCCAAAGAGCATCAAATGTAATTATGGATCAATCAGATTTCAGTTCCGGTATGCGTGGGCACCAGGTGGGTATAAAAAACATTAATCGGCAGAGACAATTGTAGTATGGCTGGAGACTCCGGAGAGTTTACGTCGCACTTCTTGTGATTATCGGAGCTTTGTTGTACGACTAGAGTTACGGAATCCATTGATCCGCGTTCTTATTAATCCGGTATATAAACAACAAAAATCGACTGAACCGTGCATGAAAGGATGTATAAAATGTTTTTGCATTTTCTTGAAGCTAAGACACTGCAGTTTCCAAAACTGGATGATGCCACTTCGGCACTCTTGGGCAACTCCCAAAATTCAAGATGGCGGACAAAATTATTATTATTATTTCTTGCAATTTTGGTACCTTTCGTTTATTCTTCAATCCAAGATGGCGGACAAAATGGCGTATAAAGGCCATATTTGTCATGTATGTCAACCACAATGAGCCAAATCGTACACAGAGGCATATCAAAAGAAATAATGCATTTTTGAATTATACCTGAGTTTATAAAACTGGTTGATGCCACACTGGCATCATCGGACAATTACCAATAGTCCGGCCAACACCAAGGATGACCTTGCACGAAATGATGTAGAAAATGTTATTCAATTTATTGGTAGACATGGTCTTACTGATTCCAAATCCGATTGATGCCACTTTGTCATCCTTGGGCAACTCCCAGAATCCAAGATGGCGACCAAGATGGCGGCTAGAGGCTAAATTATACATGCAAAATGTATTTTTACACATTGAGTTGGTTAAAGTTTGTTATTCTTATACAAACTATTAAATTAAAAATGGCGGTCAAAATGGCGGTCAAATGGCGGTGAAAGGCTATTAGCCCAGTATCTAAAGAACAAACTGGCAGAAAGAAACTAAGTGGTGTAGAAATATATATTAACTTATAGAATAGTTAATGTTATTAAACAAACTGATTGATTTCACTAAGTTATAATTTATTATTAACAATTATAAATCCAAAATCAGGGCCGGATCCAGAAGAGTCGTAAGTGGGGGGGGGGCACAGGGGGTGGGTTCTATACCAAATTTCTATACCGTCGGGAGGGGGTACCCCTCCCGACGGTATAGAAATTTTTTAGTTTTTCACATGTCAAAGGTGCAAATCTGAGCACTTTAAAATGTTCTTTTAAACAAATTGAATGAATCTAAAACTAGGTTAATTATCTTTTTTTCTGTAGAAAAGTGATGCAATGCGTAACAATTCAGATTCATGTGATTGATTCGCTTTTAATAAATATTCATAAATAAAGAAAATGCATTCATGTGAGTTAGATTACAGGGCTTGATACAGAGGGGTTGTCAGTGGGGAGTACGGTTGGGGTGGGTACGGGAGGGGTATCCCCTCCCGAAGATGTGGAAAAATTTTGATTTTTTGCATGTCAAAGGTGTAAATCTGAGCACTTTTGAACACACTTTAAAAGGATAAAATGAAGCTAAAATTTGGTAAATTGTCATTACATTTTAAGCACTTTTGGGCACTACCAATGAAATATTGAGCGCTATAATTGAGGTATCCTTCATGCATGTGCCCGTTTAGTTCGTTTAGATTTAATTTGTTGGCTTATTATTTCCCATTCTCGTACCCCGAGGTTTTCAAGGAACGAGAACGGATAAAAAATCCTGATTTACAAAAAAAAAATCAGCAATTTCATCATGTAAATGCCAAGAAATTTATAAAAAATACACTTGGTAATTTGTATAAATTCGCCGAATGCAATGAGAAAATTCTCCGATTTAACATCCAAAAAAGCCGGTTTATGATACGGTTTTTTTAGATAAGAGGCTTAGTTTATTGTGTTGAAATTCAGCGTTGTTGTGAGTTTTTCGGACGTTTCAGTGGATTTACAAGAATGGTTGTTGGAACGATCCAAAACGTGGAAATCCGCCGAAGAATCACTTTTTCGATTCATTTGGAAAAAATCATTAGGAGTTCAAGTATTTTTAACACGTAAAATGATATAAAATAAAAGCAACGATTTAAAAATTAACGAAACACAAGCCTATTAATTTATGACTGGATGAAAAAAATGTTTAACCACTGATTAATTTTTGTCTTGTTTTTCGTAAGAAAACTTGTTGTAGGGTAGGTCACTCTTGAAAAGTTACTTGAAAGTTTAATTCATTTACCTACATTTTCTAAAAAAACAACAACAACATAAAACGCTCGCTTTTTTCCGATTTTAACTAACTGTAAATTAACTCATTTTAATGACAAACATTCATTCGACTATACTCAGCTTTTCTCAGTCTATTACTTGATATGAAAAACCCCGATGTCCTCCATGAATACTTAATTTATGTTTAGGCTCGGTCACTTTTTAAAAGTTATTCGGAATTTTAATACCATAAAAAATCATCAGACGATCGTGAAAGTTTTCGAAATTAACGAGTGTCATAGTAGTGACGTATAAAATGCACTTGACTAGCTGTCCTCGTCTTTTCTGTCTAACTTGCTATGAAAACACCGATGATTTCTACTAGTAAATAAGATTAGAGAGTGCACAATAACCAAATTTAGGCCTCGTAAGCTAGTTACCATGGTAATTTCACTGTTGATAATTATACTGTTGAGGTATGTGTAATATAGACAATAAACATAGCAATTGGTATCTATGTGTCTGTATAGAGGGACCATACACTTGCACGATCAATGATTTGAACGCTTGATAAGGCCCGATCTGGGTACCCTGAGATGCTTGAATGTATCAATTTAGATCATTATCTTTTTTAATAGCTCGGATGGATGATTTTATATTAAAATTAATCTAAAGGTCGAGTTAATATTGCTTTGATGGTGCCGATTTTGTGCCCTTTCTTTGTATGAGAGTCAATATCTGTGGGGCCAGGTGGGAGGGCACGTGCCCCCTGTGCCCCCCGGTAAATCCGGGCCTGAAAATGGCGGCTAAATGGCCGATATGATCTAATAGTTCAGTATATAATATACGAGTACATTCATGGACGGAAACAAACACATTTGGGTGTAAGTTTCAATGTTTGTTTTATGATTTTTGGAATCTTTATAAACTCTCAAGTTTGTAAAACTAGTTAATCCCACCTGATCATCTATTAGCAACTCAAGATTCAAGGTGGAGTCAAAGATTATGATTACGAAGCAAATTCAACCAGTTCTATTTTTTAGCAGTAATGTATTGTAAAAAATGACGTGTTTTCATAATGGCCTAGTTATTTGGCTGAAAACAGTCATATTAGCCTTCGCCTGTGGCCTCGGGCTATAATGACTGTCTTCAGCCAAATACAGGCCGTTTTGAAAACACTAAATTCACCATTGTACCAGATAGGGTCCCAATAAAAAAAACGCTCAGATTGTACCAACATTCAAAATGGCGGCATTTTTGTGGCAGAAAAAAACAGGGCCTTCATGAGAAAACTCGGTCACTATGAGATTCGGAAGCAATCAAAATGGCTAAATCTCCCTAAAGCCGAGGTATAAATGAAATGAAAATTTGATAAATAATTCGAGGGTTGCCCGCAGGATACTCGCTCTTCAACGCAATGTACTAATTACAGTCTTGCTGGCAACCCTTGAATTGTTATGGACAAACTAATTTAATTTCCAAATGTAAGCCATTTAAATAAAGAAAAACTGGAAAATAAAATTGGGTTAATATACAATTTACAGTAGACAATTTAATTTAGGATTATTATGAATTGCTATCATTTTGTTTAAGATTGCAATGTGTGGATATTTGAAAAGCTTATAATCCTTTTAGTTGAAATATTTCGATGCAGTGAAAATAAACTGAAACATGTCAATAGCAAAATAAGCATGTGCCAAAAATGAGGAAGAAACAAATTGACTGAGCTATATCAATATCATTACACAAACAATGATACAGTCTGACTTGACTAAATTTGACTCAATTAGTATATGTGCTTAAATGTTTAATTGTGCTTCTGTCTAATAATATTACATGACGATAGCTCAATTTCTCTGGTCGTTTTGTATGTTGATAACAACATGTTCAAGTGACGACACAAATTATTGTTGACAGAGTATTTTGAACTCAACACTCTAAGCATATGAAATGGCAAACTAAACATATTAAGGGTTATTATCTTTAGAAAAATCCAAGCGGGTACTAGCTTATGGCGAAAAGATATCATAAATGTCTTCACTTTTGATACAGAATAGGTGAACTAGCTTTGAAAGCATATTTTACACCCATGCTAATAGTGTACATTCTTTACATTGTCAAAAACTGACTGACTTGTAACATTATATTTTGGACAAATGTCAGTTGACCCCATTGTTATAGTGTCACTCCTACAAGATAGATATCTCAAAACAGTATCAGCACACCAATGTCGCCAGATATTTTTGGTACTCAGCAAATTGCAGGATAAGTGATCATTTGTTGTACACTTTTGTTGTCTGTGCTTCTCGTACCAAGTCTTAAGGTTTATGCGATCAAATATATATGAGATGTTACCGAAAAAATGAAGAATACCATATCTTGCAATGCATCGTCTATAATGTTTGTAGTGGAACATATTTAAACACTACATACGAGATCGACAAGTAGTCTCAGCGCACCATCCTTCTTTAGGGGAGTCTTTGCAGTTGATAGTGAATATACTCCAAATGTGTTTAGTAATCAGACATGTTTAAACTTTTGGCACTGATGCACCAGATATGTTATGTGTTCTTTCAAGATATTTAGTCTTAAGTGAAACAATAATATTTTTAAATTTTCTACTTGGCCATGTTTTGTAATTAATGAATCCCTTAAAACCACCATCTTGCACAGGGTAACACTATTTGCTAAATCTTGAGCTCGACACTGGGTTTGAATAGCAGTGTATACGCTTATAATAAGAATTGGCATCTACGCCACGTAATTTCTCTCTATCCTTGTAAATAAAACCAAATTCTACTACAAACTTTTGATGGAAATGTGCTTTTGTTATTTCTCAATTTTTATCAATGGTCAGAGTCATTTACAATGAAATAAAGAACATTCGTGATTCAGTGGTGATATATGATGTTTATATCGGACTTGAAATGATCCTTTTGCAATTTCTCTTATTTACTATCAAAAAAAGTTACAATGTCAACAGAATTTCTATCAATTGCTTTGGCATAAATATACTCTTGAAAGATAATAGAACATGCACACAATACTTACAATATCATTAGTTTTTTTTCTTTTTATAACCCCCTTTAAATACATATTGATTATTGTTGAAGAGGTAAACATATTGGGAAAGTGGTCGCTATTCTAAGGATATCACAACATATGTTGTTCAATAAATTAAATATTATCAAAATAGTGTCTCTAAATTGACATCTTAGAAACAATTTGCTTCCAGAGTCAACTGGCAAGCTAACAAGTATCAACGATTTAATATTCGCAAGACCAAGAGATATAAAAACCTAAACATAATGCTGTATACCCATTAGTTAGGAGTTATGTCTTTTAATGTGAATTGAAATTAATTTTCAAACTCTAATCATTCATTTTGACCACCATCTTGAATTCTTGAAGTTATTCAAGAATACCAAAATAGCATCAATCGGTTACATAATCAAAAAAGGATTAACTACGAAATAAAATGCATTGAAATTATTTGGTTTACCCCAGTCTATGACTTAGCTCATAGTGGTTGATTTATACCCAACAGCTAGTTATTTACGCCATTATAGCCGCCATCTTGGATTTTGGAAATTGCCCAATGATGCCAGTGTGGCATCAACCAGTTTTATGAACTAAACTAAAGAGTAATTCCTACAAAAATGCATTTAAACTTTTTTGAAATGCCTCTATGTACGATTCTGCTCATTGTGGTTGATATACCCGATAAGTGTAGTTTTTATCCGCCATTTTGTCCGCCATCTTTGATTGGATAATAAACGTGGGGTACCAAAATTGCAAAAAAAATAAAATTGCAGATAATGTTAGACTCATTTCAGCTATTTAAAATCAGACTGTGGTAAAGATGGATTTATTATACATTAATCAGCTTTCATCCGCCATTTTGTTCGCCATCTTGAATTTTGGGAGTTGCCCAAGAGTGCTGAAACGACATCATCCAGTTTCGTAAACTACGAAGTCTTAGCTTCAAGAAAACGCAAAAACATTTTACATCCTTCCATGCACGGTTCAATTGATTTTTGTAGTTTATATACCGGACTAATATATACCCGACAGTTAGTTATTTACGCCATTCTAGCCGCCATCTTGGATTTTGGAAATTGCCTAATGATGCTAGTGTGGCATCAACAAGTTTTATAAACTAAACTCAAGAATTATTACTTCAAAATTGCATTAAAACTTTTTTGAAATGCCACTATGTACGATTCTGCTCATTGGGGTGAATATTTCCGACAAATGTAGCTTTTATCCGCCATTTTATCCGCCATCTTGGATTGGATAATAAACGAGGGGTACCAAAATTGCATTAAATAATATTGCAGATAATGTTAGACTAATTTCAGCTATTTAAATGATCAGACTGTGGTAAAGATGGATTTATTATACATTAATCAGCTTTCATCCGCCATTTTGTCCGCCATCTTGAATTTTGGGAGTTGCCCAAGAGTGCCGAAGTGGCATCATCCAGTTTCGTAAACTACAATGTCTTAGCTTCAAGAAAATGCAAAAACATTTTCTACATCATTCCATGCAAGGTTCAGTCGATTTTTGTAGTTTATATACCGGACTACAAAATCCAATATGGCGGCTAGAATTGCGTAAATAACTAGCTGTTGGGTATATAACAACCTCAATGAGTTAAGTCATAGAATGGGGTATACCAAATATGTTCAATGCATTTTTTTGTCGTTAATCCACTTTTATAAATACAACCGATTGATGACATACTGGTATTCTCTGATAACTTCAAGAATTCAAGATGGTGGTCAAAATGAATGATAAGAGCTGGAAAATTAAGACACATAAACAGACATGACTCCACACTAATGAGTATACAGCGACATGTTTAGGTTTTTATATCTCTTGGTCTTGCGAATATTAAATAATTGATACTAGCTTGTCAGTTGACTCTAGAAGCAAATTGTTTCTAAGATGGCAATTTAGAGACATTATTCGGATAATATTTAATTCATTGAACAACATAAGTTGTGATACGAAATTTTAATATACTTAGAATAACGACCACTTTTACAATATGTTTGCCACTTCAATAATGATCAATATGTACTAAAAGGAGGTTATAAACAAAGAAAAAGACAAATGATATTGAAAGTATTGAGTGCAAGTTCAATTATCTTTCAAGGTATTCTAAGAGTACATTAATGCCAAAGCAATTGAAAGAAATTCTGTTGACATTGTAACACATTTTGATAGTAATTAAGGGAAATTGCAATAGGATTTCAAATTCGATCTTGATATCAGATATCACAACTGGATCATGAGTGTTCTTTATTTCATTGTAAATACTCCATCCAATGATCAAAACGGAGAAATATCAAACGCACATTTCCATCAAAGTTTGTAGTATAATTTCTTTTGTCATTTACAAGGATAGAGAGAAATTAGATGTCAATTCTATAAGCGTATACACTGCTATTTGAACCCAGTGTCTAGCTCATGATTTAGCAAATAGTGTTACCCTGTGCAAGATGGTGGCTTTAAGGGATTCATCAATTACAAAAATATGACAAAGTAGAAAATTTAGAAGTGTCTTGTTTCACTTGCAATGCACTCGTGCCTGCATTCTAGCATTATTGTCAACATTATTCATTAAAAAGTTAACATGATCTATACAATTACTCGCAATGTGTATTGCGGTTTTATAAAACGCTTTATAAAATGCTAAGATAACAAACTTATTCCTTGTCAGGAGGGTGTCTGCAGACGGTTTTTACGAATAATAACTCTAGGCTTGGTTATAACGATCAAATTTCTTAGTAGTAAACTATTTTGAATGCAAAAAACAATTTGAATTATTATCTGATTAGGGTGACACTGGTAAATGCTATTAACTATACGAAATTAGATTTTGTATAAAACATATGTGGCAGCAACTCAAAATTTTGTCCTTGTTTATTTACATTACGGCGTCCAGCGCACCTAGCCTAGCTTTCCTGGACCCTTGTCTATAACCAATACTCAACAACCCTTATTCCTTCGAGACACTAGATTCGAAATACCGGTGCTCTAGCAACTGTGCTACAGACTCGGGTGTCACAACAATTACTAATAAAATAAACAAGCACATACTCTTCGCCGATATCTCTTGCCTGACAAATATTTGAATGACATCACGCGGCACATAAAACAAGCACTTTTTTTCTTTTCCTTAAATTCCCTAGCTTCGTTCGTAGCGTTGAATCTTTCGCACAAAATTTTAATCAAACGATAAACAAGGTATTTTCTTCAAAAATAATTTGTGCACAGGACAATTCGTGTGCTCATGATTTAGCAAATAGTGTTACCCTGTGCAAGATGGTGGCTTTAAGGGATTCATCAATTACAAAAATATGGCAAAGTAGAAATTTTGTCAAGTGTCTTGTTTCACTTAAGTCTAAATATCTTGAAAGAACACATAACATATCTGATGCATCAGTGTCAAAAGTTTAAACAGGCCTGTTAACTAAACAAATTTGGAGTATATTCACTACCAACTGCAAAGACTCCCCCAAAGAAGAATGGTACGCTGAGATAACTTGTCGATCTCGTTCGCAATATTCAAATATGTTCCATTCCAAACATTATAGACGATGCATTGCAAGATATGGTGATTCTTCATGTTTTCGGTAACATTACATACATGTTTAATCGCATTCTCATGAAGGCCGTATTTTTTGTTCCACAAAAATGCCACAATTATGAATGTTGGTACAATCTGAGTGTTTTCATAGGGTCCCTATCTGCGACGATGGTGACTTAAGTGTTTTCATAATGGCCTGTTATTTATTATCCAGTATATGAGTATCATTATTAATTAACTGTATGATATTGGACTTCAAACTCAGGGCTGATATGGCGTTCACTACGGTATTATAACCAAATAACAAGACCATTATGAAAACACTTCATTATTTACATTACATTATTGCTAAAAAATCGAACTGGTTGAATTTGCTTCATGACCGTAATCTTGGACTCCACCTTGAATCTTGAGTTGCTAATAGATAATCAGGTGGGATTAACTAGTTTTACGAACTGGAGAAAGATTCAAAAGCAAAAAAAAACTTAAATCCACACGTGTTTGTTTCCGTCCATGTATGTATATTATATATACTGAACTATAAGATCATATCCGCCATTTAAGCCGCCATTTTGGATTTATAATTGTTTATAAGAACTTAAAACTGAGTTAAATCAATCGGCTTCTTTAATTACATGAACCATTCTTTAAGTAAATAAATTTCCACACCACTTAGTCTCTTTCTGCCAGTTTGTTCTTTATATACTGGGCTAATTGCCCCTTTATCCGCCATTTTGAATTCAAAGATTTGTATATGAATAACAAAATTTAACCAACTGGATCCGCAGATGTTGAAATCACTTTTGTTCTTCATTTTAAGAACATAATGTGTACAAATACATTTTGCATGTATTATATAGCCTCTAGCCGCCATCTTGGTTGCCATCTTGGATTCTGGGAATTGCCCAAGGATGACAAAGTGGCATCAACTGGATTTGAATTCAGTAAGACAATGTCTACCAATAAATTGAATAACATTTTATACATCCTTTCGTGCAAGGTCGTCCTTGGTGTTGGCCGGACTATATAGAAAGCCAAAGGCATCGTGAGAGGGTCATAGGTAGTCTAACTATAGTAACGGGTCGTGGTGTTGCAAGGTTGCAAGGAAGAGGTTGGAACGTCGTGGTTTGGTTAGATCGGGTTGAAACCTTAGGTTAGTCAGGGAGTCTGGCTGGAGACTCCGGAGAGTTCACATCGCTCTTCTTGTAATTATCATGGCTTTGTTGTACGACTTAGAACTGGGTCATGGTGTTAAATGGAAGAGGTTGGAACGTCGTGGTTTGGTTAGATCGGGTTTAACCACTGGTTAGTCATAGAGACTGGTGTGTTGTGGGAGTTGTTGGTTGGAACTCCTTGTGGTATCAACGCCTCTTGTGCTGAGGCTCGAACTTGTTTGTAGCGATTAAGTATGTGTTGCTTTGGGTTATTGGTTGTTCATTTGACGTATTTGTTAAGTTGCTGGTTTGAACTGCCGGTGGTTTCAGCACTCCGTTGGTTGAAACCCGAGCCTTGTGTGATAGTTTTTGAGTGTTTCTTTTGTTACCTCTCGGATCACATGTATATATTGCTTGTTTGTTGATTACAATCTTTATGTTTTGTTTAAGCTGTTGTTTCTAATCATTTGTCAAAGTTGACCCCAATGAAAATAAATATATATTGTATACAGCATTTTAATAGTGTTGCAAAAAAAAGAATAAGGAAACCAGATTTTAACACATCAAATAAAAGTTTTAATTACAGATTTTACAAGGTCGAACATTGTTTTAAAAACTATTAAGATATACTTTATGGTAGATTCAAATATCCTCACAAGCCGCCCGGCTAGCTCAGTTGGTAGCAAGCAAGTCTACTGATCGAGGGTCGTGGCTTAGATTCCCGGGCGGGCATACTTTCGTAAAGCTTGGCCATGATTATATTTCTACGGCCATTCTCTCTCAGGGACCAATGTTTTTTCATTATGTAGGGCAGTTGTCAGTCACTGACGAAAGTATGCGCTTTGTAGTTGGTTAACAGCTAAATCCAGAGATTGAGCCTTTCCAGGAGGAGTGAGTAGGTTGACTGACCGCCGTTATAAGACCTATATAATGTGTTGCTACGGCGCTAAAACCCACAAAAACAAACAAACTTTACGCAAAAAGGAAAATCACTCCTTTATCCAAACACTTTTGCCTATCCAAATATGTGCACTTATTAGAATATTTTAAATACTGCAAATGAGAAAAATGTTCAAACTGGGAAAATGTATCACTAAATCTCCATAAAACTGTTTGTTCCAAATAAATAAATCTTTCTCTTCTGTTCGTTATTTTATATCTTAACTTTTTTATATAAGCTATATGTATTTCAGTTGTTTCACACTCCACAATCATGTATATTTGTTGTTAAATGTTATACGTTATATAAACATTACATGTATTTTTTATAACCTCATTCCACACATTAGCATGTGCTGAGAGTACCAAATAAACTGAAACAGTACTTCTACTCCTGTAGGGCGTTCAGTTACCGCGAACGTTTCGTAACGTTCCGTAACGTTCGCTAACAGTTATAATTGAACGGCCTGTTAGCGGAAAACGTTTAAGGCCAACAGCTTACGGTTTTAGTATATAGTACGCGAATATGAAACAACCTGAAACTAAATAGTTCCAGTACATTTTGCAAATTAGTAACTGCCATAGCGAATAGACTACATCCGAAATTCAAATATTTGGGTTTTCCCCTCCGGTACAAACAAACTTTCACTGTTACAATGAAAACGCGTGTAAAAAACAACAGTACTATTTAATCCATAGTTCGTGCTGTTTAGCAATAATGTGTAGACAACATTTGTCAAATTAAAAAAAAAGCAATTAAATTATGTCTTGTAAAAACGTATTAATGCTAGTTATGAACTTTCAAGTAAAATAATCCCAATTACGATATTTTGACATACTGATAAATTATGTACAGCGGTATGATTAAACTAAAAACCTTGTAATTAATATTTTGTATATAGATACATAGACTTTCTTGTAACAAACAGACAAGCTGTGTCTGATCAATTTGTCAAGCGTTTGCCTTTTTCTGGAGAAGCATTTTACTGGCACTGGTCGTTCCCAAACACCAAGTCATTCCATTTTCTTAGAGAAGGGAAAAATGGCATGGTTACCAGAGCTGTTGATGTTTTGTTAGGGCTTGGTCTAACGCTTTGTGTTCTGCGTTCGTCATCTTGAGATGACGAAACAACCTGCATGAGTCGTGTATGTGGTCACACGATCATGGCGATCTATCCTGCCTTGCCTCCCTAATTAAACACAACATGTTACTATATTGAAATTGATTTAATATTTCTTTCATCTTGAGAGAAATTTGAAAACAATATTAATGAATACATGTACACTTTAAAATGGATTAATTGGTAAATTTGCTGTGTCCATTTCATATATTTCTGTACTTATTACTCGTTCGAAAAATTCATGTTTTAAATCCAACCTCCTATAATCGAAGACAGAAAGAGTGCCATGGTCAAAATGCAGTATTATAATAAACAAACATATATTCAAAAATACCTAAAATGAATTGCTACGCACCCGGGTCACGTCAGTTTAATGAATTGCCTCTCATATTAAAAAATATGCAAACCATATGAAACCATTAAAATAGTTTTGTAGGAAAAGTATTGGCATTTTGAGAGAGGTCGATCAAGGGAGTTATAACTATACCATCGGAACTACCTCGGCGATCTTCTACGCAGACAATCATAGGTGAAAAAGTAGATCTACGAATTTGGTTTCTGTAGTAATGTAGTCTGAACTGCACTGAAATGACTTATGAAGTTGTTTTATAGCTAATTAGTAAACTCGCATACAATGTTTTAAAATAATATTGATTTTACGCGTCGATGTTTAAATAGTACTACTTGCCAAGGAGTTAATCGCCGGACCTTATAACCTGGTTGTATTTCTACTACGTCTGATTTCCGAGGTATATCCTCGTAGATGATCGCCGAGGTTGTTCCAAATGATACTCTAGATGTGGCCAATGTTTAGTTGTAGACGTCAATGACGTCATTTTTACAAATATAATAGTAATAAGCGTCATTAGCGCTCGTTACAACATAATTGTGATTATCATTCTATTTTTATACGTTCATAATATCGTTTTATAATATATATCTTTAAATATATAAGCAACTAAATATCAAAAATGCTATTTTTTTAAATAACGACAATTTTTAGATTTATGTAATGTATAACAAAGAAATACTTTAATTGAATTCACAACAACTCGGATATTTCATATATAAATCATTTGTTGCCAAGATATAAGCCAGGAAGCGAATAAAGAATCGTAATGTCATTATACGTCGACGTAAGAAAAAAATCAATTACTTGATTTTCAACTTAAAATTTCGACAATTTATTCACGATTGACCCCTGATTTTTTACATATATACATTGATACATACATACAAAATATATTTTTCAAATAAAAAATTTATGTCACCGGCTTAATTTTCACGATAAGCTAAAACATATGACGGCATATAGACATGTTTGTTTGTTTGGATTTTACGGCGCACCAACACTCATATAGACATAAAACGACGTTAAATTTTACGACGATTTTTTATTGTTTTCTAAACGTTACGTCGTCGTTAAGTAGCTCTCTAGCAAACCTGCTATCAATTGTAAGCAAAATTTTATGCGCATACATGATGTATTTTTTAAAAGAGGTTTCGAGCTTGTTACCATATTAAAACGTCGTTTTAACTAGCGCGACGTTTTCTACATGTGTGACGATTACACGTCGTTGCCATGGTGACGTCGCGATAAAAATGAAAATAATTATCATATTCAAAAAATACAATTGTAACTCTACCTGTACACCGACTTTCGTGAAGTTGGCTGACTTTTGATTTTTATGAAACATTGTATCCACCTACCTTAACAAGCAATACATACAACCCGATTGACAATATTTTACGAAATCGTCATTTTAATGCAATCCCTACTAAATTATTTCACATGTTGTTACTTTATACATTTGTATGAATGTAACCTATACAATAAAGATTTTATTTAGTTCAGAAAATCTATAGAAATCTAACAATAATTGAATTTTATTCACAAACATCTTCTATACACAATTAAATTACCATTATAATCACTTATGATTGGTAAAAGTACTTTTTTCATCAAGATCACTCAATTATTCATCAATTATAATACAGAACGAGTTGTCCGCGGGTTGAGTTTCTTTCTCCAATATGCATCAGTTAAATCTATTTTAAAATTTTATTTTTTTAAAAATATTTTATTATTGTTTCGTGAATGATATTACATATTAATTTCAAATACATAGAAACCTAATGTGTCATTTTCCAATATTCTCAGATACATACCTATAAGTTATTTTACAAAATATCAATGTATATTAAGGTGTCATCCAGTCTACATGCTAGTTATCATGTTGCGCAATATTTTAATTGCTTTTTTAATTTGTTTTAGTATTTGTTTGCCTTTTCCTTTGCCATCTTATCTTTTGCCAATTTGAATTGCACATGTTTATGCATTACTTTTGAGTTATATAATGATCCAAACAGAAAAAATAGTCAAACAATTTTGACGTTCAAAACGTCTAAAATAGGCAGCAGTTACATTATGGCTAGACATTTTAAATTGTTAATTATTCTAAGTTATTTCACCAATATCATATTGATATTATATTATGTTATACGTTTTAGTTTGAACTTTTTTGATGATTGATATGAAATTTCGCTATTTTGTTTAATTCTGTGAACAATGATCTTTAAAATATCTGAGTCGAGTCTATTTTCGGCATTTTGTGGATGCGTTACATCGTGGCTAGACATTTTCAAACCAGGCTAACGCTGCTTTCCGTTTGCATAATTATTTTCATTTTAAAATATAACTACGAGTAAAGAAATGAACTTTTAAAAAATACTAAAAATCATTATGTCAATTTAATATTGCACCAAATATATCGAAGTTGTAAACGTAATAGTTTGTAAAATTATATCTTACATTTTCAACAAACATATATTTTCTGATATTTTTGCGTATAGCTATGTTTATATTTAGATAAAACCTTATTTATGTATAAGGTAGTTCAGTAACACAAATATTGCAAGTTTTTCTGGTAAAAACGTGTCTTTATACGACAGGAATCTGTTTTTTTTTATTACGAAACTTACTTGTTTCTGTTACGTCTTACTGGCATATTTTCCGACGTTCAGTCGGGTTTACACTCGAATATTTTGACTTATGTATGTAAAACATGGTACATAATATAATTTTCTGAAAATATGAATTGTTTAAATGACTGATGTAAGCTTTATTAAAATGCGATTTAAATTGTTAAAGTAGTTTTGAATCCTCGGGCTTGGTATTTTCAAATTAACGCCAGTATTGAGCGCAACGTCATATGTTAGCTGGGGCAAGTCGTGGTTTGATTTGCTGCGCAATAACCGTACAATTTTTAGCTGTAAAACTTATTTGGTGATATTGATCTGACATTTGATTAATTTGTCAATATAAAATTAAGGATGTGTCAGAGTACACTACGTGTATTGTATTGGAGTAGGTATGTCTTTCGCATGTCATTGGGACGAAATGTCTTGGGGACGAATTGTCTTGAGGTCAAAGGGTCAATGTTTTTACCGAAAGACAAAAAGGACCAAGAAATTATAAATGGTAATGTTTATATTAATGACATTTGAACTATTTCGACGTTTTAACGTCAATTAAAAAAGTAATCTTTAAAGTTTTTCGGTATTTCGGGAATTTTCTTTTTTAGGGTTTCTGGTAAATACGTGGACTGCTTAATAAAAATAGTTCTATATCGTTGCGCATATACACGGGGCACGTTCCACAAGGCTAACGCTAGCTAGCGCTTTAGGAAAGCGATTTTAGTGGCATATCAGCGCTTGCCTCGTGAAAGGTGCCCAATATAAATATGATAACTTTGGGAAAGCATATTTTAAATGATTTTATGTTCCATACGATGTATTTTGGTCTATTATTTCGTAAAAGAGAGACAATTCGTACATACTATGAAGAAAACTTAGTAGTTGTGGTAAAATAGAGTTGAACAGAACTACTTTTTATATGACCTGTGTTGGCGAAACCTGAAACGGCTGTCGAGATGCTGGTAATAAGTTTAGCGCTTCAAAGAGCTACACCTAATAACAGTCATACCATCAATGTCTATAGTCTTGTTATTAGAAGAAGCTAGACTAGTTATTTCTATATCACCATGATACCACGTGATCTCAGCAGGTGGTCGACTATGTATTGTTGTACATTTTAAATTAACCAACGATTTATTTGTATATAATTGATCCTTTTGCCATGTCAGCTGCATGTCGGTCATCATAACTGTAATAAAAACATCAACAATTTTGTCAATTATAAATGTACAAGGTATGATGAGGACTATAATTTCCTCCTATCTAAATAAATGTATGTGTATGTCAACGAAATAAAGAGATTTTAAAATGAACAAACACGGTAGAATGCTCTAGGGTATTTAATATGTGAAAGTTATTTAATAATTTAGGTGGGCATTATCAAATAATAACTATTCTTAAGTGCGAATTATATTGTTAGTAGTAATAAACTTGATATTAAATTTAATCATATAGAATAACTTTTACAAGGTACAATGTAATAGGATTTTTAATTTATATCTTTTGAATTCACTATAGAATTTGTTGTCATCCTATTTTTGTATAGACAGTAAATATGATATGACTTCCTAGTTGCGCTTCACAAATGTGTTTTTCCTTATTCACATTAAATTTAGGATTGAAACATTTTAATATTTTGGAATACATACATCGACCAAAACTCATTCAGACTTTAAAAGTAAACTTGTTTAAAAAGTAATAAATATGGCGCTAGTAAAGGAAAGGTGAATGCAAGGCGAAAAGTCGTAAATAGCTGAATAACACGGCGACAAATGACGTTGTATAAATCAAGGTCTAAGAAAGCCAGGTCTTTGTAAAAAACTAAATACACATGTACATATGACGCCGGTGATGTAAAGATTAAATGTATGTGAAGACAGCAGTAACAGCAGTACAGCAGTACAGCAGTAAAGCCTTACTGCTAGAATTTTCGACAGTACAGCAGTAAAGCCTTACTGCTAGAATTTTCGACAGTACAGCAGTAAAGCCTTACTGCTAGAATTTTCGGCAGTACAGCAGTAAAGCCTTACTGCTAGAATTTTCGGCAGTAAAGCCTTACTGATAGAATTTTCGGCAGTACAGCAGTACTGTTAAAATTTTCGGCAGTACAGCAGTACTGTTAGAATTTTCGGCATTACAGCAGTACTGTTAGAATTTTCGGCATTACAGCAGTGCTGTTAGAATTTTCGGCAATACAGCAGTACTGTTAGAATTTTCAGCAGTACAGCAGTACTGTTAGACTTTTCGGCAGTACAGCTTTGAAGCCTTACTGTTAGAATTTTCGGCAGTACAGCAGTACAACGGTAAACCCCTACTGTTTCGACACTACAACCTTTTCTGAGAGAATTTTTCACAGTACAGCAGACTGCTGTATCATTCTAGCAAATTATTCTTAATTTTGCCTCTCGGAATTCCCAGATTAAGAAGTTATATGTTTGAATTATCTGTAAGGTCCAAAATTAAAAGTACATATAGAGTCAATCTATGATGTCAATATTTGCCGCGGATATGTTGAAAAACAATACTATTATATATGAAAACAATAAAATAGTTTGTTTGTTTTAATTGATTTTTAACGTCGCATTCAACACACATTTGGATTATATACACGACGGTTAGCTCTTCCTACTATAACACCCTACCACGAGACCGACAACTCATGTATAGGGTATGACATCGTACCACGACCGGGCTCGAACCCGTGATCTCTGGATTCGAAGTCAGACATGCTAACCGATACGCCACGGCCGCAATTAAAATAAAGAAAAAAAATGAAGGAACTAATTAGTGATCCAAGTACTTGATAATTATATATATTATTCTTGTTGGGTTTATATCCATGTTTTTTACAAAAATTTTCCTACACGATCACAAGTTACTGCTGGTTCTTGTGACAATATGACCATGAAATATGCCATAAATATCCATTTTAAAAACACAGAATGAACAAGCTTTTATTTGATATATAAAACTAGTTCTTGTTTGTTTTTGACACTCGATTAGTTTTATAAAGAACAATTTTTCATTTGAATTTCTACGCGAAGGTCCATATAGAACATTTAATGCCAATGTTTTCCAAGAGTAATTACACAAATCAATGACATAACATATATCAAAATATAGATGAAGAATGAAAGAGCGCAGCTACAGATAACATTGTAAGTACTTGAATGTATATAAATATATATATACAACATTCTTCTTGGGTTAGTAAAATACACATAATTTAACAAAAAATGTCCCTCGCAATCAGAAGTTACTGCTGGTTCTTGTGACGCTATGAATGAAAACTATACTTTGTAACGCCGATTTTTGTAAAGATGAATGAACAAGCTCTCAATTGGTATATAATACTGCTACAAGTTCGCGTAAGTATTTAACACTGGATGAGTGATATTACGAACAGTTTTTTAATTTTTATTTGATTTCTCTACACAGAGGACTGATTTAAACGTACAGAAGGACCTATCTCTGATGGCAATATTTGCAACGTATTTGTAACAATATCAACGGCATAACGTACATGTATATACAATGTACAAAAATAACCATATAGAATGAAAAATACGGCTACATTTAGTGATTGCAGTGCTTCGAGAAATATATTCAATATTCTTGTTTGGTTTGTACTTTTTATACAAAAAATGTCCTACGCCACAACAAGTTACTGCTGATTCTTGCGACAATATGACCTAAACATATGCCATAAAATACCCCTTTTCTAAAAGCTGAATGAACAAGCTTTCATTTGTTATATAATACTGCTATTAGTTCTTGTTTGCTTTTGACACTAGATTAGTTTTATAAAAAAAAAATTCATTTGAATTTCTACGCGAAGGTCCATATAGAACATACACATAGGGTCTATCTTTAATGCCAATGTTTTCCAAGAGTAATTACACAAATCAATGACATAACCTATATCAAAATATAGAGGAATAATGAAAGAGCGCAGCTACAAATAACATTGGAAGTACTTGAATGTATATAAATATATATATATACAACGTTCTTTTTGGGTTAGTAAAATAAACATAATTTTACAAAAAATGTCCCTTGCAATCAGAAGTTACTGCTGGTTCTTGTGACACTATGAACCAAAACTATACCATTTACTATCCATTTTCGTAAAGCTGAATGAACAAGCTTTCATTTGGTATATAATTCTGCTACAAGTTCGTGTGAGTATTTCACACTGGATGAGTTATATTACGAACAGTTTTTCAATTTGTATTTGAATTCTCTACACAGAGGACTGAATCAAACGTACAGATAGGGCCTATCTATGATGTAAATATTTGCATCAAATATTTAAAAACTCAATGGTATTACATGTATATATTAAAATAACGATAAAGAGTGAAGGACACAGCTACAGGTAATAACCTGTAATACAACTTTAGAAAATTATAATATTGTTGGTTTAGTATCCATGGCTTTTTCAAAAATTGTCCCATGTGATCACAAGTTACTGCTGGTTCTTGTGACGCTATGAACAAAAACTATTTTTGTAATACACATTTTCGTAAAGCTGAATGAACAAGCTTTCATTTGGTATATATAATATTGCTACAAGTTTGTGTGAGTATTTTACACTGGACGAATTTTATTGCGAACATTTTTTTTTTCAGTTTGCATTCGAATTCTTTACACAGAGGACTGGATCAAATGTACAGATAGGGCCTATTCTATGATGTAAATATTTGCATCAAATATGTAAAACTCAATGGTATTGCATGTTTTGATAAAATAACGATAAATAGTGAAAGGACACAGCTACAGGTAATAACCTGTAATAAAACTTTGGAAAATTATAATCTTGTTGGTTTAGTATCCATGGCTTTTTCAGAAAGTATCCCATGTGATCACAAGTAACTGCTGGTTCTTGTGACGCTATGAACAAAAACTATGCCATTTAATGCCCATTTGCGTAAAGCTGAATAAACAAGCTTTTATTTGGTATATAATACGACTACCAGTTTTGTGAGTATTGCACACTGCACTAGTGTATTGCGAACATTTTTTCAATTTTCATTATCTAGAATTCTCTACTTAGGTTTGGATTAAATGTGTAGATAAGACTCATCTTCAATGTCAATATTTGCTGCAAATATGGATAAAATCAATGATAATTTATATCAAAATAAAGACAAAAATACGATTTCATCAACATAAAAACGTTTTTTTTTCTATAATGGTTGAAAAAAGAGCTCTAAGGGTTGGTTATGTTCAGGTACTTCGCTCAAAATTTCACTTCGCTCAAAATTTAACATCGCTCTTGTAAGTTACTGCTGGTTTTTTTTTGATCGAAAGACCGTGTCAGTGTTCCATTTAGTATACATATTCACAAAGCTGAATAAACAAGCTTTCACTTAGTATATAATACTGCTTAATGTTTGAGATAGTTTTCCATCTCGGATATGTTTTAATAATGACATTTTTTTTATTTTCATTCGAATTATTCATTTGGAGTTGGAATTAAATGTGCGTATATAAGGCCCATCTTCAATGTCAATACTTGTTACAGATCTGCATTAAAAGACAAGGATAATTTATATCAAACTAAAGATAAAACACGCACGATTATATCAACATGAATTGTTTAATACTGTTTGAATACTGGTAGAAGAAAGAGCTTAAGCGTTGGTTATGTTCACGTACTTCGTACAAAATTTAACACCGCTTAATATTGTGGGTTACTGCTGTTTATGGTGTTGTTATGACTGGTGGTAAATATACCATTTGATATACATTTTCAAAAAGCCGAATGAACAAGATTTAATTTGGTATATTATCATCTCAATTGTCATGTTGGTTTTTATACACTGAATAAGTTTTTCTTATGACATTTCTTTCAATTCTTTCATCGTGGTAATCATTCTATATGTATGTTCTATATGGATCTTCGTGTAGAAATTCAAATGAAAAATTGTTCGTTATAAAACTAATCTAGTGTCAAAAACAAACAAGAACTAGTAGCAGTATTAAATACCTAATGAAAGCTTGTTCATTCAGCTTTTAGAAAAGGGGTACTTTATGGCATATATTTTGGTCATATCGTCGCAAGAACCTGCAGTAACTTGTGATCGCGTACGACATTTGTTTGTAGAAAAAATAAGTATAAACCAAACAAGGATATTGTACATATATTTCTTGAAGCACTTCGATCACTAAATGTAGCCGTACTTTTCATTATATATCGTTATTTATATACAATGTATATACATGAAAATTCCATTGATATTGTTACAAATACGTTGCAAATATAGCCATCAGAGATAGGTCCTATCTGTACGTTTGAATCACTCTTCCGTGTAGACAATTCAAATGAAAATTGAAAAATTTGTTCGTAATAAAATTCATCCCGTGTTATATACTTAAACGAACTTGTAGCAGTATAATATACCAAATGAAAGCTTGTTCATTAAGCTTTTTGAAAATGGGTATTTCATGGCATATTTCTTGGTCATGGTGTCACAAGAACTAGCAGTAACTTTTGATCGTGTAGGCCATTTTGTAAAAAAACACACTAAATGTGTTCCTTCATTCTATTTCTTTTTTTAGCCGCGGCCGTGGCGTATTGGTTAGCATGTCTGACTTCGAATCCTGAGATCACGGGTTCGAGCCCGGTCTCGGTACGAGTTTATACCCTATGCATGAGTTGTCGGTCTCGTGGTAGGGTAAGTTAGTACTGGTGATAGAAAAGTGTCCAGGAAACCTATAGTAGGAAGAGCTGGTCGTCGTTTAGATAACCTAAATGTGTCTTGAATATGACGTTAAAAACCAATTATAACAAACAAACTATTTCTTTATTTTCATATACATGTATAATAGTATTGATTTTTAACATATCCGCTGCAAATATTGACGTCATAGATTGGCTCTATCTGTACTTTTAATTTGGACCTTAGAGAATTCAAACATTCAACTTCTCAGTCAACTCAAAAACCTTCTATGTCTGCCTGTGTATTGTCAGTGAGATTAGTGATTTCATGTTTTTACATTCACTCTCATTAATTCATTATCATTTTACACACTATTATAAAAAGGTGATGTCGGCAACAACGCTGTGAACAGTTATGAGCATTAACACTCTACTAATTTTGTTACATCAAAGTCGATTTGTATGATGATCCGTAGGTTCAATATAATATAAAACTCCATAATATGGGAATTATAAGAGGCAAAATTAAGAATAAATTAAGAATAATGTCGAAAATTCTAACAGTAAGGCTTTACTGCTGTACTGCGGAAAATTCTAACAGTTAGGCTTTACTGCTGTACTGCCGTAACTGCTGTCTTCACATACATGAGATTAAGGAAAGCCGAGAAGGCGTGAATAGCTAAATACATGTTGATAAAACGAAACGCGCTTAGGGATCGAGAGCTCCCGGGTTCGATCCACACTAGGGGCACTGCTAATTTCCTTGAGCAAGAAATACATGATGACAACGCAATTTCCGTAAACAGATACCCTGTAGAGCATTGCCGTACAGGATCTCTAATATATCAATGGAGGGTCACGTCGAGATGACCTTTATGTCGACTAGTCCATGCGTAGCTTATATCTAGACGAAACACTATTAATAACATTTTGATTTCGTAATTTCTATTTTGAGACCAAGGTGTGCAAGCTAATTAAGCAGCAGTATTATTCACAGTCTGCGGTTGGACAACTCATTTCAAATTGCGTGACGATGTAAACAAGTTACGTATCATAACAATTTTATCCTGAATATTATGATGAGAAAAGGTCACCTAAACTTGACCCTCGTAAGAAAACGACCGGATCTAAATTAGCGAGTAGGCGAGCAGAAATTTTAGATCGGAGTTTAATTAGACGGTGCTTGTACAACAATTTACGTACATCTCTTATTACTCTTATTAGTTAACCAAAAGGTATTGCGTAATTGTTTTGCATCATATTTTCTGAAACAATGAGCGATACCAAGACCTAGTTAGTATACGTTATGTATGCATGAACATAATATCAAAGCGCTGAAGGAACTGAATTTGTTCGGGTTTAAAAAGTAAAACGAGGTTTTCGGCTCCAACAACGTTTGTACACAAAGAACAGTTCAGTGATATTAATTTGATAGTTACAACAGCATTGTTCCGGTTCAAAACACTTCAAACAATCGACCTATAGATACAGCAGTTTAACCGGACAGGCGAAACCACTTTTGATTTGTTTTCGCACAACCACATAGTTATCATTTATGCACATTTATTCTACTGCATCTGTATGTTTAAATAAATAAAGTACACTAATCAGACATCATCCAAAGTCATCAACTACGATCTTTAAACTTTTCCTACCGAACCATTCTATTACTTAAGATGATGTAACGTCTCTACTCTGAACTGGCACAAACGACGGTTCGTGACTGAATAGTTGATACCATGCAATAACATATTACAACGTAAAGAGCACAACTGAGACGCTTTACACATAAGCAATAATACATGCGCTTCAGTATAAACCGATTAACAAGTGTATTTCAGGAATTATTGCGCCTATCATAGCAGACGATCATTTTGAATTGCTCTATACCTATATACTGAAGGGACTACTTCTGGATTCGGTAAATTTTCAATATGGGAAAGGGTCTAAAATACAGTATATATACTTGTTCAGTACTGACGTCCCGAACAAATAAAAACTTTGGTAAAATTAACCACGCTTCCTGGTTTTAAGTTGCAATCGCGTGACAAAGGACTATTTGAAAGCATCACTGGTGTGTTACGTAAGACGCTAGTTTATAACATTTTATAGGCTTAATTGCTTGGTTAAAATACTTATAACGAATGGCCATTTATATGATACAATCGGGACCGGATATTCTATTGTTTAATATATTCTTTATATTCCATAGTTTATTTTTAGTCAGAGCCTAACAAAGGATATGAAGTTGCGTCCAATACTGTCGTCAATTTGCGTAACGTCAAAAGTAACGTTTTATGAAAAATATTTTGTATTTAATACGCCATCGTCAGCAATCAATATCATAGTAGATCTCTAATACATTTAATAAATTGGCTACAGTGATACAAAATATTTTTTTATTGTTTCGTGAATCTTATTACATATTACTTTCAAATACATAGAAACCTAATGTGTCATTTTCTCATATTCTCAGATACATACCTATAAGGTTTGTACCAAATATCAATGTAAATTAAGGTGTCCTCCAGTTTTCATGATAGTTATCATGTTTTGCAATAATTTAATTGCATTTTTTATTTGTTTTAGTCTTTGTTTGCCTTTTCCTTTGTCATCTTATCTTTTGCCGATTTGAACTGCACATGTTTATGCATAACTTTTAAGTTATATAATCCAAACAGAAAAAATAGTCAAACAACATTGACGTAAAAACGTCTAAAATAGGCAGCGTTACATTATGGCTAGACATTTTAAATTGTAAATTATTCTAAGTTATTTCCCAAATATCATATTGATATAGTACTATGTTTATGTTTAAGTTTGAACTTTTTGATGATTGATGTGAAATTTCGCTATTTTGTTTAATTCTGTGTACAATGATCTTTAAAATATCTGAGTCGAGTCTATTTTCGGCATTTTGTGGATGCGTCACATCGTGGCTAGACAATTTTAAACCTGGCTAACCGCCGCTTTCTGTTTGCTTCATTATTTTCATTTTAAAATATATCTACGAGTAAGAAATGAATTTTTAATAAAAAATATTAAAAAATCATTATGTCAATTAAATTATTGCACCAAATATATCGAAGTTGTAAACGAGGTAATTTGTAAAATTAAAATCTTACTTTTTCAACAAACATATATTTTCTTATAATTTTGCGTATAGCTATATTTATATTTTGATAAAACTTTATTTATGTATAAGGTAGTTCAGTAACACAAACGTTGTAAGCTTTTCAAGTAAAAACGTTTCTTTATACGGCAGACAACTTGGTTTTTATGGTGAACACCGGTTCTCGAACCTCTAAGGACTTCACGAGCCATTTTTAATCAATACAACAATAATTTCAGAAAAATACATTAAAAACACACCTTTTAACCTATATTCCACTTTTCTATCATATATTTGTTGATATTTTATATTTGAAACAAATACAAATCCTTCCAGAAAAAACACGACCATTTTCTGAAAACTGTCATGGCTGCTAAAAATAGATGATCTTATTTCGAACCTCTACCGTATTTGGCTATTTGTGAGGTTATAATTAGCTGTCACACGACTTTATGAGCAGAAGACAGGAATGGCTACCTGCCATGTGCTTCTTTTGCAATAACATACTTTTAAACAATATTTGATAGATTGTACTCACAGAGCGGAAAAAGGTATTAAGGATTTACTGAAAAATATTCACCATCACAAAATATTCATTTTAATTACCTGTTTCTTGCGCATTATTCTCGTTTGACAGTTGTAGTTGCGTCGATTGTTTACTTAACATTTGTGCACACGAATTGATGACGTCATACGCAATAACGTAGCAAAGTAAACAACTTTTTATGAAAGGTTCGATATCAGATGAGGTTCGAGAACAGGTGTTTGTACGATATAACGGAATTTACTTGTTTCTGTTACGTCTTACTGTCATATTTTCCGACGTTCAGTCGGGGTTACACTCGAATATTTTGACATATGTATGTAAAATATAGTACATAATACAATTTTCTGAAAGTATGAATTGTTTAAATTGACTAATGTAAGATTTATCAAAATGCGATAAAAAAAATTGTAAAAGTAGACGAATATTTTGAGTCCTAGGGCTTGGTATTTTCAAATTAACGCCAGTATTGAGCGCAACGTGAAATACATTTGAAAAACCTCGACCATTCATTTAAAACATTTTATGAATAATTTTGTAAGAATCGGCGGGACAACACTAAGACCTTTTTGTTTTTTTTGCTGCATAGGCGAGACGACGTACAGGCAAAGCACGTAACGGTTATGCAAAACAGTTCCTTTCGCAAAAACACAATACTTTGTAAAACAGTATATTTGTTACATATGTGACTAACTATTGTTCATTCAAACGTTTATTTCAAACGTAACTTTATCAGCAATTAAACAATCGTGAATTTGATTATTTTAACACAAGTTAAAGCATTTAGTTTGGACATGTGAGGCAAAGTTTGATCCAAAATGGCGTCTAAATATTATGTCCGAGGTTATCGGTAGTGAATTACAGAAGAAATCCGAGAGAAGCCTAAGTTGAATATCAACGAAAGTCGAACATAAGGAAGTTTTGTACGATCAATGTACCTTAATGTAACGTTCGATAATAAACGACGCATTTGAGATTTAAGATTTTGAGATGTAATCTGACGTTTCTATTCAGGTTAATTATCATTTCATTTTTATGTTTGATATTTATGCACAGATAGTTTAAAGATATAACAGGATTTTCCTCATCGAATAAACATTTTTTTATCACATTAACTGCTATATGGAGCTGACAGAAAATCTATAGTTGCTAACCAAGTTATGTGTGCTTATCACCTCCATATACAAACTACTATCTTAATGCAACAACTAGTTTATATAATTGAACAATAACTGACTCTAATCAAATATCAAACGTCTTACCTTCAACATACGCGACATCCCATAGACTTAGAATCTGGCGATCAGGTTCAATTTGAAAAGGACATACACGTCGACTTGTCTCTGTATCGGATTGAAATATTGTCGTTTACTTTAAACATATTTTATTGTCAAATAGTTAACATGGATAATATACAAAAATGACAGATACATATGTACAAAAATGACAATGGGGTCTGGCCACAAGTTCTCACAACTTAGTTACGGCCATTCCCCGACATATATTTACAAAAATAAACCTGTCTTTGACTGTATTGTGGTTCGGTTAAGTTAACATAATTAAGATATGATGATTTATATATGTATTGAAATGAAATAGGATTTTTTTTTAAAAATATGTTGAAAATTTATATTAAGATTGTTTTCGTAATGCACGAGTGTCAGTCGGGAAAAGGGTACAAATATTATCTAACCAACACGTGAACTACCTCAACCATCAAATCTACCAGATTCTTTAATGTAATTTTGTACAGATATGAAGATTTTTTAATTTTTGTCTTCAAAATTATAAGAAGATGAACCAAACAATAATAGCTCTTTGCTTAATGGATGGAATTGAATATGTTTCCTAAATAATCTTATTCGATGAGTTGTGAATTTTCTACAAGTAAAAAGAAAGTGTTCGGCATCTTCGTATTCGTTACCGCAACTACACGTAGATTGTTGAGATATATGATTGAGGAATAGGTCCAATTGGAGATCACTACATTGATTCCGTAATCTTGTGTGTATAATTGACCATTTTCTATTGCCGATAAAGTAGTGTTTTGGTACTAATGGTACTTGAAACTGTTAAAGAATTGATGACTTGAAACATGATAATGATTCGGCGCTTCGAATGTTGTGTGAAAATTCATTCCATAATTTTACAGAGTCCAGTATGAATGATTTTGCAAAAAGTTCTGTACGACGCGCTATTGTATCGATGTTGGATGAGTTTTGTAAACGAATATTGGTTCTGTCACTTACATAACCAGGATAAATATTACATAAGTATGTTGGTGCTAGTCCGTTAATAATTTTGTATGCATATATAAGTGTTTGGTATTTCCTACGGTCAGAAAGCGACAACCATCCAATTTCATTATAAAGGTGATAAAGAGAAGTTGATCTTGTTGCACTATTCTTGCAGCCTCGTGTTGGATTTTTTCTAACATATTCTTTTCGTTTTGTGTACAATTGTCCCAAACTACGGACGCATATTCCAAAATTGGACGTAAAAATGAGATGTATAATTGATTAAGTGCTTCTCTACCAAGTTTGAATTTCAAGGATCTCATTATGCCTAAAACTTTTGAAGCAGAGGTAGTTATGTTTGAAATATGGTCTTTCCATTTGCCATTGATACTAAGAGTTAGGCCAAGGTGTTTGTGGTTATCAACAAATTGAATTTGGACATCATTGAAGTACAGAATTGGTTCAGGAATATTTAGATTTGAAAAAAGGATTGCTTCAGTTTTTGAAGGGTTAAAAGAGACTAGCCATTGCTTTGCCCAATTAGATATTATAGATAGATCATGATTAAGAATATCTTCAATAACTCCAGTTTTTGATCCTGAACAAGCAAGTGACGTATCATCAGCAAATAGTCTAGAGATGCTAATCAAGTTTTCAGATATGTCGTTTACGAAGATTAGAAAAAAGAGGGGACCTAAGACCGAACCTTGTGGTACTCCAGCATTTGTGGACATTGACTTTGATTTTGCAGTTCCCACTATGACAGATTGTTGGCGGTTTGGCAGATAGTTTTCGATCCATTTTAAAAGACAACCATCAAATCCATATTAGGCAAGCGTGCCAAACTCTATCAAAGGCTTTGGATATGTCACAAAATACCATGCATAAATTTTGTCGAGAGTCTATAGAAAGTGCAATTTCATGATAAATATCTAAAAGTTGATGAACTGTAGAATGCCCTTTTAAAAATCCTGGTTTTTTTCATATATACTAAATTATTTTCTATTAAGTGATTATACAAATGTTTATAAACGCACCTTTCCATTAATTTACCAATGCAGCTTAAAAGAGAAATTGGGCGGTAATTATTGACAGCAGAGTTGTCACCTTTTTAAATATTGGGAATACATGAGACTGTTTCCAGCTTGTAGGGAAAATTCCTGATTCCAGAGACTTATTAAATAAATAGTATAACGGTTTGCATATAATATGTTGAGTGGCCTTTAATACTTTATGACTTATTAGGTCAGGACCGTCTGCTCTATTTATCGACAATGAGCCTATAAGATTTTCAATATCAGAGATAGATATATGTATACTTAGCAATTTGCTTACTGAACGTTCCTTAAAAGTAGGCAATTTAGCTGACGAATCGTCAATGGTAGTTATAGACGTAAAATATTCGTTAAGACAATTAGCTTTTTCTTCGTCGGTATAGTACAATTGTTCATTATTGTCGAGGTTGGTTTTTAGAATTGGTACAGACTTAGGATTGTTATTAGTATTTACCAACATGCGAATGTATTTCCAGTATTTTTTGGGGTCATTGTGATTAGCGGCAGAAACAGACTCCTCTAAGTTGATGAAATAGTGTTCTTTCGCGTGTTTTTTTTTAGATTATTTACTTTATTGCGTAGTTGTTTATATTTGGTCCAGTCTGAGTCTCGTCCTGATTTACCGGCTGTCTTTTAATCTAAAAGAAATGTGCTTTGATTTTAAATCTTGGGAACCAGTACTGCAGGGGCTATTCGGGAAAATTAAATGCATGGTATAAAGGTTTAGTTTTTATAAATTTTCATTTCTGGTCATTATCATGGTTAAAATTTTATGTACTTATTTCTTCTCGGCGGTCTTGCCGTCCAGATATGCCATTTCGGCTTGTATATATCTTGTATATTTTGATTATGGCATTTAAAATAAAATATCCATTTTTTTATCAATCTGATTTCTGTTGTTTTTTTTGCCTCATGCCCAACTAGTAGACACTTGTGATGGACAGCACATAAATGGTTCATAAATGTACGTAACGCGGTATCAGAAAAGGATGGTAGGACATATACACCACTATGTGAATAAAGGTGCTAGGTGTACATTACTTTTACTGAATTAAACAGAACACTCTTTGACATTTAACTCAAAATAGTGCATTTTGTACATTGTAAATTGTGTATAATGTATACAATAAGTCAAAAATATGTTAAAAGTAACTATATTATTGTAATACCATTTCTTTCAAAGATTTTAGACTTGAGACTCATCTCAAAGAGAACAACCTGCATGAACCATATCAGTCAGCATACAGAGATTTTCATTCTACTAAAATGGCTTTTCTTAAGGTGCAAAATGACATTATCCAGTCCTTTGACAATAAATGTGTTTCAATCCTAGTGTTACTGGATCAATCTGCTGCTTTCGACACCATAGATCATCATATATTGTTAAGTCGACTTCATAATCACAACGGTATTGTTGACAGAGCTGTCAAATTGATAACATCATTTCTGAATGATCGATATCAGACAGTCTAGCCAATGGAGAACATTCGGACACTGTGGTGATGAAATACAGTATCCCTCAAGGATCTGTCCTCGGCCTAAGTATTTTACCACGTGCACTTAACCTGTTGGTGCCATCTGCTAGCCGCATGGATTATTACATCATTTCTATGCTGATGGTTCGCATCTTTACATATCCTTTAAACCAATTGATAATATTTCGAGATCAGAAGCATTAAACCGTGTTGAAAAATGTTTGACTGAAATTATTTTATGGATGAATGCCAACAAGCTAAACTTAAATGCAGACAAGACAGAAGTTATGTTGTTTTCTTCGAAACTTAATCCTAAACATGTTAAAGACATGTCCATTAGAGTTGGTGATTTCGTAATAAACTCAAAGACTGTATTAGAAATCTTGGCGCTTACTTTACATCTCACAAAAATATTGGGAAGCTTGTTGATATTGCATGCAGATACGATTCGATTCGATGAATCGAAACTCGATTGCGAGAGCGCTGATTCGATTGCGATTCGGGACCCACGAGATTCGATTCAATACTGACCTTTAAACGTGTCTATAAAAGTCAGTTACATGTTTTTATTTTGCTTTTACGATTTTTAAATAATATGTCTGAAAATTCTGTTCCTAATTTATGGTTTATGTAGTAAATGTCCCGATCAGTAGCAATAATCGGGACAGTGAATTTTTCTGACAACCCAGAAGATTGTAAGCTTCGCACGCGCAAGTGAAGTTTTAATGTTAGTTGATTCAAATTTGAGTATTTTAGCCAGCACAGTGCACATTTCTATTATCTGGAGTATATTAAGAACTGCATCTTTTTATACAATTTATGTTTCATGTTGTCTATACGTTTTTAGTCAATATTACATTAATGATACAATTTCGTGACCTTTATATTCGTACCCAGTCCATTTATTTCATTCTTGAAGAAGCAATCTTAATTTAGCAGAGTTTCGGGTTTTGTGTGGTCAAATGTCAGAAGCACTTTTATCATATCTATTAGCTTAAAGTTCATATAAATGTATAAATGCATATTTGGAGTAGATTTTATTAATAACCGAATCGAATCGAAAGAAATCGAAACGAAAGAAAAATATCGAATTGCATCGAATCGACTGTCTGGTGAATAATTGCAGTCTTATTATCAGCTAAGAAAAAATTGTTTAGAACATTTCTTATTATGGGTGCTACAAGGACATTAGTTAATTATTTGGTTTCATCAAAATTGGTCTATATCAACGCTCTTCTAGCGTTTCAAAGCCAAATTTGAATACATTTCAACGTCTACAAAATACGGCAGCAATAGTCATCACTAGAACTCATCGTCATGATCATATAACATCCATGCTGAAAGAACTTTATTGGCTCTCTGTCTGTCAGCGGATCAACTATAAGAGCTAGATAAAATACATATAAATCACATTTCAACTAGAGTCCCATATAAATCCAATACATGTTTACAAACCAAACCGAGATCTGTGTACAAGCAATTCTCTGCCTATTACTGTTCCAGGGTTTAGGACAGTTCTTTTTGGCAACCGTAGTTTCAGTCTTGCAGCGCTAAACCTTTGGAATGCACTTCTGGACTCACTTAAGTATGTTCGGACTTCTCTAAATATTTCAAGTTAAGAAAAATAAATAAAAACCTACTTGTTTGTTAACTACTATGATCACTAAATCATCTTTACCATTTTTATCATTTTTATATTTTCGCCTATAGTTGTTAAACGCTTTTAAAAATGTTTTAAATATAAAAAGAGCTGTATACAAAAGGGGTATATGATTAAGATAATAATAATGATAGCTGTACTGTTACATTCAGAACATTTATTTCAATGACATGGGCTATGCCTATAGACGCATTATAAAACAAACAAGCGGTTATGCATAAGTAATTTAATGAATAGTTTTACTGATGCCCGAGTGAGTGTGCCGTTTTTCAACAAAATTTTGTTCCACATAAATTTATACTTCTTTAAATGTGTAATATAATCTGGCGATTAAATCAGACAAGGAAGTTACCTTCACATTGTAAACTTAAATTGCGTACTAGATTGACTACGCAAGTGTATAAATACAGTATAAATCTGATTCTGGCATACTAGATTGAAAGTTGCAAGCGGATAACTTTGATTGAGTCTGTATGACGCTGTATTCAAAAACCTCTATACTTAATGACTGTTTTTTTTTATCTTTAAGTCTTATAGATAAAACTTATCACAAGAAATGTGTTGAAATGTCACTTTAAAATAAAGGAAAAGTATTGTTACATGAAAGATGAATACCTTTGGACTACTAATACTAAGTATATGTGTGATTTCGGTGGATTGTTCAGATCGTTTTTATGGTGCATCGTTCAGTTGGGCACCATTATCAAATGGATCGGTAAGTTTATTTATAAATACATTTTATTGCTTGAAGCAGATGATACATATCAACTTTTGTTTAGTTGTGACATTATTATATAATCTATACATATTTTTCACCCGATCCTGCAGCATTATAATTCATCCTATAAGTACATTGAAAAGAACTGTAACGATTTAGATTTACGTTTGAATACAACAACAACAATAATAATTGAAAATGGACGACCCACAGACTATGACTTTCTTATTTACAATAATAAAATAGAAAATGTAAAATCATGTAAATATCTAGGTGTTTATTTTTATGATCAAAGCACTGGAGTGCTGGAGGAACGATGTTCTGAACATATTTATTAAAAAAAGAATTATGTCATTATATCAAACTTGTGCAGCAATATTATCTATAAAATAATGTATTAAGTATCAATTAATAGAATTTACAAGAGCAGTCCAATGACAGCACTAGATGTTTCGAGCTTTTTGCTCTTGGCAAGGTTGATCTTAATTTATCAAACAAAATTGATCAGTCAAAGAATAATAACCAATTCATATAAATACTGTTTGTCTGTTGTTTGTTTTGGTTTTACGGCGCACCAACACAGAAAGGTTATATCGCGCCGATAACAAATAATGATACTATTCATTCAATCGATATTAATGGTTTTTAGCCCTATATTTTATCATATACATTTATTTCTTTCAAAAAGTTAAGTATCGCATGCGATGGTACATATTCAAAAAGTTCCTTAAGTGAGTTAACCTTAAAATGTTTATCACGGATGTCTCCGAGATCCTGACAATCAATGAGAACGTGTTTGACATTGAAATGCTCGTCACATGGTATGTACTTAGGTGCTTCCTCTCTGTTGAGAAGGTATGAATGTGTAAATCTGGTATGACTAATCTGGTATGATCTACATCGCGTAATCACAATTTGATCTCGGCTATTAGACAGTATTATTGAAGAAGATGAATCAAGGGTTGGCTTTATGTCATGTAACTTATTAAATATAGCATTGTTCCAAATTGTTTGCCATTTCAACTTAATTAACAAATTGATCGAACACTTGAAGTCACTGCTTGGTTATTTAAAATCTACTGGTTGAAGGTTTAAAGATTCTTTTGCTAGAATGTCTACTTTTTCATTTCCATGTATACCAATATGACTTGGAATCCAGCAAAGGTGTACTGTTTTAGATTTTAAAATATTATGTAAAAATAACTCTATTTTTTAATAAGATTATTGTCTGAACTGCGATTTTTTATGGCCAGTAATACAGATAGAGAATCAGAAAATATAATAAATTCGTTATTTATATCATTTGATATGAATGTTAAAGCGAGATCTTTTGCTTTTATTTCGGCAGTAAATATAGATGCCTTGTCAGGCAGTCGCATTCTTGCAACGAAAGAGTTTCCGTATGCGGCGCAACCAACTTTGTTTCCATCTTTAGAACCGTCAGTAAATAAATGAGTACAATCTTTGGATTTTTCCAAGACGTTTACGAATTCTGATTCAAAGGTTTCGGGGCTAGTAAAGACTTACGAAAAGTTGATAAGTCAACATTAACGTCTGGAATGTTGTAGGTCCACGGAGGGATAGTTTCATCTAAGTTCTGTATCACGGACGAAGGGTTTATATTTAGCATTTCTAAGTCATTTTTAACGCGCAAGCCAGGTTTAATTTCATTCGGTTTATTTTCAAATTTACCGGTGTAATTAGGTTTAAAAATAACATTTCGCGCCGGGTTTCATTTGTTAGAAGATATACGAGTTGCGTATTGTAATGCAAGCTTTTGGCGACGTAATTTTAGTGTTGTTAGCTTCATCATAAAGACTTTCAACTGGTGAAGTTTAAAATGCACCAAGGGCAATACGTAAACCCTGGTTGTGTATAGTATCTAGTATTTGTAAATACGATTTACGAGCTGATCCGTATACTATTGATCCGTAATCTAGTTTTGAACGAACAAGACTTCTGTATAATTTGAGTAATGTTTGGGTATCAGAACCCCAATCAGTATGTGAAAGTACTTTTAGTAAACTCAAAGCTTTAATACATTTTGTTTTAAGCAACTTTAAGTGTGGTATAAAAATAGTTTTTTATCGAATGTAGCGCCTAAAAACTTAGCTTCATTTATTACAGGGATTTTAGAGCTAGAAATGTAAAGTTCGGGATCATTATGATGTTTTCTTAATCGACAGAAATGTACACATTGAGTTTTTGACTTTGAAAATTAAAAACCATTTTTTGTTGCCCACTTTTGAATTTTATCCAAGTTCTGTTGTAATTGACGTTCGATACTTTGAATATTTTTAGATCGATAACAAATTAAATCAAAGCGCTGAAGGTACTGAATTTGTTCGGGTTTAAAAGGTGAAATAAGATGTCCGACTCCAACTACGTTAGTACACAAAGAACAGTTCTGTGATAGGTAGAACAGCATTGCTACGGTTCAAAACACTTCAAACAATCGACCTTATAAATACATCAGGTAAACCGGTCAGGCAGGCGAACACACTTTTGATGTGTGTTCAATCACAATAAGTAAAGGGGTCATTCTTAGAACAATGCAATTTAAACCGCTTTTAAGTCATCATTTATGCACATTTATTCTACTGCAGTTGTATGTAAAATAGATAAAGTCCACTTTTCAGACATCAATCAAAATCATTTACTACGATCTTTGAATTATTTCTATAGAACCATTCTATTACATAAGCTGATGTAACATCTCTACTGAAAACTTGCACTATCGACAGGTCGTAACTGAATAGGTGATAACATTCTATTGCATTATGCAACGTATAGATCTCTACTGAGACGCTTAATTCATAAGCTTTTATACATACGCTTCAGTGAAGACCGATTAACAAGTGTATTTCAGGAATTATTGCGCCTGTCAAAGCAGACGATCATTTTGAATTGCTCTATATTGATATACTGAGGGACTACTTCTGGATTTTGCACACTTTCAAAATCGGAGAGGGTCTGAAATACGGTACATATATTTGTTTAGGACTGACGTCCCGAACAAATAAAAATCATCAACATTTAATGAACAATATGTACCAGGATTTATAACCTAAACTATATGATTAATTTTAAGTCCAAAGAGGGTAACAGATAAAATACTGCCTTGGGGCACGCCTTGTTCTTGTTTGTGGCTCTCTGATAACGTTGATCCTACTTTAACTTGAAAATTTCTGCCTGACAAAAATCTAGAAATGAACATTGGTAATCAACCATTTAGACCGGCATCTTTTAAATCCTTGAGAATACCATATTTCCATGTTGTATCGTAAGCTTTTTCAAGATCGAAGAAAATTGAAACTACGTGTTGTTTAATGACAAAAGCTACTCTTATAAATGTTTGGAGACGAACTAAATAATCATTTGTACTTCATTGTTTTCGAAAACCAGATTGAAAATTAGTAATAATACCATTTGATTCTAAATACCAGATAAGTCGTTTATTAACCATGCGTTCGAAAGTTTTACAGATACAACTAATTAGAGAAATTGGTCGATAGTTAGGGGGAACAGCGTTGTCTTTACCCGGATTTGGAAAATCTTTTTTTCCAGGAATCTGGAATTTTACCAGCTATCCATATATCATTAAAATATCAAGCAATAAATGTTGAGATATTAATAGGAGTTTTTTTTAAAAATTGATAGTAAATTTCATCTGGACCAGCAGCAGTGTCTTAAGCATTTTTATAGAGTCGGTTAGATCATCAATCGTAAAGAGGGTGTTATACTCTTCTTCGTTGTTAGAATGAAAATTAATATTTTGTTTTTCAGCTTTAGATTTGACTTGTTTAAACTCTTCAGAGTAGTGTGCGGAAGAAGAATTATGTTCAAAAGCTTCCGCTAGCGTGTTTGCTATATCTTTAGTTGTTTTAGCGATGCTTGAGTCTTTACGTTTTAGATGAGCAGTTGAAACTTTTTTATGCTTACAGTTCATTTTACGAACAGCTTCCCAAACCTTTTTTATTGGAGTGTTAGAGTTAATTTTAGATATATACGATTGCCATGATTGACGTTTAGAAACCTTAAAGGTTCTACGAGCTTGTGCTCGCAGGATTCTATAAGTATTTAGATTTGCGGCTGTAGGGCAAACCTGAAAATTTTCAAGTGCTGCTTTTCGTTTCCAAACTGATTTTCTGCACTCATCGTTGAACCATGTTTTTTTTTAAATTTTACTAGAATCTTTAATTGAGGTTTTTGGAATACACTCATTAGCTATCTTTGACAGAGTGGGGGCAAAAATATTAGTAGATAGATAATACTTTATTATAGTGACATGTGCATATACATGTAAATACAATCATACAGTGAACTATAAGATAACAACCCACCCGGCCACAACGGGCCTATATGTCACTTTAAACCCTCATATTACATATAAACAGTGTTAAGAACAAAAAAGACAAACAAACAAACAAACAAGAAAAAAACAACATATATACAAGTCATTTTCAAATGAATGGAGACAATACAAGATATATTACACATACAACATTGATTTTCTTTTATTGAGGGAATTCGCAATATATTTGGCGCATAATTTGCTTCGTTATTAAGAATGTAAGTAAGTTTTTCTATATCACCAATTGCTATAAAAGTTTCGATTTTAGAGTATACAATTTCAAAAAATAAGTTCCTTTCAGTTGAGTAAGGGGTGCATCTGAACATAAAATGTACTTCACTTTCTATTTCTCCTAAATCACAAAACCTACAAATTCGATCTTCCAGTTTCTCTCCAATAAATCGACCCGTTTCTAATCTTAAAGGTAGAATGCCAGAGCGAAATTAAGCAAGTAAGGACCGTTGTGATTTTTCTAAATCTAACTTTACATAATCTTCACATGAGTTATTCGATTTAAAGGTAATGTATGTTCGTAATTTTGGTACTTTTTTAAGATCGTTTAGTCAGATAGTTTTGTATTGGTCTAAAAGAATAATCTCTGCGGTATAAATATCACAAACGGACTTATTATTAAATATATCGGTCATATTAATTGTAGTAAGAATTGTCTTAACATTAGAACACAAGGAATTGTTATGCTGAGAAAAATCCCAAAGGAATACTTTTTAGCAGCCATAAATTCGTTCATTTTTACCAACCTATTCCAAAGCCGTAGTATATTAACCCAGCGTCTTATCTTACTGGTTATCCATCCAAATACACCGTTTAAAGCCAATATAGGGATGAACCTATGCACACCTAAGAAATACCGCATAGCCCTATTTTGCACATTATCGATTTTTGTATAGGACTTAAAGCCCCAGACACTCGAACAGTAATCAGTAACTGGCACGACACATGTATTGTACAAATTTGTGTAAGTGTGTATTCCGACGGATTTAAAATTATTGATTTTTGAAATAACGGAACCCAAGGCCCTGCCACCAGAGGAAGCAAACATTTCAGCTGTATTGATAAAGTCTAGAAACTCATCTAGTACTACCCCTAGGTATCTATAATGTTCTACATATGGCAAATAATTGGTGCCAACATGAAAAATATAGTCACTTCTAGGTTTACTCCTGTTTCTGAAATGAATAACATTTGATTTATCAGGGTTTATCTTTAAGCGCCATTTTGAACACCAGTTGCCTATGTAATCAAGCATTTCTTGCAAGTCTCATTCTGATGATGCAATGACTACAATATCATCTGCGTACATTGATAGATACATATTTTCGCTGTTAATATCGACCCCTTTTCCTAGAACTTCGGCTAGATCATTAATGAAAAACGCAAATAGGGTAGGGGATAACTTATCGCCTTGTCTGACGACTGACGTAGTCGTAAAGTGCTCAGTATAGATACCATTAAGCCGAATTGTTGATGAAGTATTAGTGTACATTGCTTTAATAGCATAGTAAAAACTACCATCGATACCTTTAGATAACAATTTGTATAGTAATGCATCTCGATCAAGGTAATCAAACGATTTTTGCAAGTCTATAAATGAAGCGAACGTCGGTTGCCTTGAATGAAGTCGATTACGAATAATAGAGGTAACGGTGTATACATGATCTTCACAAGATCTGTTTGGACGGAACCCATTTTGCTCATCTACAAGCAAGTCATTAGTTTCAAGAAACGGTAATGATTTGTTATTAAGTAATGAGTATAATTTACTTACACAAGATATAAGACCTATACCACGATAATGTAAGGGTATACGTGGATCTTTACTAGTATCTTTTGGAATAGGGGAGATAATAGACTGATGCCAAACGGAAGGTATTTTTCCAACTTCAAAACAAAGTTGAAACAAATTGTGTAAGATATCTATTATTTGTGGATATTTAAGAACTTCATATGGTAATAAATCAATTCCACAACTTTCGTTGTTTTTAGCCTTTTTAACTACTTTTTCGACCTCTAAGCGGGTGATACGCGCATTCAGCTCTACATTTTGGTTGTACAAAGGATCTAACATATTGCCCTCTAAATGCCGCTTATTAATCAATATTTCATTGTAAAATTGCTCATAAAAACTATCATCTTTCTCGGAATTATACAGTTTATCGAATTCGGAGCGCCATTTACTTAGTACCGCATTATTATCAATACATAAATTGCCGTATTCATCATATACTTCCATGGTAATGTCGTGTTTTCTCTTTGGGCCAAGGTTTTTCAAATGATTCCAAAACGCTTTTGGATCTTGGGAGCAAGACGATTCTACGTCAATCATAAGACCACGTTTAAACGCCCGTTCATAGTATCGCAATTTCTTGTCAAACAATTTTCTGTTTTATTTAAACTCATCATGGAGTTTGCGTTTGGTCGAGCTATTTCCTTTGAATTTAGTGTAAGCCATTTCTTTCGATCTTAGAATTTCCCACGACGCCGGTAGATCATCGTTCCAGAATGGCTTGCGGTTTTTGAATTTTTTTTCCGCACTTTCTTGGAACAATCAAAATTGAGTATGTTGGAATTCATTTCAGAAACAATGGTTTTACAGAAAGTATCATATATCGTATCTATTTCTGACTGACCTTCCCTACAAAGTTCAATACATTCAATTATTTTTAAAAGAGCTAGCCGACAAATATTCGAGTTCATAAAATCTGCAGGTACTTTGTTTAGGCTATACCTAATGTACTATTCTGACGCGACTCTTGAGAGTCGACATTTTGATTATCATTTATCAGTAGAGAGAAATTCCGAAATCTGAAAATGTGCAGAAATCATATAATGGTCAGGTAATTTACTCTTTTCCCCCAACAAAGATGTCAAATTCATTTCACTTACAATTGTTTGAGGGGAGATAACTCTGAAATTATTACATTTTGCGAAGCAATCATGTGGAACGCATATGTAATCTACTACAGCCTTACCCTTGCTTGATACAGAAGTAAAATTATCGATAGAATGGTCAAAACGTCCATTAAGTACACAAAATTTGGAGTCACTTTAAAACTCAATAAATGTATTTCCATGTTGATTAATAGTCTTATCAATGCGTTTCCGTTGTGGAAGGTCGTCTGCATTTAAAATACAGTCATGTAAGTCACCGATTCTAGCATTCATATCACCGCATATAAAAATAGCGTCCACATCAGAGTTCATATATATTTGACTCAGTAAATGTGCGTATAAGCTGGAGGCGTTTATTCCCCAATGTGAATTTTCAGGAGGTAAGTTTGTGTAAAATACCAGAAAAGAGTAATGAGTAATTTTATCCTCGAATGAAAGTAATAAAATGCCTTCATACGATTTATCAAGAAGGCTAATAGTGTACATTTGTTGTAATAATGTTTTTACAAATATGCCTACTCCACCTGATCCTTAACGAGCATTTACGCGAGTCAATGTTCTATTATGTGTATAGTATGTATAACCAGAAACGGTTAATGTATTGTCATTAAGTAAGTGTGTTTCATTTACACAGATTATATCAGAGTCACCATATTTAATTAAATTTGATCGAAGCTCATTATTGTTAGAAGTCCAACCACACACATTTATTTGAGAAATGCGTAAACTGTTGAGGTCCTGCCGGGGGTTGTTCTATGAATCACCACTGGCTGTTTATTGCTGGTTACCATCACTTGTACGATCGTTCTTTAGAATGCGTCCATTACTGCTTACACGGTACTTGTTTCCATTGGGTAATTCGCCCAACAATGTTTTGGCATTAAGTTCAAGGAGACGTTTAGTGTGAGATTTTCTGCTCTGCATGTAATTGACCAATAAACTTTATGTTCACGTTAAGCACGTTTGACCCGAAGAACCTTATTTTTTTGTTCAACGTTTGCAAAAGAAATTGTAACTAGACCCGGTTTGTTTTGTAGACGTGGCTTAAGTCTCTCGGTGTCACAGATTTTGACTGTGTTAGCCGTTGATTGTCCAAGTGCATTAATCAAGTTTTGCGCTTGTGTAAATAATGATTGTTCTTTCAAATCTGGTAAATTGTATACTATAACTGTGACATCGTTGTTTTGCACAGTTGTATTCACGTAATTAGTCGTGAGTGAGCCCATGTATTTCTCGAGGGTTTCAATCCGGTTCTCCAATGAGGCAAATTGTAGGTCAACATCGATTTTCACAGCCTTGATTTTGTCATCAATGGTGGACAAAATATCATTTCTTAATTTATCAATTTTAACGTCAAAATTTGACGCAATGAGTCCTGGCCCTTTTTAACTGACATAAGCACCTCAAACATTTGGTCCATTCTGGATGTCATATTATCATCACGGGGATTCATTGTAGTATTGATATTGTCAATTATTGGCGATTGTTTTGAAGTGGATTGCTTTCCCGCCATTTTAGATTGTTTATACACTGGGGAGGGCGTACCTGGACTTTGAAATGGTCGTTTCTCCTTCCTCTTAGGCGTTGCCATCTCGTGTAATCCCTTTCATATCACAAATATAACATTTATAGTCACTTTGTCACAATTAGTATTTGCAATAACAATCGAATAGTGATTATATTATGTGATAATATTTTTCCTCACGTCCGAAAACTAGTCCTGCCTTCCATTCATAGCCTCGTTTTCGATTCCCCATTAGTTTTATCCGTAGAGTTGGAAAATACCTGACTTGTCAAATTGTCAGAACTTAATTTGTTGAATTGTTCCCAGTTCGCTTTAGAAATTTTGTAATAAGAGCGGTTATTTTCTGGGACAGAGTCGTTTGAAGTTAACAACAATGAAAATGGTCACTTCCGTACTGTTCGTCTAGTACTGACCAAGTAAATCTAAGTACAATATATAAATATATATGTTTATTAGCTTTCGGCTAAGTTTAGCCTTTATCCATTTCCATCGAGATATTTTATGGCAAAGATAAAAATACAGGTTTCATACATTACATACAGAGAATCTACATAAAAAAGAAACAGGATATCTATGAATAAAATTAACAGAATATATATGAGAAATTATACAATAATTAATCACCCTAAAACATGCATTTTCCAAAATATTTTTACGTTTTTTAAGACTTTCTGAAATAAATTTGGCAGAATTTATGTTGAGCTTTTTATTATTTGACGACATTATATTATTAAATTTATGGATACATGCCCATTTCGCGTACGGGAGATATTTTTTCTAATGTCAATATAGGCTGGGCAGCACATAAGGAAATGATACTCAGTCTCAACAAAATTCATGTTACATAATCTACACAGTCTATTTTCCCTTAAAGTACCCGCTATTCTTCCTGGTTCGATTTCTAAATTATGATCGCTTAATCTAAAACAAGTTAGTTGTTTTCTTAATTTATCATTAAATACTTTATCAAGATACTGTTCATAAATAAAACCATTTTTAAAATTTGCATGATACTTAAGTCTAGACATTGAATTGATAGTTGTAGTCCATTTTTGAATAAATTGATCTTTAATTCTATCTCTAATTAAAGGAAAGTAATTATTATTTGGATTAAAGGTTGTTCTTATGTAAGAGAGACCCAGATGATCTAAAATAGAATTTAAACGTGTAGCCCAACTTCTGTTTCTCACATTTATACAAAGATCCCAGTACATTTGATTACAGTAAGATTGATCGTTTTTCATAATTTTAGTCCAAAATTTACAGCTCTTATTTTGCTAAGTGTGGATCATGGATAACGCCCTAATTCACCGTACACTGCATAATTAGGTGTTTGGTGTTTTACTCCTAGAATAGATTTGCAAAATCGAATATGCAGTTTGTCAATTTCAGTGTGGTTATAAACCCCCCAGACCTCAGCCACGTACAGAAGTATTGGAGTAATCATGGAATCCAATAAAGACAATTTTGTTTTAATATCTAAACTAACCTTATCAAACAATGACATCAAATTGTGATAAGCACATAAGGCTTGTTCATTAAGTGTTTTTACTGCTAATGTCATTTTACAATTGTATGAAAAATTAATTCCTATGTATACAAAATTATCTACCATTTCTAGTTTTACCCCATTTATAAAAAAATCAGGACAGTAATTTAATCTCTTGTTTTCAAAAATACATACTTTTGTCTTATTCACGTTAATTTCTAAATCAATGATGGATGTGATAATGTAAGGTATATGCAATTTAAGCTACCAGTGAGTGGATGTAAATAAGTTGGTGACTTTCATTCAGAATGTAAAGTTGTAAATTATCTATTAATTTTCTGTAATGCTGCCTTTATTGTTCGTAGATGTACTTCCCCAAATTGGATTATGGGCATTAAAATCGTCAAGTAGAAAGAATGGTTCTGAGAGTTGTTCGGTTAAATTTTCTAAGTCTTCAACAGAATAGATAAGTTTGGAGGAATATATAAGGAGCATGCTGTAATAGGTCTATGCAGAGTTACTTCAACAACTACAGCTTGTGAATTGGTTTGTAACTGAATTTGTCGTTGAGGGACACAATTTTCAACTGCAATTGCAGAGCCTCCTGATGCTCTTATGGTGCCTGTACATATTTTACTGTAAAGAGCATAGTCCTTTGTTGATATTATATCATTTGTAGATAAGAATGTTTCTTGAAGGCAGACACCTTTGGGAGAGTATTTCGATAATAAAAGAAGAAGATCGCTGTAATTTGATTTAAGACCACGACAATTCCATTGAAGTATAGTTCGATTCATGTTCATGGTTCAACGAAAAGTAAATAACTTACTTGAGAACCTTTGCAGGACTGCGAGACGAAGCTCGAGGAGGGGAATTGATACCCATGTCCTCATCCTCCATCGACTCGATGTCACTCATAAGAGCGTCAAATCGATTGGAGGACGGGACAGGGTCCCTCTCCGCTTTCCTGACCCTGTCGGTGATTGTCATTGAACCACCCTCTCAGGAGACGGGGAAGCCTGTGTGACCCCCCCCCCCCCTCTGAGATACATATGAGGTTCGGGTAGATGTTGATGTCTGTGCACTTGAATTCGCTTTAGATGTATTGCGTGAAAGGGTAGGAGACGGTTTTTTGTACTGGAATGGTTTCCAGAGGAGAACACTTACATAAGTTGACCTGCACTGCAGAATCAACCATCCGTACTGGTTAAGATACATCAGCTGAGTATGAGTTTATTTTGGAAACCTGACTTTCATTAAGCTAGCAAGCATCAGGGAAAGATAAACTTTGTGTATATTAAACACGGAGAACTTCTTTTTCCGTCTTCCAAACAGAGCAGGAACGGGAGGTTGCAAAATGATTACCTCCACAGTTTGAACATTGACATCAAGAGAACAGTTTTCAAGCGGACCATCATGAGAAGTGCTATATTTACGGCATACATGTTCTCTAGTACATCTAGATTCATGATGCCCATATTTAAAGCATTTAAAGCATTGCATCGGGTTTGGAATAAACATCTCAACGCGGACCTTGAGATACCCTACCCGAAGTGAAGATGGGAGAATTGGGTTGTCAAATGTGTAACGTAGTTAGAAGTTAGACAAACTCGTATAGTTTGGTACATTCATTTTACCCAGGTTCGTATGAGACTTGATCGTAATAGTCTGATGATAAATGAGCATGCATGGGTATTTATAAGAAAATGAAAGGCAAACATGCCCTGGGAAAAAACTATGATTAGTAACAGCTATACACGATTGCCACTTAGAAATGCTGAGGCAACTATCACGTGTGGCTGGAGCAATACATCATATGATGTACTATGCTCTCAGATGACCATGGGAAACTCTTTGTTCCAGAGTGGAATGACCAAACTCAAGCTAAAACACGTTAATATTGTGCAGTCTTTGGGAACTCGTAATGAGCTAAAGTAGTATTTCATGTTGTAAAGGAGCATCTTCAACTTGTACTAGACTGTCATTCTAGATCGTGCGTTCAACAAATATAGTTGGCAAGGTAGTTCCACGAACAACTTGAGACTTCATGTATACCATTTTCGGGACACTTACAAACTACGCAATAAGATGTACTTAAATGGCCTTTTCCCAAAACGTGTGGCTGATGAAATCATGAAAGTACATACATGTACAGAACAATCAATATAAACTTGTAATGATATAACTAATCAACCATCAAAGGTATATGTTAATATAGTAACCCAATTACGTTACAAATGTCAATACTTAGGTATGAGTTGGCAAACGCTTACCGTCTCTAGTGGCCAGTATGCGTTTAGCATTTGAAACATATTGAGTGCTTAGCTCTTTCACGATGTCTGCCTCTGGCATGTCTGCTAGATCAGGGCATCGAATTACACCTTTGCTTGAATTAGTTTTTGTGAGTTTTGTGAGTAATACAGAATGCTGGAATTCCGAAAAAAGATTTAATTTTGAGCAGATTCTCCGATTGCTATTTTCTGCTGACCTCGATCAGGAGTTCGCCATTTCGAAGCTTCCTGACCGATTTTGGTGTTCATATGAGTGCCGAGATAGTTTTTTCAATGACAAAAGGGTTTAGCTGAGATAATTTTTCTTTTCCATCTACTATGAGGAAGCGTGGAAACGATTGGCATGTGTTTTCATTACAAATATTACTGAGTGGTTCGCCAGACTTACGTTTTTTAGAAGTAGTTAAGGAATCCATGGTTGAGTTAATAATGATTCATCCCTCAGGTTCACCAGCCAACTCGGACTCCAACAAGGGGAAGTGCAATGGAGGCGGGTATCCAGCCTCCGCACCACAAGGATACCTGAGAGATATACTTGCATGTAATTGCAAATGATTACAATCAACACAATTAGCCCATGAGCCACCGCCTTCTTGAATAGGTGTTGAACGTATACACTTGAAAGAAAAGTACTCCATATTTAGTAGACGCATGTATATCTAAATGGATAACACATATTTTTACAAGTAAAAAGAATGCTTGCAGCGTCGGTAATTTTTGGGTGTGTGCACAACTAGGAGTACATGTACTTACATAAATAAATCGACTGTTGCGAGTATGTAACTATTCAAGGGCAAGGCATGACCAGCCGATTGACCAAGTTGAGCCTACTTGGACACCCGTCTAGCCTGAATCAGAGGCCAAAGTAGTGTGTTGGGAAGCCTGGAGATCCCTGGGCCTCCCTCAACTACCAGGATCCTCCTTTCCCGGTTTACGGGACGCTGCCCACGGCAAACGGGAAGTTTTGGTGTTAGCCATAAGCCCATCATGCAGGCCCTAATAGCACCTACATAATGGGCACATGTTTCTCCTCCTCATCACGAAGAGGTCACCAAAAAGAGAAGGTCATACAAATATAAAAGAGACCTAACTTCTATAACTTAAATTCATAGTTACGTCCCTTCAAAGTTAAGTAGACGTAGCATCAATAAATAAGCATACTTACTTTCTTATAGATATCTTAGATAAGTATGCACACGTTTAACTGGACACTAAGATTATGACATTGCAATCAAATACCATAAAGTTTGAAAAATGCTGACACACACCTTAAATTGATTTTGTCAATTTCCTTTCAAAATGTTAACAAGTGTTTATTAGTCACCAAACAAATGACTAAAATCAATTTTAATTGCTTCAAAGAATTAATAAATAGACTCTACTGAGTCTACAGGAGCTGAGATTACTGACTGGTTAAAGTTTATATAACATACGAGTACGCGACCAGTATTTACTCGATTAATTATTTTTGATGGGTGGAGTTTCACTCTGGGCATGCAAGTTGTCATTCTCGTTCCCAGAGTCTAGTAGGATTCTTAATACTAGCCTCTGGCGCCACACGGCTAATTTCAGGAATGTAACGTCACAATTTTGGCTGATATCGACCAATCAGAATGCTTTCGCGAAAAGTTTCGCGACAAACGTCATCTGGCGCTTAACCAATCCAATTGTCGCTTACATAGCGCCTTCGTCTAAAGTTTAAGATGATGTTAGTTATTTCTGTAACCAAGGTGACACATAATCTAGGGTCTATGTATATAAACATGACAGCGGTCCTACTGTTTAATGGCTTTTATCCTTTGAAGGTCCAATGCAGTGCACAGTAGCAATATACACCAATTAGGGACTTTAGTCAGTTATCTTTCCCTGATAAAATCTGAAACAATCCAATTGGTAAGTAGGTCCTCACAGTTGGAATCCTCGGATTTTATCATTGAATTTCTATGTAAGGATAACAAAATATGTCATCTAGTATCTTTCCTGTTAATGAAGATATTTACAGAATTGATGAAATTTAGAAAATTCTTTACCCTAAAAATACTAAGCTTGAATTTTCTTACAAATTAAATGATTTACAAAAAAATTATTTGAGGTTAACTTTGGCTAATTGACATTAAAAAAAGTAAGGGTAAAATCCGAATAATCCAACTAATTGGACCTACCTATTTCCAAAGTATACTAGGGGAAATAATAGACTAAAGTCCCTTATTAAGAAAATAGTTGATTGCTTTATGACAGGGTGTTAGGCAGACTATGATTAAATGTGTGTAACACTAATTAATGATATATTCAGGCGATTATTATACGGGGTGACACGCTTCATTTAACAGATTAACTGTGGCTGTACTTGTAAACTATGTCAGGACTGAAACTTTGAATTGACTAGTGTTAAATAGCAATTGATAATGATCTTTGAAATTCGCCGACTTTGAGCTCGGGACAACAGAGCCGTTGATTAGGGATGAGGGTTGGGAGAATACTGTGTACCGAAGTGCATAAAATGTTAATTATATACCGATTGAATATATTTTTAATAAAATGAACAGAGTGTAAAGAAATCATGCAATTCAAAAACATAATATTATGTTTTCTATTTTTGTTGCGTTATACTTGTTGCAATCCTTAAAAACCTTAACTCATATAAACCATATAAGATGAAAGATATGTAAGAATGTTTTGATAAAAATATCTAATTTAAAAGTATTTCATTCGATAATTTGGAAAGTGACAAATAGCCTATTTTTAATAAAATGCATTGAAGATATAATGTTATGAGTTCATGTAAGTTTAATTAAAATTTGTAAATGGTTTTATTATTTTCGAAAAGCAGTTTAAAATCATACGAAAATGAACAGACATTAGCTTAACTGTAAAACAAGCTTAATTGAAATTATGTTGTATGTAGATAATCTATTTGACTGCCACTCAATCCACATTGCAATCAAGCTAGCTTCAAGGCAAGAGAGTAAAATTTGTTCCTTTATACGTCTCTCCGACAATTTCTTTCGATTAAACATACCGAAAATTCATATATTTACTTCTTGACTCACAGCAGATCTACAATGAAATTTTACACAAGTAGTAGCAGTATGATAGGCCTACCGTTAGCTTGTTAGTTAATAGACTTTTTTAAAATGGCCTCGTTTCGCGGAAGTTTAGAGACGTGATTTTTCATTGATGTGTAAAAATATCGAATGCGCATGCGCAAGAGGCTAATATTGAGAATCCTACTAGACTCTGGGAACGAGAAAGGCAAATTGTTTACTTTCGACTACAGCGTTAAATAGTTAGTGAGTCGCTCATATTAATCGAGGAGAAACTAGGAAACATTTTGTTTATTTGATATATAAATATCATGGTCTTACACAATACGTTTGCGTTTAGCTATCGTAATGTTAAATATATTCAATTCTTGAATGTATAAAATTTAATGCGTTCAGCAATTTGTTCAATCTTTGAATCGACAAGCTCAGTCCAAGACATTAAGGTATTGGAGGTGGAGTCAATGATAGAGCGAAAGGCGGGTTTTATAGCGCCACATGGTGTTAGGAAATCTATTCAATATATATATTTGTGAATGACTTTAACGATCGACAACACATGCCGGCAAAGTTTTTTTTATCATAATGAGATGTTAATGAGTGTCACGCTTGAACTACGCCTCTTTGTCTATGTTGAAAATTGTTGAAGCGTGAAAAGAATAATCTTATATTTCTTGTTATCATTGGAACGATGTTAAGACATCGTCCAAAATGGTAATTGGAATCGTATACAACAACAAATTCAACATCATACATCTTTTTCACTGCATAAATTATTTACAGTATGTTTACCTATATCTGAAAAAAATACATTTATTGGACTCATTAGTAGCACTAACATTAGACTACAGAGCCGAGATTTTTTGGGTTTCATGATTGTCTAGACATAGAATTATACTCAGTAAGTTCTTGCCCTGTCAAAACACACAAGGGGTAAATGGTCCGCCCTTCAAAAAACTAAGGGGGCAAATGTCCGCCATGTCAAAAAAAGGGGCAAATGACCGGGGGCAAATGTCGGCGGGGCAATGTCCTAGAATCGTCAACTACGAGTATCATCTCATAATGTTGCCATCGAAAAGGTAGACATGTCCGTCAACAACACTCCGAACCAATATGTAAAAATTGTAGTCAAAATATTATCGAGAATGAATATCATTTTAGAATAACCTGTCCCAAATATACACATCCTTAAAATAAATATTTCAAGCGGTATTATTACACATTCCTTATAATTCAAAAATTTACTAATCACATGTCAAACAAGTCTAGACAAACAGTATTGAATTGGTCAAAATAATTTAATAATTACGAGAATAATCTTAGAAATACTCACATGTACCCATTGTTTTATAGCATGTTTTACATTAAATGTTAATCTCGTAATTTTGATAATAAAAATTGTAATTGTTTTTAGCAATAAATTATATTTTAATAGTCTATATTTGGATCAACTAAGTTTTACTTGTCAGATTTTTTTCGTAAATCACATATGCGACTCAGCTGTTCACCTCAAAATATACGAGAATGTCATTCACATTGTAACAGTTGAGTATCAGACAAGTGTGAGGTTGGTGCACTTTAGAACCTATTTTCAAACATCGTCAATAACTATTTTGACAACGTTCTTCCAAAGGCGGTAGTAATTCTGTGATTTTTACTATAATATTTCCTAATATGTTTGCTCTCACCTTTACAGACTTAAGGACCTATTTAATGATAAGTAACTAAAATAATGTAATGTGAGCATATTACGTTCGTATGGTTGAAATATTTTGCATCCAATATATTTATACATATTTATATTTAAAAAAAATATTTCAGATACAAGTTGATTATCGGGTCTCCTGGAGTAGAATGTATTATTATCATTACTGTGATGATAACACTATTGCATTACGTTCATTAAATAGTGAAGGAAGTCTTTGTCCTTCCTATGGTAATACGTGTTACACCTTGTATTACTACTGCACAGACTACAGCGAAGAAGATTATTGGACAAGCGGAAGATATACACTGTTGATTGATCCGATCGGGCAAAATTTTACTCTACAGTAATATGGTCTTCGTTTTCAATTTAAAGTTGTTTTATTGTGTTGTGTTTAACGCAGTAGCTACACATTGTATAGGTTATATCACGGCGATCAGTCCAACTGCTCACTGTTCCTGGAAAGGCTGATTCTGGATTTAGCTGTAAACCAGCTAATATGCGCATACTTCCGTCAGTGACTGACTACTTCTCTATATGATTTAGAATCAGTGGTAGGAGGGAGAATGGCAGTATAAAATTATTTTAGGACTGAGCCTCCCGAAAGTCAGCCCCATCCTGGAATTGAACCTACGACCTCTCGATTAGTTGAATTCAGTGCTGACTATTGAGCTAGCCGATATAATGATTAATAATGACAACATCATGAAGAAATACCATGAACAGTAAAGTTATATTAAACTTAGAGAGAGAGAGAGAGAGAGAGAGAGACAGAGAGAGAGACAGAGAGAGAGAGACAGAGAGAGACAGACAGACAGACAGACAGAGAGAGAGACAGAGAGACAGACAGACAGAGACAGACAGAGAGACAGACAGAGAGAAAGACAGAGAGACAGAGAGACAGAGAGAGAGACAGAGACAGAGAGACAGAGACAGAGACAGACAGAGAGAGACAGAGAGAGAGAAGGAGAGAGAGACAGAGAGAGAGTGACTATATTTTAGATGACACATTTTTGCATAAGTAAAGTTGTTCATTGAACCAGTAATTTGAAGATATTTGTTTTATAGGTTTTCTGATTTTGCCTGGTGGGCGTTTGCTGGCAAATGGAGTTTGTTGACAACTGTAGATTTAACACCTAGAGATGCTTCTGGTTGGATTAATTCATCACCAACAGTGGATTACCCTCCTGTTGTAAGCTTGCTGCGTGGTTGTAACCATACAATATCGTTTCCTAGTGAGTGACTTCCAATAAAAACGTAATGAATGATGCTTTACGTCTTGTTTAAACACTTTTAGTCGTACGCGACCGGCAGTCGTCCTACTTACTTTCCCCGGACAACAATATATCTCTGAGCCAAAGGCATTCACCTAGTTCCTAGCCTAAACCCTTTCTTTTTTATACATTATAAAGGTTGCACTAGAATGGTTTTGAATATATTTCATTACCCATTTCTTCGATTGAATGTAGGTTCCACATGAGAATCGAACATACGCCCCTGGCTTCATTGGCAGACGCTTTACTGTCTGAGCTAATTGTATGGTTTGACAATTTGTTACACGTAGTTTGCTTCGACGATGAATTTTATCTATTTATTTATTTATTGGAGTAAACGCCGTGTCAACACAATTGTAGGTCATTCTACGGCGTCCAGCGCACCTAACCTAGTTTTCCTGGACCATTGTCTATAACCAGTACTCACCTACCCTTCCACAAGGCCGGAAACTTCTCCATTTTATCTAATAAATGGAGGAAAATCGACATTATTGTCAAATTTTCATGGAAGGGTATAACCTCCCCAGGTGGGATTCGAACTCACACCTCCTCGGGCACGAGTATCCAAATCCCGGCGCGCTACCAACTGCGCTATCGACCCGGGTTTTCCACGGTGAAACAGGAAGTATTTTCAAAAAGATATTTCGCGCTACGCAGGGTAAATTTTGTTTGAAGTGATTCGCTGTTCACTCATACTACTAGGAGCTTGTGACGGCGAATGTATAATCAAATAGCACATTGTGAATCACCCATATTACACAGAGTAAATAGTCAGTAACTGCTATGCGTGCTACGCACCTGTTTATCCCAAGTAGCCAACGAAACCAAATATTTTATCTTTATCTTACCTCGTACAGAATACTCGTTTTTCATTGGCCGAGAGCGGGCACGTGCTGACCATGTATTATCCCATATTAGGTCAGTAGATTCTAATATCCAGTCAGTAACAAAATTTATAAATGATAGCGCTGACGAAACCTTATTTTTCTACTCCAAAATTAATTCGGGTAAGATAAATTCGTTACACAGTCAGTTACTGACCGGATACGGTGTGATACCGGGTCAGTGAATAAATATTGGGCTCGAGCTACGCTCTCACCCAATATTAATTTACTGACCCGGTATCACACCGTATCCGGTCAGTAACTGACTGTGTTACTAATAATATCTTTATACTGAAAGAGTATTATTTGACAAACAGGTAAGGTAGAGCAAATTGTTTTGGAAAAAATATAGGTCAAAATTTGGCTTAGATAGCTGCACTGAAAAACCGCATGACAACCATTTAAACCATTGACACTGTAAACGACATCATTAATTGCTTTGAGCACGTTGGTAACTTTAAAGTTTAGATTTGCTATTTTTGACAGACTTGATAAGTATGACATTGGAAAACTTAAATTGTGTAGAATAAAAAAGAGCTCTGCACTACTTTACATCCCGAGGTGCGTTCAACAATGCGACCACTCAAGCGAGCGCCTGCTTCGAGAATTGTTAGACTATTGAACGACAGCAAGCGCTCGCTGCTGATACATAAGATTTTTCACGTTTTTTATCATATATAATTCATTATGATACACTTTACAGTACCAAATTAATTATGTTATTAGTCCAGTAAATGTAGACGCTCACATCTTTATGAATCGGACAACTTGCAACAAAAACTAGTTCATCATTTATGTTATCTACATAGCATCTAGTATTTCAGAAAAAAGTTACACGTATTAGCTTTTGGCATTGTCATGGTATTGACATTTTTAGACGACGATGTTTGATATTTAGGACCATTTGCATATTTTTTATCAGGACAAATGTTAAGGTTCTGGAACTGTAATGGTGACCTTTCACAATCCTTATAATGATAATGTTTTTGAATCTATACTATTAGTATTAAAGACATTAATTGGTGAATTTTTAAGGAATTTTACCGTTCGTAACTTAAGTTATGTGCATTTTATAACGTGACCCTTAATTTTCAAAAAGACCGTAAATTGTGCTTGGACAAAATTAACAAAAAAAAAAAACACAAATTTTCAAATTCTGCAGTTTTATATTCAAATTTTGATCAATTTTCCGGTCACTCAATCATGTCATGATAAATCAGAACATTCAGATTACACTTTGGACAAATACATACAAACATACAGAACTTTGCATACATGTACCCACAAGCAAAAAAAAATGTCTCAAGTTTTAAGTTAGTTAGACACATGCAACTAGTTTTAATATTTTCTGCAATATTATTTGTCCAAAATATAAAATATTAAAGAAATTTTACCGTTTCTAAAACATTTATAAGAATTTGTACAAGGTTACTATAATGAAACTGCAAGACATTTTATAGCAAAAAATTACGTCAAAATGGTAAATTACAGATAATACTACTGTATACACATATAATCATTTAAAATTGGTATTGGAGATAGAAATAAGAATGTAAAATTCTGCATTATCATATGAAAACCTTCTCACTACTGATTTTGGCTAGATTGAGGAAAACATTAGAAATTTACAACTTGATTTACAACTTGGTTTTTCGTAAAACATTGTGACTAGTTAGGAATAACGGAGTCAAGCACTTTTTGTATTAGTGACTCTTGGTTGACTATCACAGTTTTGACTCCTAAACATATTTAAAAGTCCATTCTGACCATCCCGAAAAATATCAGAGGATGTTAAGCAGGTGTTAAACCTGATCCTGCCATGTTTTCTGCAGTAGTTTTACATACACAGTTTGACACCAGACTTCGTAATGTTGGCATATTTTTAGCCTTAGCTTTCAAATACTTACATAGGAGAAAGCAATGCTATTTTGCTCATTTTCTGAAGTAAGGACACAGCCTGTATTGCAACACAATTAAACTGGCATACACCGGGCATTAATGTCAGTGGACGACAAAGACACATGTAACAAATCATGCAATGTTCGAACGAGCATCTCTGCACTAAGAACATTGTTAGAGCAACTAGGATATAAAGGGATTGCCAAAACATTCATTATGAATAGTTGTATTTTCAGCTCGAACACTGATCTGTATTTTCGACATAATAGCATTGTTTAGGCTGTGTGCGGAAAAATTTGTCAAGATAGGTGAACTAACGATCGGCGGATTGAGTTCTAAACTTATTATTATACGTGAGGGCATTAATCTAAGTTGTCAGATCTTAATTATAGATCTAAAATAAATTATTATAAACTAAAGTAAACACTTGATTGTCTCCAAGTAAAAGTATGTATATGCATTGCGTGAATATGTTATGTGGAACAAGTAACACACAAGGTTGCGTCTCACTTTTCAGGGATAATTCTTTGAGATAAGAATTTAAATTTTTGCAGCCGCCATCTGTGATATCTAAGCGAAACACCTCTCAAGCTTAATCGCGAACGCTCGAAAGCACTCGCGCGGGCACCCGCGTTCAGAACGATAGCGCTCGATGTTGCCCCGAGCGCTCGCATTGTTGAACGCACCTCAGCTCTAATTATTGTGTTTTAATATCACATAGGCACACAAGCTGCGTTATCAAAATGAATTAACTTGCTTATAAACGATTTTGTATGCAAGCTCTGTATATTATCCTTAGCTTACGTTATATTTTAGTTCGTGACGTTGATGGTGACATCGTGAAATGTCGATGGGCTAATGGGAGAACAGAATGTGGCGATGTGTGTGACGTACGGAAAAATTTGTTGCCTGGTGCACAACTGAATAAGGTATTTATTCATTAACAATATGTTGATATAAATAAACCGGATTGTTCAAGTCTTTAATTGCATAGTTAGTAAAACATAATAAATAAAGTAAACAGAAAACAGTACCGAAAAATATTTACTAACAACGAAAATACAGAAATTTAGGTAAGTATATGTCTATTGTCATGGCGCACGATAAAACGACACTGATAACACCGTTGACGTTGCGTGTTGTCACATCGTCTATGAATCATTGAAAGTCAATAATCTCTTCTTAAAGAATGCTCCCTCGTGCTCGATACTACGCTGATGGCGACGTGCCCATTGCCGGTATACGTCTTCGTACCATTCACTATCATACAGCCTAGTAATTTCACGGGTTGCCATGGATAGCTAGTGTAACGACTCAAAGCGCCGCCCTTTTAACTGAGATTTGATAGCTGGAAAGAAGGCAAAGGCATTTATACTTTTTGTTTAACACATATTCAACATTTAGTTACTTATACACAAAAAGACAAATGATTCTAGATTAACGTGGTAATAGATTGTGTAAATACTGCGTCAGGCATCAACTAATGGAGTTTACTTTTATTAAATTGGTGTTTTATGTTATTCGGCGGTGCTTTCGCACCAACCAAAGTTATCAACCAGTAGTTCCTGCTATCTCCATTTATTCTTATTGAAAACAACCAAGACACTCCGCATAAAATGACTGCCAAATTTGATTCGGATATTTCCGGTTGAAATTTATCCCTATTATTGCATGCGACTAATTTCAATAGATTGAATTTTCATCCGACAATAGAGCACATATTGTTTTTAATTTCAGGATAACTGCACCATTACATTTGAAGAAACTAGTAGTATTGGACTTTATCCATTAGCAATTCAAGTGGAGGATTTTGCTAATTCTTCCAGCTCAGAACATCTAAGCAGTATCCCTTTACAGTTTATGGTCAACATTTATAACATAACAAGTGCTTCATGTGCCCCCGAACTTCGTTTTGTTACACCTACACCAGCATCAGGAGAATCTTTTGTTCTTAATGTCGGTGAAGACTTTACAGTAAATATAACAGTGACAGGAACATCAAGGTACTCGTTGTCGAATGTATGATGTCCTAAATCTAACACGTATTTCCAGAGCCAGTGTATTTGGTTTTTAAGCTGGCGTCACTCTGTCCCGAAATTGAAACCAGATGGACACACGAATATAGAATTTTGAATTTCGCACGAATATGACCCCAAAATTGGTCTCCAACCAATCAAAATTCGAAGCCAGTACACTTTCTACAGATGGCCATGCCTTCGCATCCGATCACCGCACGATTCATTCTGATATTTACGCGATCATACCCGTTTCACACACGAGGCCCAAATTTTTTACCAAATAGTCTACCGCAGGACACGCGGAGGCAACTCAATGGGTAAACGACGTCGTATTGTACATGTGCGTTTGAACGTAGTCACGAAGTGTCATGTGACCTACGGGAGGTATAAAACTGGCAAAACACGGCATGGATAGGCAAGGTTTTTTTGTGAGGGGTTAGGAACTACGTTCTCAGAAACAGGCAGGTTCAGCCTACCTAATGTCAAAGGTTTTTGCAAAAAAGTTCTTGCTTTTACTGGGTGTTTTCTGTGGAACGAAATGCCACAAAACATTAGACAAACTAGATTTTTTCCCAATTTAAAGCCCTCGTCAAAGCCCATCTTATACCAGAGATCTGAGAAAACTAATGTAATATTATTATAGTATTATATAATATTTTGTATTAAGCTCTTAATTCTCTATCTAATTATCATTATTTTTATTTGGATATTTGTCTTCTTTTAGTACCTACTGTAATAGTATCATATATATACATATATTATTGCAAATTTATATTTTAGCTAAGAAAGTTTAAATGTCTATTCTACCTTTTACAATGTATGACTCACTGGATATGAACCGCAAAAGTTAAGGTACATACCGAGAATTTTACGGTCACTATACCTTAATTTTTAAGGTCAATAGGGTATATATACTGCAGGATGCTTAGTATCTGGGTCTTTGTTCTGTTGATGTCTTTTGATTTTGGTCTTTTGGTCTTATGTTAGGGAGAATGTTATGTTAGGGTCTTGGGTCTTATGTCGTATGTTTTATTAGGTACTTATTTTCTTGACTTTGGGTTATAACTTTCATTCCTGTATTTGATCATGATTATAGTTGGATTTATGTGAGCGAAATAAATTTGTAGTAGACGAACGGACATTTGTTTTTCATTAAATCTGTATATTTATAATGATGGCAGCGGACAGATAAATCTTAAAAAAGATTTTGGGAAAATTTGTAACGTTGTTGGCAGAGCAGAATAATTTTACCACGATTTTGACAAATATGTAACACTGTTGGCAATGGCGGTGGGATTTCAGATAAATTCACCGTGCTTTGAACAAATATGTAAAAATATATTTAAAATGTAATATTCATGCTGGTGAATTCTGGTGTATTCAACAACTTTATTAATAATAGGCACCACTATGGAAATAAGGAATAAATCCCTTTTTGTGCCATCCCTATATTTCAATGTATTCGACATGGTCTTTAATAACTCAATCAAGTGCAATGATACTTCTTATATTTCTGTCTTAAAATTTGCCTATCAACAATAAATACCTGTTTAAACCATTCTAATTTTACTGTACATGCAATTTTAAAGACTGTATTTTATATATATTCTGTAATATTTAATGCATAAATCTTTATCTTTATATTTTACCATCATTTTGCTCACTATACATATACCATGACAATGTCATGAAATAGGAATAAATATTTATAAGAGTCTTCTGGAAATACAGGACACAGAAGAGGATAGCAGGGGGAGCTGATGATTAAGATGCCCAAGTAAACATTACTGAGTCTCTTACCATAGGCTGGCGAATTGTGGAAATCTAAGAGTGACAGTCATAGCACAATTTTAGAGCGGCCTCTGGGGATTTATAAATCTCCTCAGCGATCTGCAAATTCTCATCAGCAGTCACAAATGTCTGAGAACCATTTAACTTCTCCTCAACTTCCGAACGTACAGCCCGAGTCCTCAGATAATTAAGTTTATTATTCAAGTAAAATTATTGCATCGTGATTCCATCTTAATTTCATCGTACCAAACTACGCTGGTGACACGACGGTATTGCGAGGGATTCACTTAGTCGTGTTGCCTTCCTAAGACAATCGCGCATCTAATATTCGTATGGTCTTTTTGAGGCGAAAAAATGCCAGATGGCACCGGTGATCACACGGACTAAAGACGAAGACTACACGATTGTCAAGATGGCGTTACGACGACTTTACGAAACCCAAAATTCGTATGCGAATCCATCACGAAAATAAACCTTAAAAAAGCGTTGTATATGCACCATGGTTGACATATAAAGACTTGCCTCCGACCATTAGTCTAGTACATCTCTTCTGACACTACAAAATATTTTATCATTTTCAAATTAATATACAATTATTTTGAGTTAATTTTCACCAGAATTGCATAAGTTTGAAGTTAAGTCAACTAAGAAAAGGAAGACAAAATCGAAATTAGGAATAGGGGTCTATGTCGGTCAGAAAATGGCTGCTTGGGAAAAAGATAAACGTATGGCGACTATAGTACTCTACTGGAGGAGTTGAAGACAGAAAATGAAACTTTCTTCTAAAAAATGTTGTTGGCTTTTACAGCGTAGCAACACGTTGTATAAGTCATATCACGGCGATCAGTCAACAAACTCACCGTTTCTAGAAATTCTAAATTTCTGCCATTATCCAATTACTAAGCACATACTTCTGCCAATGGCTGACAACTGCCCTATATGATTTAAAATCTGTGGTAGGAGGGAGAATGGCCGTATAAATTATTTTATGACCTAACTTCACGAAAGTATGCTCTGTCTGGGAATCGAATTCACGACCCCTCCATCAGAGGACTTGCATTTTCCAACTAAGCTAGCCGGACGACCAGCTTCTATAGCTATACAAGACTTTTCAGAGGCCTCTACGATGAGATCATACAAAGGATATATAATGCAGTATAATGAAACATGGTACAGTGATATAGGAAGTCTCTTTCTCCTAGTCTCAAACTATTACTCTACGGAACCTGGCCTGTGGTGAGAGTTATCGAAGCCTGTCCTACAACTTCAGAGTAGCTCCAAACACAATATCTCTTATATCAAATGTTCAAGTTCGCCATCAAAGTCAAGATTGTATCTGAGGTGATCCAGTGCTCTACTGCAATGGACGAGTGGACTGCCATTTCTTAGCAGTTTGAAAATATTTGTTATGCTGTGGTGCTCTGGATCGCAAGCATGTGACGGTTATATGTCCTTGGAATACTAGCATTTTGAAAGAAAATAAAATGCCTTCTTCCCCATTGTTCTCGTTGTCTTTGACAACAAAGATGCCGAATATAAGTATAACTATAAACTCTCCATTGCAAGGCGCGTTGTAGACCTTTGCTATTTTTGCATACAAGTTTCGAGTTTTTCTGAGGGCCTTGAACCGGGAGTCACGTTACGCTTTCGTGACTACAATCTAACACATCATACTCACAATACGACGTCGTATACCCATCGTGTGGCCTTCGCATGTCCTGCTGGTTACAACTTGGTAAAAATCTGCGTCTTTCAGGTGAGAAGATCGGATGCGAACGTGTGAAATATAGAATGATACGTGTGTGGATCGGATGCGATCGAGTGGCCTTCTGTAGAAATCGTACTTTGTCCATCTGGTGTCAATTTCGGGATAGTGTGACGCCAGCTTATGTCAAAGATTTTGCGACCACTCACTTGTTGCTGGAGACTGAAAAATTTAGCCGTTGGTCATACGATGGTGGAAGATGCCATCACGAATGGCCCGATGTTTTTACGATCAGATTCGAATTTGAATATTCCTTATTCGTATGTCGATCAGGTGCCAATATCGGTACAGTGTGACACCTACATAACAAAACATGACGTGCGATATGCAATTTTGATAGACACAATATTGCATTGGCATATAGACCTCCTCGAAACAGAATCAAGTTTTCACCAAACCTCTCTTGCTCTGGTTTTACTCACTCATGAAAAACATTTTAATTTCTGTCTTGACTAAACTGCGATGTTGAAAAAGGTCGGTTGCTTTCAATAATAATCAATTACAATCTTAACCCTTTTAATAAGGCATTATATGCTCATATTTAATTTACAAATATACCAATTTTCACAACGCCATTCCCTGCCTTTTATTATAAATGTATTATGTATACCTTTTGTGGCGTTGATTGTTAGAACATATATAATTTAAAGAAACATGGTGACATGTTTATCAAATGTTATTATAGTGGCTGATATTTATATACAACCTAACGGTTTTCGCTTCTATCTAAACTCAAATATCAGTTTTATAATACCGAGAATTTAATATTAGCGGCGTATCATAATGCAAATGATTATTAAAGTTTATTAACATTTATTGGCAGTTGGAATAAAAGGTAAAAGTTAATATACTGAACATTCTTAATAATTCATCAGTCGACAACTTGCCTTAATTCCTCAAAGATATAGATAAATATTTGCCTAGCAAGGAACTATGGCATGACAAGCTTACGTCTGAAAAGGGTTTTTGATCGTTTGCATTATCTGAGTTGTCGCTTTAGCTCATTTTCATATTTCATTACAGTTTAATTTCGTTAGTCACAACTTCAGCTGTTGGAATGCAGCGTTCTGCTGTGATATCATGGCAAAATGGCGAACTATATTACATGTCCGTCACAGTTGATTGGACACCAACTTCCATTGATAATGGACAAGACCATGTTTTATGTTTTTATGCAAGGGATATAAATGGGTAGGGTAAAATTATAATCTTGAATTGAGTTTACTGTTATTTGCATGTTCAAATTATCAAATAGTACTTTATACTTTTAAATCTACATTGAGTATGCAGTATACACCAAGTCGATAGCTAATACAGTTGCATAATATTGTATACATTGCACAACGTCAACAACGACATGACTTATAACATAATAAGTTACAGTAGTGATGTAGAGGAACACGATGCGCTTGGTATGCGATCGAACTTTGTCAGGTTTAATTTGCAGCTAGAGTACCACTACTTTTCTTGAGCCAAAAATGAAACTGTTATAACGTCAAAGGGAAATAACTAAGTTGCCATTTGTCAGCTACTAAAAGCTGCTAAAATTACTTCTCTTGAAGATAATCGATTCTAATAACCAAATGACTAGAAAATAGCTTTTAAATTAGTGAAAGGGATAAAGCACTGAACAGATTCGGTAAAATTTATTTACTTTACACTGGGTATGAGCCATCTGCTGAATATAACAATATTTAAGTTTTGGCATTTTATGGTAATTGTATAAATATGATTGAGAACCTATTACATATTCGTATTTTCAGACGTTACAGTGAAACAAGATGTATAACCCTTTCAGTTGAAGGTATGTCTGCTTACCTATCAATAGCAACACCATTGCTTTGTTTAGAACATGTATCTTATTTCTACGCATATAATTGATTTATCAACTGAATTGGAAGTTATTGATCAAGCTTTCCTGTATTGTACAAATACGTTTTTAAACATTTTTGTATATTGGTACATACATTGTCAATTAATTGTAAAGATACCTTAAACAACCCTCTAATGTATGCATCAAACAATTCATAAGTAAATATTTTCTTTGACTTTTTTTAATAATATTAATCAAGTCAAGGTGGTCTGACGGCAAATATATGCATTTTCCTTGGAAAAATCGAGTTCTATACTTGTGCTTGATCAATGGAGCATAGAACTGTTATTTCTAGCATTGTTTTTTTTTAAATTATTTTTTTATTACATTTAAGACGGACAACTTTCTTAGTGTCTTTATGAACATCAGTTTATTTAATTGAAACAATACAAATAGATCGGAGTCAACTTAATGTTAGTAATAAATGTTTTGTAAATCATATTAAAGAAATACTGTTATACTAATATGGTGTTATTTGTAATAAGAAAGACGAAGCAGACTTAATTTTGTCTCAATGTGAATATTCATGTATATTTTTATACAATTGAATATTTGTAGACGAAGATGAATGTAAACAAGAAGAAGACGTATGTGCAACTGAAGCTAACACTACATGTTTTAATACTGATGATGGATATGAATGTCAATGTATTTCAGGCTTTAATAGACGTACCAATGTTGGCTCTTGCCTCAAAGGTTCGTCTATAAACATTTAGTTTTTTGTTTTAGTTTACACTTGCACAGCTGACACATTTTGTTTTCTTAACGTTTTTATTAATTTTGTGCATTCCTCAATACTTGAAAGAAAGATAAAATTATTTGCCTAGCTAAAGCGGATTATATACTACGGGTATGCATTTTAATGTTATTATTTTAAGGTGCTCACTCTTGACTTTTCGAAGGACTTTATTTTAGTATAAACTGGACGATTAATACGGTAGTCATATTTCATATTTTGTTAATTGCTCTTATGACTTACAGATGTCTTAAAATTATATATTTAACGGTCGAAATTTCCCGATCATTCGTACTGACTTGAATAAGTGTAAAGGATTTTTTCTCTAATTGAATCAAATATCATTCTTATATTTTTACTCTATGAATTACAGCTACTGAATTTTTAACTCACATATATGAGACTTGCCTTTTTGAATGTTCTAGAATGTGATCAAGTAGAAACTGTTGAGAATGGCAGGATAGTATCGTCTGATTTACTAACCATTACATTCGATTGTGATAATGGTTACTTACTCGCTGGTGAAAAAATGATTGAATGCTTAGATGATGGTACATGGAATAATTCTCCGCCATCATGTTTAAAGAAAGGTAAAATTAAAATTTGACTATTTTTAATACACTTGTCAATTTTTTCGGTCAGTTATGTATATATAGGAATTCAGCGCGCATCAATGTGTTGAATGCCCCCTTTTCGCCCTTTTTCATTTACTTATTTTTTTGCCTTATTTCCAGAGATAATTCAATTCCAATCCAATAGTTTAAAGTGATATTATTGCAACTGAAATATTGTATATTACATATATAATTGTTGTGATTTGAATGCATCATATTACGTTTTATATAAGCCGATGAAAGCTGGTGTAGCTACCAATAATTATATTCCAAATATACATCTATAGCGTATATGCATTGCTTAAACTGGCCAATGTTGCGAGACTTACACATGTAATTCTAAAATATAAATTATAATAGTGGTAATATTTTACTCTTTCAAGTTGACATTGGAAGCCATTGTGATACTAGCGATATATGTCGATCAGGCGGGGCTCGTTGTATTGACTCTACATGTAGCTGTCGTACAGGGATGTACAACAGCAATGCAGATATATGTGACAAAAGTAAGGATATTATAATGTATTGAATATCAAAATAGATTGGATAAATAGATAAAATTGACCCATAGAAAATTCTTGTCAAAACATTGCAATATGCCATCAATAAAATAAGCCTCAATACCAATTCTTACTAAGTGTATTAAATGTGACTGTTACACTGAGACATCGTAGATCGTATATTTCAATATCAGCACTTCAATACTGAACGTAACAATGTCTGGGTGGAACTAGTTTCAGCTTTGGGTGTATGTGAGTACAGGTCAATGATAACATTGTTCTATCTTGAACAATGCAATTACTAAGTTTAAGCCGCATTTACAAGTTTTGGTTCTTTTAGATTATTTGTAACGTATTTCAACAAAGTCACTCATTAAATAAATGTACATCTATGTTTTAACATGTACATGCTCGTATATATAATAACATGATGGATGTTTTCTGTTCTTTATGTTTATAGTTATGTACTAGTTTATTCTTGTTTTATTAATACATTGTTGTAAATATGTAACCTATGTAACTTTCCAAAACTGGAGGTAATCAAAATTATAATAAAAAAGTGAAACAAGGAATAATATATACTAAGCAAAAGTTATAACGCAAACGGTAATTTTCTTTACATATTTTTTATTTTATATCATACATTGGTATATTTGCCATCACTAAGTCTCTCGGTATGTTCACACATGATAGTGCGTTAAAATTTCTTGTGCGGTTACGCTTGGGTGAACAGCGTCGGTAAATCCTTTTTTACCGAGTTTCACGAATCCTGCGCAGCACGTTAGTGTGTACACGAACAAATAAAGATTGCCGAGAACTCTAGAGACTGCGTGTTATTGTAGCACTCGTCATATTATAAACAATTCAGTAAATATGCCAATATTGAGCATTGAAAACCGAGGATAAGCCGTTTAACGGATACCCCATTAACAATTACCATCAGCGTGTTCAGTAACTACTGTTAGTTAACCTTCGGTTACGAGGAAATTCAACCCGAAGACAACTCAACCCGTGGATAACTTAACTCAAAGTTGTGACAACTCAGTCCGTTAGTTGGGAGTTGAGTTTTCTCGGGTTGAGTTGTCTTTTGGTTAAGTTGTTCCGATCCTGACGTAACGGAACGTTACGGATCGTTCGGGGTTATTGAGCAGGCTACAGGTCATGGAGCAAATTTATTCAAGCAGTTAATTGTGTAGTAATATTGACCATTCTGCCAAGCTGGGTTTTGTAGTGATAAATGGGAACCACAACGCCCAACGCTACAGGTGAAGAGTGGAGATATTTAATAACGTCGCTGTTAAATACGCCATCGGGCGCCCGTGTCTTTTTCTCTAACAAGATAACGCTAGACAACATTCCGCCTGGGCAACAATTCAATTTCGCAGGACTGATTACATTAAGATTTCAGATTTGTCGTCATTTTCAGTAGACAAAATCCAATAGAACGTCTTTGGGACGTGTTTGACAGACGCATACGTCAACGTCTTGAACAGTATGTGACGATACAGGAACTAAACATTGCTTTACATGAGGAATGGACAAGCATCCCACTACGTTTTACGACGTCCTGTTGGGTCTTAAAGACTCAGGAATTTAGCAGACGTGAATTCAAATTAGACACACACTCATTATCAAATCTTGTTAACTTTTTTCTCCTACTGGGCTTTTGATTCTGTGAATATTTTCTTTCCAAAAATCTTCAAATAATGTTTTACTTTTGAATACTCATGACAAATGATTGTTTTATTATCATGTTAATTTCTCATCATTTTCATTAAAACTTTTGAAAATATTTACGTTTTTGTACCTATTTGCGTTATAACTTTTGGTTAGTATATTTGAATTAAAATAAACCAGCTGGTATTGCATTATCTACAAAAAAAAGTTGAATATTGTTTTAACCAATGTTACCATGTTAGATAGCTAAAAAGTTTAATCTTCCAAATAATCATCATTTCTTTATGCGTTATATATATTTACATCATTTATTTTTTCTACGTTTTCATTATATACATGTATATCATTAGACTTTATTTAATTGTACTAGTACGGTTAATCATGCTTCTGGGTCTCGTAAAGTTCAAATCAAGCGTACGTGTCTGTGCCTTTATGTCAACGTGTATTTTATTAATACACTAGCAATTTTAGTTCTTTGTTAAAGTAATAATATATTTGTTATATCTTTGTTTAATAGTGGAACTTTATCCGTTTGGACAAGACTCTGGTGATCATGTAGTTGAGAACAATGATGATAAGTGTGTTTCACTAGTCCAGTTTCGACCAGGAATCCCAATATTTGATGATGAACATAAGAATGTTTATGTAAGTAACTTTTTGATTGTAATACACATTTGCTTCATTTGTTTCTTCCTAAAGTCGCATTGCATTCATTGACAATTTCATTTACTTTACGATATTTCTATTTTATGAACATTAAACAATGGATGTGGTATGAGACAATTTGACAAGTATGCCGATTTCCTTCTGTATAAGGTGCATGTATATGAAAAATACTAACCTTATGCGATTTCAAATGAGCCCTGGTTATGAGCATGTGTCTAGGAAAACTAGGATTGGTGTGTTTGTTGGTGTACTGTAATCCTTATATGTGCTGCCTCGGTGTTAAATCAAACCAAATACATTATGCGACAAACATTTTTCGAATCACGATGTCATTTTAACATATATGTCAGTGATAAATACTGTAAAAGCTTCTAATTTTGTTTAGAGTTGTATATTTTATTTTCAATAAATAGAGAAGTATTAAGACAGAAGAAAATATAATTACTGCGTGAGTTAAACAGAGTTTATGCTTGAAAAGAAAATCTTAACTGAATTGTAATTCTAGTGTACAACATGTTCATGTATATGACAACTTGTTAGATACAGTTTGCTCTTATATCTTTGTTTAGGTGTGTTTAAATGGTGTCGTGAGTTTAGGAACTCCTTACCTTAATGCAGTACCACCACGGGCAATATCAGACTACAAAGATGCGGTAATCTTTGCACCGTTCTTTGCGGACAGCAACGGTGGGAATATCAGTTACAGAACATATGATATACAGAACAATCCAGACAAACTTAATCAAATAGAAGTTAAACATGTGGAATCATTTATATCGAATATGACATCAACTGTATTCAACACTACATTTATACTGTTTACAACGTGGAATCAAGTCCGACCAGCGCAAGACATATTTCAACAAACCTCTGTAGGATATATACATTTGCAAAATAAAACATATAAGCATATCATTTCAAACTAAACCCTTTCCCAGTTTGCCATTTGACATTCACGATTTTTGAATCGAAATATCATTTAGAAGCCCATAATATTGGACAAATACGCCTTTCTTCACAAAAATTATTATATTGATATCTTCCAACAATTACTTATTTAAAAAAAATGCCGGTAGTTTGTTATTAGCAAAATCAAGTATGGTGGGTGCTTATTATTTTCCAACTTTAGAGAATACATATTTGAGAATTTGACCTACGGCACGTATACAACACGCGTGTATTTAAGGAATGATTATAAAATTAAAGCCACGCTATCGTAATTTAAGTTAGTAATTGTTAAATCATATTTCACAGCTCTGTCCATAACGAATTTGTTAATTGGTAAACCTTCATATGTATTATAGGAAACAACGTTCCAACTAGTTCTTGCAACTGATTCATCAAATACGTATGTGTTATACATATATGGACATGGCAAGATGAATTGGTCATACCTTTCAAAGACTGTATCTGGTCCAGATATTTGGATTGGTTACACAGTAAAACAAATGTACAACTTCTCCAATATATATTCATTCAAAGCTGATGTTATCAAGATGGACATACTTTCAAATACTAAAGGTTGTAGTTAAGAGTCATATAAATGCTTATTTTATGTTTATTTATTATAATGTAGTTATCACAAAAATGGCTTCTTGTTTAGTGAATAAATTTGTTTTACTTAGATATGAATAAAGGCATTCTTATCAATAACAGACCGCTGAAAAAAATGTTACGCTGGCACAAACTATTATCATCGTAAGGTCTTTACCTCTAATGTCAAAAGTGTGGTCTAACAAAATGGATATTCATCTTTTAAAAACAGGACAAACCTTTAAATATTCTCTTAATCTTATGGGACCAGTTGTAATGACACTAACTCAGTTTGACCCAATAAAATAATATATATATTGTTTTTATTTATGAAGGTATATCAGGTGTTTTGTTTAATCGTTTGACTCACGCAACGCCATCACTACCAAGTAATGCGGCAAAGTGTTTTAAATGGTATAACCAAAATAAACATTTGAAACTAACTGTGCAAGCCATATCTGATAAAATGCCTTTATGTCCATGTGATGTAGTAGGCCTTAAGAATAACCCATGGTTCAATATAGAAGATATGTCCTCATCGGAATACATATGTGCTGAAATGTTACGTCCTACGCATCAACATTTCGGAAAGGTATGTTATCAGTTCGTTTTATAACGTTTTGACTTCACCTAGGCCTTTACATTATAAGCAGCCATTATTTTATATCTGGTATCAACTGAAGCAAAGTAAATGAATATCCACATGGATTGGTGCAACAAACAATAATAATGCAAGCTCTCCTCACTAATCATAAGTGTTGCGTTGTACTTTTCTCTGTTTATCATATACACGTAAACATGTAAATTTTATAAGTATCATTTATCTCGAAATACTTGCAACACGCATGCTAAATTCTTTTTTGTCAATCAAAAAGTATTTCAACAGTAACCAAAATACATAATATCATTGTTTTCATTTCAGACATGTTGTTATGGTGCACTAGGGCAAATCCTTAATGATTACAATTCAACTGGAAAATTGTTGTTATACAGACCAGAGTATGCTGAACAGCATTTAGTAAATGATATTGAAGCTTTCAACTCATGTTGTAGCAGTGATGAGACCTGCTCATTGTTTTATGAACTTCATCCTATTGGTGATTGCTATGGTTCGGCACCGTTTGATGTCGGTATGCTATTCAAGTACTACTTACTAAGTTTCAGTTTAAATGTAAAGATATATACAGACAGAAATGTATTGAACTCCACTTGCAAATTGATACGTACACTTGGATGTAAACGATATTAAGCAGTACGCAGTTCAATATGAATGCTTGTCGATAGTGCCACTTGATCAACTTTGTACAGAATAGTTAGTTAGTCAATGTATATAAAATGATTTACCTTGACATTTAAATTATCACTAGTAGTGCTTTATGTTCAAATTCACGAACTTTTTTTGTATTTTATTCGATATGAAATTTAGAAATAGTTTATATCATTTATGAATGCTTATTAAAGCATAGATATTGGGTCTTCTTATGAGACAAAAAGACGATGTAGTTATTTAATTAATAAACTTATAATATACATAGGTTATCAAAGCAGATCTTTCAAAGAAGCATTTTAACATTTACTTCTAATTCAGTCCAAATGTCGCTAAAAGCGGGAAGATTTTATCTTGAACGTGCCTTTTTTCAGGTGCTCTGTTTGGTGACCCTCATTTCATAACTTTAGATGGAATGAACTTTACATTCAATGGATTTGGGGAGTACTCACTTCTCAATCTCAACTATACAGATAAAGTGTCTGACCAGCATGTTGAATTTAAGTTACAAGCACGTACTAATCGAGCAGTTAAAGAAAATGGATCACTGTCATATGCTACTCGTTTTGTTGCATTTGCAGCAAGAGATCATACAAATGCTTCATTTCAAATAGAACTGAACAATGCTGAAGATGGTAAGAATGTTAGAATAAATTAAACTGAAAAAATAATTTTGTCGGGTTTAACGCAGTAGCAACACATTGTATAGATCGCATAACGGCGGAAAAAGTGTATGTTTCTTTATGTGTTTCATATACACCTTTACAAAATTGCAATAAAACAGTAAAATACTCTAGATCAAAGTTCAAAAAATAGTTTTGTACATCTTATGTTCGAAACTTATAAAAATTGTTAAATGAATGAGTTTATTTGTTTCACCTGCTTAGATTACTAACAGGAATTGCAACGTTTTAATTGGTCGATGGAAAAGAACCTCCTTTGATTATATTTTTGACGGGTGGTAGTGCTTACATCTGTGTCTTAAAATATTAAAATTGTGAATGTACTTCACCAGTCACGATACTCGGGTTAGCTTCAGAAGCTGCCGGTGTGAATGCCAAATTGCCATCGTATTGAATTATTGTTTGTGAACAATATAACTTATGGGATATTTCAGGGTATGCAATATATGCTAATGGAGCAGATTTGTCATTACAATATAGAACTAGAAGTCATAGTAGTCTAAGAAAGTTCGTGTACATTTCGAAAGATCGTAATATCGAACTGTACAAACATAAAAGCGAAAACACGATTGTTGTGTTGTTTCCATTTTCAGGTAAGACAAACGGAATGTTAACCAGTTTCTAAAGATCACAAAACCCTTATAATGTTTATTAGTGATTTCAATATCTGGTGTGATTTGTTTAAATTTATGCATTCTTAATTTCTTAATAGATAGCTTTCATGCTATAAATAAAGAATTACATTCATCATTTAAGGTTCTGGAACTGTAATGGTGACCTTCCACAATTATTATAATGATATTGTTTCTTGAATCTATACTATTAAAGACATTGAATGCTGAAATTTTAAAGAAATTTACCGTTTGTAACTTAAGTTATGTGCATTTTTATAACGTGACCCTTGATTTTTAGAAAGACCGTAAATTGTGCTGGGACAAAAAGTGAAAAAACTTTTTTTTTTCAAATTCTGCTGTTTTATTTCCAAGTTTTAATCACTTTTTCTGTTACACAGTCATGTCATGACAAATCAGAGCAATCAGGTTACACTTTGGACAAATACATATAAAATACAGAGATTTGCATACATGTACCCTCAAGCAAAAATCCGAGTTTTTGAGAATGTTAAAAAATTTACCCTATCTTTAAAAGCAAAATCTCAAGTTTGAAGGTAGTTAGACACATGCAATTAGTTTTAAAATTTTTTGCAGGCAGTATTAACTGCCCCTACAATGAAAAATTTAAGAAATTTTACCGTTTCTAAAACTTTTTAAAAGAATTTGTATAAGATTACTATACTGAAAAATAACGTCAAAATGGTCATTTGCAAATAATACTACTTTATACAAATATATCATCTAAAATTGGTATTTGAGATGGAAAATGTATGGTAAACTCTGCACTATCATATAAAAACCTTCTCTCCATTGCTTTTTGGCAAGCTTGAGGGGACTATTTGGGGATTAAACCTGTACCAGCTATGTTTTCTGCTGCTGTCATTTTTTGCACTAACAGTTTGACACTAGAGTTAGTAATGTTGGCATAAAATGTGCCTTAGCTTTTAAATTATGCTGTTTATTGTATTGTTTAGTTTATAATAAGAATATGATGATATTAAAAACAGAAAATGTGCAACGATTTTGTCTTCATATGCTGACTTTGGTACGATTATTTGAGGAAATTCGGCAATAAATCAATCTAAGTTAAACATTTTTTCCATGTTTGTCGATATTTGTATAGTTTATTTTACCTTTGTTTATGTCCAGTAAACAAAATAGAAATTATAATTGGAGAAAAAGAGTTATTAAACAATTACAACCCCATTTTGCCCAAAATTCTCCATTTCGTCCATTTCGCCTCAAAATCTCCATTTCGTGTTTTAGTCATACCCAATTTACATCGCAAAAAAAGATGAAAAAATGTTTTTTACACCTGTTCAAACAGAATCAACACAAAAGTTATGATCCACTACGGCTTTTCATTGTTTTTATGTCGATAAACCATTATTTTTACGATAACTAACTACGATCACGCAGTAGAGCGTCTGGTTTCGCCATTTTCGGAAATGTGTTACCCTATGACTTCTGGAAAACCCCACGTCACGTGGTGAAAATTTCTAAAAATAGCAATTACGAAACTTGACGAAGATAGGTAATCGGGAAAAAAACGGATTGTACCGAGTGTCGAAGTTTACCGAAGTTAGTTACAGTTCCAGAACCTTAAGCTTTGCAAAACAAAGTATATTGTGCTCATTGTTTAATAATTGGATATATTTAATAACTATATATTTACGTAGGGTCTAAACTTTTAAATTTAAATATTATTATATACAATGCAATTACTTAAAACTTTTCTGTCCGTAGTAATCCATCTACACGAAAATAAAATGAACATGCATTTTCTTCCTCCTTTTACCGAGAACTTGTTGACCATATTCATGTTGAATGTTAACATTAAACTTGCAATGAAAATACATAGGAAAGTATTTGGGTAAACCAAGTCGCCGTAAATTGTTTGTTTGTTGGGTTTAACGCCGTAAAAGCACATTGTATAAGTCATATAATGGCAGTCACCGTAATAATCAAATAAGTAATTAAAAGAAACGGTGTTTATTTCTTATGAAAATATAAAATACCATTTCAGATATATCATTGAACATCACTATCGGTGTCAAGATGCTATCCCTCAGTTTGGTTGTGGATGAAAAGTATAAACATATAACCACTGGCATGCTTGGAAACTTTGATGGCAATCCAAACAATGATTTCATAACTCCCGATGGCCACATACTTCTACATAATATAACAGAAAAAGAAATCTTTGATTATGGTCAATCATGTAAGATTATATAGCCTTAATATTCGTACAGTTCTTCTTTTAGAGTTCTTTTAGAGTTTGAAGTTCCTTCCATACGAGTCACTTTAAATGGTATATTGTTACTTGATCTAACGGATTTTATGTTAAAAAATTGTTTCTTTAACTATGTTAGGTGAATTAGGAAGACTATCAAATACATGAAATTCATTTGTAAAATAGCATTCATGATAACCAAATACTAAGCATAACTCGACATAACGCACTACATTGATATTTATCGTGCAACGTCAGTTGCAATAAAGTATAATATTTTAATAACAAAAGAAAAACAATGATGTTATAGCATTCATTTGCATTTGATCATTTCTTTTAAACTTTCAGGGGGAACCCAACCTTCAAATTCAGTGTTTTACTACCCTATGGGTAAAAATCACACGGATTATAATTTTCGCGAGTATCGTCCAAAATTTCTAGAGAATGAAAACAACACTGATGTTGTAGCTGAAGCTTACAATAAATGTGGTGCACTTGGAAATACACAATGTGTGTTTGATTATGTTTTCACTGAAGATATCAAAGTTGCATTAGACACACGGAATATAGAAAGAATAGTAGGGGACATTAAGATTACGAATAGTAAGTATTTAACTCATGCTATAAGGAGCATTGGTCCAGTGGTAAGACGCCCGTTTAGGTATCGAGGGGTCATTGGTTCGAATTCCACGAGGGGTCCGGCAAATTTCCTTTCCAAGAAATTTACCTGCGATTGCTTCACTCCACCAAGGTGTAAATGGGTACCTGTGAGGATTGTATAATTCTGTGGCGCCAATTTGTCGGCTGAACTTATAACGGTAGTTAAAAGACTCACCTTGAAAATTGATAGATGTATTTTAGTAGCCCAATGTTCAGGGGTAATAGTAGGGTTGGGCAAATCACCAACTTTTTTTTGAAACGGGTGTTTTTATGGCCAAATGATGCACTGAATCCAAATATGACATTTAAAATTGTCTGCGGTGACGTTTTAGGTTCACTTTTTGCGAAAATTCAAAATGGCCGCCAAAATGGCCGATTTTGGTTATGTAGAACTATTTTATATTTTCACCATAGCTTGTAATATATCATTTTGTAGGTTTTTAAGGATGATAAACACGTTTTTGAGGTTAAAAATAACAAAATATGTATGGGAAGCTATATTTATTGATAATTTATACAATATTTCAGTTAAAATCACACAAGTTCGTAGAATAATATCTACTTTTGCATTCAACAAATTTCCTATAAATCTTTTCATAGGTTTTTTTCAGCTTGCATATTACTATTGTCATACTTATTTCTGCTTTTGATTATATAAATGCTACTAAGAATGAATTTTATCACCTTTTTAAAGTATACACATACTAGCTTTAATGGCAATAACTAAATTGCATTCATCGAGCTATGCCGCTCTTTCTGTTTTATTGTATAATGACTTTAAACTGTTATTAATAATTAAAAAACAAACCATCTACTGGTTTTAAATGCTTTACTGTAAATTTATAGATTTTGATGCATTGCAGATATTGTAAATGTTTTCCTTAATCATAAAACTTTGATTTTGAAACTAATCTATTAAGTTGAAGATTATAACTTGAACAAGCTTGTACTAGCTGTATCTGTACATTTATGAATGTATATGAAGTCTTGATTTCATTGTTGTGTAAAAAGTTATGAACCTTTAGACAAATATATTCCTTTTCCATGAATGGATATGTTTGAAACTAATAATGACGGAGGTGAAAATAGCATAGTTAGCATATATAACTTTGGTATTGAAGCCAAAATTGACCTCGAAATCTCACGTGGAAGAAAAGGTTCTAAAATAACATGATGCAAGGTCATTAGAAGGACTTGAGACATGATTCTAACTTTAATTGACAGTCTATGATGACTTTAGGATCACAGTTCCGGTTGCTCTAATGGAGCTACATGTATCAAGACCACTCTATCAGTACAATTTTGAACCCGTAGCTGCTTTTGATTTGGTAGGCTGGTAGCACAATGTTTAAACCATGCAAAAGTCAATGTGGGAGTGGAGTGTACAAGACCATGCACAAATACGTCCATTGATTTCTGTGTCAAGTGCCTATGTATTATAAGTCTTCAGATATGTAATTGCTTATGTGAAAGCTGAACTCCTTTGTGATGTAAGGTTAAGGTGAAGTGATCTGGCCATAATAACACAAAGGTATTGCGCATTGTTTACCTTCTTTCATGCTATATAAGGTCCATTTAGACATAATTGTGTAGTTTTATACACAATTTTTCTTTCTAAATAGGTTCATTTTCATCTTTAAAGTTGCCATTCAATTAAAGATATCATTAAGCATCTATCAAGTTGTTGAGATTTGTTTTAGTATGATGTTGTCCGCATGGACTAATAGATATGCTTGTTATCTGTTGAGTTGATTGAGAGCTGATATGTAACATGTAAAAAGTAATGGTCCATCACAGGAGCCTTCGAAGATTAAACAATTTACAATGATAAACCTGCTAAACTTGCAAAGAGAGGCAATCACTATAAAAGCTTACATTATTAAGATATGTCATATGATCACATACTTGATGGGGTGATAAAAACAAAAGAAAGATATCAATCTGCCGAATTATATTTTGAACAAACTAATATTGGTCCATTCATACTGAAATCAGTTGATTCGCTAAGGATTCACAAACAGAAAAAACGATTGATATGTGAAGTAAGATATCTAAGAGCCACAACTGTGTCGCATTTACACCAAATGCGACACATAAAAAAGATATTTGACTAAAAATGGAAATACTATCTGAAAACAAATTAAACCAAAAACATAAAACCACAAAAAGATGTTTTGCTTAATATAGACAGAGTTTTAAAGCAAACTCTTTGATTATGTAGCATATTTTGTAATTGTCTTACAGAATAATCGAAAATGCGTATTGTCTTGCCGAAATATTGTATAAATTATCAATAAATAAAGCTTCCACTACTTATTTTTGATATTTTAACCTCAAAAACGTGTTTATCAACCATAAAAACCTATAAAATGATATACTACAAGCCATAGTGACAACATTATATTGTCCCGCATAACCAAAATCGGCCATTTTGGCGGCCATTTTGAATTTTCGCAAAAAGTGAACCTAAAACGTCATCGTAGAAAATTTTAATTGTAATATTCAGACTCAGCACATAATTTGGCCATTAAAAACACCCGTTTGGTTTGCACCTTTTAAAAAAAGTTAATATTTGCCCAACCAAAGTAATAGCTGTAAAGTCTATAGACGTGCGTAAGCATTAAACTTGGACTATATAATTCCTTTAAATGTTTTACATTTGAACTATAAGGTACAAATTGGTCTGCTCATTTAACTGTAAACGTGGTGACGTTCTATGTCTATTCACGTTTAACATAAAAAATATTCATTATAAGACAATGTATTTTATCGGTGGATATTACTTAAAAGTCATTGGATTGTTCATCTTATTACCTTATTTTTACAAATAAATATAATTAAAAATCCGTGTATAAGAGAGTCTGATTATGAAGAAATGCTGTTCCAACAAAATGTTAAGCATTTGATGTAATATTCAATTCACAATTTTAAATTTGTTTGTAATTGAATTTCAGATCAGACTGTTCCGAAGGTCAGTGTTTGTGACATGGTTTTTGTCAACATAGGAGAAGATGCAGTTTGTAAACTTAATATTTCAGACACGGCTTCTGTAGATGTCAATGTATCAAGAACAAGTTCAAATGGAAGAGTTATATACGATCATAATCTTGGAAAAGTTAGATTTTCTGTTGATGATGATCAACCAGATGTGATACTGTATGTCATCCAATACCATTCATAATTTCGTATCCACTTTTGTTAAACTTTTGGTTTGTTTTAAAATAGTATCAACACATATAAACTTTTAACCTTAGTAAGCATATCTAAATGCATACGAGGGGTGTCCCTGTAAATCGTGGTCTCTGTTTGTTGCAAAAAGAATGCGCAACTTTAGCTCCAAATTTTAACTGCCATTATGCATGTGTTGAAATTATGCTAAATTTTTAAACGGTTATTTAAAAAAATGTTTTGTTTCAATTTATAAGACACTAGGTGTGAACACGCGGCTCAAGTCAACGTCATGTGAAGACGTCAGTTCTATAAAATCATTTTTATTCACTCTCCAAGTTCGCCTTGTTTTGAACAGTGAAATGTACAGACAATGTAATGAGTTAATTAATATTTACTTTAACAAATTTGTTTTTATCTTATTTTTGTTTCAAAATTGTTAAATCAGTCTCAAAATATTAGTATGGTCAATAATATAATGGTACACGGGTTAAGCATCCAACTTAATTTTGAATGACCCTTTCAGTAGTGTTTGATACGATAAATTCAGTGGCTATATTACACTATGAATAACTTCTCTACCATACGTAATATACAAAAGGTATATTTAATGATTCCTTTCATCTGTCTGCGTGTTTGAATTCAAATTTATAGCCATCCATGTTGTTCCAGACTGATTATGAAACTGAGTTGCAATTACATAGACCCAATCTTGCCCTGACGTCACGTTATCTCGTTAATGTCACATTTTTGTGTTTCAGTTCAAATGCGTATTATACTCTATACATATTTTAAGATCTTAGATTTGGTGTAATAATATATTGATAATTTCTGCGAATGCCTATGTAAAAATAAAATGCAATAAAAAAATAAGTTTGTATTTTGCTGTTCACTTGAACTCAGTATGTACGAATATACAAGTGTAAAAGTGGTTGCGCCGCATGCACATACCTTGTAATGGTTAAACATGAAAATGACGCCTTTAATACAATTTCTTATCCGTCAAAGTGCCTAATTTGTTTTAAAATATGACTAACAAATAGTCTTGTAATCAATAAAATAGTCTTATGATCACCATGTGACGTAAGGAAAAAAAAGTTATAGACAAAGTACACGATATACTGAGGCACCCCTCGTACATGTAAATGTTTAACAAAAACAATTCTCTTGGTGCTTTGAAATTCTGGGTGGCACATTATTATATCATTATTCACGTATGAAGCCTCATGTTTCAATTCAATTTGTGATTTTAATGTAGTACATGACTCCATCGATTCAAATTAAATAGTTCAATATGTTATATTTCCAATTTCAATAAAGCATTTACAAATTGTAGTTCTGACATGTGATGGTGAGATTGTATATTTTAACAAAACAGAATTGTATATAGTATCTTATTCATTTTACAGTGTGTCGCTTGCAAATGATTTCAATAGAAGAGCAGAAGCTCATATTTCTGTCGCAGTATGTACTGGATGTAGTCAGCATGGAAAATGTATTGATACTATACGAGATGATGACCGTCAAACAAATTATTTTAAATATCAAACATGTGTTTGTCAGCCACAATATGAAGGTTGATGGTTTTATCATATGCATTGTTCTATTTAAGGCAATATCGGGTCTTCTTGTTTTGTTCATCCTTTTATCATTGTTAAGTGTAAGCCTATTTAGGTCAAAAGTTTAATAAACGGTTATCATATGGCGAGGCCTCATGTGTTTCATATGTTTCAATCCGACTAACGTACTGAAGGGTATTTACATAATAATTCGCAAATGCATTTACACATCTTACTAAACATTATCATACTCTCATTGTATAAATCATCTGACAATGGCACGGTTGTCACTTATTCCAACATCGATTTCTAGACCTTTCATATTTATGATATGGTACTTGCAAATTATTTGTTCGGTGAGTTTGATAAATATATATGTTTATATAATTTCGTTTTCTCCATATTGGTGTAATTCTACCTTTTTGATTCCGTTTTTACACGTTACTCAACCATTTAAATTGTGTTTTATGGCAGGCGTTGATTGTGAAAATGTATTTGATGGATGCCGTGGAAATCCTTGTTCACATCTTAGAAAATGCACAACGCTTACTGCTAAGCAACAAATAGCAATGAACGTATCGTATGTGTGTGAATCCTGCCCTGAAGGATACAACTCTGTTGATGACAAATGTAAAGGTAATCTCAAACAATCTCATACTTTCATCTGTTAGTTTTTTTTCTGAACTGGCTGCTCTAGCGATTTTTATAATGTCTTTGACCACATCTCGGTGTTTTTTTTACAAAAAAATAAATGATTGCAATTCAAGGAATCAAGATTCGACCTAAAGAAATTCGCGACTGTGAAAGTTGAAAATCACTAGTTTTTCGCTATTCGCTGTGATTGTTTGTGTCCGAAACCATGCACCTTTGAATCAACAAGCATATGATTAACTATTATTTATATTTAGAATTTATACTCAATGCATCTTCGGTTGCAATTAAAATTTAATGTTTCTAAAGAAAATGGTATTTGTTTAAATTTATTTCATTATATAGTTTTTAAGTGATGATATACTTTTTTGTTTAACTGTAAATTATTATTTAACGTATAAATGTTTGCTTAAATTAGTATGAAAAAAGTTTTAAAAAGTATGAATTAGTATTATAAACCTTTTTTGTCAGATATTGATGAATGTGCGAATGGAGACAACACGTGTGAGCAGACTTGTTTAAATAATCCAGGGTCATATGAATGTTCTTGTACCACAGGGTATAGAAAAAGTTTATCGAATGACAGCATATGTTTAGGTATGTAAAGATTTACTCATAGAAATTCAGTTACAATTGCGATTTATCGGTGATTGTTTTATGTATGTATTCTTTCACTCTTTTATAAGGAGTTTAAAGATACTACTTCGGACGTTTAAAGTTCCAAATCTTGAATACATATAAATATTCTGAAATACAAAGTGTTTCTTTCCATATAAAATAGCATGATTTCCCATAGGTAAAATAAAATAATCCTACAAGGGTGAGTTATTACCTTTTAATGGTTGTGAAAAGTTATTAACTTATGAAGAATTTAGTTTATTCATTATATTAGGTAACACTTAATGGAATATATTCGATAACGATCCTTTTCTTTTTGTATCGTTATTAGCATAGTTTAAATACGGAAATTCTATCTTCTTATTTAAAAGTATAAGAATGTTTATATTTTGATGAAATAAATCTGGTGTAAATTAATCGTCGAAATGATAAGATACACCTAGTAGATCCGAATTTTATTCCTTACATCCTAAATGCTTTTAGGATGCCTAGTTTAAAATCCCCAAGCATCTTTATAACAATACGTTCTATTTGTCTGTTTAGATATCAATGAATGCGATGAAGAAGTGCACAATTGTAGTCATGTTTGTACAAACTTTGATGGTGGTTACAATTGTTCTTGTTTAAATAGATATGTGTTCGGTAATACAACAGGACAATGTATTTTAGGTAAGCAATATTGTTGTTTACTTTTACCCGTTCGCAGTTATAGGTATCTGTTTGTCATACATGGATATACGCGCGTATATTTTGGTCAATAATATCTTTGGATAAACCTAAACACTATTAGAAGCCGTCTGGCTAGCTCAGTTCGTAACATACAAGTCTACTGATCTAGGGATCGTTGGGTTCGATTTCCGAAAGGGACATACTTTTGTTGAGTTTGGGTAATCAATGATTTTATGGCCATTTTCCGTCCTACAATATATTTCAATGATAAAGTGCAGATGTCAGTCACTGACGCTTGTTATTGATGTGCTTAGTAACATATTAACTGCTAAATCCAGAGATTTAGCATTTACAAGAACGGTTAGTAGGTTGACTGACCGCTGTGATATAATCTATAGAATGTGTTGCTACGTCGTTTCAGAACATTTCAGAATGTCATATTAGCACCTTAGAATATTTGTACAAATTTAATACTAAGTCATTACTACGCGCTGTTCTTTACATTGAATACATTCAACAATCACGTGTTAGTAATAGGTGTGTTTAAATAGTTTATTTCATTTGGCTTTATCGAACAATGTCTCGACTTTATAAAAGTAAATTACCGTCATTTAACCGATAGGGGAATACTTAATGAATTTGAGACTTTTTGAATATCCAAAGTACCTAACGTTAAGGAGCTGAAGAAATGTATTTTTCGTATTCTTTCGATAAATTCTGATTATTTTGTATTACAGATGGGGATGTAGATAATGTGTGCGAACAATTTGGCCTTAACTGTAGCGATACAAGTGGTTGCACTGTTGATGATGATGATAATCCTACATGTTTTTGTGAAACAGGACTAGCTCTTTCAGATAACGGGACTAGCTGTATCGGTATGTACTTACTGTTTATTCTGTTAGATTAATAATAAATAAATTCAGGTCGAAAACGCTTTTGCATACTTTTATTTAATAAAGATGTTTGATTAAAGCATATTTTTCCTCACATTTTGCAAGATTAAAATGCGTTCTTTGTATATATATATATTATAACTTACATTTGCTATGGTCATAGAGTGTTTTCAAAATGCAAAGAAGAAGTTTTTATGCAATACTTTTCATAGCTTTATGTACAGACCAATTATTTATCCCTATCGATGTAAATTCTACAAAGTTTATTTAAAATCTTCTAAACTACATTTCCATATGTCATTTTATTCGTATTCAATGCAATCCGATCTTAAATAGTTTTGTTTGTTGTTCATAACAGATGTGGATGAGTGTGAACAAAATATTTGTTCTCAAAACTGTATCAACACACCTGGCAGTTTTTCTTGTGAATGCTATGCTGGATACAAGTTGGTACAAGGGGAGTGTAAAGGCAAGTACTAAACATTTCCAATAACATCGATTTAAATTATTTAGTTAAAAATGTTAATCGAAGCCCTTTATTTGTAATTTGCGTTGTTTTTTAGCTTATTGAAATGGATTCACTTATATATAGTGGCTTTTTCATTTTGTAAGAGTTTGGATAAACTTAAAAAGTACGATATTCTTTTAAAAAAGTTAAGATACCTAAGCATGGGATCTTTTCTGTCCAAAAAAACCCCCAAAAGGTATGCAACAACTGTAATTTAAAGAACTTAATCTAACGAAATTTGTTTTATGACTTTTCAGAATGTGAATTTCCATTTTGGGGACCAAATTGTCAAAACAAATGTTCTTGTAGCTTGACTACTACTATCGAATGCCATCCAGTATTCGGTTGTCAGTGTTCACCAGGATGGAAAGGGATGTCATGTGACCAGGATATAGATGAGTGCGACAAATTCCCATGTCCTAGTATTTTACAGAAATGCTTAAATTCACCAGGAGATTATAGATGCGATTGTATTGATGGTTATGAGTATAATAAAGATGAGAAAATTTGCAAAGGTATTCTTGAATAGTACAAACTAAGTCATGTTAATACTTACCATATGAATTAGCGTAAAAGTAGTAACAGCATTTTATCATGTTGCAAGTTATTTCAAAGTTAGCTGTGCAAACATTATTGGCTTACTTTGAGTTATTGATAATGACTTTAAATAAAGAGTAATTTATACTGTGGTTATAAAATTGGACTTTATCTTACACGTTTAATATCCCTTCATGTATGTTCCATTTTTTCAGTTGTTATATGATGTGTAAAAGGATAATACCCATGTTATAGAACAGGCGCTTAACATCTTAGAGTTGGCATCATCCATATTTATGTATTTTACTTTAGTTTATTACTAAGGACTTATTCAAGTATTAATCTTAAATTTGCACATGAGCACAAATCAAACATCAGACAAGCGATGTTAATTTGCATTGGTTTGAAAACGTTATTTTTATGTTTGTTTTATGATATACAATGCATTATTGGGATGACCTAACCTGTCATTTTGAGTTATTATCAGATATAGATGAGTGCTCGCGACCTGATCTTAACAAATGCTCACAGACATGTACAAATGTAAATGGTGGATATTTTTGTGGTTGTGTTGATGGATATGAATTGTATGATGACCATTTATGTCGCGGTAGGTTTGTTAAAATACATGTACTTTTTACGTTTGTTTCATCTCTATTTGTGTTATATTTGCTTGTTTAATATTTAACTGTATTTGGTTACGAGCAAAATAACTTCATTGTATATAAAACAAATTTTACAATATGCACATTGGTAAACATAACATTCTTATCAAATACATTATTATAACCTTCATCGTTGTTCGCTAATATATTAATACAGTATTGTCAACACTTTAGTTACACCCAATATATTAATTTTATATATTAAATTCCTTATTTGTTTGTTGCCTTACATTGTTAACATTGTTAATGACTACTATTCTGGCCATCTTCCGAGATTACTGATTATGATCTCATTTTGTTTCCAGACATTGATGACTGTGAATTTGGAACTAATGAATGTGAACAACTTTGTGCAAGTGGAGATTTTAATTCTGGATTGTACAATTGTTATTGCTATTACGGATACTTTATCAATGACGACAGAAGAACCTGCACAAAGGATCCCAAAGGTATATGCAATTTCTATGGTACTTTTTTCCTACGTATTGCATGTATGTTAGTTAAATTACCATAATAAAAATGCCGCCATGTATCTTAATAACGCTTACAAATTTGAATATTTAATATGTTATACTATCATATAGAAAATAATTTTCTTTTGCCGTGTTTTTTAGTTTTCTATAAATTAATCAATTCTATTAAATTGTTTAAACGATAACAAAAATACAAATTAAATTCATATCTAATCTCAAATTGAACCCAATTTAAACATTACTACTCAACATGTATCATTATATTCTGTATATTTCCAATTTGGATTTGTTTTCTAGTACGAGACACCTGTGAAGAGATTGGTTTTAATTGTACACATTATTGTAAGCCAGAAGTTAATCCGAAAAATTCAAAGTGTCGCTGTAGACAAGGGTACAAATTAGCAAATGACCAACAAACGTGTATAGGTAATTGGTATTATTGATAACGTATATTCTTCTTCTATCAGACCGTAATTTATTGCTAAATAGTATTTTTATACGGGTACTGCATGTGAAAGTACATGTAGATTAACATGTTTATAATTTAAGTACATATTGCCATTTTGGATACATGTTGCCCCTTTAAGTAAATGTTGCAACTTCGATTACATTTTACCACTTCAATTTTAATTTGCTTTTTGTACGCGCGTTTGGTAAATCTTTGTTTGGATTTTTTTGTAGTTTACTTTAAGGCCCGGTCACACAGCCGGAACATTGTTGGAGCGTTCCTTGAACGGCATGGAGAGGGAACCGAATTTCGACAACGTTCATCACCGCGCACAAAATATAAAAAAACGATGCACCGCTGCAACCGGCGTTGCTATAGCATTTGCTCAACGGTAGGGAACGGTAGTGAGCGTTGGTTTAGCGGTGACGCTTGCGTTGATAGAGCGGCGTTCTGGGCATACGGGTGTTGGCCCGGCGAGAGTGTAAAGTTGGTTTAGCGGCATATCGCTTATGACTACGGAGCTAAACGGATCTATTTGAAGTTCTGAAAAAATTGATAGAAGTCATCATGCCACGTAGACAAAAGAAATAGAATACTGAAAAAAGGCAGCAGCTTCAAAGAAGATCAGTACTGAGTAGGCTGCTGAACCATGGAGTTAGGTAAGTATATGATTATGCTGCTGGACTAGTGCACCAATTACAGCAAGTCTCTCAGTATTCAATGTAACTTTGAAGAAATTCTATGTAAATGATTTCTGCGCTAAGCGGCAGCTCGAATACAAATGCTCTTCTAGTTCACTTCTCTTCGTAATTACAGCCAAACTCTATTCCCGCTCCGACACCTCCACACCAACGCCATACCAAAGTTCATAACCGCAATGGATCTCTGATTCAACGCCGACAACGTTCAAGCAATCCCGTGTCCGCTCATAATACGCTTACAACCGCTCCACCAAAGTTTGTGCAATGTTAAATAAACGCCCGGGCAAAGCAGATGTGGTCCAGTGTTCAAGATTTCAGCGTTGGCCTGACGGTCCCAAACGTCTACAGACTTGCGTCTTTGACTGGGTGTCGTTGGAGCGGAAGTAAACGTTGCCGCAGCGTCACCTCTCGCAATATTTTGTGCAGTTAAATCATTCGGAGCGGTAGGAGTGATCCTTAGCGGTGGCCGAGCGTTTATGGGGTTGACATAACTGCGGTCAACTTTTGTTGAATGGTAACGAGCGGTGATGAAATTTTTTCACCGCTCCAGGAACAATCCAGCAAAGTTCTTTCGGTGTGACCAAGCCTTTAAGTAACAATGAAAATACAATGAACATTAAGTGATGAACATAATCATCAAGAATTGTATCAATTTTAATACCGAAGATTAATAAAGTTAAATTTGTGAACCATTATTTTATGTGCTTCATATTAATAGTCCCGATAAAAGATTATGTATTTGGATTATCTTTTAGTATGTATATCATATATTAATTTTTTTAAGACATTAACGAATGTTTGGATTCATCCTTAAATAAATGTGACCAGAAGGCCGAATGTTCAAACACTGAAGGATCGTATGAATGTACGTGCCCGATCGGAAGTGTCCTGATGAATCGACGACGCTGTCAAGGTAATTATTGAAGTCAATTTTTAAAACCACACTGGTATACGTCATATTTGCTAAATCTTGAGAACTAATACTTCACGACTAAAGTGTATTTAGCTTGAACAGAACAGAACTTTATTCCATCAACGCAAATAATTGCAGTATGGGAAAGTGACAATTTTCTGCGCGATTCGACGCCCGAAAAAGTAAACATAATATGATAAATAGCTCACCCATTGACGCTTAATTTTCTTCTAATATCAACGCTTCCTACATTTAACTGTTTTGAAGGTGATACTATATCTTCGCAAAATGAAACAAAAACTGTTTAAAATATGTTTTAAGTTCTTTCGTTTGTAGATTTTAAGTAACATAACTGATTATACTCCATTGTACAGTTGAGTTGCCAGTATAGGATCACTTCCGTAACAAAATCGGATTTTTTTAGATTTATGAACAAAATAGATTATGTTTATTTACCGCCGGCCTGAAGGCCGATGGTATATTTGAGTCGTCAGAATCTGATGACCATGGTAGGAGCAGTTCATGATTTCTTTTACTGGCGTCCTCCTTTTTTATTTACTAATGTTGACAGTGCTAAATTATATTGATTTTCAGTTTTATAGTACTGCAATGCAATTTTGTGCTTTTTGGGGGCATTTTAAAGAGCATTTTATCCTTAATTTATATTTTAAGACATTGTAAAATATCTGCTCCCCTAAATTGAGGTTCAGGCTAAAACACACACCGTACGTATTTCACGCACGTCTCCGTGAACAGATTTGTTACAGAATTGCGTTTATCGTATACGAAGCGCTAAATTCAGGAAAAAAAAGTTGATTATTAATTTTGTACTGTCTGTAGTAAGTTTGATTCTGCCTCTGCATGCTGAACTTTTCAGCTGTTACTGTATAATAACTGTCTAACTCACTTTCTTATTGAGGCCACCATTAAGTCAAAATATGTTCCAAAAAACGGCAGGACAAGAAGTATTAGATTACTGAATTGTTAAATCTGGTGTGTTCTTGTATACATTTTATTTATTCTGTAAAGCATTTATATATCATAATTAAAAGGAGTTTCTCCAAGAAATTACTAATTATCTTCTCTTCTAAACCCTGCAGCGTGTTAAGTAACGACTGTTAGCGATCGTAATGGACACAGGACAACTCAACCCGAAGACAACTCAACCCGTTAGTAAAGGTTGAGTTGGCTCGGGTTGAGTTGTCTTTGGGTTGAGTAGTTCCTTATATATCTTTGTTTTCTCTTTGGTGTATGTACGCATAAAGCTATCACTATCCGGTGGTATTTAATGCTTTGCATTAATCTTTTCTTGTATATATTTGTAATTGTTATTAGTACCTCTAGTTAATAAAAGCTACGATTACCAAAACGTATTTTTGTTGAAAACCCTTTCGTTTCATTTTCAATCATCGCTGATTACACAATAGCGGATCAACTTCACCCGTAAAGAGTAACGTGACATTGGAATGTAGGGACTTTCTCAAAACAGACAATATTGACAGAAAACATATGTTTTTCTAATTAATACCAACTTACACATAGACATTTGGCAAAAACTTGTCACAAAAATATTGGTTTCGTTCATTCTATAAAAGGTGTGTCTTTCTGTATTTGCTAATAAGACGTGTGTTTGTAATTCAAACATTGTAACATATTTAATCCCCGTCATAAGTTCCATATTTTGCCTCATTTACATTTTCCAAACATTTCTTAAATTTACAAATCCAAACATAAAATCTAAAAATATGTAATTACAGGGTAAAAAATGCCACCGCGACGCACGCCTTTGATGTTATCCGTAAACATAAAAATAAAAATGAAGGCACCGTACGGGCGCCGTGCGATCAAGCTCCGCAAGGACCCGTACGAAATCTTATGTACCCGTACGGACTGTTACGTTATTACCAGGGTCCGTGGGCTGAGTCCAGAATACACGTATCAGTTTCAAAGTCAAATCATGAACACAATCGTGGCCGAGTATGGTTAAACATGCATAACATCCAACTACAGCTCCGTTCGGGTGTGTTGTTTTGTACCATGTGCGTACTGTCACCTTGATATGCAAGGCTTTCCACGGCCTACGACTGCATGCAAGTACGGGTCCGTAACAAGTCACGATTTTATGGTACTGAGGCATTACTGGCAACTACACATGGGTATACATTGGCGCTTACAACAATGTCAAACAAAACAGAAAGTAATTGGTTTTGTTTTTAATTTGATGTGATAACATAATTTTGCTATGGTACTAAACTTTAGGAAATGATAATCAAGTAAAATTGGCACAGAATGACTAATTCTAAATTTACCGTCTCACATCATGGCTTCAATTGTGTCTACGTTTGGTACCTGCTTATTTCTAAAGCATGATGGAAGAGTAAATATGTCATTATCTATAGTAAATCAAGAATGATTATTTCTGCAAAGGACTACTTTAATCATCAGTAATATTTAAATGACATACTTTTTTATCTATAGTAATCGTATAATCTCCGATATCAAGTAGAGCGTTGTCGTACAGGATCTCTACTTTCTCCGTGGAAGGTCACGTCGAGATGAACTTTGTTTCGACCAATCAATGCGTAGATTTCATCTAGACGAAAACACTAATAATCATATTTTGATTTCGTAATTTCTATTTTTAGACCAAGTTCTGCATGCTAATTTAACAACGCTATTATTCACAGTCTGCGATTGGGCGGCTCATTTCGAATTGCGTGACGTAGACGATGCAAACAAGTTGCGTATCATAACAATTTCGTCATGAATATTATGATGAGAAAAGGTCGCCTGGACGTGACCTTCGTTTGAAAAGGGCCAGATCTAAATAAGGGAGTATGCGAGCGGAAAATTTTAGATCGTGTTTTATTCAGATTGGTAATCGTACAGAATAAAATTAAATACTTTGATCCGCTACTAGCGACGATCCGTTATTGGCAACTCAACTGTACTCACAACAATTTGTAAAACGTTTCCATTTCTTACTCAACTATTTCTATTGTTTCAGATTGTGATGCTTATCACTACGGGATCAACTGTGAAAAAGAATGTAACTGTGTATATGGAACATGTAATACAATCACTGGTAATAAAGACCATTTCACAATGCTGCATATTTACTACAATATCTATAAAATGCATATTTACAGTCACTCTGTAGTGTTTACATTCATTGTTTTGCAAGAATTCGTTAAAATGAATGGTGGACTAAGATGCTATTTCTTTTCAAATAATTTGTTAAGATGATAATTTTCATATTTGGCTGAGAAAAGCAAAACTGTGTACTGTTAAGAATATTGTAAATATAGAAAATATAGATATATTAAAGTAGTCCGATGACCAGGGGTAATAGCTGTGAAGTCGACAAACAAGCGTAAATATAAAATATAAAAATGCTATTCCATTTGATTAAATTATTTGTGACTAAAGATAATAATGCTATTCTCTTGTTGTAGGGTGTCAGTGTGCGAATGGTTGGGGAGGAGATGATTGTAATATCGATACTGATGAATGTGCTAAAAACCCATGCCAAAATGTAGCTAACATGGAGTGTAGAAACACTCCAGGAAGTTTTTCATGTAAATGTCGTACGGGGTACTTTAATGAAACTTCTGAAACATGTTCTGGTAAGTTGAATAGATCTATATTAAATGTCTAAATACCAAATTCTTATCTAGTGCCGATTGACTCTTCAAACATATAAGAAATTACATTTATTGGTATTAATGAGTCAGTATGATTACATTTCTTCAGGACTATATATACAGTGTTCTTTTTTTATATAAGAACTATGTTTTTGTTTCCATCTATCATAATTGAGTACTATAAACGAAGTCTTGTAATATTGTTTATTCCATTTAAGACATTGATGAATGTTTGGACAATTCTCCACCAAGATGTGACCAGAAATGTATAAATACACCCGGATCATTTTACTGTAAATGTGAGTTCGGGTTCAAGTATACAAATGGCAGGTGTGAAGGTAATATTTCCGTCAGCAATTGATTAATACGAGTAAATCTTACAGGCAATAAATCTTCATGGTTTATATTTTTCATACGCTTTTTTAAATTTGATTTGCTGTTGTGATAAAACGTTTTAACAATTATGTTTACACCTCTGAAATCAATTAACAGTGGGCATTTAGCGCCTCCTTGATTTACCAGTCGTACCTAATATTAACTCAGTAAATAGATGTTTCGAATGAAATTGCCTGTAACTTGGTATTATCAGCGTAACTTTATACCAAATTATCTATGACATTTTTATGACACTACACTTTTAATTTATTAGTATTCAAAGTTAAGTATCAATTAGTACATATACTGTTTAAATCATTACAGATTTAGATGAGTGTTCTGATATTTCTAAATGTGACCATATTTGTACCAACACAATAGGAAGTTACAGATGTTCTTGTCAACAAGGATTTAAACTGAACACAACTAACCGACGGTCTTGTAATCGTACGTTAACATTTCAAATTTAAATAATGTATTAAACACTAAACAACGTTAACATCAAGAACTTTAACAACTCCTAGTCTTTGATGTGAACAAACATAATTTTGCTGCTGAATTTATACAACCAAAATACTTGGATTCTTTAATTGCACACATTTGTTCGCTTCATGTCTGGTATGATTGTGAAATATGATAATTGTCAAATTTATAAGACTTGTTCTTATAATTCCCTTTGTTAATTCAACATTTAATATGATACTAATGTTGGCCTTTGCAAGGCGGAAAGCCCTTGGGTTATTGTTTCATCATTTGTTATCGGCGTTCTTTTCTATCACAAAAGTCTCAGGCTTTGGTTTATAGCTGTGTAGAAAGCAATTGCTTTTTTACTGTGCTGTTCCTTATGTTTTCAGACTCATGTTTTTTATGAACATTACCTTTATGTCATGTATATGTTTCTTTCAACTTAGCTATGATAATGATGCTTCACTTTCTGTTCTTTAACGATAGCTATAACAACATGTTCAGCAAACGAGACTATGGATTGCGAACAAAAGAATGCATCGTGTGCAGTTGTTGATGGGAATAGTAAATGCATATGCAAAGTTGGTTATGAACAGGAAACCGACAGTGACATGTGTATAGGTGAGATATATCCATAATATACGGACATTCTTGTTAAAGGAACGACAGTGTAAGTTTATTTACACAAAGTATTTATTATGTTCCAACAAACATGTTTTATTAGTGTTTGCATAATATTTCTAATCTGAGATGATAATCGTTTCTTTACAAAGTAAAACTTGTTAAATAATAAGGTTTTTATCACAGACAACTTTATATTTGTTTACTTACGATTTTTTTAATTATTACAGATATCAAGGAGTGTTCTCTAACACCTAAACTATGTCAAGATCATGAATGTGTGGAACTTGAAGGAAATTTTGAATGTCAGTGTTTACCTGGGTTTCATCTCCTTGAGGATAGTGTCAGTTGTCAAGGTAAATACTTAAAATGGTTCAAATAATCTTAATATCTCGTATCTGCTAACTTTGTTAGTATGATGGTTATTTCTAACTAATTATAAAACGCCATACGTATTATTTATATATTTTTATGGGTAACATATTCAGTTAGATTAATATGTATCATAAAATAAACTATACTTCTATGACATTGTTATTTTCATATATCATATAATATACAATATTCCATGATAAGATTCATATTATCTTTATCAGAATGTAACCAAGGAACATATGGGGCTAACTGTAATGAAACATGTACATGCATGACTGAATCAACTAACTTCTGTGACACAACAAATGGTACATGTTACTGTAAGAATGGATGGACAGGGGATAATTGTGAAGAAGATGTTTTGGAATGTGATAAAGATGATGATTTATGTGACAGTAATTCTGTTTGTGTTGATATACCAGGGACATTTGTATGCACGTGTAATCAAGGGTACTTTAAAACAGGAACTGGTCAATGCAAAGGTATGTTGTTTTAGATATTGATATATAATAATAAGCTTATAACTCGTATCAATTATTTGTTCTTCATTGTACTTATTAATAAATGCGGCGAATAGACGTGATATACATCAAACTTCTACAGCTATTAATTTTACTTAATAAGAAGTTGTCAAATGACTGTCACTGCGTGCTTTGAGATCAAAGTGATCCGGAGTTGAATTATGGAAAGGAACTTCTTACTATATTGCAAGAAACCATATGTAAATCGCTATCAATTTTAGTGGAATGATATGATTTTAAATTTTGACCGTAGCACTTCAAACTAAGGAAAAACGAACCGGACAGATTGAAAGCAATAAACTATAGTAGCCCAATGAAACTTATTCCAATGTTAAGTCCATGAACTTACAACACTTAACCAATGTTCTAACTACACCGATGATATTATTTGCATTTTTTCTGATACTATAAAAGCTATCGTTTTGAAACTTTGAGCACACAAGGAAAAACTACTTTTATTGTAATGATACTTTATACATGAAAATAAACATTTGCATATCAAGGAAAATGTGACTTTACAAAGGTAGGGAGCGTAATCAAAAGTCGCAAAAATACAATTATTGGTGTAATCCTTATTTGCTCGATTGACGCTTGCTATCGTTGTCTTAGGAACAAAATAAAATTTGTAAACAAGCCTAAGGCAGTCTGTCTCATTCGTAGAAGATTCAGCGCCGTAATTGTTGTAGATTAGCCAATGGATTACGATATACTGTCTTCACCATAGGGTTGATGTCCGAAGACTTTGACGGCTAATCCAGTACATCAACACTCATCTGTCGGAGGAACTAGTTTGTCGGTCAGACAGAATGCACATACGCACTATCATGCATGCGTATCATGTTGCAATCCAGTTTCTGCACATAATGGGGCGTCCATGACGACCAATTATAGCCCTCGCTGTTTTCGCCACAGTGCGCCTCTTATTCCGTGAGTGGCTTGAAATCAAAAGTAAGCCGTGACGTTGCGTAGTGACTTTTTGACGAAGTCGTTTTCTGATGTCATGCAAACGTCCGGTTCTGTTGAACGTAGCCATTTGGTTCACGATAGAACGCGTCTGAACATTCATAATCCTAGCTACATGAGAGTCAAAAGAAGGCATTTATCGACAAGACAATTGCGTATCATACGGCTCAATACAATGTGTGATTACAAAAACATCGAACCTGGCTTTAGGATATAAGGTGCTGAACAAGCCCACACCTGGAGACCTTTCTTCAATAGACATGCGTGCCACTTTATGTGTTTTTACATAGAACATGCGACAGGCTGTTCATTTACCACATGGCATTGATATCCCGCCAAAATATGCCATGCACGTGCACAAAAACCGGTTTTGTACGCATGGGCCCGTGGGTACTAAGTACGTCTAATTTCATTTCAAAAACACATAAGACATGTAGCTTGTGTTGTATTAACCCCGAGTATAAAATATTGTGCAATTTGGATCATTTGTTAAAACATTATACGCATTTAAAATAAATCGGTGTAGTTAGGACATTGGTTAAGTGTAATGCATTTAACCTTAGACGCAGAATGTCACGATATCCTAGCATGTCGTTATAACAAGTAAAAGGCACAAACTTTTTTAGTTTATATCTTTAAATAACGTCATGCCATAATCCATTATAAATTTGTATGATAAAACAACCCTTTAAACGTTTTATATTACCATAAAAACTACTAGTAAATCTGTGAATTATTGCGAGTGTCTTTAATAGAAGTGTTTGCTAAATTTGAAAAGTATACTTATAAGCCTCATTTGATAACTATTAATTTTGATGTTTAGTAATTTTTCTGTTAAGCAAATATTGTTCCATTTCAGTTTGTAATGCTTTCTATTTTGGGGAAGAATGTTCTACTGAATGTAGATGTGACCAAGCAAATACTGAAATGTGCAATAATGTTAATGGAGAGTGTACGTGTTCCAAGGTATGATAAATCTTAAAATAATAAACAGAGTAGTTCGAAAAGCAGCACTTAAAACACAGACTACATAGTCAGACAAAGAGCTAAAGAGAGAATTGTAATATTGTTGTTGTTTAAAAGGAAGCCACAAACTAAATACAAAACCAAATACCCAAAGAGTTTCCGCTCTAGAAACGTACAGCGGCACAATCATTGGAGTTTCAAGCAGGTTTAAGGGTGCATCTAGAACACATTTTAAGAACTGTTTAATTTATTTGCAACTTAAATGAAAGGCCACTTAACAGAAAACAATGGTTCATTCGCCAAGTACTCCTTAAGCTAGCTACATTTTAAGCAGATGCCACCTCCATTTACCTCCTTATAATGCATTTACAATCCGTGTTGTTTCTTTTTAAGCTATGTCAGGGATATTATGATATATGAGGATATTTCCCTTGTTGTGTGAAAAGTATTTTTCGAAATTTTCATTGACAGGGTTGGAGCGGTGCAAATTGCACTGACAACATTGACGAATGTGCCAACACAACCATATGTTTACATAAAGCTCATTCGTCCTGTATCGACACAAATGGTTCATACGTATGCACATGTAATGGTGGCTATCAACCACAGGGTAACCGATGCTTAGGTGAGTGAAATAGCCAATATTTACCACTGTGTCAATAGTTTCTTAGATTTGAGTACATGGCTGGTAAACAGGTTTATTTTTACTAATATCTGAATACTGTAGTTATATAATTGTAAATATTAGATTTTTGTACTATCGTCTAATTTGTTTATTTATTCAGTTATACGTCACATATACTCTCAGTCTTTAAATAATAAATTGTATCTTATAAGTTTATTTACTCAAAAGTGATGCTGTATATTGGGATACACTTTCAAAAATATTTAATGCAAACAGGTTGTTTCCGAAACTAGATATATCTACATCTAAAGTGTTCCATTGTTTACTTCAATATATCTGAAGACAATTGTCATTGCATAGCTGCATATCCAAAATAAAAAGTTTATATCAAAACTAACTGCAAATTAAGAAACCTACCGACATTAAACATTCTTATTCAGTAAGTTTGATGGTGAAATGACAGTAATAGCGTTTGAGGTAACTATGGTTAAGTTGTTTCATCTAAAATGTGAATATGAATAAAACGTAATTAAAGTCATAAACATAACCAATTTAGGTAACATAATTGAGTAGTAAAACATCTTATAGTAAGTCTAAAACATGCTACTAAACCATTAAAGCATCCTACCATTTATACATTGAAACTATGTTTTGTTTCCAAACTCATTACAGAAATAGACGAATGTTTAGAGGGTACAGTAAATTGTACACAAGAATGTGTTAATGTACCTGGAAGCTATATGTGCCAATGTTTTGCTGGATTTGAAGGGAATTGGAATGATTGTGAAGGTAAGGTTTTAAAACATGAATTTCCTTTTCTGTCAATAATAATGAAGTTGTTATCAATATTCTTCTGTTGACAGTGTTTAAGTTAATTTGGTAGAAGTCTGTATAAAATTTGATAAAACATCATGAAAAGTCCATTATTTTGATTTCAAGTTGTAATTGTGCTCTTGTGAACTTACTTAAATGTGAATACGAGTAAAACTTAGTTAAGGTCATAAAAAACTAACTTATTTAACATTCTGAAAAATTTGCTTGACTGTTTGAACGACATTTGCCTCAAGCTAGAATTATTTTCATACAATATTTCAGTTTGCAACAATAATACATTTGGCTTCAACTGTTCCGAAACATGTCCTTGCAACATTACGAACTCTGTAGATCGTAATCAGACGTGTAAGCCTACAAATGGAACATGTGTATGTCTAGATAATTGGAAAGGTATTAGATGTAACGAAGATGTTAATGAATGTGCTAACAAAATGGATAATTGTCATGAAAGTAACAACACTGGATGTCTCAACACAGTCGGTGGATACTTGTGCGTGTGTCTTAAAGGTTTTGTTCGAAACATTACAACTGATCAATGTGAATTAGGTTTGTGACTATTCAGATTTTATACAAGTTTTCAAATTTATATGACACAGTCAGTACATATACATGAAATATGAGGTTAACAAGCAAAGTTGATACAATGGATGTGTTGGATAGTGATTAAATAATAAAATGATCTTAAGAGATAATAAATGTATATATTAAGTAATATTGTCATATCTATACTAACAATAATTAGACAGAATGTCTAAATCCAAGTTGTTTACATTAATTTATTTCATAGGTATTTAATACAATGTTAATAAAACTAGCACGATTATTTATTTTACATGCTACGTACGTTCATAATATTGGAAAAGGTAATTGTATTTTATTGTAACGTTTTATCACAGGCAGTAAGCGTTTTCTAGGGTCATTGATATAGGTACAATTAAATATCTAGTGGAATTCATTCATTTTTACTTAAACTGCTTGTTTGATATGGAGATTGTATATGTGGCGGCTGTGTAAATAACCTTTTTTTTTTAATTCTCTTATAAGCATTATTTTTATTTGAAAGTTTTAAAGAAACCTTTTGCACTTTTTTAAACGGATATTAACGATACCCGTTGTCACATTAAATATTCAGCAATGATGATTTTTAGTTGTTCGCTTGTCGAACAACTATATACGCCAATTTGAGAAATCGGTGTAGCAACCTTACTACGGATTCTACTTTTTTTGAGGTACACGACGGGGCTCAACTCTTCAAACCTATGATATACAGAGTTTTCATTAATTGTTCGAAGAGCAACTATATACGCCAATTTTGAGAAATCAGTATAGCAAGCTAACTACAAAATCTATTTTTTTAGGTACATAAAGGAACTCAAATCTTCAAGCATGTGTATGAATGAGAAAGGTTTTAATAATTAAATTGTAATAATTACATTTAACCAAACACTGAAAATATATAAGGCAGTGAAGATTCCCTGTGGAGAACCCCAATTTGAAAGGGCGTGACGCATTGATCTCTCATTCTATACGTATACGATAAAACATATCTTGGCTCAGACGCTTAACTCATATCGCACAACAACAACGCGCAGGAAGTAGTGCGGCGTATACATGAATATAAAAACCGTTGTATGTTTTATTTCGTTTTTTTTAAAGATAAAATCATGATGATAAAATTGTAAAAAATGCTGGCTTATAACTACAGGAATACTTATCCATATATACATATTAGTAACATATACAATTAATTTGTATGAACATTCAATTGTATTTCCCTGTACTCCTCTATGGTTATTATACCTGTGCAATTACAGGAGTATGCATTGTAATCAATTTCTAAATTAGATTTACCTGAACATTGGGGTATCGGTATTTTTGATAATCGAATTAAAATTGGATTTTCATGTATAGTTTACAAGTACAAATGGCACCATTTTGAAGATACATTTCATACAAAGAAAGCTCTGCAGTCTGTGTTTCAAGAATCGAAATCTTATTCTACATATTTTGTCACATTTTTTAGCACATTAAGTGACCGAAGCACAACATGTTTTCTCTGTCGAACAACTACAGTGCCTTTAGCGCTTTGATTTGAAGTTGAAAGTGTACATGCTGTAAAGTGTGCTATACTGCTTACGAATTTTCAACTCTCAGTGCGATAGTAATTAAATAACTTCACACTATCGCTGTATTTAATTGTTCGATACCCAACAATAGATTAATCAGATTCGTATCGATTTTAGTTTTATATGAATCAATAATGTTTTAAGTCCTATCCACTTTATGTTTCAGAAATTTCGGAAAATGTTACTTTACCAAGTAAGTATTAACTAATTTAGATCAAGTAGTCTTATCTTAGTTATATTTGGTCCGTTTATTGCTTAAAACAAGTTGTTTCTTTGCTACGATAGTTCACTTTAATGGACTGTTGTCATTTGGCACTGAAGCTGTATGGTAATCATTTACAATTCAATGAAAAGTGGTCATCTAATAAAGTGATTAGTTTTAAGTGCCTGTTCAAGATTAATTTAATATCAATGTGCACAGGAATATTATGTTATTAGATTAGTGATTTGATATAAGCCCTGTTATTTTCCAAGGACAGTCGTATTGGCCCGAGGCCGAGGGTTAATATGACTGTCCCGAGGAAATATCTACTTAATAACATTTTTTTTAATAACTGCTTAAAGACTTACGGACATTGAACTGAATCCGGATCTTTACAAAAACAACTGTTTGTTTACCTGCTGGCGTTCGTCGGCATTTGGACCGTTTTTCTACAAATTATGACAAAAAAGACTGACTCAAACGTTCCATGCCGGGAACGTACCGTTATGTACGAGTCTCCACTATGTCAAACATTTGGCTGCTACCGGTCTCTGCGGGAGAGAATCAATTATAATTTGGGTTTGAACTCCATCAAAATACAAAATGGCCGTCATTATATGCGATACTACTAACTGATATTGGCCCTGTTTTGTCAACCAATCAGAGCGCAGAAATCTGTTATTGGCCCTAAGGCCAATGAGTGTTATTGACCCTATAACAGATTTCGGCCCGGTTTTCAGTTTTATTAATCAGATTTTGCAGTATTGTGCCGTGAATTTGCCACTTTACGGGGCAAATAGCCCAAACATATTTAATAATTACCGTTATTAAATAACTATGCGTTGTTTGTCCTGTAAAGTGCCAAATTCACTGCACAATACTGCAAAAATTGTTTAATAAAGGTGAAAATAAGGCCGAAATCTGTTATAGGGCCATTGACACTTGTTGGCTTTGGTCTAATAACAAATTGCTGCACTCTGATTGGTTAATAAAACAGGGCCAATATCAAAATATGGTCCGTCTGTTAGTAGTTATTAGATAAAAGTGTCATTAAATAAAGGATTTGATATACGATATTTCTGACACTGTATCTCATTCAGAAGTAAGTTGCCTGCTCAACGTTACCCAACGTTATAAATACTGTAGAATGCGCATTATATCAAATGGGGATTTCTTTCTCAACCGGATCATAAGCATAATTCTCCATAGTAACCGTGTTGAATATTTTTCTAGATATGTTTGTGAAAAAAAATTTATGAAACCTTTCCGGATACTTTTCTAACACCCCTCGTAGGCCCTGTTATTTTTATACGACTGCCCTTTGAAAAAAATAACACTTATTTAATGATATATGTTATTGTTTCAGATGGCTGGGTGGCAGTATCCTACTCAATATCTATCAATGTGTCTTTACCTCCAAAGTTTGATCTTACACTGGCTCCGTCGTATGATATCGTTGAACAGAATGTTATTAAGGCGGTGAGTTAAATTTTGAATATCTGGAACTTAACGTTGATATATATTTTTGTCGTTTAAACGCGATAAACTTAGTTAAAATACTAACAGTTAGATCAATTTAAAGTAGGAAGTTTTGTACAAAATTGCCATGTGTGTTTATTTATGGCTTACTTTTTATGCACATAGTGGCTTCTTTTTTAAATTGGTTGAAATTCTTATCAGTCAAATATAGTTTTGAAAAATGCTATTGTGATAACACCATCAAATAAAATTCTCTTCGACATTTTCGTTCCCTAACGTTTCACTGTGATACTTATTATTGTTTTGTATAACGCTCAACATGTATACGTTTTATTTGCAGTTAGAAAACTTCATTAGAGAATATACTGATGGTGATATGAAAATCATCATTATTGAGATAAGGTATACTTTCCAGTTATGATCTGTGAACAACGGCTGTGTATTGCTTGATGACGGCATTTTGTATAATTTTAAGCGATTTCGAAAGCTGACGGCAATATTTAAATCAAAGCACTGAAAGTACTGATGGGGCGGGGCTCTTGAAAATTTTAAACACTGATCATGACACTACTATGACGTTATGAGAAACTAGCCTTAAAGTTGCCCTTTTCCGATTGGACAGATGAATTTTCAACTTTTCTCATAATGATTGTGTCAGATAAATTGAATCATTGTTTATCGTCATGATGTTCTATTCAGTATTGGATTCTATATAATCAAAGATTAATTTTAAAACAAAAAAGGAAAGAGCTGTGAATAGTAGTCTATAGTGTCTGACTTTATTGCTGTTACAAACTTCCCTCCTTGATGGTCAGAGAATTAATCTTTATCCTTTTTACAAGGACCAGTCTTGTCACTTTTAATTTGTTGCATAGACCTTTGTCCCTACAAAGCTTTAAACAATCCCTGTATCAGTCATATATTTCTGCCGACTCATCCACTCCACCACTAACAAACAAGGAGTATGCACTTGAGATACCGATATTTATGAATTCAGGAACCAACTTCATGCTCTTTTACCCAGTGTTCTTCGTTGATATACAGTGCCTACCAAAAGTTTGGAGACAACAGAAATTTATTATATCTTGATTCCAGTAATTGATTTTTTGAAACTATCATTTTAATACATCACAGATTATCTATGATAAAATTAAAGCACATTTCATGAATGCACCACAATTAATAGGTTTAACATCTGATATTTCAAAGCCTCAAAAATTAAGAGCAATGTAATTATTTTCTATCACATATTTTTAAGTAGAACTAAAATTAAAAAAATAAGCAAAACTAACAAGTATTTAAAAGCAGTTTTGAAATATTTGTATCAGCTATTCAATAGGCCTACAAAGTGAAAATGTCTCCAAACTTTTGGTGGGTACTGTATATCGGCTGGCCATATTTGAGGCCAGATGCATTTGTTAGCAGTGTTTGATGATACTCGGATGCAATGGCAAGTTTTGAGCACTAAGTCTGTCTCAAGTTACATGAACTTTTCGTCTTTAACAGGGTTCTTGGTGGGTTAGGCATAACCTTGACAAGCAATGCATGCTTAAGTATATTGACAGAACAGATTTGTTTGTAATTATTTATTACTATTAATTACAACACTTCAGTATGAAATGTACAATATATACATACATTTTGAATGAACAATTTCAAGTCTTCAGCAGATACAAATGTAATACCAGGTAATAACAGTAAATAGACAAAAAAGTTAATACTGTAGGGTGACAATTCACTAAATCTTCTCAGTACACACTTATTTTTAAATGATGACTTGTACACTTCCATGGAATAGGTATTTCAGCTGCGACATTAAAAAATAACATAAAGTGCCTAAATATAACCAGTTCTTCCTTAAATTCTTAAAGGTTTGATAGAATCTGAAGTTAATAATGATGCTTACTGTACATTTTACTAATAGAAAAGGCTGTTTCTAAATTAATTCAATTACTATAATGTCTAACCATTTACAATTCATCAGGGTTATGAGGAAACTTCTCATAAAATATTAGAAAAAATCCATGGTGTACTATTGATTATTACACATCATGTACATATATTAATGCAGTTCAAAATACATTTAAATGTTTATTTACACAAATACCAAACATATGTGAAGTAAAATACCTCAATGATACACTATTTTGCAACAGATTAAACAATAGCTTACTTAACATATTTCATGTTTTATATATAGTTATATACAGCAAATCAAGGATGACTTCAACGCAATGTGTTATATATGTTTCATTGCACATGTAACAATATGATAAAATGTTGTTAGCTTAAAAATTAATATCAACATAACCATTAATTATTACAATACTAGCTATGCTTTCTACAACAGAATTTCATCTCAGTCTAATGTAAATGATAATTTCTTTTTTAAATCAATTGATTATTTTCTTAAAACAGGCATTTAAAAGTTGGTTAAATATTGAAAGAGAATATTTGTTCAATTATATCATGCATATCATGCAAATAGTTCTTTCAAGAAAATAAAATGATTTTATTCTCTGAATCATCCTTTCCACGTGAATGTGAGCCTTAAATATGTTCTCCAATCAACAGGCTTGTGATATCAGGGTTCCCACAAAGATAAGAAATCAAAACTCCCTGACTTTTCCCTGACCAAAATCATTTTTCCCTGACCGGCAACAGTGTCGAGTTTTCACAATCTTTGAGTACTAAATGTATTGTTCAGTGCTTATATCCTTCCATATATTGATTACTGTTGTACTTTCTGGGGATTATGCAATATGGAATTATCCAATGCCATTCTAAAATTTCAAAAAAGACCTCAGCTTCGCATATAATCCTCGACCAGCCATTTGATGCACCATTTTAGGAATTTTTTTAAAAACTAAAATGGATGAAATTTGGAGACCGCATTGACTACAAAAAAGCAATAATTCATTCTACAAATCCCTCAACAACAATGCTCCTGACTTAAACAGTAAATTTGATTCTTGCAGCTACTCTTAATTAAGGTCAAATTCTAATAAACAATCGTATATTCCAAAACACAAACTTGAATTCTTCAGAAAACCCTTAGAACATTCAGGATCATTTATATGGAAAGAAATGCCTCTTGACATTTGACTCAGGGAAAGTTTAACATCATTAAAAAACAAATACCTTAATGGAAATTTAATACATTGGACATGTAAAATGGTCTTTGCCCACTGGAAATATTTACTCTTTTTATTTCTGGCTTGTGACTTTTTATCATTTTACTAAGCATTCAGTTAGTAAATTCATATTATGTTTTTCACTATGTAAATAATGAAAATAACTTGTGCATGTTTTCCCAGAGGTCCACATGGAAGATTGGATTTATTCAAATTAGTAGCCTTGTTAAATAGTCTTTTTTATTATTATTATTGTTTATATGTTGGCATCCTCCTCCCCATATTAGCCAACATCTTTCCTCCCATTCTTTATTTTAAATGATTTAAGATACACAATACATGCAATTGTCATTAACTACTTGATTTTTTTTATTTCATTTAGTATGCAAACACTTATCTGAATTAAAAAGTATTTGATAACACATGTCATGCTCAAAGATGTTAAAGAATTGACTAAAACAGGCACACATTTTACATGAAAATAATTATATTAGTAGGCTATCAATGTAAAACTAACATTGAACAAAAACTTTAAGGCAGGTAATGAAAGATCTACATGAAAAAAATTCTTTAAGGCAAAGACTGCTTAAACCCCTTCAGCTTCTTCCTGAATAACTTAGTTACTCTATCCAAAATCTTCAGACATAAGCATATTTTTAGAGTAAGATGTTAACAAGAATAATAAAGGTACTCATAATAATAAATATCAATAAAATACCCAAAATAATGGAAGAAACTGTCTTAGCCTTTACTTAATTTGCTTCCTACTGTTTGACCAACATTCTTCTCTTTCAAAATTCCCTGACTTTTCCCTGACTTTTGCTTATTTTTCAAATTTCCCTGACTAATTTTAGAATTCCCTGACTTTTCCCTGACCTTGAAAAAATTGCATTTCTCCCTGACTTTTCCCTGACCGTGGGAACCCTGGATATCTGAGCTCTATCCGGCCCTTTGAAATATAGGTTGAGGAGTTTAACACCTTTCTTTTAAAATCGACAGCAACACTAAATCCACAGTCAGCCAGCACAGAATACCTAGATTGTAAATCATTGGATATGGCACCTCAAAGCAATTCCAACCCAGGTTTGTGGAAAAAAATAACTGAGATTTGGAGATATTCCCACCAAGAATTTAGTGGAATCATAGTGTTTATAATTCGAAAAGTATCTTTCAGTGCATCCGAGTTAAATGAAGTTCTGATCATCAGTTCAGTACAGTCCACTACAATCCATAAACTTTCAAAACACCCAGCTTTGTCCAAGTCAGATGACTGCATTTCAAAAAGAAATCGATATGCGTAGTGAGAATGCTTGATACATGAACTAAGCTGATGTCAAATATAAGGCCAAGTCTTCATTAAAATTTCCTGTTCTTAATTTCACTAGTACAATGAAGAATTTCTCTTCAAATGAGAGTTTTCTATCTGGTCCTCTCTTGTTCAATGCTGATTCCTTACCAGTACTTTGGCCCTTCCAATAACACAAATTCTCATTATTTATTCTTGTCTTCAAATAAGAACACAGGGCTTCAAAAACATCATAATTGGGTAAATTGGTCCAAAACTTAAACTGTTCTGGGCTGTCCGTAACGTTCTGTAGCCCTAACTGCTTGGATTTGATCTTGGAATTCTCTTGCTGAACAGTAACTTCAAGTTGGTGGGTTTGAGGATTGACATAGTCATGATCTGAACACCTAACTGCATTATGGTTATCAGAACAGTAATCTAGTTTCTTTGGTCTGCCAAGTTCTAGTAGGCATTTATGATTAAGAGGTTTCTTCACTTGTAGTGATGGAGTGAACTCCTCTGGAAAGGTAAAGACATAAACATCACCATTCAGCACAAGTATTTTTAAATCAATAAAATTGCCCATAACTTCATATAAATTTACATAAAGTAAATGGCATGAACTTGGGGTGCACATTCTAACAAATATTGTTGAATACATATTTTGTATTTTTGCAACAATCTGTAGTCATGAAATAGTGATAAATTAACCCACTAGACATATAATCAAGTGACATAGGTTTTATATGTGGCTCCAACAAGTCTTACTATTCTATAAAAATTAGTGAGAAATGTTAGTTTTTTCTCAGTTTATGGAGTAGTTATCAACTCTTTGTGGAACAGTTATCTAGCATGAGTAAAAGAAAAGTAGTCAAGTTGTTTAGAAATGCAATAATTGTCATGGCGACGTCCTCAAGATGTTTTAAATTTGTTGTCATAAATGTAAATATTTTCCATCATAATTATCAGATTGTTGTAATTAATTGTACACAGTTTAATTTTGTCTTATTGAATATACCTGGTAATATATATATATATAAACTCTTAATTTTCTTCTGGAAAGCATATAAAACGTGTAAAATCAAAATCACAGGTACTACTCATTCACGGCTTCTGCTCGCATACCAGTATTGATCTTATTTGACAACAAACAACACATTTAATTCTTTTCAATTCAACTCATTCTCACCTGCTATAACTGATGTCTTTGTTTTCCCTTCTTTGTTGAATTTCTTGGGAATACAGTTGGCACATATACTGGATGGCTTGCAAAGTCAACCTTGATTTCTGAAATAATACATGGTATAAATTACAGTTTAATTAAAAGTAAGACACAACAACATATATCATACATATAATCGCGAATAAAAAATCGCGAAAACAAGAAATCTGGTACTCTTTACAAGTTGACATCTGTCAAATTCAAATGGAGCTTTCATCAATTCCAACAATATCACTGTATTTATGTGACTAATTTTCTAATGTAAGCGGAAACAGGAGTGCTGTCCTAATATTAACTGATATGTCTAAAACATTGACGGCACCCCCATTGAGAAAATAGCTCTAGTCAACCCAATCTATATTATTCATAATAAATATACAACTATAATTAGTTTATGTCAACATATATGGTCTGTGTAGAACTGCAGAGAAGGTATCAATATATATCGGTGTAACCTTGATATTAATTTCACAATATATATGGATGTCGTTGATATGCGTTAGCTTAATCAATGACAGCTATGCTATCAAAACGAATGCTTCCATACAATTTGGTCAATAGCAGATAAACATGTATGAACCGAAATGTGATCAAACCCAAAACCATCTGAGTTTTGATATTATTTTATGTGGTCTTAAAATATAGCTGACTGTTGTATACCTCCATTACATAAACCAGAACTTACATAAACAGAACTAACTTATTGTAGTCAACAAATATACCACTTTACCAAAGTGTCAAGCTAAGCTTAAAACCCTTAAGCTTCGTGCACTGTGGATGACTTCCGCAGTTCCAGTTAGAGAAATATAAGTCAATTCGCTATCAATCCGATTGAAATGATATAGAAATATCAAATAAAGGTGGCTTACCTCCAATTAAGTGTTTTGAGTAAATTCTAGAGAGATGTTTTGGTTCAAATACTTTTCCATCATCGACCTCGTTCACAGTTCCACGGCACATCGAATTCGATCCAACCAAAGTTGTCTTCGTATTCATTCTTTAGGGATCTGGTGAATGATATTTTCTTCATTTCACGAGCACATTTACTCCTTGAATTGTTGCAACCAGGCACGCAACAAAAATCTCCAACATAACCACGATAACGACCTCTAATACGAGACGATTTCTTATGTTTAGCGTCATAGAATTTAAACCGGAAGTCCTGTTCTCGCCATTATGCGAAACTGTAATTAACCGAATTAGGTCGACTTGTCAACTCTCCATTGCGTGTTTTAGTCGTTGCTCTATTGCCGGATGAAAAATCTAATCTATGGAAATAAGTCGCAGGCGATTATCATGATAACATACTAACCCGAAATATCCGAATCAATTTTTGCAGTAATGATATGCGGAGTGGATCGGGTTTTTTGCTTAAATTCAATGCTCGGAGCCGAAATTACGGTTTGTTAACTTTGGACGTGGCTAAAGCCCCGCCCAAAAATGCGCTATTACCTGTATTCTGGTCCTTTTCCGTATTATCGTAATTAAAGCATCTCAAGAACGATTTTACAATGGAAAACAAATGTTTTTTTCTTATTTATCTAATGTAATATTATTATTTTTTTATTTACGTAAAGGTCATTCATTTATACAACGATCTTGTTGAAATTTGCTCTTGATAAAATGGACGCTTCACCTTTGTACTTTTAGTCATAGCCAGTTCAATAGAGTCGAATCAATAAATAACACTTGTTAAAGTACAAAATAGTAGTAAAATATGATATAGAATTTGTCAACTTCATTGTGACATTTGTGAATAGTACTGCTGATTTTCAATAGTTGCTAATTTATCTTAAGAATTGGTATTTACATGAGTGAATTTAAAACATTTTGTTTTCAAAAGTCAGTAGCGCATACAGTTACACCGCCTATTTGATTACTCGATATTTATTAAATACTTCTCGTACATAGATACATATAACTTTATTTTTAATTGTAAGTACTAAGGTTCGGTGGTGAGTGTCTAAATCAGCGACTTACTTTATGCGCCACGGACATTTGAATAAAGTTTAATAAGAAATATACAATACGATATTATTTTGTAGGTATGGTAGTATAGAAGTTGATTACCTAGTGTCATATGATAGTAAGAATTCTGATATTGGTGACCAGCTGGCTTATGCTGCTGTAGATTTGGCTGCTGGAAAAGATATTGTGTATGATGGACAGACTGTCTCAGTGAGAAGTAGTAAGTTATAGAATTCTTGATGAAATAACTTCATCCAACCCTTCACTCGATATTATTGATTACAAATCACACGTACATCTGAAACAAAAAACGTATGACATTGGCATTGCCATTTTAAAGTGTTTTTTTTGTCACAGTGACCATGGGATATGTTATTTGCATCTATATTACTATCTATTTTGGCTAGATTGTCGAACAAGTTCTTACAACTTAAATAATTTTATTTCGAGTCTGCTTCTTAATCGAAGCAGCGCTGAGCTAAAAGAAGTTTTTTGTTTAAAGAAACGGCAAGATATGAATTATGAGATATTAGTTGAAACAACGCGGTGTTTGTCATGCAATGATTAAGTATCCAGCGTCGTAACCGCTATGCCACACCTTATCTATAGTATAATATTTCAAAGTTCTTTTAATCGTTTAATTGTAACTTTAAGTCTCGTGTTTGTTCATGTCAATATCTCTTTTAAACCACTTACAGCGGAATTTAACAGTGGTACTGACCCCTGTGTTATTTATACAAGTGTAATAGGCTGTGTCCCACCTAATGTATGTGTGATTATAGATGGGTTGCCAGTTTGTAGGTAAGATTAATTCAGATTTATAACTTGCGCTTCTTATGGCTTTGTTTTTTCTCAGATTGTACTGGTCAGACTTCTCTAGTGCTGGTTACATTTCTAGTATTTTCTACCTCCAGATTAATATAAAATATTAACAATTAAGGATTTTTTTATTCCGTTATTGAATTCCTAAATTTGAATTAAATTCAACACAGAAATATTATAAACACAATCGTCTAAATTGTATAACATGCATTACTTGTCTAACTCTGTAGACACAGCCTATCGAGTATTTCTTCTTTTCAACCGGATCGGGATCAAGTATGATCGGTTGCTTGGGATCCTGGAATTGGGGATCTATGAGATTATTCGGAAATTTCGACAACACTTGTACTTTGTAATGGCAGTAATATTCTTCTAAGTAAGTCTTTGAATAACTGATCTATCAACATGTCCAAGTAATCAAGAGAACTACATACATTTCAGTAATGTGCATTAGTGCGTATATTTTGTTGTTTTGTACGGAGCCCCCTAAAGTGACATTGTGAAATACCTTTTTTATTTTCACTACTAATACCTTTAGACGTTATATTATTTTGTTTATACGTAATAATATTTCGTAAATATGAAATAATATTACGTTTAAACGAAATAGTTGTGAAAATAGAAAAAAGTATTTCAAAATGTCACTTTAGGGGCTCCGTAATAATATCGACTTATATCACATAGTTTTTGAAACTTTGCGACATTCTTAAACCAGATTGTTTTATTTTCAGATATGAAATTAAAGATGGTAAGACCCTAAACAGTTTTAGCATAATTGACAAAAATGTAGAAATAAGAATTTGAGATACATTATTATTAAGCGTACTCTGAAGTTTGATATTGTCCTTTCATGCGGAACCTTTGTGCTTTTACTGTTCTATACACTATTCTTAGTTAATCATGGGCCATTGTAGTCAATGAAGGTTAGACTAAAACGCGCACATACTTTTTGTGACAATACAGCTATACATGACTTATTTTTTGCGCTCTAGGATTTTTTCCAAAACAATTCTTGTTGCATAATGTAGTGTTTTGAAGTATTTGTACATCTGTGAGTTCTATTAGATTTTATGTTTGATAATTTATTGTCGAAGTTTGTATTTGACAAAGAATTACTTGGCAATCACTTAAAGTAGTTATTTATTATTGAACCTGCAAACTTGGTCGTGGATATAAATTCAACGGGTGATGTGAATATTTTTTGTGGGTTTAACACGGTCAAATATTCAAGGACATTTTCTACGACAATAACATTTTTACAGGAAATAAAATTAATTGTTTTCTTTGTTTCTTATAAAAGGGAAAATGATCAGCATTTTAAGCAATGGGAATGTTAAAAAACGTTTATGAAAATGTAAATATGTATTTGTCTATGTATGTTTATGGCCAGAAGCCTAATGAATTACTAACTTAACGTATTTAATTGTATATAGTGTAGTTTTGACCTGCCAAAAAGTCAGCATCATTTCACAACTGGTCGTTTAATAAACAGGTATAAGGTGTTGTGCGAATACTAATTAACCGTGAAAAGGTATGGACTTTTTGACAGGTTAAAAATCTTAACTGTTAAATACATTTAGTATTAAGTTCCATGGATACATTTTCAAGTGTTTTGTCCTATTTATATACATACGTATTTTCTTCGAAGTATAAGATATTGTTCTTCTTCAGGTAACTATGGTTTGATAATATATCTGAGTGTATTCCTATCACTAGCTATAGTACTAGTTGTACTGCTGGTGTTATGTTGTTTATTACTCCGTAAACAAATTGAAAAGAAGAAATTACTGAAAAAAGAACAAATGTAAGACGAGTTTGTTTTGAATAACACTAACCCTTTCTTTTTTGCTGTTAGACATTCTTTATAATTTTACTTGTATGGTTTCTATGAGTTGGTTAGATTATTTGCCTTTTATCATATTGCGAAGTAACATAGGTAAAAGTTGATTGCATTTCATCAAAAAGAAATTATTATGTTTATATTTGATAAAACGCTTAAAACGTTGAAAAGTTTCAATTTGTTTTAAATTCTGTTCCGTTAAACATGTTCAGTCGACTCAAAAGACTGATTAAGATCACCTTCATGAAGGCGACTTTCAGAAAAGCATTGCAATTTTGTTGAATTAAGTAATAAGTAGTGAATCTTTTGTTTTTGACTCATAACAGTTCCTCTGGTGGGATTCGACCCATTGACCTCTCGATCTTTTAGCATCTTATGTCTATTGACTACTGCTCCTACGCTTTCAATGAGATTGCAATATGTCATTTTCTACATTTGGGATGCTAGTTTAAAGTTCAACTCAGTCCGGCTTTGATTCTTTTTGCTTTTCTACTGTGGTGTTATGCCTTATTACGATTTATAAATTATGCGATAATGTGTTTGCTTTTCATTGTAGTTCTTTTTTGTTATCTAGTATTGATGTTTGAACATAAATCATCTTCTATTTAAGGCAGCGTTATAATGTCGTGTAATAAATGCAAAGTTAAGCGACACTTTATACTTTTAATTGTAATATCTTTAGAACATTAAACTCATAGTTTCATTTTCAAAAGAGCTATGTGATATTTTCTTTGTAGGACAAAGCAAAAACTTACTCTTCCCGGAGTACCTGACAATGATTCCAGACTGATAAACGGTTTGTTGTTAACGTGTTTGTAATATTTTAGCATCTAAAGCATCTAGCATTGATATATGGACTATAATCTATTTGTGAATATATTTAAAAGTTATTTCGGCTGAGTATGACCATTTTATCAAGTTATGTATCGCAGTTCGTTTAAGCATTTTCGGACACTTCTCCTCTACCAGTACTCGCTTACTATTTCAAGAGGATCCGTAAACTGGATTTTTAAAGTGCAAAATGATATTATTTATCTAATCGATAAGGAAGATTCAACCTACTGCAACAAAGAAACGAAGCCGCGACTTCTGGTCGCTCTAACACCACGTCACATGCGTGACTAGGTATTATTCAATAAATGTAACGACAATGAAAATAGTTTATTGATATAATTGCCATTAATAATAACATGTAATGTATAGTTTTACATATTACAAATGTATCTATATCTGTATTTATCAATATGCCCATTATATCAATTTGGCATTTAATAGCTGTTTCTGAATGTATTTTTATTAGCAATATGATACTTTTGTTTGATTTACTTTTTGTATTAGAGGACGGCAGACAGTGGAAAGCAGTGACAGATCTTGATGATGCTCAAATTACGACAAAACTCGTTGTATGTAAAGTTTTTTTATATTTGACAGCTTTAATTTCAATGACTACGTTTAATTTAAGCCACCTTCATTAGAACATTGCCTATAAAAAGTCCTGTCGCTCATTTTTACTAAGATTTACTTCAGAAATAGCCTTATAAATGATTATCATGTTCATCGTGATTTGAATATAAATGTACCATCTTATACGAAGCAATATTGTTCCTGTCTAAGTTCTCCTGTCTTGTTCCTGGGTCTACCAGCCCCAGGCAGCCCTATTCTGTATCCGCCCCTGGTATTGATCATCTTTTAAACCATTTAGCCACTGATCCATATTAATTATTGATGATCTATCTATATATTTAGCGATTTTGAATATCGTTGAAAGAAGTTAAAAATAATAAATTCTGTGACCGTGTAATTATTTACGTCGGGACTGGTGAATATTACAGAACTATACTAGTATATATTTTAACTATTTTACTACCTTGTGTTATGTATTTATTTTCATTTATTGGATAAATTTTATTTATCCCCAACTGGTATATCATTCTTTGATATGTATTATATATATGTTTTATGTATTCCAACAATATATGAATGTGTAATCATTCTATAACATAACCAAATCATTGTTCCTGATATTAACGTTTATTGCATGTACATAAACGCCGTGCATGGACTAACTCTCTGCACAGTATGGGAGTTTGTCTCAGTCCCAACTAGAGCATGTGTAAAAAACGTGCCTGGATCATGTCAATTTGATGCACATACATATTACTTTATACCAAGTGAACAGGGATTTTATAATACAGTCAGACAAGCGTGTCACTAGTTAAAGTCATACATATTTGTTTGTACCAATTGACCAGTGATTATAATTATTATACAATATTTATGTGCTTATATTGTATGTTTTACAACTTTCAGATACTAAAACCAATGGTGAAAGACGATGATCAACGTCGTGATTACAGGGAACCAGGAGATGGTGACAATCACCGAGGTCACATAGAGCAGAGAAACGGTGGCCATCGCCGTTCTTATAGTGAACCAGCGAACGAGGAACACATTCATGTTCACAGAGATCAAGGTCAACATGACTATCGCCGTCTTCCGTCTGCGCTACAACGCGCCATTCAGACTTATGAGTTTGGTCAGTCACGCCGTGGACGAACAGGTAGCTTTCACGAAGCAGAAGATGCCATGCGACAGCAAGGTCAGCATTCATTTGATCCAGAGGATATTCAGCTTCGTAGAGAATCTCCTCAAAGATCATTATTACGAAGATCTTTCTCATATCATGAGAGAGTAAGTTTGTTTCTTCATATTTTGAAACCTATATTTGTATATAATTACAACTTGAATGAAATAATACAATCCGATTGGACAAAAGTGAATACGTTACTTGAAAATGTGGTGTTGTTTTATAAACGTTTGATAAACGTAGTTGACTTTGGTATTTTATTTTCGATCTAGTCAGTTACTTTGAACTGAAAAGTTCTTAATTAAAATGTCAGTATAGTCTTGTACGCATGTAACCTTATAGACCAACTGTAGTAAACGCCCCAGTGAAGAACCACGCTACATGTTGTCCATTTTCACTTACTTACGTAGGCTTTGCATCCGGAAATCTTCGGCTGTTCACTAAGAAAAACCCGTGGACATATTAAGACGCCATGTTGGATTTAGCTGTGCGTCACATGCCCAAACAAAATGCTTCGACCAGTCATAGAGAAAACATATTTTTTGTGTTATATATTTGCATTAGGGATAACTTCGATTGACAAAACAAGTTAAAACACATCAATGAGATTCTCTTTATTGCTCAAGTAATTGATCCAAGCGTATGAATCTATTTTGCGCTGTTTTTTATAATAATTTTGTTTATTTGTGTGTGTTCAATCAAACTTCCCAATAGTTCAAATTGTTATTGTTGCTTATCATTCCATTCATGCAGATAGTTGAGCCGGAGAGAAGAAATGAACCTGGACGACATTCATATCATGAAAGGTAAGTATAGGTAACTCTTTAATTGTTTCACAAATATGAATATTAAATTTCATTTTGTATTTTCCTTCGTTGTGTCCTTAGTTTTTATTTTGACCAATCTCCCTTTTCCATGTATTAAGTAGTTTAGTTTGCGATACATTGTGATTGGTACTTGCTAAATAGACAAAAGTTCCGAGTTTCTAAACCTGTTCAGAAACAGTGAGAAGCAAAAACTGATATTCTGTTGAAATGACACATTAAGCACAAAACTCACATTTCGTTTTATTATGTATAATTATTTTAGTTGTTTTGAATTTGTATATATTGTTGAATAAATTATTCAATACTAGTTTGTGCTTTATTGGCAACAACATTGTTTCTATATGAATGCTAGCAACATATTGTACCTGTTTGATAAACAACATAAATCTGTTACTTATTAGTATTACTGTGATATTACAATGTGAATATTTTATGACATTTGAAACTAAACAAATGTTGTGTTGCTTTTGTTGTTGTTTTCCTGGGATTAACGCTCTAAGCAACACATTGTATAAATCATATCATGGCGGGTCATCCATCTATTAATCGCAACTGGCAATGCTTAATCTCTGGATTTAGCCGTCAACCAATTATTATGCACATATTTTTGTTATGCTGTTTACCTAAAAACATGCGTGCTTTGGACTTTTCCTTGGGGTATTGGTCTTTTTACTGACTGGTACATCTTTCCCATAAAATTAATTTATTTAATTGAACATTCTAGATGAAGTTCAAAGGTCAAAAATGTGAATAAACTATAACCATTTATTCAATTGAGATATTTTCTCTGACAACATTCTGTAGTTTCTATTGCATAATACTAGAGATATTTAGACTTGTCAATTTCATGTTACAATAAACTTCTACAATGTCTTTTTTCAGGGATTGGTATTAACACAACGTCTTGGCAGTGTTTCGTTTCCATTTTAATTTGCAATTAACATTATTTGATTTCTTCTGATGTATGTATATAAACATATTTCCTCAAATATTTGATAATGATTAAGCCTCAACATATCAGATTCCATCCATCTTGTAAGAGAACAACTTTACTCATGGTGTTACACTTACGTTGGAAAGGAGAAACATGTAGAAATCCATTACAATTAGCAACAGTTAGACTTTATGTGCACTTATATTGATTGACTTTCTGTATTGCATTGTATTTCATTAACAAGAAACTATTTTGTAAAAATTTCATGTAAACTTCTTATTGTCTGTTTTTGAGGGTTAGAGTCTGTGCTTGCGTGTATGTTTGTGTGTGGATTGTATGGTGTGTGTATACATAAGTGTTTTTGTATCATATATAGTCTATGTTATGTTTGTAATTTCATAAATTATGTAATGTATATAGATGAATGTCTTACGATAACGTGCTTAGGTAATCTAATTAATGCGGAATATGGCTATCTATATATATGTTCCTCTCAGACATACTGATTGTACAAAGACTAAATAAGTCCATGTGGTTTTGTTATGATATCAATGTAATAATATATCTAATGTTACATCGTGTCCAACACCCAGCAAGCTTCTGTCCTCACTATAACTATAAAAGAAATTGCTACAACACCAAGAAAATGGATATCACTATAAGTAATACAGGGAGATAATGCAGTTGTATGGTCAAAAGTATAATAATACATTTTGTTTACTGCTGGTATAGAGTTATACACTGCTGGATGTCACAGACCCGATTGTCCTGTCTGTCTGACTAACTAAAACTGACCACTCTATCAACCTTGACAATTAATATGTTAGCATACATAATCATAGCCTCAGATAATAGTGTTTTATTACATTGTATTCAAAAGTGATTTGTCCATACCCCGCTGATTTAAATACTCACTTCAGTACTACTTTTCTCACAATCGATAAAAATAGATATCTGTATTCATGTACGGGCATTATCGAACAAATTGTGCATGTATTTAAATCTGTGGAGTTATTACCTACGCCACTAACAATGGAATTTAACAAAACTTATTTACTGTATAAATTTACTTTGTCAAATTGAAAGGCTTCGTGATTGGACCTACATGCACCGTATTACATTCAGACCATTAGGATTTTGTAGCCGACCTGCTAATATGTAGTCGTCGAAGTGCCATTGTGACGACTCGAACAATGGTCAAGACCTCTCCCAATGCGACTGGACACTTCATTAAATAACTATGAAATTGTAGAACTACATTATTTAAGTGACCCTTTATTTACTTTTACGTGTTATATGTTTATGCTTATCGTTTAATAATAAATATTCATCTTCATTCACAATGGCTTATTCCTTGTTGTATACCTCTGTAATCGTATAAAATAGCTGTAATATGACCGGTCGAGTTGTCTTTATTATATTATTGTTCAACATTACACACTTTACAACTCCAGCTTCATCAACATAATAATACTGAGAGTTAGTATTAACATTATTACATACGTAAAAAATTACATTTAGATTTGGATTAACATAAACCTCGTATTAAAATAAAATGATATTTAACGAAACTGGTCGACACAACTTCAGATGCCCTCGAAAAGTATTGGACATATGACGTTTGGAGAAACAGATAATGCATACTGCAAGTACTTGTACATGTACGAAGTATTTTATTACTATTACAATCCTTATATCAAAAGTAACACTGTTTTTCGACTGCAAAAAAAATAGACATTTATCTTTTTGAAACACCTCTAATAAACAAGATTTTTTAAATAAATGCAAATATTGCTAAGACATGTTTATGTTAGAAGTAGACTTCTGTAGTCAATACTTGAAACAATAGTTTTGATCACAGTTTGTTAAAATGAAGTCTTATTAGAGAAAAAAACTTACTCCGAATTGCATAATTAAGCTTATAAACTATGTTGGATCAGGTATATTAAACATCAGCGTATAAATGAATATTGTGTGCTCTTATAAAAGTATCCTACTTTTTTAAGAAGTGGACACATTGTCAAACTCAAATTTAGAAAGCAGAATGGGTTGAACTGTTAATTGTGTCTTTAATGCATGTTCTATTATGATAACTTCATGGTTGTAAAACAGTTTTAAGCTTACTGTTAGTGAATATATCTTCATTTAGTAGCTTTAAGCAAAAACAACCTAATCCGAAGTGACAGTGACATATGAAATATACAATCGAAGTTTCTTTTTTGGGGGGGGGGGTATCAAAATGTTTTAGTATTAAACAGCAATCTGCGAAGAAGGTATGATTTACTGAGAAAAGTCCAACATAACCTTATAAAAGCGTTTAATAATAATTTCATTAATCATTGAAATTCTGTGTACCACTTAAGTCCTTCCTCACTTTATATAAACCGTTCATTCGGTGCTTCCAGTCCTTTGATTTCTTATCAACATTACTCAAAAATCATCAATTCGATTAAGCTACATAAATCATCATCCAAACTAAAGCATACATTTACTTTTCGAACGTGACCACTAATGGCAGTTCTACCCAATTGTTTGTTTAAATTCAGGCTACTAGATTTAAAATGAGACAATATAACTCCGCTTAGCTGTTTTTGCAGACAAAGATCCTACCAGAGACTGAAATGCCAACTCAAACATAGAATGATATACACATTTAATTTACTCGGAGTTTAACATAGAAGAGCTTAAGTTTATGAAACGCATCTTCGAAAGAGCAATTTGGAGGCTGAAAAGGAGCATCTGTGCCAAATGGCTATTTCTTGCAGGCATTTTTACCTCGTTGCCCTCTGACACACAAGCAGCGACAAATTGAGAGTATTTTGAAATTGATCCACAGTATTCAAGCGGTCAGAAGGTCAAGTCGAAGGGTTCCAAAATCAAGTGTACCTAAGTTAACCTAACCCTGTCAACACGTCTTAAATATTGCCACAAAGTAGGGTTATACGACTTTAATAAGGAGGTTCTCGGTTGAACATACTATACTGTATTATACATCAATATCATTATTAAGCTGTCAGTAGACACGCTGTTTAGTTGCGAACGATGAAAACTTAGATATGTAACAATATAGTTTTATGTGACATTAATTAACTGTTGATGTCGTATGTAATTAAACCAAAATTGTTAAAATATGAAATATCAATTTTCATGTTTACGTCAGAAGTATCTTAATTCTGCCTAAGGTACGAGGCATATATAGGGTAATACAACGTTTGTGACGATATTATACGATATTATCAGCGTTAAAGTTCTCCCCAAGTGAAGTCCGCTTTTTCTACTACTTCGTCGGAAACTCACGGTACGCATGTATTATGTATTATCGTTGACGTAATACCCTGGGTTACCGAGGATGCTACTGGCAACACAAATAATATTTGAATATATACGTTAGTATGCACCGCCTGGTTATCGAACCTACGACCCATCGATCAGTAGACATGTATGCTACCCATTGAGCAAGCCGGGTGGCTATTTGCATAAAATAGGCAAGTACCTATTACAATGCGGCATTTCATAAAATAGGCAGGCACCTACAAGTGGGATTTCTACATTAAACCCTTACCACAATAACATAGACATGTTGTGTTATAATTTGCCTGGATTACCTGCCCCATACCATTACCGTTATTGGGTCAGGTAAAGCGCACTAATGGCGACATCTTCAGACAACACAATTTTCTTTTATATTCTCTTTATTTTGCATGAACATTACTGACGATGGTCAATTAGGTAATATGGCTCATTCGAATTTAATTTTTCTTTTTGCATTTAAATTTGGCGCACAAAAACCATGTCTGTAAAGTAGACACGATTCGGACGTTGACTATATTTTTCGTCTGAATTTCGAATACTTTATTTAGCATGAATGTAACCGAACCCTAAAATAAGGCATCCATTGTAATTTTTGTACAAGTTAATTTGATTTAAGCCCATACAATGTATATAGAGAAATGTTCAATTGAAAAAAGAACTTTCCGATACCTTACACAATACATCGGTCTTCGCCATTATTCTGCTTTGCTTGACGTACTTATACCCGTCAAAGTACGACTAGGAACCATACAACGTCGTAATATCATATCGTCCTTGATTTATACATTTATTTGTTTATCCGAATATTTGTCATTTTCATGTCATGACAATTATACCATATAGTTTTATATCTATAGAGAATATATTTATATACATCTAAATGTTTTATGGAACAGTGCCAGACAACTTTAGACTTGGATAGTTAATAAGAGTATTATAACGTTTATAACTCATTTAATGTCATGGCTTTTTCTTCAGATTCCTTAGGGATTGCTTAAATATAAAATTGTTCATTGAAATGATGGTTAATAACCGCATGGTTGCTCCCAGTGACCAGAGGTATGGAAGTCAAAGTGTTTTTCCACTTGTCCATGGACGAGTGAAATCGAAATCTAAAATTCAACTTGCGTGGGATGAAAATGCCCTTGGCCTAATATCAGTAGTCATAACTTAATATTAAAAACTGTGATATATAAAATACATACTGTAAGTAATGATAAATTATTGATACAGAGATACATTTAGTTCATTGAAGCATTGAGACACCCACATTATTAAGTTCAACTACTCTAAATGTACAATGTATATACATGTAGTTTATTTTAGCTCACAAATATTACTTGTCCACGGACATGTGGGATGGAAATATTAACTGGTCCACACACATCTATGTATGAGTCGTGCAAGTCAGGCATATGAATTCCCACCCATGAGTGGGTAATTTAAATTGAAAACCAAAACATGCACTATGTAAACGTATGCCTATCGCTAATTCAGTATTAAATGCTTAAGTCCATCGCGTAATGTTGTCCAAGAGTTCGTGCAGGAAGTTGTATGATTTTCTTTGGAAGGAAAATATATATCTCAAGTATTAAATAAATGTAATTTTATACGAATGCAATTAAGGATCTAAATCAGAGCTCTTCATAGTAATTTTATAATGAAGGAGTGGAGAGGTCATTAGGTCACCAACAATTTAGTACAGAATCACAAGGTCAAGTAACCTTAATACTAGACACAGAACAAATTGACCACTCCTTAGAAGCGCTTATCACAGACTTTTATGTGTGCACACAAATAACAATTGTATTAATCGCATGAAGTTGTACTTAAATATAATAAAGTCAAATCACCACTTGTAAGATAAAATAACAAACACTATCGTGAGCTATTTAAATAGATTCAGACTTGTATAGTCGGTACTATTAAATGGGTGTGCATTCTATACAAGCTTTAACATCGTGGTGAGGATCTGAATAGCAGGGAACAATTTCGCGAAGTTCTGGTATAAAACTGTTAAATATCCCGAGACCGTTTCTCAGTTCCTTATATTATTCTTATGTAAAAGATAACCCGTTTCTAGTAACGCGAATCTCACTACCACACTGGGGTAGCCAAAATTGTCTACACACTTAAATCCGCTCTCCACAGTAATGTGCCAGTTTTCGCCAATATGACGCCGATAGAATGTGTCCTGTCTTTTTTCTAATAAGGTATCTGAATCATCAGAAAAATGTAGGCACAAAACGGTATTACTCATCTTAATACAAGTCATTACTACTCAAAGCGGGTGCGCATGCGCAGTCCGTAAGGTTAAAGAGGCGCATATACTATGTATCAATATTGGGAATCATTCATGCTTGGAACATTTAACAGCTATTTTTCTACACATGTTAGCCCATGCATTTGAAGGCAAAAACACGGAAGATCATTCCTTACAATTGTATGCCATAAATATCGGTATCATGGCTATATGTGTACATCAATTAATGGGATATTTGTACCATTGAGACTGTGAAGAAAAAGAAGTCAATGGATGGTGAAGTTATTGACTTAACAGAATAAATTGACTGTATTAGTTTAAATGAAGTCACACACTGTAGTTAATATTATACTATGTAAATAAAGCTTTAAAACATAATATTAGGATTTGTTAAACCATTCTACACCCTCAATATCTCGTTTTTGAGACGTTTTAGTGGGGAGGAGGAATGACATATACTTAATTGAATTACTTTATCTCTGTTGCTGCATGTTGAGCATATGGACAACATCGAAACAACATACTTTCGTGGAGTTTGGTCATGAAATATTTCTTCGGCCATTCTCTCTCATACCACTGTTTTCGACAGCATTAATTACACTAGCGTGATGTCTCGACATCATTTCCTGAAAGTTTCATGAAAATGATTTGAATGGATATTGCATAGCGGAGATTTAAGAGTCATGGTTTCGAAACAACGAATGACGTCAACAGATGATTTTGAGTTGGGCACAGTCAATACTTGTTGTGTTTGACTCAATTTGTCACCTGCAGATACGCTTAAGCAAATAAAAACTGCTGATACATTACCAACATGTGGAAATACATTTGTCTACAAATGGCACCAGAGATTTACGGAAGGTAGAACATGAGTATTTGATGAAGACAAAACAGGTCAACTGACACTGACAGTCACTGTTGGAAAGGCAGTGTGAGTGGAAAAGCATCTAGATAAGAATTGATGGCTTACAGTGTGCTGTATTGCACAAGAGAATAATTTATTCATTCAGCGAGGAATACTTCAAGGTTACAGTTAATCAGTGGGTACATAGTCATAGAAAGTGCATGGAAATAAGTGGTGATTACGATTCGTATGTGCAGAAAGTAAATAGGAAAGTTGACTTTGACGTAATAATTAACCCAATGATGACGTCGACGTGCTTCAAGTACGGTATACTAGTGTTGTAAAATGTTTCATGAAAACTTTTTTTCCAATGTATCAAGAAAATATTTGGGCTTTATATCAGTCTTTGGTAAACGTACAGAATGATGTATTTTGTTTTTTCCTATGTTATCCCGTGTAGGATTAATAAATAAATTCCTCGAACTTTCCAATCACCCCTCGTATATTGATATTGTATGTAGCTGATTTGTATTTGCCAGTTATACAGGGCAGAATTTACATTTTGCCTGCATTTAGCACTGCTCGATTCGTACTTGAATCTACTGTTTAAGGAGAAATATTTAGTATGGATTTGTTAGATTTCAATGTTCACGAATGCCTTTCTGTATTTCAATACTTTGATTGGCACTAGTTGCCGATATTAGTGCCTGAAAGGTCTTTCAAAATTATTACCCATACGACACATGATTACCTCAAACGATACCGATATTGGTACTGATATCCGGTACCGGTATACATCACTAATCGTGATAGACTGCCGTGATATCACCTTTACGATGCGTTGCTACGGCGTTAAATCAAATCCAAATAGAAATAATTCTTAAAACTAATTTCACATTGAGCGAAATTTAAATTTACAGCTGAATTTATGAATTTGTTTTCACAAACAAGTACACAGAGAGTATTTCCAAAATTTGATTATTTATCTCAACACAAACATTACACGTTTTAAATTACAGTTTACACACATGTACCCAGTGCAATTTTCCCCTCATATTGTTTGTTCTATGTATGTGATAAGAAGGAAAAATTCATTTGGCTCCTGTGGTAAAATTATAAACAAAATCGTGTAATCATGTGTTGTGATGAATTATCAAATTTACATTTTGGAAATACTTTTTGTGCGATTCACTCTAAGACATTGTAATATCTTATATGGACATTCTATAACAATATTTGGAATTATGAAAAAAAGAACTTTAATTATGTGTTTGGACCGACGTTCGGAAGGCCATTTTAGGGTTAGGATAAATGTTTTCATTTCTATCTAAATGTCTTATTTGTTGAGATTTTTATATTTTCACTGTCACATCGATACACCTAATGCATCACTTACAAAATATATCAAAATTATTTGGAATTTATGGATATTTTGATATAATTAGTTACCCCACCCACTTGATAGATTTTTCTATTTCAACAAATGATAAACTCTTAACTAGATTTAATGAATTTCACTAAAGGATAGTTGTCCCCCCAAAAAAGAGCTGTTTTCGTGCCCCTCTCCCATAAAAAATGTCTCAGGAGGGGGGACCGAAGGGGGGATGTGCCCCTTTTGTTGTAGAGGTTGGAAGGAAGCGCAGCGCCCCTCATCGCAAGAAAACAATCGAGGTAATTGAGTGCAGAGAAATGGCGCCAAATGCTGATAAGAAAACATGTTTTCAGTCTCTGAAAAACTCTGGCACTTTAGACCTCAATTTTGAAAAATATTACTGTTTGAAATGCAAATGTGGGGTGGAAAAAGAGCGAAAATTGCAATTTTTGCCGTTTTTGCTCCGCCCCAGCGTTGCCATGGTAACTGGGATCGGGGCTCAACTTGGTTTTTCTGAAAGACATTTACCGAGGGAATAATTTGGCTAAGTTGCATATCTGTATGATAATTAGTAATGAAATTTTGAAATAGCCCTAGCGTGTAATGGTGAAAAAATGGCTACTTTTCACACATGTCGCAACCAGTAAAGTGTTAAATAAGGATAAATAAGGGTAATGGATGTAAAATGTTGGTTGACTGTCAGCCACTTACGTTCTAAAAGTCACTTGACAAGTGTTGATTTCGGTGGACTGGGTCAACGGTCCACTGGCTAAATTCGAAGAATTACATATGCAGTTAGTAATTTATTTCTGTATGAGATAAAACAATGGAAAATCGTGACTTAAAAATCTGCCAGGTTTTTAAAGATTCTCGAATTACGGACAACTAGAGGTTTCATTGTATTTGCATTCATTTTTATTTAAAAGAGAGAATAATGTATAAAATCTGATATCATTCAGACAAGAATCAAGCCTCTTTAACGTTTTTTATCATTGTCTACCTGTAGCACGATACTAAAGAACGAGAAAAGTCTTGCATCGATTAATGTAATATAAACACGTATAACTACTGAAATCTCTTTGAACGATATATGGATAATACAGCTATTATACTTCAGTCCTTTGAAGCTTGAATACTGAGTGTATAGTCGTGTGACCTTCAAAAAGTAAATAACCACAAAAAAGGAGGACTGATATAAATTAGTTGCTTGAAAATGTCTACACAAGCATGTTAGTTGAACTTGTTATTCTGAATCTTCCGCACAAAATATTATTGCAAATGTATAATTGATAACTTTAGTAGGGCTCAATCTTTTGATTTATAATATTAACCAAATACTAGGGTAATGCTTTCCGTTAGAGACTAACAATAATTATTATTGTCTTACATGATTTAAAATTGGTGGTAAATTGAAGGAGAATAGCGGTAGAAATGGCCACGAACGTATGCCCCGCCAGAAGTCAAGCCTACTACCACTCGATCATGGGCTTGTTTAATTCTGTCTACCCGGTGAACCCTGGAAACATCGATTGATCAAATGTCCCAATTCTGTAGCAAAACAACAAAACGGTGGAAGATTTTCGTGAGATGATAGGATTTCATCAGAAGAGTCTGATGACGATCTGACACAAAATATGCTCTTAACTTTATCAGAGTAAGTTGCAGGACTATTTTTTTATAATTCAGATAAACTTTGTTTATTGATTGTACGTGGCGGGGGCAAATAACTGAAATAACATGTTTGCAACATAGCATGTGCCTTTTTTATTATTTCACAATCATGATATGTTGAATTTAAAATTCATTTTGAAGGTAATTGTTGTATTATGTGTATTATATGACCACATTAAACATGCTCTTCATTAGTTTCCGTATCGATTTACGGCTTAGTTCTTATACATTCGCCAAGTTTCGTTTCTTTTAATGGGTGACACTATAAGGTATAGATGAAAAAGTAACACCGGGTTCGATTCCCGCACATGTTTTTTTATAATTTCGCAAACACTAGTAATATAGTAGCAACACTTACGTATTACTTTTAACTAATTGACTGAATATTAATTATATATCATTTTATGACATTTGTTTTTCTTTATCATCATACTTTTTTTGTCCATGTTTTCATTATAATTTTATGACATGTTTATAAAGACTGAAGGACTTTCATAAATGAAAATGCCCATTATGTGTGTAATACACTTTCGAGGCAGGTTTTTTTTATATTAAATCATGAAATCCATGCACCGTTGTGCTAACAAGTATTTGTAAAGCATGTACCGATAATGTTTAAATTGCAAAAATTGTTTTGAGTGGGATCGAAACGGTAGCCTGTTGATTGTGAGGTGGTACGTTTTACCACAACACCAAGTCCTTACATACCTCTTTGTGTCCTATTACTAAACCTAAAGGGTAAACATTTGTATACATGTATTTGTGAATTTATGGAGATTTCATATGGAAATTCACGACTATTCATACAGTGCATGTTTAATGTTGCCAAATAATACACCTTCTAAAAACAATATTTGCTATCCTTGCTTTCAAACATGGTCCTCTTTTTATTTATCCTTATTATGTCATACTCTGCTTACACTTCTTAAACTAGCAGGGCAGCATACGAGGGATGATCCAAAATAACGTGGACTTTTGCTACAGTTAACGTTTGTTAGGTACAATCAGAAAACAAAATGCATCAACATAAATAAGAATAAGTCCTGCATATTCTTACAAAATATCAGACAAAAATACTGACTCAGTAAAAAATAATGATCGTTTGAAAACTATCACTATCAGTGACCCGGCGCGCGTCAACGACGTCTTCGTTACATGAATGGCATCGTCACTCACACAGCGCAGTACTCAATGTCAAATAACGGCAAATAGATTTGAGAATCGATTTACATTTGACATATGCAGGTTACCGGTAAAAATGCGCTTGATTGTGCCGTAACCCATTTCAAGCTTATCTGCAAAATCGCGAATGGTTAGACCTAGGTCCGTATTCAGCCCTTCCCGAATTGTTTTTGTCCGCCGTCGCTTCGTTTTTTTCTGTTTCTTCACCCATCCTGTCTTTCTTTAAAGCTTTCTCTACCCTTCCCAAACTTTTGGTGTCACTTAAAAACTAAACTTTTACTGACTGGAATTTTTCGTTTAGAGTTCTCAATCTATTAAAGCGTCTGGGTTGGCATTTTTTTGAGAATATGACAAAAATTTATAATGCAACATACTTCCATCCGGTCAGGTGACAATATTTTAACGTGCGTTGCGTTGGTGAGATCGTGTTATGAATGTTGTTTTCTCCATAACGCCTTGATCAAATGAAGTCAAATTTGGACATGACGTCACGTATACACTTACACGTCAGTTGGTGAAATTTCGCGCTATTTGTTTCATTATTTTGTGAGAAACAATAAATTATGTTTCTCAAACGTAGTGATTATAACGGTGCGCGCTGCATCGGCGTTACCTTGGTTATGAAAACGAATGGTGGGGCCTTATGATTATAAATATTTGTAATTTTATTGCATTGTTTGATTCATTTAATGTTCCGATTTACAACCATATAAGTTTTTTTTAAATATTGTTAAAATTGTAAGAGCAGTATTAAAAGTCCACGTTATTTTGGATCATCCATCGTATTATCAAAATTCTTACGATAATTAAACAATATAACATAAAAGGATTAACTATTAAAATTTGGTCAATAGACGTTTGATATTAATATGGGCTCCAGGTGTATTCTGTTTATTCCGAGAGCTTGTGATCTGAAACGTTTGATTAAATTGTTCAGTGATTGGCGAACTCTAATTACTCAGATAATTAGATTCGGACACGCCCTAGTAAACTTGTGCGCAACCGACTGAGGTATCGTGGGCTATGTGGTTTTAATACATATTTTACACATTTAATTGAAGTATAAATTTGCCGTCAAAGACATATGCATATAATGATCTTAAAGCTGATGTATATACATGTAATGGGGGTCATGCTAGCACAATATAGTTACAGTTTTTGGAAATATTGCTGCTTTTATGTGGACTGACAAGTGGATATTTTATCTGCAAGGAGTGTACCATACTGTTACGTTAACGGTCATGACTGCATTTTAGCGTCTCTTTGTTTGGTTACCTCGCTTGTTAGCAAGGCAACATTTGTAAACGGGTAACGGTAGACGCTCATTCAAAGACAATATAGGCGCTTGCAAATGTGCTTCCGGTGCAAGTGTTTCAAAGAGCATAAAATGTAATTATGGACAAATCAGATTTCAGTTCCGGTATGCGTGGGCATCAGGTGGGTATAAAAAGCGTTAATCGACAGAGAAAATTAGAGTCTGCCTAGAGACTCTGGTGGGTTCACATCGCACTTCTTGTAATTATCAGGACTTTTTGTTGTACGACTAGAGTTACGGAATCATTTGTACCGCGTTCTCATAGAACGCCAAAGTCATCGTGATAGGGTCATAGATAGTCTAACTATAGTACCGGGTCGTGGTGTTGAAAGGAAAAGGCTGGAACGTCGTGGTTTGGTTAGTTCGGGTTGAAACCTTAGGTTTGTCAGGGAGTCTGGCTAGAGACTCTAGAGAGTTCACATCGCTCTTCTTGTAATTATCATGGTTTTGTTGTAAGACTCAGTACCGGGTCGTGGTGTTAAATGGATGAGGTTGGAATGTCGTGGTTTGGTTAAATCGGGTTGAAACCACAGGTTAGTCATAGAGACTGGTGTGTTGTGGGAGTCGTTGGTTGGAAATCCTGGTGGTATTAACGCCTCTTGTGCTGAGGCTCGAACTTGTTTGTAGCGATTAAGTATGTGTTGCTTTGGCTTATTGGTTGTTCATTTGAGGTATTAGTTGAATTGCTGGTTGGAACTGCTGGTGGTTTCAGCGACCCATGTGTTGAAACCCGAGCCTTGTGTGATAGTTTTTGAGTGTTCTTTTGTTACCGCTCGGATCACATGTATATATTGCTTGTTTGTTGATTATAGTCTATATGTTTGGTTTAAGCTGTTGTTTCTTATCATTGGTCAAAGTAGACCCCGATAAAAATAATTATATATTGTATACAGCATTTTATCAGTGTTGAATAGTTTTCAACAAACCACTCGGTGCACGTTACAATACGATGCATGGTTTCATGGTCGACCGCAGTACAGGCAATCACTGTCGTGATTCATAAGTCAGAAATATACATGTATAACAGTCATACCATCAATGTCTATAGTCTTGTTATTAGAAGATGCCAGACTTGTCATTTCTTTATCACCATGATACCACGTGATCTCAGCAGGTGGTCGACTATGTATTGTTGTACAAGTTAAATTAACTAAGGATTTATTTGTACATAATGTATCCTCTTGCCATGTCAGCTGCATGTCGGTCATCATAACTGTTATAAAAACATCAACAGTTTTGTCAATTATACATGTACAGGGTACGATCAGGACTATAATTTTCTCCTATTTAAATAAATGCATGTGTATTTCAACGAAGAGCTCTTAAAATGAACAAATACGGTAGAATGCCCTAGGGTATCAAATATGTGAAAGTTATTTAATATTTTAGGTGGACATTATCAAAAAAATAACTATTCGTAAGTGCGAATTATTTTTATAGTAATCATAAACTTGCTATTGATATTAATCATATAGAATAACTTTACAAGGTACAATGTAATGGGAATTTTTTTTAGTTATATCTTTTGAATTCACAGTAGCTATAAAATTTGCCAAGACTTCTTACTTGCGCTCCACAATTGTGTTTTTTTCCTTATTAAATTCAGCATTGAAATATTTTAATACATACATCGACCAAAATTCATTTAGACTTTAAAATTAAACTTGATTATATTCAGTAAGTTGATCACCCTCTACAAATACATAGAATAACTTTTACAAGGTACAATGTAATAGGATTTTTTAAATTTATATCTTTTGAATTCACTATAGAATTTGTTGTCATCCTATTTTTGAATAGACGGTATATATGCTTAGACGTCCTTGTTGCGCTTTACAAATGTGTTTTTCCTTATTCACATTAAATTCAGCATTGAATATTTTAATATCTTGGAATACATACATCGACCAAAATTTATTCAGACTTTAAAAGTAAACTTATTTATATTAAGTAAGTTGATCAACTTCTACAAATACATTGTAAATCTGAAAAAAATCGACAAACACATGACACAAGAATACAACATGTCGACCTTTTATTAACTTTCAAAAATAGTAATGATTGGCCTACATAATTAAGGGGAAAAGATTTTTGTAAATAGACCAGTGCGTACCGGTAAAAAGCCAAGAAAGCCAATCCCAATGAAAACTAAGGCCATGACGAATTGGAATTTTGTTAAGCGTCAACTCAAGCTAGACAAACCTAGGTACCTATTCACAAAAAACACACAAGCTCAATCGAAAACACAAATATTTTACGACAAAAGCTTAAACCATAGGCGGATCCAGTGGGGGGATTCAGGGGGGGTTGGTCCCCCCTAGAATCTGGAAAATGTACCTGTCCATTAGTGTATTTTTTGCCTGTAAGTCATTTTTAGCATGCATATTTTGCAAAATTAGTCGAGGTTCGGACCCCCCCCCCCAAGAAAAGTTCGGACCCCTCCCAGAAATAAAATCCTGGATCCGCCCCTGTAAACAATTGTCTGGATTTCTTATAATTACTAGTTTAAGCAAAGACTTAAAACATATGATTTAATATGAACTGACTAGTGTTTTTTTCATGTAAAATATATATTGTTTTAATGGCATGGTTATAATAAATTGCTTTCAAAGGACTATGTCGCAGCCAAACACATTTTCCCGAACGAAATTGTCGTGAACGAATCCCGGAACAACGGAATTATTTAAGAAAAGTTTGGTTTTTTGGGGGTAGAGGACTCTGATACCTACGCAGACGCTTAACAAAATTCAGGTATGGCATGGCCTACATAAATTTTGATAATAGTTCAGGAAATCCGAGTCGTTGTGAGTAGCTAAAACATGTTGAAAACGGAGCTGTTGAAATTAAGGTTTTAGAAAAACGAGTCGTCTTGGATCATTAAATACAAGTGGAGTCGGTAAGGGAAAGGTTCATGCAAGCAGAGACGGCATGAATGGCTAAATAATACAGTGAAAACGGCGTTTTAAAAATTCAAAGCCAAAGAATCCGTGTCGTTGTAAAAAAACTAAATACAAGTTCCGCTGGTGATGAAAAGGTTTAAGACAGTCTGGTCGTTGAGAAAATCTGAATATAAGTTTAAAACGGCGCTGTATAAATTAAGGTCCAAGAAAGCCGGGTTATTGTATAAAAGAAATACAAATGGCACCGTTGATGAAAATGTTCATGCAAGCAGAGACGACATGAATACCTAAAACACGGTGAAGAAACGGCGATATTAAAATTAAGGCTCAATAAAGCTGGGTTTTTGTATATTGTAAATACGAGTGGCGCCGGTAAAGGAATTTTTCATTCAAGCCAAAAAGTTGTGAATAGCTTAATAACCCAATGAAAAACGGCGTTGATTAAATTAAGGTTCAAGAAAGCCGGGTTGCTGTTAAAAAGTAAATAAATATGGCGCTGGTAAAGGAAAGGCGAACAGTCGTAAATATCTAAATAATACGGCGACAAAATGACGTTGTATAAATCATGGTTCAAGAAAGCCGGGTCGTTGTAAAAAAACTAAATACACATGTACATATGACGCTGGTGATCTAAAGATTCAGGAAAGCCGAGAAGGCGTGAATAGCTAAATACATGTTGATAAAAGGTGTTTGATGGTGGGACTAGTGGTCCAGTGGAAGGAAGTGCACTTAGGGATCGAGAGCTTCCGGATTCGATCCCCATTAGGGACACTGCTAATTTCCTTGAGCAAGAAATTATTCTACAATTGTTTCACTCCACCCAGGTGTAATTGGGTACTGTGAGGAATCTTCTGCCTGAAGGTGGTTTCAATGACCAGGAGTTATCGTACAAAATTGTAAAGTCTGTTGAGACTTTAAACCACACTTTTTTTACTTTAACTTGTTAAGTAAAGGCCAAAGAATGTCGGGTTTCAGAGAATAGCTAAATTAATGGCGATAAACGACACGTGTGAAGTAAAGATCTACAAAACAGAGTCTTAGCTACTAAAATTTAAACTGGTTTATAACTTTTTATTTTACGGCGTCTCAACGTCGTAATATTGTGATGGGTAGATTTTGGTAGCAATGGGCAAAAGTCACGTGACAAAATCCTTCGATTTCTACTGCCAACATTTTATTGTTTTTAATGCAATCATTGTACAGCCCATTTCCGTTAAAAGTTTCATAGAAAATTTAAGAAAAAGCATTTTTTTCAAAACCATATAGAAATATTCTTATCAACACACGAAATATCAGCGTTTCATGTAAACACATTTCCGCAAATCCTTTCGACACACTTGAAAAGCTCGCCAGTTTTTTATTTGTTCGAATAGATTTATTTTTATCGTGTCCGAGTAAATCTTTTCACGTGTAAGATGTCTTTTGAACCTTACATTTCTAAGTTTCTATATTTGCGGGCATGTTAATTTTTCTCTTTCTTATAAAGTTATGATTTCTATTCGAAATAGTTTGCCTTTTGTATTAAGCCGCATCTTTTCGGAAATGAAATAAGTGTTAAACCCTTTCGAGTATCGCGCAACAAAAGTCTTCCGTAACAAGTAAAGGTAATTGCCTTGATAACCATCACCTCCAATAGGTCCTTTCTTCCGTAATTAACAACGAACAAAATATATATTTTTTGTTACAAGCCTTTGAGGACCAACGACTTGCAGGTGTATAACGTTCCAAGTCGTCCCAAGGCTACATGGCCAAACAGCTTCATCAGTTTAGCGCGATTACTCGTGCTACATTTACCGGAGCTTTCAACCAAGGGAAAGTAATTTTCGCCTAATACAACATTTCAAACGACGAAACTTTCATTTAAAGGTATACTCAAATCAAGCTGGCGGCTGAAGGTAGCGGACATTAGTGCAGCAGACGTTAAGGCAGGCTACACACCACTAAATTTTCAAGCGGACATTACATTACACGTTACAAATTAAAAAAGTACATAGATATTGCTGAAATAACGTCAATAACTTTTATTGGTAATAAATGAAACATAACTTTTTTGTCTTGAAAGGATTTATGTTTAAAGATTTCATAAAGTACGGCTTTAAATCTGTAAAAGCATAGAACTGTTAATGTGCTAAAATGCAATTAGGTTCAAACAATTGTAGAACACTAACGGTGAAGTGTGACCCTTGAAGACCGGGTATGCAGACGTATATTATGCTAATACCAAACGAATGAGCAATATCATATAATTTCATCTGGGGGCTCAAAGGAGGGGGTGTGACCTCAAAGAAGCCATATAATAGATATACTTACTATAGCCGTTTTTAAGAGAGCTCGAACCCCTATACAGCCCAAACTTGCATTTATGATGTTTATGTTAACGGTGATAGTTTCTTCATACTGCAATCATAAAATTGAACTTAATTTTATCAACGTGCTTTAGTAAAATATACAGGTGACAGAGTCAAATTTTCCTTATTATAGTATACATGTATATACATACTATAATAAGGAAACATTTATACTACAATAAGGAAAATTTAAGTCTGTCACCCGTGGTAAACTATTGCCCCGCTCTTTTTTCTATTGTACAATGCAAACAAATTTTAGGCAAACAAAAGCAATTTTAGTCAGCTTGTCAAGTACGCAAACATTCAAGTGCTTCAAATCACTTTTCACATAATTTCAATTTTACACTCATAAGAAATTCAACCTCACATACATACATAAAACGACTTGTAATTTTGATATTTAAGCACTGTTGAGCAATTTTGATATAAAGATAATTAGAACTGAAATATATATATAAATCAGTATAAGTAACTTCTGTTAAACATGTTACAGCATATATATTTTGGTCCGTACGTTAGTGTTTACCACAACATCAAACTTCGTTCAGAATTCATGTCTCATTGTTGTGAGCAAAATTCTAAGTTTCCTTTACATATAAACAGGAAAACGTTTTATATCAAGTTACATTATACTATTGAAAATCCTTAACAGATGACATGACAATTCAACACATTGCTATTTTGAGTTACCTTGAGATTATACTTAAGTGTTTTTTGTTTGCCGTGACAATCACATTCCTGCATTTCGCATCAATTGTTCACTTGTAGGCTTAATTGTTTGGTTAAAATACTTATACGGAATGGGTATTTAAATGATACAATCAGGGCCGAATATTCTATAGTTAAATACATTCTTCATATTCAATAGTTTCTTTTTAGTTAGAGCCTAACAAAGGATATACATTTAAAAAACCTCGATCATTCTTTTATGAATAATTTCGAAAGAATCCGCTGGAGAACACTAAGACTTTTTTGTGTTTGCATACGCGAGACGACGCACATGCAAAGCTCGTAACGGTTATGCAAAACAGTTCCTGTTGCAAAAACACAATACTTGTACTTTGTAAAACAGTATGTTTGCTACATATGTGACTAACTATTGTTCATTGAAACGTTTATTTCAAACGAAACATTAATCAGCACGTAAACAATCGTGGATTTGATTACTTTAACACAAGTTAAAGCAATAAGTTTGGGCATGTGAGGCAAAGTTTGATCCAAAATGGCGTCTAAATATTATGTCCGAGGTTATCGATAGTGAATTATCGAAGAAATCCGAATGAAGCCTATTAAGTTGAATATCAACGAAAGTCGAACATAAGGAAGTTTTGTACGATCAATGTACCTTAATGTAACTTTTGATAATAAACGACGCATTTGAGATTTAAGATTTTGAGATGTAATCTGACGTTTCTATTCAGGATAATTATCATTTCATTTTTAGGTTTGATATTCATGCACATATTTAACAGGATTTTCCTATAAACATTTTATCACATTAACTGCTATATGGAGCTGACAGAAAATCTATAGTTGCTAACCAAGTTATGTGTGCTTATCACTTTCATATACAGACTACTACCTTAATGTAACAACCAGAATATATAATTAAACAATAACTGACTCTAATAAAATACCAAACGTCTTACCTTCAACGTACGCGACATATGTCCCCGAGACTTAGAATCCGGCGATCAGGTTCAATTTGAAAAAGACATACACGTCAACTTGTCTCTGTATCGGATTGGAACATTTCTGACTTTTAATCTAAAAGAAATGTGCTTCGATTTTAAATCTTGGAAACCAGTACTGCACAGACTATTCGTGTCAATTAAATGCATTGTATAAAGGTTTAGTTTTTATACATTTTCATTTCTGTTCATCTTCATTGTTAAAATTTTATGTACTTATTTCTTCTCGGCGGTCTTGCCGTCCAGATATGCCATTTCGGCTGGTATATATCTTGTTTATTTTGTTTATAGCATTTAAAATAAAATCCCTATTTTTTATCAATCTGATTTCTGTTGTTTTTTGTCTCATGCCCTACTAGTAGACACTTGTGATGGACATCACATAAATGGTTCATAAATGTATGTAACGCGGTATCAGAAAAGGATGGTAGGACATATACATCACTAGGTGAAAAAGGTGCTAGGTGTACATTACTTTTACTGAATTAAACATAATTCTCTGACATTTAACTCTAAATAGTGCATTTTGTACATTGTAAAATGCGTATAAATTATACAATATGTCACAACTTTGTTAAAAGAAAAACTATATTATTGTAATACAGCTTTTGGTGAATGCATTCTCGTTCCCAGAGGCTATCAAGATTCTCGATACTAGCTAGATCGAGAATCTTGATAATCTCGGGGTACGACAATGGGTAAATGGAATACAACAATTATTTGCCATAATACATTATGATCAAATGGCTTCAGATAATAATGTTTCTATTATGGCCACATTCATTTTTGTTCATGTATTATGTTACAGGCTTGCTTTTTTACAGGCTTGCTTTTTACAGGCTTGCTTTTCATGACATAAAATTTTATTCCCATACAGTAACTCCACTGATTTAAATATAGTTTTCTAAATCATTTGTACAGAAATGCTGTTGTGAATATTTAAATCAGCAGAGTTAATGTTTGAATATATTTTTTCAATTGTGAGTGGTGAATATTTAAATCAGTGGAGTTCATGTATGTTTCACTGACAGTTTAATAAAATTTAACAAAAATGGTTTAAATTGTTATATACTCGATAGATGATGTGCTTATTTTGATTATAACAATGTGCTCATTAAAAGTACAAAATTTAATCATTTTTAATGTTTTAAAAAGAGTTTAGAGAATCGGTTCAGGGTAGTTTGTGTATTAATAGTGAATGTATTATATTCAGTCAACTTTTTCATTCGTAATTTATTTGCGATATTTATATCAAGAGTTTAATGAAAAATAATCGCATTGATTTTCAGCAAAAACAAAACTTGTCCTTTTTCATGGATACTATTCCTTGGCATCAAGTAGATCTAAATTTTTGTGGTACAGTAACCTCTGTATAGCGACATTCGGCAGAGTTCGGAAAAAGTGTCGCTCTGCAGAGGTAGACTTTTTCTACCGATCACGAAAAACGGCCGTTTTCGTTATGGAAAACTGGCCGTTATTCGTTCCGTACTGTAAATACAGTTATAACCGGGCGCTGATCGACAAAAGTAAATCAGTTTTTTATGATTACAAAGTGTTTAAGATAAATCATTATAACCGTTAAAATTCCTAGCATGATGGTTAGTTTTACGCAGAAGAAACAACACACTAGGAAAATCGTTTCTGGTACGGTCAACTTTGTTTTTTATGCCTGTCTAATGACGAATAATGTTTAGAATGAATTATCATCGTCTTTCCGGGAGTAAATGTCTGATTCGGCTCTTAAACCTCAAATTAACTTAAGCAGAATTATTCCATCGAAGTTTTTAATAATTGGTACAATTTCTTTCGAAGATTTTAGAAAAATGTCAATGTTAGACTTGAGAATCTTCTCAAAGAGAACAACCTGCATGAACCTTATCAGTCAGCCTACAGAGAATTTCATTCTACTAAAATGGCTCTTCTTAAGGTGCAAAATGACATTATCCAGTCCTTTGACAATAACAGTGTTTCAATCCTAGTGTTACTGGATCTATCTGCTGCTTTCGACACCATAGATCATCATACATTGTTAAATCGACTTCATGATCACTACGATATTGTTGACAGAGCTCTCAAATTGATAACATCATTTCTGAATGATCGATATTAGACAGTCTATGCCAATGGAGAACATTCGGACTCTGGGCTGATGAAATACAGTATCCCTCAAGGATCTGTTCTCGGCCTAAGTATTTCACCACGTACACTAAACCTGTTGGTGTCATCTGCTTGCAGCATGGATTATTACATCATTTCTATGCTGATGAATCGCTACTTTATGTATCCTTTTATATAACCAATTGATAATATTTCAAGATCAGTAACATTAAGTCGTATTCAAAAAAGTTTTTACTGAAGTTATTTCATGGATAAATGCCAACAAGCTGAAATTAAATGCAGACAAGACAGAAGTTATGTTGTTCTCTTCGAAACTTAATCGTAAACATGTTAAAGACATGTCCATTAGAGTTGGTGATTTCATAATAAACTCAAAAGACTTTTCTATTATCTGGAGTATATTAAGAACTGCATCTTTTTATACAATTTATGTTTCATGTTGTCTATAGGTTTTAGTCAATATTACATTAATGATACAATTTCGTGACCTTTACATTCGTACCCTGTCCATTTCGTTCTTGAAGAAGCAATCTTAATTTAGCAGAGTTTCGGTTTTGTGTGGTCAAATGTCAGAAGCACTTTATCATATCAATATTTATTAGCTTAAAGTTCATATAAATGTATAAATGCATATTTGGAGTAGATTATATTAATAAGTGAATCGAATCGAAAGAAATCGAATCAAAAGTAAATATCGAATTGCGTCGAATCGACTTTCCGGTAAATAATTGCAGCTCTATGCAGGCAGTCTTATTATCAGCTAAGAAATATTTTTTAAGAAATTTCTTATTATGGGTGCTACAAGGACATAAGTTAATTATTTGGTTAAATCAAGATTGGTCTCTATTGTCCAGCGCTTCAAAGTCAAATTTGAATAAATTTCAACGTCTACAAAATACGGCAGCAATAATCACCACTTGAACTCATCGTCGTGGTCATATAACACCCATGCTGAGACAACTTTATTGGCTCCCTGTCTGTCAGCGGATCAACTATAAGATCTTGATAAAATACATATATATCACTTTACAACCAGAGTCCCATGTAAACCCAATACATGTTTACAAACCAAACAGAGATCTGTGTTCAAGCAATTCCCTCTCTATTACTGTTTCAGGGTCTAGGACAGTGTTTTTTTTTGGCAACCGTAGTTTCAGTCTTGCATCGCCAAACCTTTGGAATGCACTTCTGGACTGACTTAAGTGTGTCCGGACTTCTCTTTATATTTCAAGTTAAGAAAAATAAATAAAAACCTACTTGTTTGTTAACTACTATGGTCACTAAATCAATCCCTGATGTTTAGTATTTATTAGTTTTGATTTTTCTTTAATTTCTTAAAATATCTCTTAACCATTGTCATCATTTATATAATTACGCCTATAGTTGTTAAACACTTTTAAACATACTTTAAATATAAAAAGAGCTGTATACAAAAGTGGTATATGTATATGATAATATTAATGATTACTGTACTGTTTCGTTCAGAATATTTATTTAAATGGCATGGGCTATGCTTCATAAAACAAAACAAGCGGTTATGCATAAGTAATTCAATGAATAGTTCTACTGATGCCCGAGTGACTGTGCTGTTTTTCAACAAAATTTGGTCCCACAATTTATACTTCTTTAAATGTGTCACATAAGCTGGCGATTAAAACTAACAAGGAAGTTACCTTCACATTGTAAACTTAAATTGCGTACTAGATTGACTGCGCAAGTGTATTAATACAGTATAAATCTGATTCTAGCACGCTAGATTTTAAGTTGCAAGCGGATAACTTTGATTGAGTAACAAAACTCGGACTCTGTTATAAAAACCTCTTTTTATCTTTAAGACTTATAGATAAAACTTATAAACAAGGAATTTGTTGAGATGTGACTTTAAAATAAAGGAAAAGTATTGTTACATGAAAAATGAATACCTTTGGACTACTAGTACTAAGTATATGTGTGATTTCGGTGGATTGTTCACATTTTCGTGGTGCATCGTTCAGCTGGGCACCATTATCAAATGGTTCGGTGAGTTTATTTATAAATACTGCTTGAATCAGATAAAACATATCAATTCTTGTTTTGTTTTGACATTATTATATAGCTTATACATATTTTCATCCGACCCTACAGCATTAAATTAATCCTTGTGTACATTGAAAAGTACTGTAACGATTGGGCTTCACGTTTACATACAAAAAATGAAAATGAACGACCCACAAACTGTGACTTTTTATTTACAATAATAAAATTGAAAATGTAAAATCATGTAAATATCTAGATGTTTACTTTTATAGTCAAAGCACTGGAGTGCTAGAGGAACGATGTTCTGAACATATTTATTAAAGAATAAAGAAATTAATTATGTCATAATATCAAACTTTTGGTTTCCGCTCATTAACTTTAGTTTGCTTTGGTCTATTGACACCAAACTTGGTGTATAGGTAGCTTATATCAAGACGCAGCTTGGGATTGCTACCCAGGTGTCTGTGATCAAGGTCAAGGTCACTGACACTAAAAATAGAAATTCAGTTTCCGCTCAATAACTTTAGTTTGCTTTGACCTATTGACAACAAACTTGGTGTATTGGTAGCTTATATCAAGACGCAGCTTGGGATTGCTACCTAGGTGTCTGTGATCAAAGTCAAGGTCACTGACACTAAAAATAGAAATTCAGTTTCCGCTCAATAACTTTAGTTTGCTTTGACCTATTGACACCAAACTTGGTGTATTGGTAGCTGATATCAAGAGACAGCTTGGGATTGCTGATCAAGGTCAAGGTCACTGTTGCTAAATTGGAAATTCAGTTTCCACGTAATTGCTTCATTTTGCATGTATTGATTTTGTTGCTTTCAAATGAATTATTTCTGTCACATCCAAACTTGGTCGTTGAAAACCTGGTTTCGTCGCATTGCGGCGCTTCTTGTTTTTATTAAAATGAGATGTTAATGGTTGTCATGCTTGAACTACGCCTCTTTGTTTTTGTTGAAAATTGTTGAAGCGTGAAGACATCGTTCCAAAAATGGTAATTGAAATCGGACACAACAATAAATTCCACACCATGCATCTTTCTCACTGCATAAATTATTTACAGTATATTACCAAATATGTTTACCTATATCTGATACCTAGATACACTACGTAGAATATTGGTCAAAACTTATCAAAAACCCGAACAATTACTTTTATATAAAACATAAAATTTGTCGCGAGAAGATGCTGACAACAGACGTTCATACAATGGTCATAATTGGACTTATAAAGTTAATTATATTTTAAATCTCTGTGGATTATCTTACCTTTGGAAAAATCAATCTACTTTGTTAATCGACTATAATGTTATTTAAAAAATAGACAGTGCTTTTTATTTGTTCGGGACGTCAGTCCTGAACCAATATATATACCGTATTTCAGACCCTTTCCCACTTAGAAAATTTACCGAATCCAGAAATAATCCATCAGTACATAAGTATAGAGTAATTCAAAATGATCGTCTGCTATGACAGGCGCAATAATTCCTGAAATACACCTGTTAATCGGTTTATACTGAATGCGCATGCATTATAGTTTAAGAGTTAAGCGTCTCAGTTGAGCTCTTTACGTCGTATTATGTAATGGAATGGTATCAACTATTCAGTCACGACCCGTCGTTTGAGCCAGTTGTCAGTAGATATGGTACATCATCTTATGTAATAAAATTAATCTATAGGAAATGTTTAAAGATCGAAGTAAATGACTGAATGATGTCTGAATAGTTGACTTCATTTATTTTACATACAGATGCAGTAGAATAATTGTGCATGAATGATAACTTATAAGCGGCAGTTATTGAATTGTTTTAAGAGGGTGGGTCCTTGAGATCGCATTTTTTAAAAGGACTTAACTTTTGTTGAAACTTTGCACAAATGTTGTTCAATGCTTAAACTTTTAAAAAATGTTATAAAATTTGGGGGTCACCGAACTCGTTTTTGGGTCAAAGTCATTTGAAGGTCACCACCTCTGAAACTGCTGATTTGAGCAAGAATTTTGACAATTTTAGCAAGTACCTACAGTAAAAAATTATTAATCACCGGAATATTATTTTTCGCTAAATTATAAGTAAATAAGTATAAGTATTATAAGTAAAAATTTTAGTAAAGGAAATTAATTATGAAAAATTCTATATTTTTTCTTATAGGCTCTTAACTGTTCTCCATCCTGTATGCCCAAATTGGTTATTTTTCACGGGATTAAGATGAATGTTCAACATATTTTTTATATATATACAGATCTTAACTTTTGCTTTAATTTTACAAAACAAATCAGACATTAATATTGTTTGATTTTATGGGGAAAAAACATAGGTCACCTACCTTGTAAAAAAGTTACGAGACTCTTATTGATACATTATGTCGGTAAAAATCAGGTAAAATATTATAAAATACCACAAATGTGTTATAATAGTGTAAAATGATATGATAGTTAATTGTATGGGCGATTACGTTTGATTGTATGTATTATATTTCGTGCGTTTGCCCCTGAAGTAGTCTTTAAGTAACTTGGTTGGTAATTTTGCTCGATAATCGTCTGTCAAATTACCCCACCCACCAAAAAACAAGTTTTTGAAGCAAATATTTAGGGTTAAGAGATGTTGTCAAGAGAGAGGTTAATAACACATGTTTGAATCTTCGTGAATTTGTTTGGGCACATCTGAAGTAATTTGATCAAATAAATTAGGGTCACCAAATATTTTAAAGGGTTATGGTCATTAAAAATGACCCCCAAAAAACATGTAAATCTCCGCCAAAAATGCGTCAAAAATAGCATATATCAGACAGATGCTAGGAAACAGTCCATTTGTCATTAAATGATGAATATTTAGTGATAAATGTAATAAAGTCGATGAATGTCAATTTATCATGCATTTTTTAACATTTTATTCTGCGAATTCCGCAAAATTTGTGTCAAGAATAATAAGTAACCCACCCAGTTATAAAAATTGTCAAAAAGTATATTTTCACATCAAAATAAATTAGTGACTTAGTTACATTTTTAATTGTGTATTAAATGTGAGATATAATGAATTTTTATCAGATAGAAGTGACAAAAGCAAAAGGTCACCGAAATTTTAAATTTTAATGCAATAGCTAAGCCTACAAGATGTCAATAAAGAATAGTATAAGAATAAAAAACTGAGTAATTTTTTCTATTATTTTTATCTTATCTAAGATATAGCAACTGACTAAGTATATTACTCAAATGCATGTTTTCAATAGTTTATCACTTCAAGTGGGTTAAATATTTTTTTAGAGCTGAATTATCAAAAAATTGTAAATTTTATCTAAAAAATTTAAAATGCATTACCCCACCCACTTCTTCAATTCCCATTCAAAATCCATATATTGTTATTGTCATGAAATAATGATAATGCAATAGACCCTTCTTAAAGATGTGATGAACAATTCTTTACTCCACATTTGTATTACAAAAAGATACCATTTTAAAGTCACCATGGTAACCAAATGTTCTAAATGGTTGTGAAAAGAGAAATTCACATCCTTTAATTTTGTTTTATGTTACATGCATATCTTTTACAGTGTAAATCCTTATAATTTTCATGAATAAACACATCCTATTGTAGGAGTAAGTCCTGTAGTTATATATTTGTTGCACTAGTTATCATGAGTACTAACTTCATCACTTTTTAAGTGAACTACTATTCATAGTGTATTGAGTCCAACAAATGGAATGTGTTGTATTCATGACCATTTATCGAGGTTCTTGCCAGTCTAAGGTATGATACTTGTCCATGGTACCTTCTTTACCATAGCATGGAAATGCAATAATATTGCTAAATTGCCACTACACATAACAAAAGATTAGGATTTGCATATGTGAATTACTGACTACTGCTTGACTACTATAGTGAAAGCCATTTATAATGACATGGCTTTTAGAATTGTCAACAATACGACAACTGAAAAATCATTTAATATATTTAATGCATGGATTGTATTATTTACAATGATTTTATCAACATTATGCTGACAAAAACCCTAGTAGATCTATAACATATCATAAACAAACAAAGTGAGTTCTTACAGTCAGTTTATTTATTAACATTGTTTTAAAACATTTCAACAATCACTTGTGGCTTAGACAATCAAATGTGTGTAATATTGTTTATTAAAAGTCTGTTTCCTAACCACCTGTACCTATCATGCTGTCAGAGTATCATCAGTGTGGCACAACTCAATACCTCAGTCATCTGTAAGAAAGAAAGATATTGACTACTTTTTTCTAATTATTGACAAATGTAACAAATAAAAGAAAAGAAAATACCTAAAAATAATTTAACTTCTGTTAACTCTTATAAAAATTAAAAGAAGTCAAATGTTTCATCAAACTTATATCATTGTTGATAATAAACCCATGTTTTATGTTTTATGATACCAGTCATGTCTCTGATGATATAATCTAATATACACCTAACTAAACATGTGAGTATGAATGCTTAAAGATCCAGATTATAATAATTTTCTAGAAAAATGAAAGGATTGTCATCTAAGAAAATTTATAATAAAGATCTTAGTCTGTTCCTCTGGTTATATACATGTACATGATTCAAAGTAGGTGAAAAATAGGCTAGCTGAGGTTAATCAAATGGAAGAACTAATATGGTGCTCTAACCAAATTTATATTACATAAAGCATAACACAAAGAATAAATAAAAATGTTTAAGTTTATGTGAAAATTGTATGTCCTCCCCTCCAGCAAAAAACTTGATCTGCCACTGATCAGCTTAAGAGAGTGTTGGGTATGAAATGTAAACAAATCTGTGTATTGTTGTGCATTGAGTAAGATTCTGGATTAAATGTATCAACATTTAGTCAGACAGGATGCTCAAATAGCATTTACACCTGAAAATATAAATAATAAAGTCTCCAAGTAAAGATTCTAAACATCAACAAAATTGATCATAATCAAGTTAAATTTTTCTAACTGGAGACAGTTTGTCTAGACTAATAGACGCCTTCACATGGAAAATAACCATCTGCATCATACTATACACAACGTGTCAAGATATTAAATTATAAATCACAAATAGTTTTTATCTTTCACTACGAAATTGGAAAATTATAAATCCGTATCCGAAATCATCTGTATTCGAACACTGTTGTATAATTATTGCATCATTACACTAAAATCTGGGAAACAATACATTTTAACCAGTATATTATATAAACCTTTTTCACGCATCAATATTAATACAATTAAGAAGGATAACTTACATTTTTCTTACATGTGTTTAATCTCACAGTGTCAAACACTGACCAAGATCGTCTGCAGAATGCTAATGATATCATAGTAAGATTTCTTGACGCATTTTGACGTCATCAACTATACTCATTGTTACATTGTATGTACTCTCTGTTCCTACCTCTCAACGATAATACTTGGCCAATCTACGTTCAGTAGACTCAGCAGTTATACAGAATAAGTTATTCTTGACAGCATCTGCAGGACTTTGCCGTAAATCTAAAGTTACCTCCCTTTGTTTACAATCAATGTCGTAAAATATTTTTGTTTAGTCACAGGCTCTACAAAGGGACGTTAATCTTGTGAATGTTATTTTTGTCGTCTGTTGAGGTAGATATTTTAATTTTGATAGCTTAATGGCCTGAATTAGTTAGTTGGTATTTTACCCTTTTATGGTTGTCGTCATCAAAAATTCGCCCAAGGACCCACCCCCTTAAAAATGACCCCTTTGACTTGTGGTGATTGTGTGAAAAAAGCATAGTGTGTTCGCCTGTCCGGTTTACCTGTTGTATTTATAGGTCGATTGTATAAAGTGTTTTGAACCGAAACAGTGCTGGTCTACCTATCAAACTAAAATCACTGAACTGTTTTTGTGAACGAATGTTTTGTTGGAGCCGGAAATTGAATTCCACTTTTCAAACCAGAACAAAATCAGTGCCTTCAGCGCTTTGATTAGTGTTGATACAATAAAAATTTTACCTCTAACCGCTCATACTGCTTATTTAAACATAAATTTGACACAACATTACCTTAATTATATAACCACAACACAATATTGGGCAGCATTATGTCAACTACGAGTATCGTCGCATAGTTTAGGCATAGAAAAGGTAGACATCTCCGTCAACAACATTCCGAACGAATATGTAAAAATTGTAGTCAACAACAACATTTTTTTGTATCAGGCCTCCGGCCCATAACAAGTACAACAAATTATAAAGTGAACATAATGTACATGGTAAACAACAATGGCAGATGACAATGATATGAATTATAGTATGAGAGTTTGCATACTAGCAATGTATATAATATACATAACACGCATACACATATGTAGGCCTATGTATACATACATTTATGCATACACGTTTTTATAGTAAAATAATGATATTGGTATCAAAGTTATAGCCTTAAAACCATCATTTTTCTTGCAGTTACATGATATATATAACAGGCAAGGTTTCTTATAATGGTTTGGTTTTTACTAGATAATAGAATGTTCAGTTTGATTATTGATGGATTATTATAAAATTTTGAAGGATAAACTAAGTTTTACTTGTCAGATTTTTTTTTCGTAAATCACATATGCGATTCAGCCGGTCACCTTAAAATATAGGAGAATGTCATTCACATTGTAACGGTTGGGTATCCGCCAAGTGTGAGGTTGGTTCACTTTAGAACCTGGTTTCAAACATCGTTGATAATTATTTTGACAATGTTCTTCCAAAGGCGGTAGTTATTATGTGATTTTTACTATAATATTTCCTAATATGTTTGCTCTCACCTTTACACACTTACGAACGTTTTTTTGATGATAAGTAACTAACATAATGTAATGTGAGCATATTACGTTCGTATAGTTGAATTATTTCACGAACAATATAGGTAATAAACATATTTGTATTTAAAAATAATCTTGCAGATACAAGTTGATTATCGGGTATCCTGGAGAAGATCAAGCCATCCCTGTGATGATAACTCTATTGCAATACGTTCATTAAATAGTGAAGGAAGTCTTTGTCCTTCCTATGATGGAACGTGTCATACCTTGAATTACTACTGCACAGACTACAGCGAAGAAGATGATTGGACAAGCGGAAGATATACACTGTTGATTGATCCGATCGGAAAAAAATTTAATCTAACGTAATATGGTCTTCGTTTCAATTTAAAGATTTTTTTTCTTGATTTAGCTGTAAACCAACTATTAAGCACATACTTTTGTCAGTTACTTACTACTGTGATACATGATTTAGAATCAGTGCTAGGCGAAGAGAATGACAGTAGAAAATTATTTCATGACCAAGCTCTACGAAAGTTTGCCTCGCCCGGGAAGACATGTGCCCTACCGACTAAGCTAACTTGACGGGTTATTTAAAGAGGGAGGGAGGGAGGGAGGGAGGGAGGGAGGGAGGGAGGGAGGGAGGGAGGGAGGGAGGGAGGGAGGGAGGGAGGGAGGGAGGGAGGGAGGGAGGGAGGGAGGGAGGGAGGGAGGGAGGGAGGGAGGGAGGGAGGGAGGGAGGGAGGGAGGGAGGGAGGGAGGGAGGGAGGGAGGGAGGGAGGGAGGGAGGGAGGGAGGGAGGGAGGGAGGGAGGGAGGGACGGAGGGAGGGAGGGACGGATAGAGATAGAGAGGGGGGAAGAGAGACACAAAGGGAGAGACAGACAGAAAGACAGACAGACAGAGACAGAGAGAGACAGAGAGAGAGACAGACGAAGAGAGAGAGAGAGACAGAGACAAAGAAAACGATAGATAGATAGACAGAAATACAGAGACAGAGTTTGACAATGATTTAAATGACACATTTTTTTTAGTAAAGCTGTTAAGTGCACTAGACGTTAAATTATATACGAAATGTTAATTTTTTTTATAGGTTTGCTGGTAGTGCCTGGGTGGGTTATAGCGGATGGAGTTTGTTGACAACTGTAGATTTAACACCTAGAGATGCTTCTGGTTGGATTAATTCATCTCCAACAGTGGATTATCCTCCTGTTGTAAACTTGCTGCATGGTTGTAAACATACAATATCATTTCCTAGTGAGTGATTTCAAATAATAACGTAATGAATGATGCTTTACGTCTTATTTAAACACTTTTACAGTCATAAGCGACCGTCAGTCGTCCTAATTACTTTCCCCGGACAACAATATATCTCTGAGCCAAATGTATTGACTAGTTCCTTGCGCTAACATTTTCTTGATATCAAGGTTGGCATTAGGATGTTTTTTGAAAATATTTCATTACCCATATCTACGATGGAATGTATGTTCCACAATTCCACAATGGATTCATTTGCAGAAGACTGACTGTCTGAGCTAAATGTGTGGTTTGACAATTTGTTACACGTAGTAAGCTCCCACGATGAAACTAGAGATATCCTCAAAAGGATATCCCGCGCTATGCAGGGTTAATTTTGGTTGAAGTATAAATGTTCATATTCGCTGTTCAGGCATACCACCAGAAGCGTATGACGGCGAATGTCTAACCAATTAGCACGTTTGAGTCATTCATATTTCACAGAGTGAATAGTCAGCAACTGCTATAAGTGCTACGCACGTGATTATTACAAATAACCAATGGTACCATATCTTTTATCCATTTCTCTTTACTGGAAGGGAATGTTATTGAACCAACAGGTATAGTAGAGCAAATTGTATTGGTAAAACATATAGGTCAAAATTTGGCTTTGACAGCTGCGCCGTAAAAAAACCATGACAACCATTTGCACCATAGTCACTGTAAACATAGTCATAATAAATTGCTTGGGGCACATTTCTGTTTTTGACAAACATGATACTATGACAATGACGCTTAAATGGTGTAAAATAAATAGAGCTTCGCACTACTTTACTCCCTTGTATTGCGCTTTAATATCACCATGGTTCACAAGCCGCTTTATCAAAATAAATTAACTCGTTTATAAACATTTTTTGTATGAAAGTTATATATATTTTCCTTAGCCTTAGTACAAATACTTTTTAGTTCGTGACGTTGATGGTGACATCGTGAGATGTCGATGGGCTTCTGGGAGTACAGAATGTGGCAGTGTGTGTCGAGAACAGACCAATTTGTTGCCTGGTGCACAACTTAATCAGGTACTTATTCATTAACAATATGTTGATAAAAAATAAACCGGATTGTTCAAATCTTTAATTGCATAGTTAGTAAAACATAATAAATAAAAATTTAAACAAAAGTTTGGTGAATCAATCTGCAACAGTATACAGAAAACAGTATCGAAAAAAATTACTAACAACAAAAATACAGAAATTAAAGTAAGTATATGTCTATTGTCATGGCGCACGATAAAACGACACTGATAACACCGTTGACGTTGCGTGTTGTCAAATTGTCTATGAATCTCTGAAATCCATAAACTTCTCAAAGAATGCTCCCCCGTGCTCGATACAACGCTGATTGCGATGTACCCATCCATTGCCGGTATTCGTCTGCGTGCCATTCACTATCATACAGTCTAGTAATTTCACGGGTTGCCATGGATAGCTAGTGTAACGACTCGAAGCGCCGCCCTTTTAACTGAGATTTAATAGCTGGAAAGATGGCAAAGGCAGTAATACTTTTTGTTTAACACACATTCAACATTTAGTTACTTACACACAAAAAGACTAACGATTCTAGATTTACGTGGTAATAGATTGTGTTTATACTGCGTCAGGCATCAACTAATGGAGTTTACTTTAATTAAATTAGTGTTTTTGTTATTCGGTGGTGCTTTAGCACAACCAAAGTTAACAACCAGCAGTTCAAGTTATTCCATTGACTCTTATTAAAAACTACAAAGACACTCCGCATATAATGACTGCCAAATTTGATTCGGATATTTCCGGTTAAAGTGTTATCCTTATTATTGCATGCGACTTATTTCAATAGATTAAATTTTCATCCGACAATAGAGCACATATTGTTTTTAATTTCAGGGCGACTGCACCATTACATATGAAGCGACGAATAGTGTTGGACTTTATCCACTTGCAATTCAAGTGGAGGATTTTGCTAATTCTTTCAGCTCAGTACCTCTAAGCAGTATTCCTTTACAGTTTATTGTCAACATTTATAACATAGCAAGTGCTTCATGTGCCATCGAACTGCGTTTTGTTACACCTACACCAGCATCAGGAGAACGTTTTGTTCTTAATGTCGGTGAAGACTTTACAGTCAATATAACAGTAATAGGAACATCAAGGTACTCGTTGTCGAATGGATGATGTCCAAAACCTAACACGTAGTTCCAGAGCCAGTGTATTTTGTTTTTTATAACAAAACTTTACGTGCGATATGATATTTTGATAGACACAATAATTGTATTGGCATATAGGCCTCCTCAAATCAGAATCAAGTCTTCACCAAACCTGTCTTGCTCTGGTTTTACTTAACCATGAAAAGCAGTTTAAATTCTATCTTGACTAAACTGCGATGTTGTAAAACATCGGATGCTTTAAATAATAATCAATTAAAAATCTTAATCCTTTTGATAAGGCATTATATGCACATATTTAATTTACAAATATACAAATTTTCACAATGCCGTTCCCTGCCTTTTATTATAATTATATTATATTTACATTTTGTGGCGTTGATAGTTAGAACATTTATAACTTAAAGAAATATAGTGACATGTTCATCAAATGTTCCTATAGTGACTGATATTATGTACAACCTTACGGTTTTCGCTTCAATCTAAGCTCAAATATTAGCTTTATAATACCGAGAATTTATATTAGCGGCTGGTCATAATGCAAATCATTATTAGAATTTATTAACATTTATTAGCAGTTGGAATAAAAGGTAAAAGTTAATATATTTAACAATCTTAAGACTATAGCTTTTACACAGCTTATTCATCAGTCGACAACTTGCCTTAATTTCTCAGATATAGATCAATGTTTGCCTAGCAAGGAACTATAGCATGACAAGCTTTTGTCTGAAAAGGGTATTTTATCGTTTGCATTATCTGAGTTGTCGCTTTAGCTCTTTTCTTATTTCTTTACAGTTTAAATTCGTTGGTCACAATTTCAGCTGTTGGAATGCAGCGTTCTGCTGTGATATCATGGCAAAAGGGCGTATCATATTACATGTCCGTCACAGTTCATTGGACACCAACTTCCATTGATGAAGGACAAGACCATGTTTTATGTTTTTATGCAAGGGATATAAATGGGTAGGGTAAATTTATAATCTTGAATTCAATATACTGGTATGTGTATGTTCAATTTGTCAAATAGTACTTTATACTTTTAAAGCTACCTTGAGCATGCAGAATACACCATAATACAGTATACATTGTACAATGTCAACAACGACATGACTTATTACATAGCATAACAAGTTACAGTAGTGGTGTAGAGGAACACGATGCGCTTGGTATGCGATAGAACTTTGTCAGGTTTAATTTGCAGCAAGAATACTACTACTTTTCTTGAGCCAAAAATGGAACTGTAATCACTTCAAAGGGAAATAACTAAGTTGCCATTTGTCAGCTACTAAAAGCTGCTAAAATTACTTTCTTGAAGATAATCGATTCTAATAACCAAATGACTAGAAAATAGCTTTTAAATTAGTGAAAGGGCTTAAGCACTGAACAGATTCGGTAAAATGTATTTACTTTACACTGGGTATGAGCCATCTGCTGAATATAACAATATTTAAGTTGTGGCATTTTATGGTAATTGTATAAATATGATTGAGAACCTATTTCATTTTCGTATTTTCAGACGTTACAGTGAAACAAGATGTATAACCGTTTCTGTTGAAGGTATGTCTGCTTACCTATCAATAGCAACACCATTGCTTTGTTTAGAACATGTATCTTATTTGTAAGCATGTAATTGATTTATCAACTGAATTGGAAGTTATTGATCAAGCTTTCCTGTATTGTACAAATACGTTTTAAAACTTTTTGTATATTAGTACATACATTGTCAATTAATTGTAAAGATACCTTTAACAACCCTCTAATGTATGCATCAAACATTTCATAAGTAAATATTTTCTTGGACTATGTTTTTAATATTATTGATCAAGTCAAGGTGGTCTGACGGTAAATATATGGATTTTCCTTGATCAATGGAGCATAGAGCTGTTATTTCTAGCATTGTTTTTTTTTAATTATTTTTTATTACATTTATGACGGATAACTTCCTAAGTGTCTTTAAGAACAGCAGTTTATTTAATTAAAACAATACAAATAAATAGGAGTCAACTTAATGTTTAGTAATAAATGCTTTGTAAATAATATTAAAGAAATACAGTTATACTAAAATGGTGTTATTTGTAATAAGTAAGACAAAGCCGACTTAATTTTGTCTCAATGTGAATATTTATGTATATTTGTAGACGATGAATGCAAACAAGAAGAAGACGTATGTGCAACTGAAGCTAATACTGCATGTTTTAATACTGATGATGGATATGAATGTCAATGTATTTCAGGCTTTAATAGACGTACCAATGTTAGCTCTTGCCTCAAAGGTTCGTGTATAAACATTTAGTTTTTTAAGTTTACCCTTGCACAACTGACATATTTTGTTTTCCTAACGTTTTTATTAATTTTGTGCATTCCTCAATACTTGGAAGAAAGTTAAAATTATTTGCATAACCAAAGCGGATTAGTTTACCACGGGTATGCATTTTAATGTTATAATTTATAGGTGCTCGCTCACTCTTTACTTTTCGGAACACTTCATTTGAGTATATACTGGACGATTAATGTGTTGTCATATTTCCTTTTTTGTTAATGGCTCTTATGACTTACAGATTTCTTAACATTTTATTTAATGGTCGAAATTTCCCGAGCATTCGTATTGACTTGAATAAGTATAAAGGATTTTTTTTTCTAATAGAATCAAATATCATTATTATATCTTTACTGTATGAATTACAGCTACTGAATATTTAACTCACATATATGAGACTTGCCTTTTTGAATGTTCTAGAATGTGATCAAGTGGAAACTTTTGAGAATGGCAGGATAGTATCTTCTGATTTACTAACCATTACATTCGACTGTGATAATGGTTACTTACTCGCTGGTGAAAAAATGATTGAATGCTTAGATGATGGTACATGGAATAATTCTCCACCATCATGTTTAAAGAAAGGTAAAACTAAAATTTGACTATTTTTAATACACTTGTCAATTTTTTCGGTCAGTTATGTATATATAGGAATTCAATAGCGCGCATCAATATGTTGAATGCCCCCTTTTGGCCCTTTTTCATTTACTTTTTTTTGCCTTATTTCCAGAGATAATTCAATTCCAATCCAATAGTTTAAAGTGATATTTTTTAAACTGAAATATTGTATATTACATAATTATATGATTGTTGTGATTTGAATGCATCATATTACGTTTTATATAAGCCGATGAAAGCTGGTGTAGCTACCAATAATTATATTCCAAATATACATCTATAGCGTATATGCATTGCTTAAACTGACCAATGTTGCGTGACTTACACATGTAATTCTAAAATATATATTATAATAGTGGTAATATTTTACTCTTTCAAGTTGACATTGGAAGCCATTGTGATACTAGCGATATATGTCGATCAGGCGGGGCTCGTTGTATTGACTCTACATGTAGCTGTCGTACAGGGATGTACAACAGCAATGCAGATATATGTGACAAAAGTAAGGATATTATAATATATTGAATATCAAAATAGATGGGTTAAATAGATAAAATTGACCCATAGAAAATTCACGTCAAAACATTGCAAAATACCATCAATAAAATTAGCCTCAATACCAATTCTTACGAAGTGTATTAAATGTGACTGCTACACTGAGACATTTACCTTAGATCGTATATTTCAATATTAGCACTTCAATACTGAACGTAACAATGTCTGGATGGAACTAGTTTCAGCTTCGGGTGTATGTGAGTACAGGTCAATGATAACATTGTCCTGTCTTGAACAATGCAATTACTTAGTTTAAGCCGCATTTACAAGTTTTGGTTCTTTTAGATTATTTGTAACGTATTTTAACAAAGTCACTCATTAAATAAATGTACATCTATGTTTTAACATGTACATTCTCGTATATATAATAACATGATGGATGTTTTCTGTTCTTTATGTTTATAGTTATGTACTAGTTTATTCTTGTTTTTTATTTATACATTGTTGTAAATATGTAACCTATGTAACTCTCCAAAACTGGAGGTAATTAAAATTATAATAAAAAAGTAAAACAAGGAATAATATATTTGAATTAAAATAAACCAGCTGGTATCGCATTATCTACAAAGAAAAGTTGAATATTGTTTTAACCAATGTTACCATGTAAGATAGCTAAAAAGTTTAATGTTCCAAACAATCATCATTTCTTTATGCTTTATATATATTTACATCATTTATTTTTTCTACGTTTTTATTATATATATCATAAGACTTTATTAAATTTTACTAGTACGGTTAATCATGTTTCTGGGTCTCGTAAAGTTCAAATAAAGCGTACATGTCTGTACCTTTATGTCTACATGTATTTTATTATTACACTAAAAATATAAGTTCTTTGTTAAAGTAATAATGTATTCGTTATATCTTTGTTTAATAGTGGAACTATATCCGTTTGGACAAGACTCTGGTGATCATGTAGTTGAGAACAATGATGATAAGTGTGTTTCACTAGTCCAGTTTCGGCCAGGAATTCCAATATTTGATGATGAACATAAGAATGTTTATGTAAGTAACTTTTAGATTGTAAAACACATTTGCTTCATTTGTTTCTTCCTAAAGCCGCATTGTATTCATTGACATGTTCATTTACTTTACGATATTTTTATTTTATGAACATTAAACAATGAATGTGATATGAAACAATTTGACATTTGACAAGTATGCCGACTTCCTTCTGTATAAGGTGCATGTATATGAAAAATACTAACCTTATTGGATTTTAAATGAGCCTTGGTTATGAGCATGTGTCTAGGAAAACTAGGTTTAGTGTGTTTGTTGGTGTACTATAATCCATTTATGTGCTGCCTCGGTGTTAAATCACACCAAATACATTATGAGACAAACATTTATCGAATTACGATGTCATTTATAACATAAATCAGTGATGAATACTGTAAAAGCTTCTCATTTTGTTTAGAGTTGTATTTTTTATTTTCAATAAATAGAGAAGTATTAAGACATATGAAGAGATAATTACTGCGTTAGTTAAAAAGAGATTATGCTTGAAAAGAAAATCTTAACTAAATTGTAATTCAAGTGTTTAACATGTACAACTTTTTAGATACAATTTGCTCTTCTATCTTTGTTTAGGTGTGTTCAAATGGCGTCGTGAGTTTAGGAACTCCTTACATTAATGCTGTACCACCACGGGCAATATCAGACTACAAAAATGCAGTAATCTTTGCACCGTTCTTTGCGGACAGCAACGGCGGGAATATCAATTACAGAACATATGATATACAGAACAATCCAGACAAACTTAATCGAATAGAAGTTAAACATGTGGAATCATTTATATCGAAAATGACATCAACTATATTCAACACTACATTTATACTGTTCACAACGTGGAATCAAGTCCGACCAGCGCAAGACATATTTCAACAAACCTCTGTAGGATATATACATTTGCAAAATCAAATATATAAGCATATTATTTCTAACTAAACCCTCTCCCAGTTTGCCCTTCGTCATTCACGATTTTGGAATCGAATTATTTTTAGAAGCTCATAATATTGGACAAATACGCCTTTCTTCACACATCTTACTATATTGATATCTTCCGGCAATTACTTAATGAAAAACGCCGGTATTTGTTAATAGCAAAATCAAGTATGATATGTGCTAATTATTTTTCAATTTTCGAGAATAAATATTTAAGAATTTGACCTAAGGCACGTATACAACACGTGTGTATTTAAGGAATGATTATAATATTAAAGCAGAGTTATCGTTATTTAAGTTAGTAATTGTTAAATCTTATTTCACAGCTCTGTCAATAACGAATTTGTTAATTGGTCAACCTTCATATGTATTATAGGAAACAACGTTCCAACTAGTTCTTGCAACTGATTCATCAAATACGTATGTGTTATACATATATGGACATGGCATGATGAATTGGTCATACCTTTCAAAGACTGTAGCAGGTCCAGATATTTGGATTGGTTACACAGTAAACCAAATGTACAACTTCTCCAATATATATTCATTCAAATCTGATGTTATCAAGATGGACATACTTTCAAATACTAAAGGTTGTAGTTAAGAGTTATATAAATGCTTACTTTTGTTTATTTATTATAATGTGGTTATCACAAAAATGGCTTCTTAATTAGTGGGTAAATTTGTTTTACTTAAATATGAATAAAGGCATTCTTATTAATAACAGACCACTGAAAACATGTTACGTTGGCACAAATTATTATCATTGTAAGGTCTTTACCTCTAATGTCAAAAGTGTGGTTTAACAAAATGGATATATATCTTTTGAAAACAGGACAAACCTTAATATATATATTTTCTTAATCTTGTGGGACCAGTTGCAATGACACTAACTCAGTTGACACAATGATATATAAAATAACATACTTTTTTATTTATGAAGGTATATCAGGTGTTTTGTTGAAACGTTTGACTCACGCAACACCATCACTACCAAGTAATGCGGCAAAATGTTTAAAATGGTATAACAAAAATAAACATTTAAAACCAACTGTGCAAGCCATATCTGACGACATGCCTTTATGTCCATGTGACGTAGTAGGTCTAAAGAATAACCCATGGTTCATAATAGAAGATATGTCCTCATCGGCATACATTTGTGCTGAAATGTTACGTCCTACGCATAAACATTTCGGAAAGGTATGTTATCAGTTTGTTTTATAACGTTTTAACTTCACCTAGGCCTTTACATTATTAGCAGCCATTCTTTTATATCTGGTATCAACTGAAGCAAAGTAATTGAATATTCACATGGATTGGTGCAACAAACAATAATAATGTAAGCCCTCCTCACTAATTATAAGTCTTGCGTTGTACTTTTCTCTGTTTATCATATGCATGTAAACATGTAAATTATATAAGTATCATTTATCTCGAAATACTTGCAACACGCATGCTAAATCCTTATTTGTCCATCGGAAAGTATTTCAACAGTAACCAAAATACCTTATATCTGGTATCAACTGAAGCAAAGTTATTGAATATTCACATGGATTGGTGCAACAAACATTAATAATGTAAGCCCCCCTTACTAATCATAAGTCTTGCGTTGTACTTTTCTCTGTTCACATAACCATGCAAACATGTAAATTATATAAGTATCATTTATCTCTACAACACATCTCGTAATACTCGCAACACGCATGTTAAATCCTTTTTTGTCTATCGGAGAGTATTTTGGTCTCTTTTGGTATTTTGAACATAAATCAATATACATTATATCATTATTTTCATTTCAGACTTGTTGTTATGGTGCACTAGGGCAAATCCTTAATGATTACAATTCAACTGGAAAATTGTTGTTATACAGACCAGAGTTTGCTGAACAGCATTTAGTAAATGATATTGAAGCTTTCAACTCATGTTGTAGCAGTGATGATACCTGCTCATTGTTTTATGAACTTCATCCGACTGGTGATTGCTATGGTTCGGCACCGTTTGATGTCGGTATGTTATTCAAGTACTACTTACTAAGTTTTAGTTTAAATGCAAAGATCTATACAGACAGAAATGTATTGAACTCCACATGCAAATTAATACGTATACTTGGATGTGAACGATATTAAGCAGTACGCAGTTCAATATGGATGCTTGTCGATAGTGCCCCTTGATCAACTTTGTACAGAATAGTTAGTGAGTCAATGTATGTAAAATGATTTACATTGACATTTAAATGATCACTAGTAGTGCTTTATGTTCAAATTCACATGTTTTTGTATTTATTCGATATGAAATTTAGAAATAGTTTATATCATTTATGAATGTTTATTAAAGCATAGATATTTGGGTCTTCTTATGTGACAAAATGTAGTTATTCAATTGATATACTTATAATATCTAATGGTTATCAAAGCAGATCTTTCAAAAAAGCATTTTAATATTTACTTCCTATTTAGTCCAAATGTCGCTATAAGCAGGAAGATTTGCATTTAATCTTGTACGTGCCCTTTTTCAGGTGCTCTGTTTGGTGATCCTCATTTCATTACTTTAGATGGAATGAACTTTACATTCAATGGATTTGGGGAGTACTCACTTCTCAATCTCAACTATACAGATAAAGTTTCTGACCAGCATGTTGAATTTAAGTTACAAGCACGTACTAATCGAGCAGTTAAAGAAAATGGATCACCGTCATATGCTACACGTTTTGTTGCATTTGCAGCAAGAGATCATACAAATGCTTCATTTCAAATAGAACTGAATAATGCTGAAGATGGTAAGAATGTTAGAATAAATTAAACTGAAAACAAATTTTTGTTGGGTTTAACGCCGTAGCAACACATTGTATAGGTCATATAACGGCGGAAAAAGTATATGTTTCTTTATGTGTTTCGTATACACCTTTACAAAATAAGGGGCTTTAGTCAGTTATTTCTCCGTGTGTTCTCTTCAAATAGGTAGGTCAGATTAGTTGGATTACTCGGATTTTACCCTTACTTTTTAATGTCAATTTGCCATAATTAATCTTAAATAACTTTTTTGTAAATTATTTAATTTGTTTAAAATTCAAGCTAAGTATGTTTACGGTAAAGAACTATCTAAATTTCGTCACTTCTGTTAATATCTTCATTAACAAGAAAGATATATGATAAAATCCGAGGACTGTAAGGACCTATTTATCAATTGGAATGCTTCGGATTTTATCAGGGAAAGATAACAGACCGAAGTCCCTAATTGCAATAAAACAGTAAAATACACTAGATCAAAGTTCAAAAAATAATTTTATACATCTTATTTTCGAAACTTAATTATTTTTCAAAAAATATTAAATGAATCAGTTTGTTTATTTCACCTGCTTAGATTACTAGCAAGAATTTCAACGTTTTAATTGGTCGATGGAAAAGAACATCCATTGATAATATTTCTGACGGGTTGTAGTGTTTACGTCTGTGTCTTGAATTAAGTTGTGAATGTACTGCACCATTCACGATACTCAGGTTAGCTTCAGAAGCTGCCGGAGTGAATGCCAAATTGCCATCGTATTGAATTATTGTGTGTGAATAATATAACTTATGGAATATTTCAGGGTATACAATATATGCAAATGGAGCAGATTTGTCATTACAATATAGAAAAAGAAGTCAACTTAGTCTAGGAAATTTTTTTTGGAAAGATCGTAATATCGAACTGTTCAAACATAAAAACAAAAACATGCTTGTTGTGTTGTTTCTATCTTCAGGTAAGACAAACGGAATGTAAACCAGTTTCTTGAGATCACAAAGCCTTTATAGTGTTTATAAGTGATTTCAATATCTGGTGTGATTTTTTTAATTTATGCATTCTTACTTTTCAAATAGGAGGTGCAGTGCTAACAAATACGGCTTTTAAATAAAGTATACCTTTCCTCTTTTTGAGGTTATAGATAGCTTTTACCTTATCATTAGAGAATTACAGTCATCATTTAAGCTTTGCAATACATAATTATTGTGCTCATTGTTTAATGATTGTATTAATTTAATAATCATATATTTACGTAGGGTCTAAACTTTTAAATTAAAATACTAATATATAATTCCTTTAAAATTTTCTCCATAGTAATCTTCACGACAAAGTTTTAATTTTGTTTATTTAAAGATATGACTTTATTAAATGATTAATATAGATATTTATTAACAAAAATAATCACTCTGCAGTGCTTTGTATTTTGTACTTGAAATCCATAGTAAGGTCATATATCATTTCCTGAAAATAAAATGAACATGCATTTTCTCCTTCCTTTTACCGAGAACTTGTCGACCACATCCATAATAAATGTTAACCAACTAAACTTGCAATAAAATACATAGGAACGTATTTGGGTAAACCAAGTTGCCGTAAATTGTTTGTTTGTTGGGTTTAACAACGTTGAAACACATTGTAAAAGTCATACAACGGCGGTCACCGTAAATATACAAATAAGCAATTTTTAAGAGACGGTGTTTATTCCTGATGTAAGTTATATAAAATAACATTTCAGATATATCATTGAACATCACTATGGGTGTCAAGATGTTATCCCTCAGTTTGGTTGTGGATGAAAAGTATAAACATACAACCACTGGCATGCTTGGAAACTTTGATGGCAATCCAAACAATGATTTTATAACTCCCGATGGCCACACACTTACACATAATATGACAGAAGAAGAAATCTTTGATTATGGTCAATTATGTAAGAATATATAGCCTTACTATTCGTACAGTCCTCCTTTTAGAGTTTTTTAGAGTTTGTAGTTTCTTCCATACGAGTCAGTTGAAATGATATACGAGTATTGTTACTTGATCTAACAGATTTTATGTTAAATTTGTTTCTTTATTTATGTTATATGCATTAGGAAGACTTTCAAATAAATGAAATTCATTTGTAAAATAACATTCATGATTACCAAATACGAAGCATAATTCGGCATAAGGCACTACACTGATTTTTATCGTGCAATGTCAGTTGATGTAAAGTAAAACAGCTAATGCCAAAAGAAAAACATTGATGTTATAGCATTTATCTGCATTTGATCATTTCTTTTAAACTTTCAGGGGCAACCCGACCTTCCAATTCAGTGTTTGACTACCCTATGGGTAAAAATCACACGGATTATAATTTCCGCGAGTACCGTCCACTATTTCTAAAGAAAGCAAACACTGATGTTGTAGCTGAAGCTTACAGTAAATGTGATGGACTTGGAAATAAACAATGTGTGTTTGATTATGTTTTCACTGAAGATATCAATGTTGCATTAGACACACAGGATATAGAAAGAATAGTAGGGAACACTAGGCTTACAAATAGTAAGTATATAACTCATGCTATAAGGAGCAGTGGTCCAGTGGTAAGACGCACGTTAGGTATCGAGGGGTCATTGGTGCGAATTCCACTAGGGGTACTGCTAATTCCCTTGGGCAAGACATTTACCTGCGATTGCTTTACTCCACCAAGGTGTAAATGGGTACCTGCGATGATTGTATAATTCCGTGGCGCCAATTTGTCGGCTTAACTTATAACCGTAGTTAAAAGTCTCACCAGGAAAATTGATAGATATATAATAGTAGCCCAATGTTCAGGGGTAATAGCTGTAAAGTCTATAGACGTGCGTAAACTTGAAACTAAGAATATAATATTCCTTTACATGTTTTACATTTGAACTATTTGGTAAAAAATGTTCTGTTTATTTAACTGTAAACGTGGTGACGTTCTATGTATATTCACTTTTAACATAAAAAATATTCATTTTATAAGAAAATGTATTTTAGTGATATTTTCATTTAAAAGTCATTGGATTGTTCATCTTATTCCTTATTGTTTTCAAATAAATATAATTAAAAATCCGTGTATAAGAGAATCTGATTCTGAAGAAATGTTGTACCAACAAAATGTTAAGCATTTTATGTATTATTCAATACATAATTTTATATTTGTTTGTAATTGAATTTCAGAGCAGACTGTTCCGAAGGTCGGTGTATGTGACATGGTTTTTGTCAACAAAGGAGAAGATGCAGTTTGTAAACTTAATATATCAGACACGGCTCCTGTAGTTGTCAATGTATCAAGAACAAGTTCAAATGGAAGAGTTATATACGATGATAGTTTTGAACAAGTTACATTTTCTGTTGATGATGATGAACCAGAAGTGATACTGTATGTCATACAATTCCATTCATAATTTCCTATCCACTTTTGTAAAACGTTTGGTTCGTTTTAAAATAATATCAACACAAATAAACATTGAACGTTAGTTAGCATATTCAAATACATGTACATGTAAATGATTAACAATAACAATTTTCTAGGTGCATTGTAATTCTGAATGGCACTATATTATATTATTATTCTCGTATAAAACCTCATGTTTCACTTCAACTCGTGATTTTAAAGTAATACATGACTCCATCCATTCAAATTCAATTGTTCAATATGTTATATTTCCAATATCATTCAAGCATTTACAAATTGTAGTTCTGACATTTGATGGTGAGACTGTATATTTTAACAAAACAGAATTGTGTATAGTATCTGTTTTTTACAGTGTGTCGGTTGCAAATGATTTCAATCGAAGAGCACAAGCTCATATTTCTGTCGCAGTATGTACTGGATGTAGTCAGCATGGAGAATGTATTCATACTATAAGAGATGATAAACGTCAAACAAATAGTTTTAAATATCAAACATGTGTTTGTCAGCCACAATATGAAGGTTGGTGGTTGTATCATATGCATCTTTTCATTTAAGGTTATCTCGGATCTTCTTGTTTTGTTGGTTATTTTATCAGTGTTAAGTGTTAGCTTTTAACGTCAATATTTTAAGAAACGGGTATCGTATGACGTGGCCTCATGCATTTTACATGTTTCAATCCGACTAACGTACTGAAGGGTATTTACATAATAATTTGCAAGTGCTTTACACATCTTACTAAACAGTATCAATGACATGGCTGTTACTTATAAAAATACATCGGTTTTTAGACCTTTCACATTTATAACATGGTACCTGCAAAATGTTTGTTCGATGAGTTTGATAAATACCCGTTGATATAATTTAGTGTACTCCATATTGGTGCAGTTCTACCTTTTTGATTCTGATTTTTACACGTTACTCAACCATTTAAATTGTGTTTTATGGCAGGCGTTGATTGTGAAAATGTATTTGATGGATGCCGTAGAAATCCTTGTTCACATCTTAGAAAATGCACAACGCTTACTGCTAAGCAACAAATAGCAATGAACGTATCGTATGTGTGTGAATCCTGCCCTGAAGGATACAACTCTGTTGATGACAAATGTAAAGGTAAACACCAACAATCTCGTACTTTCATCTGTTTGTTGTATATGAATTGGCTGCTCTAGCGATTTTTATTATTTAACTGACCACATCTCGATTTTTTAACAAAAAAGAAATGATTGCAAATCTAGGAATCAAGATAAGTCCTACAGAAATTCACGACTGTGAAAGTTGAACATCACTAGTTTTTCGTTATTCGCTGTGTTTGTTTGTGTCCGAACCATTCACCTTTGAATCAACAAGCATATGATTAACTATAGAACACAGTGATTGTACTACTTTTATTAAGAATTATACTCAATGGCATCTTCCATTGCAATTAAAATTTAATGTTTCTAAAGAAAATGGTATTTGTTTAAATTTATTTCATTTTATCATAACAGTTTTGAAGTGGTGTTATACTTTTGTGTTTAACTGTAAATCATCATTTAACATATAAATGTTTGCTCAACTTAAGTATGAATTAGTATTATAAACCTTATTTTTTGTCAGATATTGATGAATGTATGAATGGAGACAACACATGTGAGCAGATTTGTTTAAATAATCCAGGGTCATATGAATGTTCTTGTACCTCAGGGTTTAGAAAAAGTTTATCGAATGATAGCATATGTTTAGGTGTGTAAAGATTTCCTCATAGAAACTCAGTTATAATTAAGATTTTGCGGTGATTGTTATCTGTATTTATTTTTTCACTCTTTTATGAAGGATTTAAAGATAATACTTTTGACGTTTAAAATTTCTAAATCTTGAATACATATCAATATTCTGAAATACAAAGTGTTTCTTTCCTTATACAATAACATGATTTATTATAGATGCATTTGTAAAATAAAATAACCCTACAAGGGTGAGTTATTATCTTCATTTGGTATGAATATGAAAAGTTATTAACTTATAAAGAATTTAGTTACATTACATTAGGTAACACTTAATGGAATATATTCGATAACGATATTTTTCTTCTTGTATCGTTATGAGCATAGTACAATACGAGAATTCTATCTTATTATTGAAAAGTATAAGAATATTTATATTTTAATGAAATAAATCTGGTGTAAAAATTTATCGTCGAAATAATAAGATACACTTGGTAGATTCGATTTTTATTCTTTATGTCCTCTGTGCTTTTAGGATGCCTAATTTAAAATCACCAAGCATCTTTATAACAATACGTTCTATTTGTCTGTTTAGATATCAATGAATGCGATGAAGAATTACACAATTGTAATCATGTTTGTACAAACTTTGATGGTGGTTACAAATGTTCTTGTTTAGATAAATATGTGTTGGATAATACAACAGGACAATGTATTTTAGGTAAACAATATTGTTGTTTACTTTTACCCTTTCGCAGTTATATTATGGGTATTTGTTTGTCATACATGAATATACGCGCGTATATTTGGTACAATAATAATTAATTAATATCTTTGGATAAACCCAAACCCTATTAAAAGCCGTCTGGCTAGCTCAGTTTGTAACACACAAGTCTACTATTCTAGGGGTCGTTGGGGTCGATTTCTGGAAGGGGCATACTCTCGTTGAGTTTGGGTAATCAATGATTTTATGGCCATTGTCCCTCCTACCATCGATTTTCAATCATGTAGGGCAGTTGTCAGTCACTGTCGGATGTTACTGATGTGCCTAGTAACATATTAATTGCTAAATCCAGAGATTAAGCCTTTCCAGGAACGGTTAGTAGGTTGACTGACCGCTGAGATATACCTATAGAATGTGTGGCTACGTCGTTCAACAAAAACCATATCAGAATGTCATATTATCACCTTAGAATAATTGTACAAATTTTATAAAATGTCATTACTACGCGCTGTTCTTTAAATTGAATACATACAACAATCACGTGTAAGTAATAGGTACGTTTAAATAGTTTATTTTATTTGGCTTTATCGAAAAATGTCTCGACTTTATAAAAGTAAATTAACGTCATTTAACCGATGGGAAAATACTTAATAAAGTTAAGATTTTTTGAGTATCCAAAGTACCTAACGTTAAGGAGCTGAAGAAATGTATTTTTTCGTATTCTTTTGATTTATTCTGATTATTTTGTATTACAGATGGGGGTATAGATAATGTGTGTGAACAATTAGGCCTTAGCTGTAGCGATAGAAGTGGTTGCGCTGTTGATGATGATGATAATCCTACATGTTTTTGTGAAACAGGACTAGCTCTTTCAGATAACGGGACTAGCTGTATCGGTATATACTTACTGTTTATTCTATTAGATTAATTATTAATAAATTCAGGCCGCACGAAAACACTTTTGCATACTATTATTCAATGAAGATTTTTGATATAGCATATTTTTCCTTACTTTTGCAAGATTAAAATACTTTCTTAGTATATATATTAAAACTTACAGATGCTATGGTTATATTTTTTTTAGCAAAATGCGAAGAGGAAGTTTTTATGCAATGCACTTGATAGTTTCGTGTACAGACCAATTATTTATCAGAATCGATGTAAATTCTACAAAGGTTATTTAAAATCTTCTTAATTACATTTCAATATTTTCATTATATTCGTATGAAATGCAATCCGATCTTAAATTGTTTTGTTTGTTGTTTATAACAGATGTGAATGAGTGTGAACAGAATATTTGTTCTCAAACCTGTATCAATACACCTGGCAGTTTTTATTGTGAATGCTATGTTGGATACGAGTTGGAACAGGGGGAGTGTAAAGGCAAGTAATAAACGTTTCCAATAACATCGATTTAAAAATATTTAGTTAAATATGTTCATCGAAGCCCTTTATTTGTCATTTGCGTTGTTATTCAGCTAATTGAAATGGATTTACTTTTATAGTGGCTTTTTCATTTTGTAAGAGTTTAGATATACTTTAAATAAAGTCAAAATAGCTAAGCACTTAATATGGGTTCTTTTTTGTCCAAAAACAAAAGTATGCAACAACTGAAATTTAAAGAACTTAATCTACTGAAACTTGTTTTATGACTTTCCAGAATGTGGATTTCCATTTTGGGGACAAAATTGTCAAAACGAATGTTCTTGTAGCTTGACATCCACTATCAAGTGTCATTCAGTATTCGGTTGTCAGTGTTCGCCAGGATGGGCAGGGATGTCATGTGACCAGGATATAGATGAGTGCGACAAGTTCCCATGTCCTAGTGTTCTACAAAAATGTGTTAATTTACCAGGAGATTATAGATGCGATTGTATTGATGGTTATGAGTATAATGAAGATGAGAAAATTTGCAAAGGTATTCTTGAATAGTACAAACTTAGTTATGTCAATACTTACCATATGGATAAGCGTGAAGGTAGTGACAGCATTTTATCATGTTGCAAGTTATTTCAAAGTAAGCTGTGCAAACATTATTGGCTTACTTTGAGTTATTAATAATGACTTTAAATCAAGAGTAATTTATATTGTAGTTATAAAATTTTACTTGATCTTACTGGTTTAATATCACTTCATGTATGATCCATAATTCAGTAGTTAAATGATATGTTAAAGGATAATACTCATGTTACAGAACAGGGGTTGAACGTCTTTGCTTTTTTTATCATCCAACTGTAGCCCACTTATTTTAGTCTTTCTTTAAAAAAGTCTGTGTAAGTTAAAGCGGATAGACAACTATTCAGCTTTTATACAAAAATATTATTATTTACAAAATCCATACATGCATAAACAACGCTGCATTTTTGTAGTTCAAATCTAGCTATCGGTCATGAAATTTATTTTGTAAAGGCTCTTTAAGGTTAATACTAAGAACTCCAAAATGTATAAATATTACTTTTGACCATGGGCACGAATCAAACATTAGACAGGCAATGTCAATTTGCATCTGTTTGTAAACGTTTATTTTTCAACATTTGTTTCATGACATACAGTGCATTATTGGGGTGCTTCAAATGCTACATGGAGCATATGTGTTTCAGATATCGATGAGTGCTCGCGACCTGATCTTAATAAATGCTCACAGACATGTACAAATGCAAATGGTGGATATTTTTGTGGCTGTGTTGATGGATATGAATTATATAATGACACTTTATGCCGTGGTAGGTTTTTTACAGAAAGCATGTGCTTTTAGTTTTGCTTTCCTTTATATTGGCATTATGTTCAGTTTGTTTAAACTTGAATGGTCTTTGATTATGAACAAACTGACTATGTGTATAAAAACAAGTTTACGTTTTAAGTTTGGTACTTTCTTTTTGTAAAATTAATTTACTTACTCTCTCCATTTAGAGTTTACTGACTTTTTTGTTGACTTTTTCATTTTGCATGTCTTTCTATAATAACATTATTGTCAGGGTGGTCATTTGTAAACATTAGCTCCTTACATTCAAAATAATCACATTTATTGTCGTTCGTTCATATATTAATACAGTATTGTCAACACTTCCATTACATACTTTATTGATATCTTAAATTCTTTTTTTTTGTTGTCTTACATTGTAAATGATAACTTCTCTTGCCATCTTCCAACATCTGTGCTAATATTTATACTGATTATGGTGTTATTTGTTCCTAGACATTGATGATTGTGAATTTGGAACTAATGAATGTGAACAACTTTGTGTAAGTGGAGATTTTATTTCTGGATCGTACAATTGTTATTGCTATTACGGATACTTTATTAATGACGACAGAAGAACCTGCACAAAGGATCCCAATGGTATATTCATATATATATTTTTTTATTTTTCTACGTAAATGTATCACATGTATGTTAGTAAAATTAAATTGCCACAATAAATATGCAGCCATGTGTCTTGTTATAACTTTTTTAATTTGAATATTTAATACTATCATACATAATGGGCATTGTTTTCCATTATTTTTAAATTCTATAATTTATTTAATGATTTTCTTCCAATATTTGAAAAAGTTCCAATCTATTTAATATATTTACATATTATACAGGATAATTTTATATCTAATGCCAACTTGTATTTAACTTAAACATCACAACATATATCATCAGATTCTGTATATTGCCTATTTGTATATTTTTTACAGTGCAAGACGCCTGTGAAGAAATTGGTTTTAATTGTACACATTATTGTAAGCCAGAAGTAAATCTGAAAAATTCAAAGTGTCGCTGTAGACAAGGATACAAACTAGCAAAAGACAAACAAACATGTATCGGTAATTGGATATTTATTGGATATATTATTATTTTTTTCTTCTTTGATCAGATAGTACTATTATACGGGTACTGCATGTGAGCGTATAATAACATGATTATATTTAAGTACATATTGTCATTTTGAGTACATGTTGCCTCTTTAAGTAAATGTTGCAACTTTGATTATATTTTACCACTTTAATTTCAATTTTTTATACGCGCGTTTGGTAAGTCTTTGATTAGAATTTACGTAGTTTTACTTTAAGGTTGAGTTAACAATACAATGAACACTAAGTAAGGATCCTTGTTATCAAGGATTTTGTCAATTTTAATCCCGAAGATTAGCAAAGTTAAATTTGTGAACCGTTATTTTATGTTCTTCCTACTAATAGTCCTGAGAAAGTTTTTGTAAATCGATTTTTTAAAGTATGTATATCATATCATATATTGATTTATTTTAGACATTAATGAATGTTTGGATTCATCCTTAAATAAATGCGACAAGAAGGCCAAATGTTCAAACACTGAAGGATCGTATGAATGTACTTGCCCGATCGGAAGTGTCCTGATGAATCGAAGACGCTGTCAAGGTAATTATTGAAGTCAATTCAAAAACACACTGGTATACATCAGATTTGTCAAAACTTGAGAATTGATATTTTAAGACTGAGTGTATTGAATTTGAACAGAACAGAATAGAACTTTATTTCACCAACGTAAATAATTACAGTACGGGGTAGTTACAATTTTCTGCGTGATTTTACGCCCGAAGAAGTAAGGCTATGATAAATAGCTCAAACATTGATGTTTAAACTTAAAACATTTGGAACTTTAACTGTTTTAAAAGTGATATTACACATTCGCCAAATCTAAAATAAAATAGTCTGAAATATGTTATAAATTCTCGTTTTTAGATTTTCAAGTAACATAACTGATTACATTGAATCGTGCTCACAGTAAAAAAATCGTAAAATGTTTCCATGTCTCACTCAAATATTTGTTTTGTTTCAGAATGCGATGCTTATCACTACGGGGTCAACTGTGAAAAAAAATGTAACTGTGTATATGGAATATGTAATCCAATCACTGGTAATAAAGACCATTTTACAATGCTGCATATTTACTACAATATCTATAAAATGCATATTTACAGTCATTCTATAGTGTTTACATTCACTTTTTTTGCAAGGAATCGTTAAATGAATGATTGACCTAGTTGATATTTCTATTTTAAAAAATTGTTAAGATAATATGTTTAATTTTTGGCGGAGAAAAACAATACTGTGTACTGTTCAGAATATAGTAAACGTAGTTTTCCAACTTATTTCAATCTTTATAAAATAGCATATTTTCATTTACCGCTGTTATAAACACTACTTCGCAAGATATGTAATTATAGGCGCCCAATGATGTTGTTAACCATTAGTGCAATTTAAAGTGTTTCACTCAATCCAGGTGTAAATGGGTACCTGCGAAGGTTATATAATTCCGTTGCGCCAATTTGTAGGCTGCACTTAACGGAGTAAATGACTCCCCAGGGAGATAGACATGTTACAATAGCCCGATGACCGGGGATAATAGCTGTAAAGTCGATAAATAAGCATAAGCATGAAACTTAATCAAAGCACTGGAGTGCTGGAGGAACGATGTTCCCTGAACTTATTTATTAAATAAAGCATATAATCATGTCAAAATATCGAACTTGTGCACCAATATCATCTATAAAATAATGTATTAAGTATCAATTAAGAGAATTTCACAAGAAAGTCCAAGGACCGCGAGTGTTCGAGTGTTTTGCTCATGGCAAGGTTTATCTTACTTTATCAATAAATCAGTCAAAGAATAATAACCAATTCAAATAAATAAAGAAGATGCATAACGTCTATAACATAAATCCATAGTAACGTCCCTTCAAAGTTAAGTGGACGTTTGCATCAATGAATAAGCATACCTGCTTTCATTTAGAAATCTTCATTTAGTATGCACACGTTAATTAGACACTATAATTATGTCATTGCAATCAAATACCATGAAGTTTGAAAATGCAGATACACATCTTTAATTGGTTTTATCAATGTCCGTTCAAAACTGAAAGTGTTAATTAGTCACCAAAAAATGACTAAAATTAATTTTAATTGCTGCAAAGAATTAATAAATAGACTCTACAGGAGCTGAGATTACTGCTGTTTAAAGTTTATATAATATAGAAAAAAGCTAGCGTGGCACATTGAAACTTTTTTTGAGTTACGAAACGATACGAGTACGCGACCAGTATTTACTCGATTAAATATTTTTGGTAGGCGGAGGTTCACACACAGCGTTAGAAAGTTAGTGAGTCGCACACATTTAATCGTGGAGAAACTAGGTCAACGTTTCGTTTATCCGAATTAATGTTTAATATAAATATCATGGTTTTATACAACACTTTTGCGTTTCGCTATCGTAATGTTAAATATATACAATGCTTGAATGTATAAATTTTAAACGCTTTCCGCAATTTGTTTAATTTGTGAATTGACAAGCTCCGACCTATATATTAAGGTATTGAAGGCGGAGTCTATGATTGAGCGAAAAGGCAGGTTTTATAGCGCCACCTGGTTTTAGGCAAAGCTAGATAATATACATTTGTGAATGACTTTAACAACTGTTAGACATCGTTCCAAAAATGCCATTCCATTTTGAAAAATTATTTGTGACTGAAGATAATAATTGTATTGTCTTTTTGCAGGTTGTCACTGTGCGAATGGTTGGGGAGGAGATGATTGTAGTATCGATAATGATGAATGTGCTAAAAACCCATGCCAGAATGTAGCTAACATGGAGTGTAGAAACACTCCAGGAAGTTTTTCATGTGAATGTCGTACGGGATACTTCTTTAATGATTCTTCTGAAACATGTTCTGGTAAGTTGAATAGATCTATATTAAATGTCTAAATACCAAAATTTTATTCAGGTGGATTGACTCTCTAATTAAATAAAAAATTGCATTAATTGGCGCAAGTAAGTCTGTATTATTGCAATTCTTTAAAACTATATATACAGTGTTCTTTCTTTGATATGAGAACTCTTTTTTTGGTTCGGTCTATCATAATTCAGTTCTAGTTCAATAAACTAAGTATTGTAATATTATTTATTTCATGTAAGACATTGATGAATGTTTAGAAAACTCCCCACCAAGATGTGACCAGAAATGTATAAATACACCCGGATCATTTAACTGTAAATGTGAGCTCGGGTTTAAGTCTACAAATGGCAGATGTGAAGGTAATATTTCCGTCAGCAATTTAATAATAAGTCTTAAAGAAAATAAATCTTCTTTACGGGTTACATTTGACAAATCCTTTTTAAACTGTTGCTATTTTGATAAAAGTTTTTTACAATTAAATACCTGTTAAACGTGATTAAACTGTGTGCATTTAGCGCCGTCTAATTGATTTACCAGTCATACTTAATGTTTACTCAGCAAAAAGATTTTAGCAAAAGAAATTGCCTGTGACTTGATATTATCAGCGTAACTTTATACCAAATTATCTATGACATTCTTATACACTACACGTTTAAATTTATTAGTATTCAAAGTAAAGTTCCAATTTGTACATAAACTGTTTAAAATCATTACAGATTTAGATGAGTGTTCTGGTATTTCTAATTGTGACCATAATTGTACCAACACAATAGGAAGTTACAGATGTTCTTGTCAACAAGGATTTAAACTGAACACAACTAACCGACAGTCTTGTTATCGTACGTTAACATTTCAAATTTAAGTAATGTAGTAAACAACGTCAATCGAGAACTTTAAAAACTCTTAGTCTTTGATGTGAACAAACATAATTCTGCTCCTGAATTCATGGATTGTTTAATTGCACACATTTTTCATATCATGCCTGGCACTCAATTTATGATTGTGAAATATGATAATTGTCAAATTTACAAGACTTGTTCTTATAATTCCCTTTGTTAATTCAACATTTAATATGATAGTATTGTTGGCATTTTCAAGGCATAAAGCCCTTAGGTTCTTGATTACGTTATTTGTTTGCGGCGTACTTTTTATCACAAAAAATTTAAAACTCTAAGAACGTCGCAAGCATTAGTTTTTTGCTCTGTAGAAGGTCAGTGCCTTTTTTTAACTGTGGCTGTCCCTAAAGCTTTACCGAGTCCTTAAAGTTATTATTCTTACTTATAATGATTTTTCACTTTTTATTTCTTTAACCATAGCTATAATAACGTGTTCAGCTAACGAGACTATGGATTGCGAACAAAAGAATTCATCATGTGCAATTGTAGATGGGAACAGTAAATGCATATGCAAAGTCGGTTATGAACAGGAAATCGACAGTGACATGTGTATAGGTGAGATATTTCCATAATATACGGACATTCTTGTTAAAGGAACAACAGTGTAAGTTTATTTACACAAAGTATTTATTATTTTCTAACATACATGTTTTATTGGTGTTTGCATAATATTTTTAATCTGAGATGATAATCGTTTTTTTACAAAGTAAAACTTGTTAAATAATAAGGTTTTTATCACAGACAATTTTATATTTGTTTACTTACGATTTTTGAATTATTACAGATATCAAAGAGTGTTCTCTAACACCTAAACTATGTCAAGATCATGAATGTGTGGAACTTGAAGGAAGTTTTGAATGTCAGTGTTTACCCGGGTTTCATCTCCTTGAAGATGGTGTCAGTTGTCAAGGTAAATACTTAAAATGATTCAAATAATCTTGATATCTCGTATCTGCTAATTTTGTTAGTGTGATGGTTATTTCAAATTAATTATAAAACGCTATATATTTTTATGGGTAACATATTCAGTTAGATTAATATGTATCTTGAAATAAACTATACTTCTATGACATTGTTATTTTCATATATCATATAATATACAATATTCCAATGATAAGATTCATATTATCTTTATCAGAATGTAACCAAGGAACATATGGGGCTAACTGTAACGAAACATGTACATGTATGACTGAATCAACTAACTTCTGTGACACAACAAATGGTACATGTTACTGTAAGAATGGATGGACAGGGGATAATTGTGAAGAAGATGTTTTGGAATGTGATAAAGATGATGATTTATGTGACAGTAATTCTGTTTGTGTTGATATACCAGGGACATTTGTATGCAAGTGTAATCAAGGGTACTTTAAAACAGGAACTGGTCAATGCAAAGGTATGTTGTTTTAGATATTGATATATAATAATAAGCTTATAACTCGTATCAATTATTTGTTCTTCATTGTACTTATTAATAAATGCGGCGGATAGACGTGATATACATCAAACTTCTACAGTTATTAATTTTACTTAATTAGTAGTTGTCAAACGACTGTCACTGCGTGCTTTGGGGTCTATGTTATCTGGACTTGAATTATGCAAAGGAACTTCTTACTATATTGCAAGAAACCATTTGTTAATCGGTATCCATGTTAGTGGAATGATATAATTTTAACTTTTGACCGTAGCACTTCAAATTAAGGAAAAAAGAACCAGACAGATTGAAAGCAATAAACTATAGTAGTCCAATGAATCTTATATCAATGTCCATTAACTTACTACACTTAACCAATGTTCTAACTGCACCGATGATATTATTTGCATTTTTTCTTATACTATAAAAGCTATCGTTTTGAAACTTTGAGCACACACGGAAAAATTACATTTTATTGTAATGATACTTTATATATGAAAATAAACATCTGCATATCAAAGAAAATGTGACTTTACAAAGGTAGGGAGCGTAATCAAAAGTTACAATATTGGTGTAATCCTTATTTGCTCGATTAACGCTTGCTATCGTTGTCTTAGGAATAAAATAAAATTTGTAAACAAGCCTAAGGCAGTCTGTCTTATTCGTAGAAGATTCTGCGCCGTAATTGTTGTAGATAAGCCATTGGATTACGATATACTGTCTTTACCATAGGGTTGATGTCCGAAGACTTTGACGGCTAATCCAGTACATCAACACTCATCTGTCGGAGGAACTATTTTGTCGGTCAGACAGAATGCACAGACGCACTATCATGCATGCGTATCATGTTGCAATCCAGTTTCTGGGGCGTCCATGACGACCAATTATAGCCCTCGCTGTTTTCGCCACAGTGCGCCTCTTATTCCGTGAGTGGCTTGAAATCAAAAGTAAGCCGTGACGTTGCGTAGTGACTTTTGGCGAAGTCATTTTCTGATGTCATGCAAACTGCCGGTTCTGTTGTACGTAGCCATTTGGTTCACGATAGGACGCGTCTGAACATTCATAATCCTAGCTACATGAGAGTCAAAAGTAGGTATTTATCGACAAGACAATTGCGTATCATACGGCTCAATACAATGTGTGATTACAAAAACATCGTACCTGGCTTTAGGACATAAGGTGCTGAACAAGCCCACACCTGGAGACCTTTCTTCAATAGACATGCGTGCCACTTTATGTTTTTTTACATAGAACATACGACAGGCTGTACATTTACCACGTGGCATTGATATCCCGCCAAAATATGCCGTGCACGTGCACAAAAACCGTACGCATGAGCCCGTGGGTACTAAGCACGTCCAATGTCATTGTAAAAACACATAAGACATGTAGCTTGTGTTGTATTAACCCCGAGTATAAAATATTGTGCAATTTTGATCATTTGTTAAAACATTATACGCATTTAAAATAAATCGGTGTAGTTAGGACATTGGTTAAGTGTAATGCATTAAATCTTAGACGCAGAATGTCACGATATCCTACCATGTCGTTATAACAAGAAAAAGGCACAAACTTTTTTAGTTTATATCTTTAAATTACGTCATGCCATAATCCATTATAAATTTGTATGATAAAACAACCCTTTAAACGTTTTATATTACCATAAAAACTACTAGTAAATCTGTAAATTATTGCGAGTGTCATTTATAGAAGTGTTTGCTAAATTTGAAAAGTATACTTATAAGCCTCATTTGATAACTATCAATTTCGATGTTTAGTAATTTTTCTGTTAAGCAAATATTGTTCCATTTCAGTTTGTAATGCTTTCTATTTTGGGGAAGAATGTTCTACTGAATGTAGTTGTGACCAAGAAAATACTGAAATGTGCAATAATGTTAATGGAGAGTGTACGTGTTCCAAGGTATGATAAATCTCAAAAGAATAAACAGAGTAGTTCGAAAAGCAGCACTTAAAACACAGACTACATAGACAGACAAAGAGCTAAAGAGAGAATTTTAAAAGTGTTGTTGTTTAAAAGGAAGCCACAAACTAAATACAAAGCAAATACCCAAAGAGTTTCCGCACTAGAAACGTACAGCGGCACAATCATTGGAGTTTCAAGCAGGTTTAAGGGTGCATCTAGAACACATTTTAAGAACTGTTTAATTTATTTGCAGCTTAAATGAAAGGCCACTTAACAGAAAACAGTGGTTCATTCGCCAAGTACTCCTTAAGCTAGCTACATTTTATGCAGATGCCACCTCCACTTACCTCCTTATAATGCATTTACAATCCGTTTTGTTTCTTTTTTAAGCTATGTCAGGGATATAATGATATATGAGAATATTTCCTTTGTTGTGTGAAAAGTATTTTTCGAAATTTTCATTGACAGGGTTGGAGCGGTGCAAATTGCACTGACAATATTGACGAATGTGTCAACACAACCATATGTTTACATAAAGCTAATTCGTCCTGTATCGACACAAATGGTTCATACGTATGCACATGTAATGATGGCTATCATCCACAGGGTAACCGATGCTTAGGTGAGTGAAATAGCCAACATTTACCACTGTGTCAATAGTTTCTTAGATTTGAGTACATGGCTGGTAAACATGTTTATTTTTACTAATATCTGAATACTGTAGTTATATAATTGTAAATATTAAATTTTTGTACTATCGTCTAATTTGTTAATTTAATCCGTTATACGTCACATATACACTCAGTCTTTAAATAATAAATTGTATTTTATAAGTTTATTTACTCAAAAGTGATGCTGTATATTGGGATAAACTTTCAAAAATATTTAATGCAAACAAGTTGTTTCCGAAACTAGATATCTCCACATCTAAAGTGTTCCAATGTTTACTTCAATATATCTGGAGACAATTGTCATTGCATAGCTGCATATCCAAAATAACAAAGTTTATATCAAAACTTACTGCAAATTAAGAAACCTACCGACATAAAACATTCTTATTCAGTAAGTTTGATGGTGAAATGACAGTAATAGCGTTTGAGGTAACTATGGTTAAGTTGTTTCAACTAAAATGTGAATATGAATAAAACGTAATTAACGTCATCAACATAACCAATTTAGGTAACATAATTGAGTAGTAAAAAAATCTTATGGTAAGTCTCAAACATGCTTCTAAACCATTAGAGCATCCTACCATTTATACATTGAAACTATGTTTTGTTTCCAAACTCATTACAGAAATAGACGAATGTTTCGAGGGTACAGTAAATTGTACACAAGAGTGTGTTAATGAACCTGGAAGCTATATGTGCCAATGTTTTGCTGGATTTGAAGGGAATTGGAATGATTGTGAAGGTAAGGTTTTAAAACATGAATTTCCTTTTCTGTCAATAATAATGAAGTTGTTATCAATATTCTTCTGTTGACAGTGTTTAAGTTTAATTTGGTAGAAAACTGTATAAAATTTGATAAAACATTATGAAAAGTCCATTATTTTGATTTCAAGTTGTAATTGTGCTCTTGTCAATTTACTTTTAAAATGTGAATACGAGTAAAACTTAGTTAAGGTCATAAAAATAACTGACTTATTTAACATAAATATGTGAAATCTTCCAATTCTGAAAAATTTGCTTGACTGTTCGAACGACATTTGCCTCAAACTAGAATTATTTTCATACAATATTTCAGTTTGCAACAATAATACATTTGGCTTCAACTGTTCCGAAACATGTCCTTGCAACATTACGAACTCTGTAGATCGTAATCAGACGTGTAATCCTACAAATGGAACATGCGTATGTCTAGATAATTGGAAAGGTATTAGATGTAACGAAGATGTTAATGAATGTGCTAACAATATGGATAATTGTCATGAAAGTAACAACACTGGATGTCTCAACACAGTCGGCGGATACTTGTGCGTGTGTCTTAAAGGTTTTGTTCAAAACATTACAACAGGTCAATGTGAATCAGGTTTGTGACTATTCAGATTTTATACAAGTTTACACGTTTATATGACACAGTCAGTACATATACATGAAATATAAGGTTAACAAGCAAAGTTGATACAATGGCTGTGTTGGATAGTGATTAAATAATAAAATGATCTAACAAGATAGTAAATGTATACATCAAGTAATATTGTCATATCTATACTAACAATAATTAGCCAGAAGGTCTAAAGCCAAGTTGTTTACATTAATTTATTTTATAGTAATTTAATACAATGTTAATAAAACTAGTACGATTATTTATTTTACATGTTACGTACGTTCATAATATTGGAAAAGGTAAGTGTATTTTATTGTAACGTTTTATATCACAGGTAGTAAGCGTTTTCTAGGGTCATTGATATAGGTACAATTAAATATCTAGTGGTATTCATTCATTTTTACTTAAACTGTTTGTTTGATCTGGAGATTGTATATGTAGCGGCTTTGTAAATAACCTTTTTTAAATTCTCTTATCAGCATTATTTTTATTTAAAAGTTTTAAAGAAACCTTTTGCATTTTTTTAAACGGATATTAACGATACCCGTTGTCACATTAAATATTCAGCAATGATGATTTTTAGTTGTTCGCTTGTCGAACAACTATATACGCCAATTTGAGAAATCGGTGTAGCAACCTTATTACGGATTCTACTTTTTTTGAGGTACACGACGGGGCTCAACTCTTCAAACCTATGATATACAGAGTTTTCATTAATTGTTCGAAGAATAACTATATACGCCAATTTTGAGAAATCAGTGTAGCAAGCTTACTACAAAATCTACTTTTTGAGGTACATAAAGGAACTCAAATCTTCAAGCATGTGTATGAATGAGAAAGGTTTTAACAATTAAATTGTAATAATTACATTTAATCAAACACTGAAAATATATTCGACAGTGAAGATTCCCTGTGGTGAACCCCAATTCGAAAGGGTGTGACGCATTAATCTCTCATTCTATACGCATACGATAAAACATATCTTGGCTCAGACGCTTAACTCATATCGCACAACAACAACGCGCAGGAAGTAGTGCGGCGTATACATGAATATAAAACCGTTGTATGTTTTTTTTTCTTTTTTAAAAAAGATAAAATCATGATGATTAAATTGTAAAAAATGCTGGCTTATAACTACAGGAATACTTATCCATATATACATATTAGTAACATATACAATTAATTTGTGTGAACATTCAATTGTATTTCCCTTTACTCTTCTATGGTTATTATACCTGTGCAATTATAGGAGTATGCATTGTTATCAATTTCTAAATTAGATTTACCTGAACATTGGGATATCGGTATTTTTGATAATCGAATTAAAATTGGATTTTCATGTATAGTTTACAAGTACAAATGGCACCATTTTGAAGATACTTTTCATACAACGAAAGCTCTGCAGTCTATGTTTCAAGAAACGAAATCTTATTCTACATATTTTGTCACATTTTTGAGCACATTAAGTGACCGAAGCACAACATGTTTTCTCTGTCGAAGAACTCCAGTGCCTTTAGCGCTTTGATTTGAAGTTAAAAACGTACTTGCTGTAAATTGTGCTATACTGCTTACGTATTTTCAACTCTCAGTGCGATAGTAACTAAATAACTTTACACTACAGCTGTATTTAATTGTTCGATACCCAACAATAGATTAGTCAGATTCGTATCGGTTTTAGTTTTATATGAATCAATAATGTTTTAAGTCCTATCCACTTTATGTTTCAGAAATTTTGGAAAATGTTACTTTACCAAGTAAGTATTAACTAATTTAGATCAAGTACTCTTATTTTAGTTATATTTGGTCCGTTTATTGCTTAAAACAAGTTGTTTCTTTGCTACGATAGTTCACTTTAATGGACTGTTGTCATTTGGCACTGAAGCTGTATGGTAATCATTTACAATTCAATGAAAAGTGGTCATCTAATACAGTGATTAGTTTTAAGTGCCTGTTCAAGATTAATTTAGTATCAATGTGCACAGGAATATTTTGTTATTAGATAAGTGATTTGATATAAGCCCTATTATTTTCCAAGGACAGTCGTATTGGCCCGAGGCCGAGGGGTAATAGGACTGTCCCGAGGAAATATCTACTTAATAACATTTTTTGATAACTGCTTAAAGACTTACGGACATTGAACTGAATCCGGATCTTCACAAAAACAACTGTTTGTTTACCTGTTGACGTTCGTCGGCATTTGGACCGTTTTTCTACAAATTGTGACGAAAAAGACAGACTAAAAACGATCCATGCCGAAAACGTACCGTTATGTACGAGTCTCCACTATGTCAAACATTTGACTGCTACCGGTCTCTTCGGGAGAGAATCAATTATAATTTGGGTTTGAACTCCATCAAAATACAAAATGGCCGTCATTATATGCGATACTACTTACTGATATTGGCCCTGTTTTGTCAACCAATCAGAGCGCAGAAATCTGTTATTGGCCCTAAGGCCAATGAGTGTTATTGACCCTAAAACAGATTTCGGCCCGGTTTTTAGTTTTATTAAACAGATTTTGCAGTATTCTGCAGTGAATTTGCCACTTGGCAAATAGCACAACAATATTTAATAATTACCGTTATTAAATAACTATGCGTTGTTTGTCCTGTAAAGTGCCAAATTCACTGCACAATACTGCAAAAATTGTTTAATAAAGGTGAAAATAAGGTCGAAATCTGTTATAGGGCCATTGACACTTGTTGGCTCTGGTCTAATAACAAATTGCTGCACTCTGATTGGTTAATAAAACAGGGCCAATATCAAAATATGGTCCGTCTGTTAGTAGTTATTAGATTAAAGTGTCATTAAATAAATGATTTGATATACGATATTTCTGACACTGTATCTCATTCAGAAGTAAGTTGCCTGCTCAACGTTACCCAACGTTATAGATACTGTAGAATGCGCATTATTGCAAATAGGGATTTCTTTCTCAACCGGATCATAAGCATAATTCTCCATAGTAACAGTGTTTAATATTTTTCTAGATATGTTTGTGAATAAAAATTTATGAAACCTTTCCGGATACTTTTCTAACACCCCTCGTAGGCCCTGTTATTTTTCCTAGAGACCAATACGACTGCCCGTTTAAAAAATAACCCTTATTTAATAATATATGTTATTGTTTCAGATGGCTGGGTGGCAGTATCCTACTCAATATCTATCAATGTGTCTTTACCTCCAAATTTTGATCTTACACTGGCTCCGTCGTATGATATCGTTGAACAGAATGTTATTACGGCGGTGAGTTTTTTGAATTTTTAATGTCTGAAACTAAACGTTGATATATATTTTTGTAGTTTAAACGCGACAAACTTAGTTAAAATACTAACAGATCAATTTAAAGTAGGAAAATTTGTACAAAATTGCCATGTGTGTTTATTTATGACTTACTTTTTATGCACATAGTGTTTTCTATTTGTAATTGGCTGAAATTCTTAAAGATATCAGTCAAATATGGTTTAAGAAAGCTATTGTGATAACACCATCAAATAAAATTCTCTTCGACATTTTCGTTCCCTAACGTTTCACTGTGATACTTATTTTTGTTTTAAATAACGCTTAACATGTATACTTTTCATTTTCAGTTAGAAAACTTCATTGGAGAATATACTGATGGTGATATTAAAATCATCATTTCTGAGATAAGGTATACTTTCCAGTTATTATCTGTGACGGTTGTGTATTGCTTGATGACGGCATTTTGTATAATTTTTAAGCGATTTCGAAAGCTGACGGACATATTTAAAAGATGCGCTGTAACCCGTATTCTGGTCCTTTTCCGTATTATCGTAATCAAAGCATCTCAAGAACGATTTTACAATGGAAAACAAATGTTTAATTTATCTAATGTAATTTTTGTTTTCATTTATGTAAAAGGTATTCATTTACACAACGACGGTGTTGAAATTTGCTCTTGATAAAATGTACGCTTTACCTTTGTACTTTCACTCATAGCCAGTTCAATAGTGTCGAATCAATAAATAACACTTTTTAAAGTACAAAATAGTAGTAAAATATGATATAGAATTTGTCAACTTCATTGTGACATTTGTGAATAGTACTGCTGATTTTCAATAGTTGCTAATTTATCTTAAGAATTGGTATTTACATGAGTGAATTTACAACATTATGTTTTCAAAAGTCAGTAGCGCATACAGTTACACCGCCTATTTGATTACTCGATATTTATTAAATACTTCTCGTACATAGATACATATAACTTTATTTTTGATTGTAAGTACTAAGGTTCGGTGGTGAGTGTCTAAATCAGCGACTTACTTTATGCACGTCGGACGATTGAATAAAGTTTAATAAGAAAATTAAGCAACATACAATACGATATTATTTTGTAGGTATGGTAGTATAGAAGTTGATTATCTAGTGTCATATGATAGTAAGAATTCTGATATTGGTGACCAGCTGGCTTATGCTGCTGTAGATTTGGCTGCTGGAAAAGATATTGTGTATGATGGACAGACTGTCTCAGTGAGAAGTAGTAAGTAATAGAATTCTTGATGAAATAACTTCATGTCACCCTTTACTTGATAATATTGAATGCAAATCACACGTACATCCAAAACAAAAAACTTATGACATTGACATTGTCATTTTAAAGTCTTTTTTTGTCACAGTGACCTTGGAAAATGTTATTTACTTCTATAATACTATCTATTTTGGCTAGATTGTCGAACAAGTTCTTACAACTTAAATACTTTTATTTCGAGTTTGCTTCTTAATGGAAGCAGCGCTGAGTTTAACGAAGTTTTTTTGTAAAAAACGGCGAGATAGATGTGAGATATGAGTTGAAACAACGAGGTGCTTGTCATGCAATGATTAAGTATCCAGCGTCGTAACCGCTAGGCCTCACCTGATCGATAATAAAATATTTCAAAGTTCTTTTATTCGTTTAATTGTAACTTTAAGTCTCATGTTTGTTCATGTCAATATCTCTTTTAACCACTTACAGCGGAATTTAACAGTGGTACTGACCCCTGTGTTATTTATACAAGCGTAATAGGCTGTGTCCCACCTAATGTATGTGTGGTTATAGATGGGTCGCCAGTTTGTAGGTAAGATTTATTCAGATTTATAACTTGCGCTTCTTATGGCTTTGTTTTTTTCTCAGATTGTACTGGTCAGACTTCTCAAGTGCTGGTTATATTTCTAGTATTTTCTACCTCCACATTAATATAAAATAATACCAATTAAGGATTTTATTATTCTATTATTAAATTCCTAAATTTGTATAAAATTCAACACAGAAATAAAATAAACACTATCTTCCTAATTGTATAACTTGCATGGCTTGTCTAACTCTGTAGACACGACCTTTCGAGTATTTCATCTGCAAAGGATATGCATGAATCTCTTTCACCAGATCGGGATCAAGTATGATCGGTTGCTTGGATCCGGGAACTGGGAATCTATGAGATTATTCGTAAATTTCGACAACACTTGTACTTTGTAATGGCAGTAATATTATTCTTAGTAAGTCTTTGAGTAACTGATCTATCAACATGTCACAGTAATCATGAGAACTACATACATTTCAGTAATGTGCATCAGTGCGTATATTTTGTTATATTTGTACGGAGCCCCTAAAGTGACATTGTGAAATACATTTTTTATTTTCACAACTTTTTTATTTCGTTCAAACGAAATTATTTTTCGTTTAAACGAAATAGTTGTGAAAATAGAAAAAGTAAATGTCACTTTAGGGGCTCCGTAATAATAATGACTTATATCACATAGTTTTTGAAACTTTGCGACATTCTTAAACTAGATTTTTTATTTTCAGATATGAAATTAAAGCTGGTAAGACCTTTTAGCATAATTGACAAAAATGTAGAAAAAAGATTTTGAGATTCATTATCATAAATTGTACTCTGAGGCTTTGCTCTCTTATATGTAATGCGTTTTGATATTGTCCCTTTATGCGAAACCTTTCGGCTTTTACTGTTCTATACACTACTTTCAGATAATCAAGAGAGGCGCCATTGAAGTCAATGAAGGTTAGACTAAAACGCGCACATACTTTTTGTGACAATACAGCTAGATACGACTTATTTTTTGCGCTCTATGAGTCTTTGCAAAAAAAATATTGTTGCATTATGTAGAGTTTTAAAGTATTTGTACATCTGTCAGTTCTATTAGATTTTATGTTTGATAATTTATTGTCTAAGTTTGCATTTGACAAAGAATCATTTGGCAATCATTTAAAGTAGTTATTTATGATTGGACTTGGAAACTTGGTCATGGATATAAATTCAACGGGTGATGTGAATATTTTCGTGGGTTTAACATGGTCAAATTTTCAAGGACATTTTCAACGACATTAACATTTTAACACGAAATAAAATTAATTGTTTTCTTTGTTTCTTATTAAAGAGAAAATAATCAGCATATTAAACAATGGAAATGTTAAAAAACGTTTATTAACCCTTTACTGGTTGCGACATGTGTGAAAAGTAGCCATTTTTTTCACCATTACGCGCTAGGGCTATTTCAAGATGCTCTAATTTCATTACTAGTTATCATACAGATATGCAACTTAGCAAAATTATTCCCTGGGTGAATGACTTTCAGAAAAAAACAGAAAAACAAAAAATGCAATTTTCGCTCTTTTTCCAGCCCACATTTGCACTTCAAACAGTAATATTTTCCAAAATTGAGGTCTAGAGTGACAGGTCTTTTCAGAATTTGAAAACATGTTATCTTATCAGCATTTGTCGCCATTTTACTGCACTCAATGACCCCGATCTTTTCAGGCGATGAGGGGCACTGCGCCCCCTTCAAAGCCCAGCAACAAAGGGGGGCATATCCCCTCTTCGTAATCCCCCTGAGACATCTTTTGGTGGGGGAGGCGCGCGAAAAAGAGCTCATTTTTTTAGGGACAACTGTCCTTCAGTGAAATTCACTAAATCCAGTTGAAAAAAAAACCGTTTTCAAGGCGGTGGCGGCCAATTTGGAGGAAGGGACTATACACGTAAAAATGCGGGATTGAGCGGTTAAGGGTTAAAATGTAAATATGTATTTGTCTATGTATGTTCATGACCAGAAGCCTGATTAATAGAATTCGTGCTAACTAAACGTATTGTATTGTATAGAGTGTATTTTAACCTGTCAAAAAGTCAATATCATTTCACACTTGGTCGTTTAATAAACAGGTATAAGGTGTTGTGCAACTACTAATTCACCGTGAGACGAACTATGAAAAGGTATATGAATTTTTTGACAGGTTAAAAATCTTATCTGTAAAATACATGTAGTATCAAGTTCCATGGATTCCTTTTCAAGTGTTTTGTCCTGTTTATATACATTCGTATTTTCTTTGAAGTATAAGATATTGTTCTACTTAAAAAATTTGTTTTCTTTTACTTTAGGTAACCATGGTTTGATAATATATCTGAGTGTATTCCTATCACTAGCTTTAATACTAGTTGTACTGCTAGCGGTATGTGGTTTATTACTCCGTAAAAAAATGGCGAGGAAGAAATTACAGAAACAAGAACTAATGTAAGACGAATTTGTTTTGAATAACCCTAACCTTTTCTCTTTTTTTGCTGTTAGACATTCTTTATAATTTTACTTGTATGGCTTCAATGAATTGTTTAGATTATTTGCCTTTTATCGTATTGCAAAGTAACATAGGTAAAGGTTTATTTCATTTAATCAAAACTAAATTATATGTTTATATTTAAAAAATCGCTTTAAAAGTTGGAAAGTTTCAGTTTGTTTTGAATTCTGTTGCGTTAAACATGTTCAGTCGACTTTAAAGACTTGTTCGATAGCCAGTGATTAAGATCCCCTTCAAGAAGGCGACTTTCAGAATAGACATTGCAATTTGGTTAAATTAAGTAATAAGTAGTGAATCTTTTGTTGTTTTTTAATCATAACAGTTCCTCTGGTGGGATTCGACCCATTGACCTCTCGATCTTTTAGCATCTTATGTCCATTGACTACTGCTCCTACGCTTTCAATAAGATTGCAAAATGCCATTTTCTACATTTGATGCTACTTTAAAGTTCAACCCAGTCCGTCTTTGATTCTTTTCGCTATTCTACTGTGGTGTTACAATTTATAAATTATGCGATAGTGTGTTTGCTTTACATTGTAGTTCTTTTTACATGAATCATCTTCTATTTATGACAGCGTTATAATGTCGTATAATAAATGCAAAGTTAAACGACACTTTATACATTTTACTGTAATAAATTCAGAACATCAAACTCATAGTTTAATTTTCAAAAGAGCTATGTGATACTTTCTTTGTAGGACAAAGCAAAACCTTACTCTTCCCGGAGTACCTGAAAAAGATTCAAGACTGATATACGGTTTGTTGTTAACGTGTTTGTAATATTTTAGCATCTTAAGCATTTGGCATTGATATTTGGATTAGAATCTATTCGTGAATATCCTTTAAAAGTTATTTCGGCTGAGTATTATCAGCTTGAAGTTTACACTGAGTATGACTAGTATATCAAGTTATGTATGGCAGTCCGCTTAAGCATTTCTGGACACTTCTCCTCTACCTGTACTCGCTTACTATTTCAAGAGGATCCGAAAACTTGATTTTTAAAGTGCAAAAATGATATTATTTATCGATTTCAAGAGGATCCGTAAACTGGATTTTTAAAGTGCAAAATGATATTATTTATCTAATCGATAAGGAAGATTCAACCTACTGCAACAAAGAAACGAATCCGCGACTTCTGGTCGCTCTTACACCGCGTCACATGCGTGGATAGGTATTATTCCATAAATGTAATGACAATGAAAATAGTTTATTGATATAATAGCCACCGGCACATTACCATAATTGTCATTAATAATAACATGTAATGTATAGTTTTACATATTATAAATGTATCTATATGTATTTATCAGTATGCCCATTATATCAATTTGGCATTTAATAGCTGTTTCTGAATGTATTATTTTCATCAGCATTATGATACCTTTTTTTTGATTTACTATTTGTATTAGCAGACGGCAGAAAGTGGAAAGCAGTGACAGATCTTGATGATGCTCAAACTACGACAAAATCCGTTGTATGTAAAGTTTTTTATACATTTGTATTTGACAGTTTTAATTTCAATGACTATGTGTAATTTAAGCCACCTTCATTAGAACATTGCCTATAAAAATCCTCACGCTCATTTTTGTTAAGATTTATTTCGGAAAAGGTTTTATAAATGATTATCACGTTCATCGTGATTTGAATATAAATGCACCATGTCAAAGTATTATTGATAAATTCTAACATATTGTTAAACTGTTTGTTTTCAATAACTGCGAAGACAACTCATGAGTTATCTGCCTTTCTAGACAATGCCCTATTAGGGTACCTTACGGAGTTAACTATCGGTAGTTGTAGCAAATTTACAATGACTCTTTTGAAAAAATTCGAGCCTGTCCGATTAAAAATACTACAAATTAAAAAGCGGATTTTCTTTATTAAAATCGAAGTTTGTGAGAGTGAGCACCCACAGTGTGATAATATTCTAACAATAAAATTTAGCTGACTGATTGCACGATTTACCACATACCTCTGAAAAACTCGCACACCGTTTACGCTTTTACAAGACCGCAGCGTTGTGATCACATTTTTTATATTTTTGTAGCACGTTTCGATCAGTAATGTGAGTACTATGATTATGTGAATATATGTGTCTCATTTTATCCAAATATCTTTGTCTTCCAGGATAATATGAAGTCATATTTGTTTGTACCAAATGACCAGTGATAGTATTATACAATAGTTATGTGTGTAAAGTGTATGATTTACACGTTTCAGGTACTAAAACCAATGGTGAAAGACGATGATCAACGTCGTGATTACAGGGAACCAGGAGATGGTGACAATCACCAAGGTCACAGAGAGCAGAGACACGGAAACCATCGCTGTTCTTATAGTAAACCAGCGCATGGGGAACACATTCGTGTTCACAGAGAGCAAGGTCAACATGACTATCGCCGTCTTCCGTCTGCGCTACTACGCGACATTAAGACTTATGAGTTTGGTCAGTCACGCCGTGGACAAACAGGTAGCTTTCACGAAACAGAAGATGCCATGCAAGGTCAGCAAGTGTGTGCTCAGCTTCGTAAAGATTCTCCTCAAAGATCATTATTACGAAGATCTGTTTCATATAATGAGAGAGTAAGTTTGTTTCTTCATCTTTTGAAACCTATATTTGTATATAATTACAACTTGAATGAAATAATACAATCCGATTGGACAAAAGTGAATACGTGAATTGAAAATGTGGTGTTGTTTTATAAACGTAGTTGACTTTGGTATTTAATTTTCGATCTAGTCAGTTACAGGGAGTTTGTCGCAGTTCCAACTAGAGCATGTGTCAAATAAAACGTGCCTGGATAATTTCAATTTGATGCACATACATATTGTTTCATAACCATTGACTTGGGATTATATAATACAGTCAGACAAGCGTGTCTCTGGTTGAAGTCATACATATTTGTTTGTACCAAATGACCAGTGATTATAATTATTATACAATATTTATGTGTTTATATTGTATGTTTTACAACTTTCAGATACTAAAACCAATGGTGAAAGACGATGATAGACGTCATGATTACGGGGAACCAGGACATGGTGACAATCACCAAGGTCACAGAGAGCAAAGACATGGTGACCATCGCCGTTCTTATAGTGAATCAGTGCATGGGGAACACATTCGTGTTCACAGAGAGCAAGGTCAACATGACCATCGCTTTCTACCGTCTGCGCTACTACGCGACATTCAGACTTATGAGTTTGGTCAGTCACGCCGTGGACGAACAGGTAGCTTTCACGAAGCAGAAGATGCCATGCGGCAGCAAGGTCAGCATTTATTTGATCAAGAGGATGTTCAGCTTCGTAGAGAATCTCCTAAAAGATCATTATTACGAAGATCCTTCTCATATCATGAGAGAGTAAGTTTGTTTCTTCATATTTTGAAACCTATATTTGTATATAATTACAACTTGAATGAAATAATACAATCCGATCGGACAAAAGTGAATACGTGACTTGAAAATGTGGTGTTGTTTTATAAACGTTTGATAACGTAGTTGACTTTGGTATTTAATTTTCAATATAGTCAGTTACTTTCAATTGAACAGTCCTTAATTAAAATCCGAGTATAGTCTTGTACGCATATATCCTTATAGGCCAACTGTAGTAAACGCCCTAGTGAAGAACAACGCTACATGCTGTCTATTTCCACTTACGCACGTAGGCTTTGCATTCGGAAATCTTCTGCTGTTCACTAAGAAAATCCGCGGACATATTAAGACACCATGCTGGAACTAGCTGTGTTGAAACAAAATGCTTCGACCGGTCATAGAGAAAACATATTTCTTGTATTATATATATGCATTAGGGATAACTTCGATTGACAAATCAAGTTAAAACACGTAACAATGGGATTCTCGTTATTGCTTTAGTAATTGATCCAAGCGTATGATTCTATTTTGTGCTGTTTCTTATAATAATTTTGTTTATTTGTGTGTAATCGATCAAACTTCCCAATAGTTCAAATTGTTACTGTTGCTTATCATTCCATTCATGCAGATAGTTGAGCCGGAGAGAAGAAATGAACCTGGACGACATTCATATCATGTAAAGTAAGTATAGGTAACTTTTTAATTGTTTCACAAATATGAATGTTAAATTTCATATTGTATTTTCCTTCGTTGTGTCCAGAGTTTTTCCTTTGACCAATCTCCCTTTTTTCATGCATTAAGTAAATTAGTATGCGATACAATGTAACTTGTACTTGCTAAATAGCCAAAAGTTCCGAGTTTCTAGGCCTGTCCAGAAACAGTGAGAAGCAAAAACTGATATTCTGTTGAAATGACACATTAAGCACAAAACGCACAGTTCGTTTTATTATGTATAATTATTTTTAGTTGTTTTAAATTTTTATTTATTCTTGGATAAATTATTTAATACCAGTTTGTGCTTTATTGGCAACAATATTGTTTCTATATGAATGCTAGCAGCATATTGTACCTGTTTGATAAACAAAACAAAATCTGTTATTTATTACTATTACTGTGATATTACAATGTGAATATTTTATGACATTTGAAACTAAAAAAATGTTGTGTTGTTTTTGTTTTTGTTTTCCTGGGATTAACGCTCTAAGCAACACATTGTATAGGTTATATCATGGCGGGCCATCAATCTATTAATCGTAACTGGCAATGCTTAATCTCTGGATTTAGCCGTCAACCAATTATTATGAACATACTTTTGTTATGCTGTTTACCTAAAAACATGCGTGCTTTGGACTTTTCCTTGGTGTATTGGTCTTTTTACTGACTGGTACATCTTTCCCATCAAATTAATTTATTTCATTGAACATTCTTGATGAAGTACAAAGGTCAAGAATGTGAATAAACCGTAACCATTTATGCTAATTGAGATACTTTCTTCGACAACATTCTGTAGTTTCTATAGCATTATACAATAGATATTTAGACTTGTCAATTTCATGTTACAATTAACTTCTGTATGTCTTTTTCAGGGATTTGTATTAACACAACGTCTTGGCAGTGTTTCGTTTCCATTTTAATTTGCATTTAACATTAGTTGATTTCTTCTGATGTATGTATATAAACATATTTCCTCAAATATTTGATAATGATTAAGCCTCAACATATCAGATTCCATACATCTTGTAAGAGAACAACTTTACTCATGGTGTTACACTTACGTTGGAAAGGAGAAACATGTAGAAATCCATTACAATTAGCAACAGTTAGACTTTATGCGCACTTTTATTGATTGACTTTCTGTATTGCATTTTATTTCATGTATGAGCAACTATTTTGTAAAAAATTCATGTAAATTTCTTATTGTCTGTTTTTGTGGGTTAGAGTCTGTGCTTGCGTGTATGTTTCTGTGTGGATTGTATGGTGTGTGTATGCATAGGTGTTTTTTGTATCACATATAGTGTATGTTATGTTTTGTAATGCTTATAAATTATGTAATGTATATAGATGAATGTCTTACGATAACGTGCTTACGTAATCTAATTATTGCGGAATATGGCTATCTGTATTTGTTCGTCTCAGACATACTGATGACTAAATAAGTCCATGTGGCTTTGTGATGATATCAATGTAATAATAAATCTAATGTTACATCGTGTCCAACACCCAGCAAGCTTCTGTCCTCTCTATAACTATAAAAGAAAGTACTACAACACAAAGACAATGAATACCATTTTAATTAATACAGGAAGGTAATGCAGTTGCGTGGTCAAAAGTATAATAATACATTTTGTATACTGCTGGTATAGAGTTATACACTGCTGGTTGTCACAGACCCGATTGTCCTGTCTGTCCGACTAACTAAAACTGACCACTCTACCAATCTTGACATTTGATATGTTAACATACATAATCATAGCCTCAGATAATAGTGTTTTATTAAATTGTATTCAAAAGTGATTTGTCCATACTCCGCTGATTTAAATACTCACTTCAGTCAGTATTACTTTCTTCACAATCAATAAAAATAGATATTTGTATTCATGTACGGGTATTATTGAACAAATTGTGCAAGTATTTTAATCTGTGGTGTTATTACCTACGCCACTAACAATGGAATTTAACAAACCTTAAAGCGTTTACAAGACCACAAAAGGGAGACAATTATTGATGTACTGACGGTTATTTGTTATAAGTAGTTATTCTTCTTTAAAATGTTTCGTCCTTTTATTAGTCTATCAGCAAAAAAGTATGATATTTATTGTAAAAATTTACTTTGTCAAAATGAAAGGCTTCGTGATTGGACCTACATGCACCGTATTACATTCAGACCATTAGGATTTTGTAGCCGACGTGCAAATATGTAGTCGTCGAAGTGCCATTGTGACGACTCGAACAATGGTCAAAACCACTCGCAATACGACTGGACACTTCATTAAATAACTTTGACATTGTAGAACTACATTATTCAAGTGGCCCTTACTTTAGTCTTACATGTTATATGTTTATGTTTATTGTTTAATAATAAAATTTCATCTTCACTCACAATACTCGTGGCTTATTCCTTGTTTTTCATATATTTTTATAACATTAATGGAAGTCACATACTAGGTTTATGGTGTAATTGTTTGATTGCAAAGTATGATAATTTGGAAAATAAAAGTCAAATATTGTTTGTTTGTTTATTTGTTTAGCTTAACGCCGTAGCAACATATTGTATAGGTCATGTTACAGCGGTCAGTCGACCTACTTACTCCTCCTGGAAAGGCTAAATCTCTGGATTTAGCTGTTAATCAACTACTAAGCGCATATTTTCGTCAGTGACTGACAACTGACCTACATGATTAAAAATCATTGGTATACATATACTCTTTATTTCCACTTTTCAGTGATTTGTAAATATTAAAATAAATTTTACATAAAATTTAATATGAAATTTTAAGATAACAAAAAATGAAAGAGACAAATACACAGAGTACTGAGAGAAAAAAGTTTAGCAAGTTTGGAAATATTTCACTGGTTTATTGAAACTATACCAATTTCACTTAAACCAAGTACATAATTGAATAAAGCATTTAGTTTTCAATTAGTTTGTAACAATAAATTGTTAAAACCCTGTTGCCTTAGCTCACTGTACAGCCTGAAAGACGCTAGGGGTAAGGCGTCAAAATTCACAAGGAGTTTAGTATCTAGTGTGACCCCCGTTACAAGCTAATACTGCTAAACACCGAAGTCTCATGCTACAAATTAGCTTTCTGATAACACCTAGAGGGATTCTGGCCCACTCAACTCGCTGAGCACGTTCAAGGTCCCGCACGTCGTCGACGTCATGATTCTCTCTTACACGACGACCTAAATGGTCCCATAGGTGTTCAATCGGTGAGAGATCAGGCGATCTTGCAGGCCAGGGGAGAAGTCGCACGTTGTTTCGACGTAGGAAACCCTGTGTGTGACGCGCGGTATGCGGGCGGGCATTATCTTGCTGGAAAATCCCCACGTTATGTTGCTGCATAAATAGCAATGCAACAGGTTCGAGGATTTCATCACAGTATCTTTGTGCATTAAGGTTGCCAGGCACAGTAACGAGTTCAGTCTTACCATCATGGTAAATCCAAGCCGAAACCATTACACTGCCACCTCCGTATCTATCTTGTTGGACAACGTTGTCTGCGTGGAGCCTCTCACCTCGTCTACGCCACACTCGAATCCTGCCATCCGTGAAGGATACATTAAACCGCGATTTGTCGGTAAATAACACATTGTTCCATTGTCTGCGTGTCCATGGACGATGCCCCCGAACCCATTTGAGCCGTTCCTGACGATGCCTATGCGTCAACGGAATCCCGACGTAAGGCCGACACGCCTTTAGCCTTGCCGCGCGAAGCCTATTTCTCACAGTCCTGAGGCACACCCTAGTCCCAGTAGTATTCATGAGATCTCGGGCTATCTTCCCACTGGACATAAACCGGTTACGTCGAGAAAGCGTCGTGATGTGACGGTCTTCGCGTGGCGTTGTTTTCCGTGGTCTGCCTGATCTGGGTCTGTCGTTGACTCGTCCTGTTTCCCTCAGACGGTTTCTAAGGCGACTAATTGTAGACTCATGGCGATTGAAATGCCGAGCGACAGCTCTTGCCGTCATACCAGCGTGGAGCATACCTACAGCTCTTTGACATTCTTCTAACGTCATTCCTTGGCGACGCCCCATTGGAATTTCTTCGAGTTTTAAACTGGTTATTTTGTTTGTGGTAACAGCTCAAAACAATGAGGTACATTACTCGACTCTACACGCTACCGAAATTGCCGTGCTTACGTTGCACGTGATTTTCGAGTTTCTTACGCTTCGCTGATAAAATACACGGTTTTCGAACAAACACAATAGATGTGTAAAGAACATCGATAAGTACATCATTAACATATAAATACGTCTTCATTCGAAAGCTCAAAAAGAAAAAATAATAGGTGTGAAAAACTTGCAAAACTTTTTTCTTTCAGTACATGTAGTATTGTTAACAATAACTTACATAGAGAGAAAAAGAGACTATTGTTGTTATGGGTGTCTTCATGGACCATAGACTTTCTGTATACATTCATTAACAATAGACTTGCTGTATACATGCATTAACAATGGACAAGTTATATACATTCATGACCCATGAACTTGCTGTTAATATTTGTGACGCCCCACGGAAAAACCAGGCCAATGGCGAAAAAAATCACAAATTCAGATTTTAAAATTTTCTGAAACTATATATTTTCAAACATAAGTTGTGAAAATTTCAGATGATTTTGACTAATGATTAAAAAGTTATAGGGTTCTTAAGAATGTATGATGCACGAAAATATTTTAGGGCAACCGGGACGAAATTTCATCAGTTTTTATGTATACTACGGATATATTCTAAAACAAAAAACGAGACATCTTAGATGTGAATTCCCTTTTAATCAATATTTACATAATATCTTGAGACATAATGACAAAAAAGTATATTATTCAACTACACGAAGTTCACAATGTTTTCATGGCAACCATTTATTAGTGGTTTATAGCACTATTTACGTGAAATTTGAATTATTTGTTGTGAAATTCAATGTCACTACTGCATATAACAGAACAGAGTGTATTGGAAAGAATTAAGTACAATTGCAATTTATCAAAATGATAATGATAGGACATAAATTGTTAGTGTTCTAAAGAAACCACTATGAATATATGGAAGACAAGTCAGAATAGAGAGGAAAGATTGTTGCTGCTTTGTCATGCTCATAGTTTTAGTAAATCTTAGAACACTTCAGATAACTGCGATGTAAATTTATTCAATTATCAAATTAAACATGTTCACATATCTATCCATTCATTATTTTTCAGAACAAAAACGTTACCATAGCAACCATACCAGACATATCAAGCTAGGCCAAAATATTTTTTTCATGTGAATAATTTTTGCAGTCAAAATTAGTGTAGCTTTAGCAATACATGTACATTTCTTGAAAAAGCATTGCAACTAGGATAATTCAAATGATAATTTGAAATGTTGTTTTTCCATTACTACACGTAGATGTTTTTACATAAAAATGATAATGGGTAGGCGCATGCGATATCAAATATCAATGTACTACCTATGTCTACAAGTTTGATTGTTGACTGAGCATAAAATTATGTTTTTACACATTGCCTGAACATTGAATAATTAGAACAATATGTATATTTTCAATATTTATTATGTTGTTTGTTTCATATTCCATTCATTTAGATTTTAATTAATATTCAATTAATATTATCTCATTTTCATGAAAGTCAAATATTATGTATTGTAATACAGTTTTGTAAATGATTTTTGTATCATCTCTCATGGTGGTGAATGTGACATTGAGTAAATTTATTCTTTATTTAACACATGCTGAAGTTAGCTATTCTTGTGCTTGTAATCACATCACAGCATGGTTTAAGGCTGTACTCAACTAGGTATATCCCCTCTATTTGTAAAAAAATAAAATAATACTCAATAGTTTGACTCAAAAAGGATAAAGCACATCGATCACTATATCAGTCATAAGAAATACAAGTGCATCAATGTATTGGCTCTTCTGTTTGTGTATTGTAGAACTTATAAATATAAGTGGTCATACAAATAACTTATAAATATGAGTGGTCATGCAAAGTTTGAATAATTTTTAATGACCAGTGAATGATATTACACATTTGTATACACATGAATGATTAGATAAGAACCAAAATATATAGAAGGCCTATGTAAAATATGAATTACATATCATTTTCTAACAACAATATTTTTTCTTTATTTCAACAGGAAGTTTTGAAAGACATTAAGCATAAAAAAGAACTAATTAGAAACAAAAATCATAAGCCATAACATGTTCTGAGTACCCCATAATCAAAATATAATTTTTTGATAATAACAGCACTATATTTATTGTCTTCTTACTTTCCTCAGTGAAGAGTAAACATTTATGACTTATTAATTAAACTACAATTTTAGTACAAATAGATCTGTCAAATTATGATACCATTTGTAAAACAATCGGTTTATTATATTTAATAATTAACCTTTCCTCATTTGCCAGAATAATACATGAAATTTATACCTACCCTATCACTACTGAATCATGACTGGAAGACCTATGGTCAAAACACTGCTGAAGTAAGTCCCAATAGTTGTGTAACGTCTCTATAAAGTATCAAGTTGTTGTGCTTCTCCTGAGTAAAAGAAAAAAGAAAAATCAAAATGCATTAACATTGTCTTTAGGGAAAATACCACCCATTCCAAAAATCTAAGTTTACAATCCATATAGAAAAATAAAGTTTGGGGGAGTGTGGTGGGAGGAGCGATGTGGGCGGAGCTTAGAACCGAAATACGATTATGTCATTGAATTTAATGATATATCATAGCAAACTCGTCAATTCTTGAAGATTTGGATTCTTAAACATATTTTTCGTACAATCTTAATTTTCATTGAAATAAGATTGCCTCTTGATAGACCTAAAAAATGACAGTCACAAACTGACAGACTGATAGCATTTCACATCGGCTGAGAAACCATAAATAAAACACGATTGTTGTTCTATTCACGACATAAATTTACAAACAATGTTGATGCTTCTGTTCTCATAAATCTTAGTAACTAAATAATTCAGTGATGAGCATATTACATTCCAAATAGATAGCTTTTGACTGTAAACAAATTGCAGACGAAAAAATGGTACTTTCGATTTCGCCATGTAAAATTTTTCAACAAATGCTGTTTGTTTTCAAATTTTTACCGTTTTCTTCAATAAAATCGTCGTCAAAACGTGAAAACATTTTAAACATTTACATTATCAAAATCGTATAGTCGGATAATTGGGCCAAATTTGCAGAAAATACAACTCACCTTGCTTGACAAGAATCAAGATGTCGTCCATTTTCGCTACATCGTCTTTGTGGTTAAAGGACACTAAATTAATAATACTGTCGTGACAGTTATGCCCCTTACCATTTAAACATTTGGGAATGTTTGATCTTAGATTTTGCCGAGTTTTAATGAGAAGAATGCACATTTTATATAAGAAAACGAGTTAAATTTCCGAGATTAGTTTTTGAAATCTAAATTTCACGTTGTGTTTGAAAAAACACGTTTTTTAACGTTACGTCATTTGCGCAATTGGCCTGGTTTTCGCAGCCGACGTTAAATCTTATGAACCATTGACTTGTTGTTTACATCCATGACCCATGGACTTGCTGTTAATATTTATGAACCATTGACTTGTTGTATACATTCATGAACCATGGACTTGTTGTACACATTCAATAACCATTTACTTGTTGTAAACATTCATGAACCGTGGGCTTTTTATATACATTTATTAGCCATAGACTTGCCGTTAACATTCTTGGACCATGGACTTGTTCTATACATTCATGAACCATAGACCGACTGTATACATTCATGAATCATAGACTTGCTGTATAAATTCATGAACCATAGACTTGTTGTATACATTCATGAACCATAAACTTGTTCTATACATTCATGAACCATAGCCCGGCTGTATGCATTCATGAATCATAGACTTGCTGTATAAATTCATGAACCATAGACTTGTTGTATACATTCATGAACCATAAACTTGTTCTATAAATTCATGAACCATTGACGTGCTGTATATATGCATGAACATTGGACTAGTTGTCTACATTCATGACCCATGGACTTGCTATTAACATTTATGAACCATATACTTGCTGTTAACGTTCTTTGACTTTGGGCTAGTTGTATACATTTGTGAATCATAGACTTGTTGTATACATTCATAAACCATTGATTTTCTGTATACATTCATGAACCATAGACGTGCTGTATACATTCATGACCCATGGACTTGCTGTTAACATTCATGAACCATAGACTTGTTGTATACATTCATGAATTATAGACTTGCTGTATACATTCATGAACCATAGACTTGTTAGATACATTTATGAACCATTGACTAGTTGTATACATTCATAAACCATAGACCTGCTGTATACATACCAATGGTGTTTGTTCAAGATATTATTATGTTGTGGTTTACTGCTGACTATAGCAATTAAAGCTACAATAAAATTCTGATTTAATATCAACGTATTTTCGATGGGTTTTGCAAATTGTACAAGAACGATTCTTTTACAATATAGTCGATTTGAAATGTAAATATAAAGCATTTTGTGAGCATTCCAAACAATGTTTCGTGTTATAAATGCATTTATATAGTTATACAACTCCCATTTTTGTCATACGAATTACAGCTGCATGTAAAATTCGGAAACGGTGTTTGAAATGTATACTTTAAAGGTCATTTGAAATCATTTTTCACAAGTGAAATAAACATTTTCAATGGTTATACACATGTATTGTACACAACTTATGTCATCGGTAAATTGGTGCAATTCCATGTCACAGTTAATGTTTCAAACTGTTACATAATGTATTTGAAATATATGTGACTTCAGTAGTACTGTAACAGCAGTAATTTAGCAATACAGAAATTTACCTTGCTGTTGGAAATTTCGGCAGCACCACAGTACAACTTTACTGTTAGACATTTCAAAATGACAGCAGTAGAGTTTTTAGCTTGACTATTCGAAGAATAGTGGGGCTATCGTACTCAGCTATGCGTCGGCGTCGGCGTCGGCGTCGGCGTTGGCGTTGGCGTAACGCTTCTTGGTTAAGTTTTTAGGTGCAACATTTTTTCTTTGCAACTACTGAAGGGATTCACTTGAAACTTCACACATGTCTACGGGGTTACCATTGGAGCAATTTAGACTGAATTATGGCCCTTTTATACTTAGAAATTTCTTGGTTAAGTTTTTAGGTACAACAGTTTATCTTTGCAACTACTGAAGTGATTCATTTGAAACTTCGCACATGTCTACGGGGTTACTAATTGATGTCAAATACCAAGTTGCATAACTCTAGCATGAAATTTGACTGGGTAATGGTCTCTAATACTTTGATGTTTCGGTTAAGTTTTTTGGTGCAACATTTTATTTTTGAAACTACTGAAGGGATTTTTTTAAACTTCACACATGTCAACGGGGCTAGAAATGAAGGTCAAATACCAAGTTGCATAACTGCAGCATGAGTTTTGATTGGTTGTTTCTGTCGTTTACACGAATACCCCGAATAGTCGAGCGCGCTGTCCGTGGACTGCTCTTGTTAATTTTTACTGCTAGACATTTTAACAGTACAGCAGTAGACTTTACTGCTACACATTCTAGCAGTACATCAGTAATGCTTTACTGCTAGAAATTTAAACTACACAGTAGTAAATATTTACTGCTTAATTTTTTAGAAGTACAGCAGTAAACCTTTACTGCTAGACGCTTGGCTGTACAGCAAAAGAGCTATCAACTTTTGACAATGATGTCACTGCTGCACTGCTGTTTTGACATACATATATTTGATTAAATATCTAAAAGAGATATTTGATTTTGTTGGAAGAACATGACGTCGTTAGAGACAGCGTCTTTAAGTATTGTAAATTTAGGACTGCAAGGAGCGTTTTCATTTATCAGGTAACTTAAAACATTATAGAATCCTTTAACAAATCTTATTTTGATAAACCGGCTTACGTTTTCAATGCAAAAAACTACGTATCCACTTTAAGAAATAAAATTCGTAAAATTCATCATGCATCTTTAATCTTAATGATATGATAAAACTATTTTATAATTTATTGATGCACACAAAGTCCTACAATTCATAGAATACATCCGAACAAATGTATGTTCTGCATTTATACATGCATAAAACGGGTCACAATGGTACTTGTTGGTAATTAAAGTGCAACACATGTCTGAAACAATGACTAAAAAACTTTAAAAAACCTCTTAAAGATAAAATTTCTTTCACTCTTCAAACTTTGCTCCTGCATGCATTTCTATGACATATATTCTATGTCTACATTTGTTTATTTTTCACACACTGTGGCCTACCATTCATTGAAGTGTTTTGTATGTTTAAGTTCCGGTTTCATGTTTGTTAAAAACAATACATGTCATATGCACCACAATCAATATCAAGTATAAAGAGTGTTCAGATCACAACTTGCATGTACATCTAATCTATCATTTGGAACTACATCGGCGTTATTCGTAGATGATCGCCGGGGTTGTTCCCATTTACATGTCAATGGTTGTTCTAAATCCTAATCTATGTATGTTAGTAAGTCAGGTATAATCAATGTGCACACCGCATTATAGGTCATGCATATAACTGCACTTTAAATAATAATTTGATAAAACCTTCCACCATTGTCGTATTTTAGGTCATAGAGGTTAATGCACTTTGAATAATAATTTGATAAAAACCTTACACCATTGTCGTGTATTAGGTCATGCAGGTTAATGTACTTAAAAACTAATATTTTAATAAAAGTTCTCCACTATTTTTCGTATATATGGTCTTGCATATTCATGTACTTTAAATGATAATTTATTAAAAGCCCTCTACCATTTTCGTGTATTAGGTCATGCATATTCATATACTTTAAATAATGCATTACTTAAAACCCTCTACTTGTGAAATTGAATTCAACTGTCAGTTGCGCACTCATTAACCCCGCTGATTTAAATCGATCGATCGATCAGAGGTACTGTTGTGAGTATCTAAATCAGTGGGGGTTACTGTATGCACCACTGACAGTTGAATTGTAATTTATCTATATAAGTATACATAATACTAAAATACAATTCAACACACAGCCATAATATTATTTTTCAAGAATATTAAAACTTTAAAACGTTTCTTTTGGTATTTCAGTGCGAAAAAAATAATTGTTTTAATTCCGTACATAGGAAGCAAACAGTAGTTCGAACAATTTAAATGATCCTGAGCGATTTGAACGCTATGTCCAAATCATTTGCACAAAAAAAACCTAGCAGTAAAATAGGTCATGTGCCAAAATAAAATAGATCATGTGCAAGAATAAAGGTCATGTGCAAGAATAAAATAGGTCATGTGTCAGAATAATATAGGTCATGTGCCAGAATAAAATAGGTCATGTGCCAGAATAAAATAGGTCATGTGTCAAAATAAAATAGATCATGTGCAAGAATAAAATAGGTCATGTACCAGAATAAAATAGGTCATGTGCCAGAATAAAATAGGTCATGTGTCAAAATAAAATAGGTCATGTGCCAGAATAAAATAGGTCATGTACCAGAATAAAATAGATCATGCACAAGAATAAAATAGGTCATGTGTCAGAATAAAATAGGTCATGTGCCAAAATAAAATAGGTCATGTGCCAGAATAAAATAGGTCATGTGCCAGAATAAAATAGGCCATGTGTCAAAATAAAATAGATCATGTGCCTGAATAAATAGGTCATGTGCCAGAATAAAATAGGTCATGTGTCAGAATAAAATAGGTCATGTGCCTGAATAAAATAGGTCATGTGCCAGAATAAAATAGGTCATGTGTCAAAATAAAATAGATCATGTGCCTGAATAAATAAGGTCATTTGCGAAAATAATTCGTGATTAGGATTCATAACAATTACAAGTTTAATGTGTTTTGCTTACATTTTGGAAGACCACGTGACTATATACTCTGATGATATGATGCATTTGAAATTAAAACAATCAATGTAGCATAATTATGTATCTTAACAAATTAACATTAAAACAACCCGGGTCGGAAGCGCAGTGGGTAGCGCGCCTGGATTTGGAATCTAGTGTCCCGAAGGGGGTACGGATTTGAATCCCAACCGGGGAGGTTATCCATGAAAATTTGACAATAATGTCAATTTTCCTCCATAAGTAAGGTGTATGGGGAAATTTCCGGTCTTGTGGAAGGGTAGGTAAGTACTGGTTATAAACAATGGTCTAGGAAAGCTAGGTTAGGTGCGCTGGACGCCGTAAAATTATCTGAAAATTGTGTTGACACGGCGTTAAACCAAGTATAAATAAATTACATTAAAACAGAACATTGTGATATGTCTTTGGAAGCACTACATTAGTATCAATACTTATAGTAAGTAACCGTGGTCCAGTGGTTGGACGCTCGCTTAGGGAACGAGAGGTTCCGCGTCCGAACCCTCCAATAAGGGCACTGCTAATTTCCCTTAGCAAGAAAATTTACCTAAAGTTGTTTCGCCCACCCAGGAGTAAATGGGTACTGATAGGGATCACCTGCTTAAAAATAATTTAACGATCAGGGGATATCGTACAAAATTATAAAATCAGCAGAATATATGTAGCAGAAGTATAGTATGGCACTTGTACTACATTGCCTTCAAGGTAACTTTTATGGAGACGTGATAGAGTGTCCTCGTACGACTCGAGAGGTCGTGGGTTCGAATCTAGGGCTCTACACCGGTATGCGATATATATCGAATACCGGTATTGTAGGTTCGATAGATATATCAGATCGAACGTTTCCGTATCGAACAAAATATCGATCAATGGGGGTCATACAAAAAAAATCCAAGGCCTGCAAATCAGTTGATATTTTGTATCGCGAATTCAACATTCTACTGCTTCTAATTCGGTCTGTGGACGAACTATCTCATATGACATCTCAAACGTCTTACACCGATTACGTCTTGTTATGTGCTTTTAATCTAAGGGAAGTAACTATTGCGGTCAGAATGAGCGATATGTCATGTAAATAGCTGAGGTTCTGAAATAGTATATTTTTCTTTTGCTGATCTTTGTTTAGTGTCATGCAGTTATAAATTACTGGAACTAAATCTAACTGAAAATAATATCAACAAAATTTGGTTTTTCAGTAGTTTCTGAACGAATGTTTTAAACCTCAGGAGCTATCCTGATCATGTCTAAACCCAGACTCACTGAATGCAATGATATTTCTTTTAAAAATACATATTTAAAATACATTATAAATATGTAACATTTAGAATGTTACTTAGTGCATTTATTTAAAAATGTTCTATTCATTATTTAAAAATATGATATATCAAATATCGATCATTTTGTATCGATACGAATATCGTATCTATCATTCTGACCGATATGAATCCCTAAAAATCAAATCTCAGCTCGGACCATGGATTTGTATCGGGTTACGTGTATATAGAAACAGACTACAAACTGCACTATAACTTTGTTCAGCATAACTTGTAGAACCACTAGTAGAACGTGGTTGAATTAACTTAACTCAACGGTTATTGACCCTAACTCAGAAAGACATTACCCTAAAAACGTCTAAATTTCAACAGTTAAACATATAACATATATTCATGTCAGTACAGGAGTCAATTCCTCCTGATTACTTGTTTGAATGAGTATCATACCACTTAAGACGGTTATATATATACAGTAAAGTTCCGCTATAAAGTCCACATTTAGTAATTGCAACATCATGTGACTTTTGAAGATTTTTAAGTCCCATATACTTCATTTGACAAGTTACGGAGCCCCTAAATTGACATTTTGAAATACTTTTTTACTTTCACAACTATTTCGTTTAGACGTAATATTATTTCGTTTTTACAAAATATTATTTCGTTTTTACGACATATTATTTCGTTTATTCGAAATTTTATTTCAATTAAACGAAATAATATTACGTTTAAACGAAATAATTATTTCGTTTTTTCGAAATAATAATACGAACTATTATTTCGTAAAAACGATATATTATTTCGAAAACAAAACGAAATAATAAATCACGTTGAAACGAAATAGTCGTGATAATAAAAAAATATTTCAAAATGTCACTTTAGGGGCTCCGTAACAAATACAATGTTCCTATATTAAGCATTATCCACGGTGAAGACGATCGGTTTTTATGATATAATTGCAATGTTTTACTGTATATAAGTACATGTACATAATATGCAGGTTGTTATCATTTAACTTGAACGCACTAATAAGTTTGTTATTATGTGAACATGTATTTGGATTAAAACCTTTATGGGTTTTAAGTTGTTTGTTTTCTTGAATGTGACCGAATTAAATATCATTCAATTAGAGAAGATTGTTCCTCCGATGGCTCCCGTTTGATAAGCTCATACGATTATTCTTAATTTTAATAGTAATACAGTACAAGTAACAAGCGAGCAATTGATGACTGGATGGTTAAATTATACATGTATGTAATATTGGGGTCCAATTTAATCGACATTTTTCATTTTAAATCAACCATACTTAAAGTTTATAAACGTTGTGAAATTTATACCTAGTTAAAATGGTTTGATGTAATAATGGCCATCAATGTAGTAAAATAATGCTTGTATGATAGTAAAATTTGTACGTGGGATAAAATGTAGTACAGAAGTGGACGAGAACCAGACATAGGAGTATTATCACACGTACAGGATAACGGTGACAATTTGGATTGCGTTCAACTGTCAGGATTTTTCGTATACATTTGTAATTAACATAGAATTTTGTGCGAAATAATCAATTTGGTTGGAGATAATACAAGTATGTTACATTCCTTGTAATACAATTTTGGGGAAGTTTATTTCTTAACTTTCGCGTTTTATATAGTCGCTTTCGTTTTTGTTTTGTTTTTTCGTTTTATTCGCCGGGGAGTGTAATTTTAGTGGATAATACTGTTTTACGACAAAAATGTCGAAATTTTCGAAAATTTTGTTAATTGCATTAATAGTGTTATGTTCATTATTATGTACAATTAATGCTAGAAGGGGTAGACGTTTATCGAGAAGGTCTAAAAGGGCCATAGAGTGGGGACCGGATATAGCTGGCCCCTATTGTGCCACAAGACGTGGTGGATGCTGTCCTGGAAGAATAGACTCGTGTTCGGTACCAATACTTGGCACTTTATGCTATTGTGATGAGTTCTGTGACAGGACTAGAAGTGATTGCTGTCCGGATTTTTACTCTTTCTGTAGGAACCAGAGGACCACACCGCCACCCATTAGAAGTAAGTTTTTTATACTTAATTCTTTGGCCCCTTTATAATGCTGTACCAAAAGTTTATAGTTTTAGCTCTTCTACAGACCGCTTGAACTTTTTTGCATGCTGTACCATACGATTACGGTTTCATTTCTTCTCGAAGCATCTTGAACTATATTTTAACAAGTAGGGGACTACCTATACTATCATGAATTCGACAATATATAGAACATAATTTATTATTGAAATCATTGACAGCCGGTGCTGTACGATTCTAAAACAAAACACTATACATACCTACAAGGTATACTTAACGAAACTTCTATTTTTTCCCGATTTCAATATTGTAGGGCATGTTTGAGTCCGATCGATAACGGATATATGTATAGTATCATACTGTAGTCTGCTTGCATGGTTTTATGCTACCTAATCGATGCAAAACCGGTTTTGTCATGGATGCGTTACAAGATATTACAAGATTTCTAACAGCTTTGATTCAACAGAAAATTAGCAATTAGAAATCTTATCGTTCACCGCTTTGCAAAAGACCTATGACAATGTTTCGTTCTTGAAGCGACATTCGAGCCATTTCTTGAATTTTCGATGTGCAACTGCATATCAACACACTATCGATTTTCACCCAAACTGACCACGTGGGGTTTTTTGCTCGAAATGCACGTGCCCATTTCCGCTTTTCAGCACATGCACGACAAAACTAATTTTGCATCAATTAAAAAGCATGAAAACCATGTAAGCAGACGAAAGTATAGTCTTATACAACTTTCCATTAATCATAGGACATAACTGTTGAAAAATAACTTTGAAATCGGCGTACTTAGAAGATCCGTTAAGTATATATTACTAAAAATAATTTGTTTTATCCATGTTCGATTTAGGACCAGTTTCCGATTATAGCTGATTTTTTTTCACAGATCCCTTGTAATACATGCATACTAAGTTAAGGTTTTACTCTATGAATAGTTCTGTTCTGTTCTGTTCTGTTCTGTTTTGTTCTTCAATGATTTGCTGTGCTCCACTCTTCTGTTCTGCTCCGTTCGATGGCTCTGCTATGCTCTGCTTTGCTTCACTCTACTGTGTTGTTCTGCTCCGTTTTGTTCTTTTATGCTCTTCTTTGCTCCTTTCAACTGTATTGTTCTGTTTTACCATTCTTTGCTCCACTTTAATGTTCAGTTCTGATATTAAAATTTATATTTGTTAAAATTAATACTGTAAGCTGTTCATCTCTGTGCCGGTTTGTTCTGTGGTATCGACCGTTTGTTAAGGTTGATATCAAAATGTATTCTCTCAGTTGATGGCTGAATTAAAACATGAATAAATATTTAATAAAGTTAAGTAGCTTGCAAAAATCGCTTTCCATCCGGCAGTAAAATCATGTATATGTAATCAAAAATTAGTTTCCTGACGACTGCCAAATTGGCCGGAAATTCGTCTTGTCTTGTCTAGTACAGCAAATATTCATAATTTTACACTGGATAGTTTAACAGAAGTAAAAAGTGACAAATTATGAATTAAAACTTGGTCATTTATAATAATTATACAAAATAGTATCATAAAAATGTAGGAAATTTTGATACTGTGTCAAACTGATAATAAAATGTAGACACTAAAATGATACTTAAGTGTTGAACGCAGGTGACTGTATCAAATGAACTTACTTCAGTAATACGGTATAATCATACATGTACAATTTCTTTCATCCCGGATCGGTAGCGCAGTTGGTCTCGCGTCTGTATTTGGAATCTGGTGTCCCGAAGGGGATACGGGTTCGAATCCCACCCGAGGAGGTTATACCCTTCAAAATTTGACAATAATGTCAATTATCCTTCATTTATAAGGTACGTGGAGAAGTTTCCGACCTTGTGGAAGGGTAGGTGAGTACTGGTTATAGACAAGGGTACAGGAAAGCTAGGTTAGGTGCGCTTGACTCCGTGAAATAACCTAAAAATATATTGACACAGCCTTAAACTCAGTAAAAATTAATCAACACAATTTCATACAGCGATGAGGATCTGCCTCTTTGTCAATTTCCTAAGATTACGGAACACCTTGTTGTATCAATGCTGCATGAACATATATTTCTGATGGAAAGTCATTTGGCAGACGTTTCATACATAAATTATTAAGTGAAAATGCCTTAATCAACATTACACTGCGCCTGCATAGTTTTAACATGCTTGGAAATAATTTTTGCATCAAGAAAAAATCTCAAATCCATGCCTTGTCTGAATTCCTATTTTAATTGAAAACCAAAAGAGAACTATGTTCAAAATCCTTGGAAAAATAGACATAAATACAGCCTTTATTTTCATAGCTTTTACGATTTGTGCGTGGTTTAGAGATTATGACGTTGGATTGGTAATCATTGGATTGCCAGCTCCGCGTTGGTTTGAATCTCATTCAAAGCCTTCCCCATTGTTAATTGACCAAGAAACTTTATCCTACTAGTTCAGTACTTGTGGACCAGGAAGCGGACTCAAAAGTTATTAAATAAAGTTGTAAGAACTTGTTTCAAATTTGAGCTAAAATAAATTAGTACCAAACTAAACTATGGAATTTGATTTTAATGTTTAAGCCGTCTTTCTTAATGGCATTCTTTACGCGAACCTGTGGCGCTGTAAAGTTAGATTTGATATACTAGTATATAGTTATCATTAATCACATGTAAGTTTATTTATATCTTTGTTGTATCTGTTTATAGTTTCTATAATCATAATGTCCGAATCGTTGAGTCAGTTGGTTAGTACTAATATTTCCATATCACTTTTTAAAATAGTTATTGTTCGTTTTATCTCAACTGTCAAAACATGAATAATTTCACGGTGACTTCATGCTCTTTGTCTAACACTCGTGACAGTGTGTAATTATTCACCGTAGAATTATTCAAACTTTGACAGTTGAGAAAAAAATGGATTATAAAGTGTTGTTTAAAGTCTGCTTCCATAAACATGTTCAGCCGATTTGATCATTTTGAGTAATAATCCCTGGTCGTTGAAATCATTTTCAGACGGGTGATTCCTCACAGTTACCATTTAACAACTGGATAGAGTGGAACAGCTTTAATTTTTTGCTCGAGGAAATTAGCAGTTCCTCTAGTGGGGATCCAAATTTTTGCCTAAACGTTCGTCCTTCCACAGGACTACTGTTCCTACATTTTTGTATGTGCATGTATGATATTACATGGAATTTACTGTTTACTCGTTGGTACAATCTTTTTTGTTCAGCACAATAGTATATTGGCAGTTCATTAGTTATATTACTTTTTCTAGATTTTAAATCGAGCACACTTAAACGTAGAAAGCAAAGTGGCTTGACATGTCCATTATGTATGTAATGCATGTTTTAATGTAATAACTCCAAGGTTTTAAGTCAGTATTCAATCATTCATGCCTGCTGTAAATGAATATAATCGTGTCGTGGTTGTAAGCATCTCCTTTAACTTCGCCTTGAATTAATTAATTTGATTATTCAATTAACTTTCATTATTTGGCTTGTCTGCAAAAGTGTTACACATTTTAAGGAGATAATGAGGCGATAAGTTGTTGACTACAGTAACATGTCACTATTTCGGTCATCAGATTCGATGGTATTAATATCGGGACGATAGTTTTACGGAGAACTTTTATCTTCTCAAATAAAGCAATTGAGCCATAATTTTGGGGCATAAAAATGGTCAAAATTCACATGATTTTGTAATAACCAAGGTGGTATTTATATCAGAATTTGACTGTATTATATTTAATTACACCTACATGTGATTAATACAATTGTTATTTATGTGCACACACAATAGTCTTAGTTAAGCGCTTCTAAGGAGTGGTCAATTTGTTCTGTGTCTAGTATTAAGGTTACTTGACCTTGTGATTCAGTACTAAAATGTTCATGACCTAATGACCTCTCCACGCCTTCATTATAAAATTACTATAATGAAGAGCTCTGATTTAGATCCATAATTGCATTCGTATAAGATTACATTTATTTAATTAATACTTGAGATATATATTTGCCTTCTGAAATCATGCAACTTCCTGTACGAACTCTTGGACAACATTACGCGATGGACTTAAGCATTTAATACTGAATTAGCGATAGGCATACGTTTACATAGTGCATGTAGTGGTTTTCAATTTAAATGACCCACTTAGGGGTGGGAATTCATATACCTGACTTGCACGACTCATACATAGATGTGTGTGGACCAGTCAATATTTCCATCCCACATGTCCGTGGACAAGTAATATTTGTGAGCTAAAATAAACTACATGTATATACATTGTACATTTAGAGTAGTTGAACTTAATAATGTGGGTGTCTCAATGCTTCAATGAGCTATATATGTGTCAATAATTTATCATTACTTACAGTATGTATTTTATATATCACAGTTTTTAATATTAAGTTATGACTACTGATATTAGGCCAAGGGCATTTTCATCCCACGCAAGTTGATTTTTTTATTTCGATTTCACTCGTCCATGGACAAGTGGAAAAACACTTTGACTTCCATACCTCTGGTCACTGGGAGAAACCATGCGGTTATTAACCATCATTACAATGAACAATTTTATATTTAAGCAATCCCTAAGGAACCTTAAGAAAAAGCCATGTATGTGAATGGGTTATAAACGTTATAATACTCATATTAACTAACCAAGTCTAATGTTGTCTGGCACTGTTCCATAAAACATTTAGATATATAAATATATTCACTATGGATATAAAAACTATATGATATAATTGTCATGACATGAAAATGACAAATATTCGGATAAACAAATAAATGTATAAATCAAGGACGATATGATATTACGACATTGTCTGGTTCCTAGTCGTACTTTGACGACTATAAGTTCGTCAAGCAAAGCAGAATAATGGCGAAGACTGATGTATTGTGCAAGGTATCGGATAGTTCTGTTTTCAATTGAACATTTCTCTATATATAGGTTTAAATCAAAGGAACTTGGCACAAAAATTACAATGGATGCCTTATTTTAGATGTTCAGTTAAATTCATGCCAAAAAAGGTATTCGAAATTCAGACGAGAAAAGTCAACGTCCGAATCGTGCCTACTTTGCAGACATGGTTTTTGGTTATTTGTTCGCTAAATTTAAATGCAAAAAGAAAAATCAAATTCGAATTACCCATATAATACCTAATTGACCAGCGTCAGAAATGTTCATGCAAAATAAAGAGAAAATAAAATAAAAATGTGTAATCTGAAGATGTCGCCATTAGTGTGCTTTGCCTGACCCAATAACGGTAATGGTATGGGGCAGGTAATCCAGACTAATTATAACACAACATGTCTATGTTATTGTGTAAGAGTTTAAATGTAGAAATCCCACTTGTAGGTATCTGCCTATTTTATGAAATCCCAAATTGTATTGTGTACTTGCCTATTTTAAGCACATAGCCACCCGCCTTGCTCAATGGATAGCATACATGTCTACTGATCGAGGGGTCGTAGGTTCGATTACCAGACGGTGCATACTTACGTGGAGCTTGGTCATGAAATATTTTCTACGACCATTCTCCCATCCATCACTTGTAATGCTGGAAATATTATTCGTGTTGCCAGTTGTAGAAAAAGCGGACTTCACTTGGGGAGATCTTTAACGTTGATAATATCGTATAATATCGTCACAAGCGTTATATTACCCTATATATGCCTCGTACGTTAGGCAGAATTTAGATACTTCTGACGTAAACATGTAAATTGATATTTTATATTTTAACAATTTGGGTTTAATTACATACGACATCAACAGTTAATTAATGTTACATACAACTATATTGTTACCTATCTAAGTTTTCATCGTTTGAAACAAAACAGCGTGTCTATAGACAGCTTAATAATGATATTGATGTATAATACAGTATAGTATGTTCAAAAGAGAACCTCCTTATTAAAGTCGTATAACCCTACTTTGTTGCAATATTTTAAGACGTGTTGACAGGGTTAGATACACTTGATTTTGAAACCCCTCGACTTGACCTTCTGTCCGTTTTAATACAGTGGATGAATTTCAAAATACTGTCAATTTTAGACTGTTCGTGTGTCAGCGGGCAACGAGGCAAGAATGCCTGCAAAAAATAGCCATTGGCGAAAATGCTCCTTTTCAGCCTCCAATTTGCTCTTTCGAAGATGCGTTTCATAAACATAAGCTCTTCTATGTTAAACTCCGAGTAAATTAAATGTGTATTATTCTATGTTTGAGTTGGCATTTCAGTCTCTGGTAGGATCTTTGTCTGCAAAAACAGCTTAGCGGAGTTATATTGTCTCATTTTAAATCTAGTAGCCTGAATCTAAACAAAAAATTAAGTAGAACGGTAATTAGTGGTCACGTTCGAAAAGTAAATGTATGCTTTAGTTTGGATGATGATTTCTGTAGCTTACTCGAATTGATGACTTTTGAGTAATGATGATAAGAAATCAAAGGGCTGGAAGCACCAAACGAACGGTTTATATTTAAAGTTAGGAACAGAACCAAAGACCAACAAATGTTAAAGAATGATAAGGGAGTAGATTTTCAAAATAGTAACATAAAACTATTAAAGTCGTTCAAAAACGGTCCATGTTGTTATGGAAACCATACTTTTGTAATACATAGTCTTATATTAAGGAGTATTCCCGTTTAACATATTTTAGAAAATTTTATATTGTTTTGCTCAACTGGCCACGACTCACTGTATGTTTGGGCTCTAACACTTCTTTGGCAGCACTCCTCACGTAGATGAAATTTGGGAGGTCTATCTACATCACCCGAGCCTTTAGACGTATGAGCCATTAAAAATGTGTACTTTTTACAAGATAAAACATCCCGACCGGTAAAAATTGTACTTAAAATCGTGATAAAATTAACGCTGTCTGTCATATTTTTTTCATAAAATGTAGTCAGTTTTAATGATAATTTTGATAATGTCCCCACATGAGCAGTAATGTAACACTTAAATTATCAATTTAAATGGGAAAAAAATGGGAAAAAAAATAATACAAAAAAATCAGTACGCGACAAGAAATATAATACAGTGCCTATTAAACGTGCTTAGACAAAAATCTTGTGATAAGATAAACCTATTTACATGAACAAATAACAAGTAACAAAGAGTCATCTGAGCAAATTACAAAATCTGGATAAATTCGTTTATCAGCATATGTTACAACTTCATTATGTTACATGAAATAAGTTTGATTATCGGAACTATTTCATTTCGAGTTAAGATGCAAGGACTTTCATGTTGAGATGAGACTCAACTTTTAACGCTATATTATACCTGCCGGAAATTAAATGTTGTTTTCTGCTCTCATGGGCTTAAATCGGACGCACGTCCGAGCGCTTCATCTTATACGAGAAGACGCGTATCTTTTGTTGAAATTTCTTATAAATATACTATGAAATTTAGGGTCCACGTAGAAGGACTTTAGTGGTACACAGAAGAATTTCAATGATTAAAAAAATTACTACAAAACGATTTTATACGGTTATGTTTGACTTATTTTCTCAGTAAATCATACTTTCTTTGCAGATTGCTGTTTAAAGATCCCCCCCCCCAAAAAAAATCGATTGTATATTTCATATGTCACACCGGATTAGGTTGTTAATGCTTAAAGCCACTATATGAAGATATATTTACAAACAGCCATGAAGTTATCATAATAAAACATGTATTAAAGACACAATTAACAGTTCAAACCATTCTGCTTTCTACAAAGTGTCCAATTCTTAAAAAAGTAGGGTACTTTTATAAGAGCACACTATATTAATTGACACGCTGATGTTTAATATACCTGATCCAACATAGTTTAAAAGCTTAATTATGTAAGTTTTTTTCTCTAATAAGACTTCATCTTTAACATATTGTGATCAAAACTATTGTTTCAAGTATTGACAACAGAATTCTACTTTCGGTTTCGATCTACTTTGAGATACAATAAATAACATAAACATGTCTTAGCAATATTTGCATTTATTTAAAAAAATCTTGTTTATTAGAGGTGTTTCAAAAAGATAAATGTCTATTTTCTTTGCAGTCGAAAAACAGTGTTAATTTTGATATAGGGATTGTAATAGTAATAAAATACTTAGAACATGTACAAGTACTTGCAGTATGCATTATCTGTTTCTCCAAACGTCATATGTCCAATAAATTTTCGAGGGCATCATATGAAGTTGTGTAGACCAGTTTCGTTAAATATCATTTTATTTTAATGACCATACGAGGTTTATTTTAATCCAAATTTAAATGTAATTTTACGTATGTAATAATGTTAATACTCCCTCTCAGTATTATTATGTTGATGAAGCTGGAGTTGTGAAGTGTGTAATGTTGAACATTAATATAATAAAGACAAATCAACCAGTCATATTACAGCTATTTTATTCGATAACAAATGTTTACTTAAGGTCGTATAACAGGTCATGTGTATGAATGTACATGCCAACTTAATAGGTGAATAAGATGATGGTCATACATCAATTTACTGATTTAAATAGACCACTTTTGCTTCAATATTTTTACAGAATATAATTATAAGGATCGAAGGACTGACTTTTTAATGCGTTTTTTGACGATTTGAAGTCTTAAAATTAAATATAAGCATAAAAGGGTCAGTATATTCAAATCGTTCCTCTATCAAGACCATTTATTTTAAGGTCCTAACAGTGGTACTTTACAATATAACACAATCAAACCCCAAAACTCTGCTTGCGTATTTAGCCGACACTAACTAAGCAGCAGTAGCCTGTTCAATTACACAAAACGTTACAGAACGTTACATAACGATACATTCGGAACTCCTCGGCCATTTGCTGCGAATAATCTAATCTAATACACAAATATGCGATCGTTAAGGCAATGAGTAATGTTTTAAAATTTACGGACTAAAAACGAAACATCACTCAATACCTAAACGATCATATAATTGTTGACTTCAACACCGGTAGTTTCAAAATAGCGTCTAAATATGTCCGAGATTATTCGCAGCGAATAGCCGAGGAGTTCCGAATGTATCGTTACGGAACGTTTCGTTACGTTCGCGGAAACTGAACGCAGGGTCGATATGGTTCCTTGGCAAAACACTCTATATACCAATCGATTTTTACTCAGACCGTGCTGGGCGCCTATGGTCGAGACACTTAGCATTGCGTGTTTACATTGTTGGTCTGGGTGCATATTGTTTGGGGAAAATGTATAAAAAAGAGTTGTATAACTTTAATTTTTGTATAATATAAAACCGTATGAAGTTGCTTAATGTCGTTATAGCATGCACTCTTTCATCAAGATATTATATCACGTAATATTAAGATGTAAACATGATACATACATGATATATTAGATATTCATTGTAACATGGTATACAGTGCCCTCCAAAAGTCATTGGAATGACAAATTAGACCGTTGTACTAGCTTAGTTTATAGTAATTTATTTAAGCTCGATTGTGAAACAAGGTCTTACAACTTATATTAATCACTTTCGAGTCCGCTAACTGATCCCCCAGTACTGAGCTAGTAGGTTAAAATTTCTTGCTCAAGGAAACAACAGGGTAGTAGGTTTTGATGGGATACTAACCAACGCGGAGCTTGCTTTTCAATGATTACCGGTCCAACGTCGTAACAGCTCGACCCCGCCTATTAGTTCAGTCTGTAGCACGCCGGACTACTGATCGAGGGGTCGTGGATTTGATATCCGGACGGGGCATACTTTCGTGGAATATTTTCTATAGGCATTCTCGCTCCTACCACTGGGTCTGATATTAAATCATGTAGGATTATCACTGACAGAAGTATGTGTCAAGCAACGGGCAAACAGCTAAATCCAGAGATTTACCCTTTCCAGGAACGGTCAGTTAGTTAACTGACCACCGTAATATATGCTCAAATGTGTTGCTACGGCGTTAAACCCAACAACATGAAAATTGAAAAATTAAATTTAAAAAAAAATACTATGCATACCGCTAGCAGTTTTACTATTATTAAAGCATATTCATATACCATAGTTTGAATCGAAGGTTAATAAATGCGGAATTTGGATTTCGCTCATATGTCTCCAAAAGTGCCTCTATTTATCATAAAAACAGGTTGTCCGAGAACTTTTAGAGGGCACGGTATACATTGTATATATATGAGGTAATACAAGGCTATGGTAGGTGTATTAACCTATTTACAAAAATACCTGTTGATTCTTCACATCGTTAGTCAAAGATTTCTAATGTAAAAAAGATATTTATCTTACTTTGATATAAAAATTAAAATTTATAGTAATTAATGATGCTTTTCTCCGCTTTGTCGACACTTTTTGGTTATATCGAGACAATCTGTCATATCACACCGTAGACTGTATTACCTGCCCCTAACCACTATCGTTAGTGAGGTATCTACTGTAATACCTGTACTAAGTTCCTTTGATTTAAGCCTATATAGTGAGAAATGTTTATTCGATAACAGCATTTTCCGATACCTTGTACAATAGATCGGGCACCGCCATTATACTGCTTTTCCTGACGTTCTTTTACCAATCAAAGTACGACTCGGAACTAGTCAAATCACACTGCTTCCGTACCGCTGGCGATCTTACACCGCTTTTGTGTTTCGAGAAACTCGGATCTCTAGATAGATTTATTTATATATTATATTAAGGAACATGTTTTAATAACAACTACTTCAAGCATTCAGAAAATACAGTATCTTTTGTATTTCAATTTAATACAAATTCTAATACAGTGACATCCAAACGTCTTTAAACAAAATCCTGTTTTAGGAATAATTGATTCACATTTACTCATAAAAAATAGTAATTTCAAAATCAATAGTAGATCTAACCAACCTTTCAACAAATAATTCAAACTATGTTTCACGAATAAGCTAAAATTAAAGGACTAATTATCCAATTTTTCTCATAACTTCATTTGTCCAAAAACTTTTCGAAGGAGCTGTAAAACACATGTTGTTGTGGTTTGTTTGTTTGTTTGGGTTTTACGGCGCACCAACACAAAAAGGTCATATCGCGCCGAAAGCAATCAATGATACTATTGATTCAAACGAAATTAAAGATGTAAAGCTCTAGTCTTGTTGTGGATCTCTATACTTGACGCAATAGAATAAGTCATGAACTGATTGCTGACACCGGCAAAACAAAAACACTGATAATAACTAACCTGTTTGGTGTGGAAATGTGAACCATATGTTTAGTTTCATTATAGGCCAATTGACCTTAATTACCATGTGAATGAGCTACACTTCTTAACTAATTGCCGAAACGAACTAGTAATTATGTAACATCAGTTGGGATGAATGAAACGGGAATGTGTTTCTTAGTCGTATAAGAATTAGTCTAAGCCCATTTGATTTTGTTTGTAATTTCTAATGCATATTTAACACTATCCCGATATCTGAGTCGATGCGAATTTTTACAATTTTCTTCTTAAAACCGTAACATATTTGTGATGTGGTATTGCCACCGTGAGTGTATGCCCCGGTGCGACCCGGTACGACCCGCTGAATTGTAGCCGTTGGTCCAAGATGAACTGGGAAGATTCATGTGTCCCAACAAGAAGTCACAATATCTCCCCCTTGGACACAGGCCATGCTGGTTAACTACAATTCACCCGGTGGTCTTATGGTGGAGAGATGAATCATGCCGGAAGAGGTACGGCGATGCTCCGGATATCACCGGATTGGTTTCACTCCCCGGTAAATCCCGGTTGTATGTAAATTTTAAACATTATCGGGACCGCTGTCTAATGCTCGCCAATCTACACAGTGTATGACACTTAAATGTGGTTCTTCACGGTGTCGCTACGGTTGTATTCCCGGTTTGCCTCGGTGTCCTAACTAGGACATGCAGATGCTGTACAGTGTGAACTAGGCATTACCGATAAGCATACAATGAAGCCGAGAATTATCGACCGTCTCAAAAATGTATTTAGTCCGTTACTTTTTGTCAAATTTTCTTTGAAATCCAGGGTTCGTGGGTACCAAATCACCAAACGGTATATACATATTGTAAAACCTTATTCAACTGTCAGTGACTCATACATTATCCCGGCTGATTTAAATACTCGATATTTATTAGTTCATCCCCAAACATTTACATTGATAACTATCTTAATCGATAGTGAGTACGACAGTACCGCAGTGAGTATTTAATGCTTGTCACATATTGCAATAATTTTATAAGAAAGAAACAATTAACATGCCAGCAAATATAGAAACTAAGAAATATAAGGTTCAAAAGACATCTTTACCGTAAATAATGTCTTTTGAACCTTACATTTCTAAGTTTCTACGTGAAAAGTGAAGAAAAGATTTACGCGGACACGAGAAAACATAATCCATTCGAACATATTAAATGACTGGCGAGCTTTTCAAGTGTGTCGAAAGGATTCGCGGAAATGAGTTAATATAAAACGCTGATATTTCGTGTGTTTATAAAAAAAATTGTTTACATGGTTTGGAAAAAGATGCCTTTTCTATGTAACTTTTAACAAATATTGGCTGTACAATGATTGCACGAAAAAGCCAAAAAATGTCGGCAGTAGAAATCGAAAGGATTTTTGCCCATTGCTACAAAAAATACCCATCACAATATCACGGCGTTGAGACGCCGTGAAACAAATACATGTAGACATGTTCAATCGTTTCAAATAACGACTGCAAAAATAGAACAGTTGTTAAACTACTTGTTTGCGTTTGACATTTTATAATCTTGTCTACACAGAAAACATACATGTGTTCGTCATGTCTTATCATATATTACACTGTAGTAATATTACAATACAAATATATACGTGTTAAAATATCAAAATACTCATCCATCATGTTAATAACAATATACAGAGCCTCCGAAAAGTCGTTGGACAAAATCCTGTTTGTTGGATAAACCAATGTACAACTAATACGCTTGAAAAAAATAAAATAAAAAGTGTGATCTATCTAAGCAAATTTCAAAGTCATCAGATTATGTATGTACCAATAGCAGTAGTCCAGTGGTAGGACGCGCGCTTAGGGATCGAGAGGTCCTGGGTTTGAATCCCACTAATTTCCTTGAGCAAGAAATTTACCTGCGATTGCTTCACTCCACCCAGGTGTAAATGGGTACCTGCGAGGGGGGTATAATTCCGTTGCGCCAAATCATCGGCTGCACTGATAAGCGGAGAAAAAGACTCCCCGGGGAGATTGATAGATACCAGTAGCTCAATGACCAGGGGTAATAGGTGTACAGTCGGTGAACGTGCATAAGCATGAAACTTAGACTATAAAATGCAATTACTTTTTTATGTATATTTTCTGTAAAAATTATTTTAACAGTTAAACAATATTTTGAGAAGTATGCTGTTTTTTAATTTGTCTCTCATATTTCTTTTAAGGCAGGTTTTCATGATGTTTGTACATTGCATGTAATTGCATATTATCAAATACATCATGCGCCTACTGTTTTGTATCACAAAGTAAGAATAATACATACATGTATAAGGTCTGAAAGTATTGACGTGATACAGGTCCACCAATTTAAAACTCTGTATTAACTGCTCGACTACTTCCGTGAAAAGTTATGAACCTGCATAAGTGATTTTTCACTCAATGTGTGAAATTTATGTAAATAATGTAATTTCGAATTTATTGTCTCTGTAAAGTCATTGATAACTTTCCTTTTACCTCGGCAATGCTATTAGCTTTTTTGTTTTCTTGTATTGTGTGTTTTTTAACGTAACATTGTCGAATGAAGGGTGTGTTGAAGTTTTTTTCACGAAGACAATTTATTGATATTTGTTCTTACTAGAAGCTGTTGTGGTAAGTGCGAGGTTAATAGTACATCATGGAGCCTGTATAAAATCCCCAGTGGCAATTACTTTGCCATTGTCCGTTTCAAGACGGAAACCCCCTTTAGGCATTAGGTTCAAATTTTAGTTATAGTTATAGTTTGTGGCATCCTTTTAACATTTTTTAAATCTGAAAAAAATCCTTCTTTGCTTTTTTGGTTGTGTGGAAGATCTGTATTTTAACTGTTCCTGATACGTTTTCAGACTCCAGGTTTGTTTTTCAAATATACCGGAGCTGTTTAGAAATGGTTTATACGTCCCTGCTATTATGGAAGCTGTATACAATCAATAGTTTACCGCACCGAGTCCAATCAAAGCGCTGAAGGCACAGAATTTGTTCGGGTTTGAAAAGTGGAATTAGATTTCCGGCTCAAACAAAACATTCGTTCACAAAGAACAGTTCAGTGATACTAGTTTGATAGGTAGACCAGCACTGTTCCTGTTCAAAACACTTTATACAATCGATCTATAAATACAACAGGTAAACTGGACAGGCGAACACACTACTGATTTTTTTTCACACAATCACCACAAGCCAAAGGGGTCATTCCTAAAACAATTTAATAACTGCCGCTTAAAAGTTATCATTCATGCACATTTATTCTACTGCATCTGTATGTAAAATAAATGACGTCCACTATTCAGACATCATTCAAAGTCATTTACTACGATCTTTAAACTTTTCCTGTAGAACCATTCTATTACATAAGATGATGTAATATCTCTACTGACAACTGGCACAAATGACGGGTCGTGACTGAATCGTTGATACCACACTATTTCATAAGATGGCGTAATCATCCCTACTGAGATGCACACATAGCAGCAAATATTCTTACGCTTGAGATATAGTCCGGATTACTAGTGTATTAATGCGCCCGTCATTGCAGACGATCTTTTTGAATTGCTCTATACATATATACTGAGGGACTACTTCTGGATTCGGTAAATTTTCAAAGTGGGAAAGGGTCTGAAATATGGTAAATATATTTGTTCAGGACTGAAGTCCCGAACAAATAAAAAATACTGCGAAGCAACTGTTATATACTTATCAATGTGAAAAAAACAACTGACCTAGTTTACAGGCATGAATTCTTTATATACGCCTTTTACACTTATATAATGATTTATATTTATTTAAGCCTAATTGTAACAAATGTAAACCACAACAGAAGAAAATGCAGACTATGCAGAAAATGTCCTAGTTGTTTACAAATTAAAGCATTATATTAACCACCTAAGCGATGGAACACAAATTTGTATGTAACTTATTAAAATAGTAATGAAACTCAAATGAATTCATAAATGTATTTCTAAAAATGTAAAAATTCAGCACACAAAAGGCACGTAGGAAGCATTTTAAGATTGGGGGGGGGGGGCGGGGGCAAATTTATTCAAATTCACGGAAAAGAAAACAATACTTAGTTATCATACATGTCTAGTTTTGTCTTACAAAAAACACTCACATTTTTCTCAGAATTGAGACTAACTAAGACCTTTGGTTATCTTAGGCAATTTTAGTTAAATATAGCATGTAATTTGGATTTTTCTGAAAAAGCACGAATGTATCAATCAATTCAATGTGACATATTAAATAAAAATGCTCAATCACTATAACTGATGAAAATATGGGGGGGCTGAGCCCCCCCCCCAGACCCCCTTTTCCTACGGGCCTGCACAAAAATGCGGACTATGCAGACAACGCCGCAAATTTTCTTAAATAATAAATCTTGTAATATTAAATCAACTAAGCGAGGGAGAAAGCTTTTTTATGTACATTGAAATGAAGATTAATGAAACTCAACAAGTTTAAATAGAACTTACAACTTTCTTCATATTTTACATTAAAAGACAGCTTAGCTATTTTTTAATTATAAAAAAAAGATATATAATTTACTATAACTCGGGTCTGGTAACAATAAATTGCTCTTAACAACGTTTTGTCAAATCTGAATAAGCGTCGTATATCTCAGATAGTGTAGAATATATTTAATATCACAAAATACGCAAGGAAAGGTTGCATCAATGCAGTTTATTTAATTTAATATATGTATCCAGCCAACCTGGTTAGTTTACCCGGTAGCAAGGCTGACTGTCAATACAGAAGTCTTGGTTTCGACTCCCAATCACAAGTATAGTGATGGAACCGGGGAACTGACATATGTCGATACAGAGTTATATGTTAGACACCTCATCGTGATTTCGCTCACTGAATACTGTATAGCGGGTATTATCTGCGGGGGTTTAATTTTGGCTTTATTGGCGGAAAATGAAAATGCGCCAAATATAAACACCGCGAATACAAACCTCCGCAGTATTAAGTCGCCGCCATATTGTTTACTAAGGGACATTACTCTTAAAAAATTTTGTATTCATTAAAATGTGCATGTATTATCTCCCTTAAAATAAAACATTATGTAGTGAATTTGGTGAGATTTATTATATAAATAAACAAACTTTAGTATTTTGAATAACACAAAGGAATTGATTCAAGTTATGTATGTAGCAAACGAAAATACAGACAGACAACACAGTCATTCTAACAATTAGACGACAGGTTCCATCAAAACTCGGTTACGAAACTCGACGACGCTGCCGCCATTTTGTTTACTTTATAAACCCGTATGTCGGTCATTTCCGAATCTTCACGAGTTTAGCTCAAACACTTATTTGATTGTCGTAAAAAACAAAGTCATCTTTAGTATTGCAATTAATTTAAGTGCTTGCTAGCAAACCGAAGACAAACTTCTCATCACATAATTTAACAAATTGAGTAAAAAGAGCGGAGTTAGTGTTTATTTAGCTTATCATTTATTGATATTCAAAAGAAAACTATTGTCAAATTTTGTCACGTGACAACGCTTTATAATTGATTTTGTCTGTTTAAAGACTTAACTAGGTGCGTTGATTATACATTGTTTGTGACAAGCTGTTAATTTTAAAATTTGTTGGACTTTGACCAATGGATTCAGATAAATTGGTGACTTTTAAGGAGTGTGTGGCCGCAAACTTTAAAACCGATAATTTTTAACAAAGACAAAGGCGTTATCAACGACTATTAACAAACATGCGAAAATTTTGATTGTTCATTACAACAAATTGTTATTATTATAAGACTCTCGCGAGTTGGGCTTACTTATGCAATTTGTCGAACGAACGATCAATCAAACTTAGCGGCACCCAGGTAATATTTGTAACAAAAACATTCACATTTAATGGCGATTCTTATCACATGATTAAAATTGTCCCGTCAATACATCGTCATAGAAATAGATAATCTGCTCTGTAAGCGTTGGTTTTCACACGTCCGCTCATTTTATGCAACTTTGGTGACACTTAAATAATTCAAAAATTTGAAAAGTCGCGGTCGGTAGTGACCGCTTATACAGGTAAATTGACCTTTTTATTGGAAAAGACAGAGTTATGTACCTTTGACCATCTTTCACCGGGAGGTTTAAAATTGGCGCTCAGAGTAATTTCCGCCAATATTTAGCATCGCCAATACAAAACTCTCTTGTTTACGCGAAATTTTTGCCCCGCAGAAATAACCCGCTATACAGTACTTGATACGGACATCCTTCCTCCTACCACTAAATAGAGAAGTTGACAGTCAGTGGAAAAGGTAAGGGCTTAGTATTAGATTTGAAGTTTAGGTCTACAGATATTCTCTCCATTGGCAATGAGTAGGTCGACTAACCATCCTGATATGACTGAAAAAGTCCAAGATTGCAATAAACCACCATTAAACAAAAGTGAATCAAATAACTTGAATGGGATAATAATTCAACTGATTCTTTCTCAAAATGAATTGTTCTGTTGAACGGTAAGAAAACGTCACTTTTTGATTTGAAGAGTGTAGCTCTGAATGCTACAACATGAACCCGAATGTGTTTCCGCCTTGGAACTGACAGTGGTAAAGTAATTGCCACTGGGGGTTAAATCAGGTTCCGTGGTGCTCCAACCTCACACTTGCCCCAACATGTTCCGTGGTGCTTCAACCTCACACTTGCCCCAACATGTTACGTAGTGCTCCAACCTCACACTTGCCCCAACATGTTCCGTGGTGCTCCAACCTCACACTTGCCCCAACATGTTCCGTAGTGCTCCAACCTCACACTTGCCCCAACATGTTCCTCGGTGCTCCAACCTCACACTTGCCCCAACATGTTCCGTGGTGCTCCAACCTCACACTTACCCCAACATGTTCCGTGGTGCTCCAACCTCACACTTGCCCCAACATGTTCCGTAGTGCTCCAACCTCACACTTGTCCCAACATGTTCCATGGTGCTCCAACCTCACACTTGTCCCAACATGTTCCTCGGTGCTCCAACCTCACACTTGCCCCAACATGTTCCGTGGTGCTCCAACCTCACACTTGCCCAAACATGTTCCGTAGTGCTCCAACCTCACACTTACCCCAACATGTTCCTCGGTGCTCCAACCTCACACTTGCCCCAACATGTTCCGTGGTGCTCCAACCTCACACTTGCCCCAACATGTTCCGTGGTGCTCCAACCTCACACTTGCCCCAACATGTTCCTCGGTGCTCCAACCTCACACTTGCCCCAACATGTTCCGTGGTGCTCCAACCTCACACTTGTCCCAACATGTTCCTCGGTGCTCCAACCTCACACTTGCCCCAACATGTTCCCTGGTGCTCCAACCTCACACTTGCCCCAACATGTTCCGTAGTGCTCCAACCTCACACTTGCCTTAACATGTTCCTCGGTGCTCCAACCTCACACTTGCCCCAACATGTTCCGTGGTGCTCCAACCTCACAATTGCCCCAACATGTTCCGTGGTGCTCCAACCTCACACTTGCCCCAACATGTTCCTCGGTGCTCCAACCTCACACTTGCCCCAACATGTTCCGTGGTGCTCCAACCTCACACTCACCCCAACATGTTCCCTGGTGCTCCAACCTCACACTTGCCCCAATATTTTCCGTGGTGCTCCAACCTTACACTTGCCCCAATATTTTCCGTGGTGCTCCAACCTCACACTTGCCCAAACATGTTCATGCATGAACAAACATTATCTTAGTGAAAACACTTCAACGCACCCTTCAAGCACCGAAGCATGAACTTTGTACACTGTTTTGGTATGTACTCTTACAAATCAATTAAAATTTGCAAAAATTCTGGACTTTTCGGAAGACCATAGAACGAAGTGTCATAGTGTAATACGACCGTACTAACATTTTAACTATGTTTGTTTAACCATACAAGACATTCACACCTCACAAATGTACATTAACCAAAATGACAAACTAACTAAAATACTTAATAAGTGATTGAGCAATCACGATGTACCACTTTCCAAATAAAGAAAGTTTATCTTACCAATTAAGGTCTTGTGAAACTAGGGTATCCATTTAAGTCTGACCGAGTGCTATGTCACTGGTATTTGTTATGTAAATATTGTCTTTTATTTTGACACGTTTGTCTATATACTTGTTATATTTGTGCAAAAAATATTAATAAAATATTCTTTATGACATTTATAGTAGAGTTGTTATTCACGTAGACCCGCCTTGTAGCTCATCTGACTACGAATCCAGAAATCTTGGTATGCGGATTATGTCCAAATGTTAGTTGTTTAATTTTCACCAGCGTGCGTCCGCTTTATATGGATGCTTCATGTGCAGACCCTAACTAGGACTTCATTTAACAAGTTAGTTCTCTAGGGAACATTCTGTTGAGAAAAATATATTCTTCCGCTGTACTGAGATTCTTACTACAGTAAAGTTCCGCTAATAAGACCACTTTTGTTATTTCAAAATCATGCGATTTTTGACAATTTTTAAGACCCAAATGCTTAATTTGTGAACAAAAGGGTCTCTATAATAAGAACGGTCCGCTATTAAGACCACCGATTTTGCTGGTCTTAATAGCGGAACTATACTGTACAACATCTTCTGCGGTGTCGGTTGCCCTCTCAAATTTTCAACCGGGGTGAGATTGTGGCGTATGATCATTAATTACTTGCCTTTTACCTTTGCAATTCTTTTCTGGTTTTATTTGTTTGTGTCTTTTTGTATTGTCAAGTGAATGGTGAGTTGAATTTTCATCACCGATACAATTTGGTATTGCTTGTTCTTGAACCTATTGGGGCAAGTCTGAGGTTGATGAACCCTAGAACAAACCTGATTTAACCCCTCCCCATGGCAATTATTTTGCCACTGTGCGTTCCAAAGCAGACATCTCTTAGGTTCTCGTTTTCGCTATTTGTTTCGGGTGTCCCTTTAATGACAAAAGTTTAAAAATCTAATAAAATTTCCCTCTTTGATTTTTGGCAGTGTGGAAGGTATGTGTATCTTTACAGTTGCTGTACAACCTTGTTTTGCCTTACATTGAACTTACGACCGATTTTCCGCGTAAATCTGTTGTAGATTTACTTGCTAGATTACCGTAAGATGTTTAAAGATGAAATTAAAAGGGTCTTAAATGTCGCATTCAACCAAACATATTTTCTTTATAATAGTCGGTCACGCTCGGTTGTTGTCCTTGTGGTACAGGCATATTAAAACTAATCAGTTCATACATTCAAACAGAATGTGCACTGATCAGCAGTTGAATGAAAATAACCAGACTTCAATTTTCTGTCGTATTTAAGGCTTGCGAAAGAACATCGCGTCTTCTCTTTATATGATAGGGCGTGCCCGAATATTTTCATATTACGCAGATTAAACTGCATTCACACGTCCTAACTAAATACTGATATATAATTCTGTTTAAAGGAATTGCAAAGCAAAAGTTAAACTTCATTTTTCCTGAGTTTTAATTATATTTTTGTAACTGTGAATGCAACAGACACTCTATGCAAAATATTTCTATATTTTCTCCTAATATTTGGGGTGTTCCTTAACTTGACCCACGTGGGCCAGGTTAGCTAAAATAGATTAGTGTTAAAATGTGCATTTACTGATTAGAAGATACTAGAGCTTGTTATTGTGCAACATTAGTGTAATTCTATTGTAAAGATATCCTAACCGTTTTAGTGTGTTGAAAAGACAAGAAGCGACCAATGATTTTTTTTTTATTTAAGCAAGTACGACATAAAACAAATCTATAAATATCTTGGTGATTCCCTCAGTATCCTACTTTCGTTTTCAATAATGTGTATGCCACATGTTTTAATTCGTTCAGTTGAATGTTATTAGTGACAAATGTTATTGGTAAGTGATTTCGTATACGTTCTTAATACTGTTTTAAAAACTAAACTTGCTTCTATGCTTTTGGTACAGTCATTTGCCTGTATATCCCTTTAACATTAAATATTACATACTCCTTATATTAAACGATATATAAGTATCATTGTGCAACATTTTTCTTGTTATTTCACTTGAAGATCTTTTTTAATGGACATAAGCCCTTATCTTTGTCGAGGGGATGGGTACTCCGCTTCCGCCCCGCCCCTCTTAATAATCCATCCTTGGTGTACACAAGGCACAAAAATGCCTAATCTTGAGACACAGCGGGCAATTTAAAATTTCAGGTGTGAAAAATGCGTTCGTACCAAAAAGCTCAAAATTTTCAAACGCTTTTTTCATCACATTTTAAGTTGTGAAAAATGCGTTTCTATGCTCGTATGAAAATTGTATGCTAACGTATTTTTCATACTACATGTATTTGTGAAAAACACGCACGAAAAAAAACGGGTTGTGAAAAATGAGGTTCAACAGTGCTACCAGTGAAGCTAGCCGGGCGGTTAGCATGATTCAGTAACTATATGGGGCATTATGTACATATTGTATTTTTAAATTATCGTAAGATTTTCAATAATATGATGCCATGGTCCAAACCTTTCATGTAGGATAAGAATAAAATGATACATAGAATGTAAGGAACAGCCCAATTAACTTGTAGATAGTGACAGGCAATAACCTGTTACAATTATGATGCGCCTCTTTTTTACTCAAACAATAACCCAAATAACGCTAAAAGGTATTATGCGCCTTTCCTTTTATTCGACAATATTCCTTAACGAATCAGATGCGCCTTTTTTGGTGCAGCTGTCTAAACCAACTTTTGACTTACATTTTAACTAATACAGTTTGCTCTGCCATTTCTATTTGTCCAATGAATTTGTCTTCCGGTATTGAGAAATGAATAAAATATATGATCCGATTGGTTGTCCCAACAAAAAGTTTAGTTTACGGTTCCAAGTTTTCAATATGCAGGAACATTTTGTGAAAATGAGATTTTTTAGTAGTTTGCAGTTATATTCCCTGGCTAATGGTTATACTTCAAACAAAATAAACCCTACACCGCTCCGAACATATTTTAAAGATATTTATTGTTTCTAATAATCCAGAAACAAATAAAACCCTTAAAAACTGTGATGCGTCTCTTCCCATCTTTAACAACAATCCTTGACAATGTTGTTGTACCAATGATACCTATAGTTATTAAAAGCAGTATTTTATTACAATATCTAAACCCCATCATATTATATTTGTGAAAGTATAGAAACTACATAATTTGCCAGTCTATAGATGCCTACAATGATTAGGTATTATATCAGTTTTGTCAAGTATTACATTACTAAATGGTACTGAATAGTCTGTATAACTTCAACTGAGATTTCTCTTTATTAACATGCAATGGTGAATGGAATGTCTAAACTTTATCTTTGTAGATATTAGTTTTTACAATGCCAGTCATTCTTGTACATGTCTTTATTAGTACGACGCTCCGGTTTGAATTATGAAGTGAATAAGAAAACGGTCTAGATTTTTACCAGTGTCTGTATAAAATTTGGATTGAATTTCAATATACTACACTGATGCTAAATCATGTAGGGAAGTTGTCAGTCACTGACAGAAGTAAAGGGCTTAGTAACTGATTACCTGTTAAATCCAGAGATTCAGCCTTTCTAGGAACGGTATGTAGGTATGACTGGTCGCCGTGATATGACCGAACGTATTACTAGAGCTTAGCCTCTCTATCATGGCGTACACTGCGTATTCATATAGGCTGACTACATCTAAAAACTGGTCCCATAGGTCTACGAGAACACTGTTTGTTGATGTAGCATGGCAGTCTTTTTGCTACCAATGTGCATTTCTTAAAAATACCCGTGCAGCTGTCTCGCTGACATTCATTGAATTTTGATAAAGAATTTATCTTTTTTTAGAGCAAAATGTTCAAAAAAGCTACTAAGGCGAGTCGATCGTCTTCTTTTGCGTGATGAAAAACGCCGTGCAATCCAAAAAACAATTTGCAAGTGTTCAGGAAAAAGTGTAAGATAACAATCGACGTGAAATCTAGATAAATACAATATGCAACAAAATGTTGATAGTTGATGTCTACGGCGATAACAAAACTCGTGTATTTGATGAATCTGTGGAAATTTGAAAGACAACATTTTGTGGTAGATTTCTTAATTGACAAATGGTTCGTCCAATTAACATAATACGAACATATGTCTCACGTAACGTAATTATTCATTTGAGCAAAACATAAACTGATTTGCATTCTAATGTATGGGTTTTGTCGCTTAATCTCCGCTCGCAATCTAGGTGGGTACGAATTCTTCAGTTTGATTGACAATTTAATTAGACTTCTTCCATCACTCGGAATTCGCTAGACTTTGCTATCTTTGCAATTCCCTAAATCATCCAAATTCTTTAACCGATTAAGCATCGATATGAGAATTTCTTGTTCATTTTAACTAATTATGATACACTTGTTCTAGATTAGTGGGCTTGTTTACTTGATATAATGCATCGTTGTTTATTTAGATGCAGTTAATATAGACTGCACTTGAGAACATTTATTACAAGCTGGTCTAATGGTTATTGTCTGATAGTGCTGCCACAAACGATGATCGTTATTTATATCTAAGGCAGGATTGTGAACAATGCATTAACTAAATAGTTCACGTCGGCTGTGAATTTGTGTGTTGTGCAAACTAATGATATTTCTGGTGGAAGTAGAATTGCTACAGTTTGAATATTGTTTTTATGTCCAACAACAAACATTGATCAAAATTATATCGCAAGAGAGCTTGATTTAAAGAATTTATGTGTAAAACCCTTAATAAAAAACTATCGTTTTATGGCAGCTGAATAATTCTAGAAATAGTTTAATATTGTTGCATTTTGTCGTTTTGGAAACTACAAATATGAGAGAAAAAATAATTATGTTCATAAATATATACTTAGGTACAGAGTATATGCCATAGGCGGCCGGCGCGGTTCCGAGTTAAAATCATTATATTTGAATGCCACGCCGCGCCGGCCGCATATGATGTAGAGGGCTGAACAAAAACACTATTTGAAACCTAATTCGAAAATAAAGGGAGTTACAATAGTTACAATTCGTTCAGCCCTCGATATAAGCTATTGATCATCTTCAGAGCTTTGTAATAACCCGTTTTGTAATAATTATTACAATTCGGGGTTTTATTACTAAACGGGTTGTAACAGCGCTTGAAGATATCAGGAATAACATTTACTTGGACACATGTATACTTAAGGACAATATAGTTCCATGTCTATAGATTCAACAAATAACACTGTTTTTATCACTTGAAAGATTTCTGTACAAATCACTTTCTCTCAATTGTTCAATCTAACGCGCAATACATTGAATCATTCATAACGTGGGTTAAATTAAAGTGTATGTTCTGTTCTGTTTTGTAATAACTCGTCAAATTTGATTTTTAGAACGATGATTACGATGTTGTCGTTCTTTGAATTCGTTCACAAAAAGTATATTTTCTAGCGATGCGAATTTTGCTTGATGCCGCTGTTAATTGTTTTAAAATCCGCCTCCTCTCTTAACCATAGACTCCGCCTTCAATACCTTGTTGTCTACGACGAAGTTTGTCGATTCGAAGGTAAAATAAATCATAGACATAGATAACAATTATCTTAATAAATTGAGGAAAGGCGTTTAAATTTTAAACATTAAGGAATTGTATATAATTAACGTTGAAATAGTGTTGTGCACCGTAATATTTATATAACACATTATTACGGTAAACAAAATGTTGACCTAGTTTCTCTACGATCAATATGTGCGACTCACTAACTAACTTACGCTGTATGCGATAGTAAACAACTTGCATGTCTAGAGTAAACCCCCCCCCCCCCTCCACCAAAGATATTTAATCGAGTCAATAATGGTCGCGTGCTTTTATCGTTTCTTAACTCAAATTCAGTTTCTACGCTAGTTTTTTTTTTCTTTATTTTTTAATTCTAAACAGTCTGTTATCTCAGCTCCTGTGGAGTCTATTTAATATTTTTTGCAGCAATTTAAATTGATTTTTGTACTTTGTTTGGTGACTTATTTACACCTGTTTGCAGTTTTGAACAGAAATTGATAAAACCAATAAAATATGTGTGTCAGCATTTTTCAAACTTTGTGGTTTTTAAATGCAATGACACTATCATAGTGTCTAGTTAATTCTTAGTTCTTAATATGTTCGCTTAATTCAAAAGCACAAATGGCCAGTTTTGAAAAAAAATATCGGCGTCGCAATTGTCAGATTTTTTGGGGAACTTTTTTGTCCCTTTTCAACCTCGTAGTTATGATTTTAGAACTTAGAAGTGAAAAAAATGAATACTTGTGAAGATATTTTAATTAAATATGGTATGTTAATTCATTGTTACTACATCTTCATAACTATAGAGAGACATAACTCATGATGAATTATTTTTGAAATATGCCCCTATATTTTAATGTTAAAATTTGTTCAGATTGAATTTTTTTAGTACCTAATTAAGATATCTAAATGAAAGTGGGTATGCTTTTTCATTGATGCTACGTCTTCTTAACTATAAGGGACGTTACTATGGATGTATGTTATAGGAGTAATGCCTCTTTTATATTTGTATGAATTGGTAATTATTGTTTGACTGATTTATTTCTTTTGAAAAGTAAGATAAACCTTGCCATAAGCAAACTGCTCGAAAGGTCTAGCGCGCTGTACTTGGACTGCTCTTGTTAAATTCTATTAATTATTACATAATAAATTATTTTATAGATAATATTGCTGTACAAGTTCGATATTTTAACATAATCATAATCTTTATTTAAAAAAATAAGTTCAGGTCATCGTTCCTCCAGCACTCCAGTGCTTTGATTCATTCTGTCGTTATGATATCAAGCATAGACATGTCTATGGATATTAAGTATTGTTATTTTGCCGACCACGTCCTGGAATGCTTAGAATATTAACTAATTTGGAATTGGTTTGATGTGCACTCTTCCACATACGGCATATACTATGTCTACTTGGCAAAGGTCTGTGTTTCAAACATTTGTTATGAATGAATTAAACTAGATAGCACGCAATGACATTATAGAAGTACAAATAATAATTCAACACTCTTGGTTTAGTTTGAGTTTTGTCTACTGAATGCTATATAGAGTATATTCATTTGTATTAAAACTTTTAAACTACAAAGACATTGAATACTGCCAGAAAACGGATTGTAAATAAACAATGCAGGCTCGTTGGAACAGGTGGAGGGCTAGGGAAAGCTTATCCCTCCAATGAGTTTGAAAGTACTGTGATTTACACTAACCTGCCTTGGACAATCATGTGCATGTACACTCGATTATTAAATGTCATAATATTTATAAAAAATACCATCGTAATAATTCAGCATGTTTGCTCTCCTTGTCAGATTTTAAGGCGTTTCCAATGTTTATATCCTATTCAGTAAGTCTCAATGAATACCCCAGTCTCATAAGTACGCTTATTAAGTTTGCTATACAAATCCTTTATTGTCCTCAGCCTTTTTTAGGTAGGGCCTAAAACGGAGAAACGTCAGGTAACTGTGCCAACTGCTTGTCTCTCGATCCACTTGAAACATGGTCGTTCAATCGGAGAGATTACATTCAAGTATGTTTGACAATTTTCTTTAAACCCCTTGTAGTATAATCTATAAGTACCCTGGGTTATTCTTTGTCGTCATTTAATGATGCTCTAACCATTTTTTACAACTGACAACCTATTATCATTATAAACTGATTAACAATGATAGACCATACAACCACCCTGATAACAATTTTTTTTAAAAGAGAAATATTTTATACTATCTATTATACTAAATAGATAATTGTTGCAGACTCAGAATGTTGATATTAGTTTAAATTAACAGTGACCCTTTGACATGTTTTGATATTGATCTTTGATTGCATTATATCAAATCAACTGTCTGTTTTAGTCTGGTTTTAATTATTCCCTGACCCTTTTCCATGTTGTAGCATTGTTTTTAATTGCACTATATCATGTCAACTGTCTGTCTTAATGTAGTTTTATAGCCTTCTGGTCCTGGCTTGCTGGGTGGTATTGTTTTTCCATATCTAAAGTTTAAGATTTGAACTTAGATGTTCGTTAAATGGTCCTTTCTGCCTTTCGATTGGTCAAGACAGTTTCTGGAAACATTAATTTTATGCAAATGCAAAATTTGCCGCCTTGCTACTGTGCAGTTTGAGTTTGGTATTCAAAAGGTTAAGAACAAATACTTTAGATTACTACAATTTCACTTTGATTGGGAAAGATACAATCGTTCAGTAAGTTTTCCTTTTGTTTTATTTTTACCTTTGCTCAGTAAAATAATTTGTTTAAATATTTTGTTCTAAATACTAAAGTTATCATTTTTGTTTAAGCAACATAATTACACTTATATTACTTCAGTAAATTAATACGCTATCTTTGTCATACTTTTGTACAATGAATATAAAACTCTGTTTTTCAATCAATTGTCAGTTTATTAAATAAATATCCACAGGATTCCTTATTTGTTATATTATGTTCTATTTTGTTAATTTGATAAATTGTTAATGTTCTCTTGACTTTATATTCATTTGTTTTGTACTGAGTATTTGTTTGTTTTTATATTTTGTTTTGTATCTTTTGTTATTTGATTGTTTTGTATAACTTTCAGATAACCGCTAGTCAGCTGTAGAAATAAAAGTTGAAATAGCGCGTGTATTGCTTATTTGTTACCCCCAACACAAAGTGAAGCTGCCCACTACAACTGTGTTGTAGTGTCTTGGACTTGCTTGCGGAGCATATGTGTACGATTCGTGTTCTGATAGTAAACAGGCAAACCAAGAGCCATTACAGTTATTGAACGATTGTTTAACTTTAGTTCAAAGTTAAAATATAGTTATTGAACGGTATTTAACTTTTGTTCAAAGTTAGAATATAGTTATATATATATACGTGTATTGAACTTGTGTTCAAAGATAGTACAAAGTTATTGAATACCATCTTAGAAAGTGTTATATTTGGAGTTTATAAGTTTAGTTAAAAATTAGCTTGGACTTATTTGTTTAAATTGTGCATACCGGACTATTAAGTTTTTAGTAAATATGGCTTCCGGTTCATCGATTGACGATGTAGTTAGTTTGAAGAGATCAGTAATTTCTCACAGTTCGACTGCGTCACGTAAACGGAAGGCAGAACTGCGCCTTCGCCAGTTACGTGAGAAACAAGATGCGGAACGAAGGAGCGAGGAGGTGAAACGGGAGATTGAACTCCAGTCGGCCCGACACGAAGTTGAAATGGCAGAACTAGAGGAGGAGGAAGATAGCGAAGACAGCAGATCGTTACCAGAAGTTCCAGTGCAAGAAGATCGTGTGAAGAATTATGTAAATAACTTACCTGTTAATTCAAATAGTGACAAACCTTGTGATAATGTGACAATGTATAACATTCAGGACTTGTATGGTTTACCAAAACCGGAATTGTTAAGTTTTAATGGAAATCCTGTGGATTATTGTAAATTTATAAGCAATTTTGAATCCAATATTGAGGCTAGGGTAAGTGACAATAGATTAAGACTTAATTATTTAATTCAATTATGTCAGGGCGAGGCCAAATTTTGCATTGAAGATTGTGTTATAATGTCTCCAGATGAAGGTTATTTAAGGGCAAAGGCGATTTTAAAGTCTAGATATGGCAAACCCCATTTAGTGGCTAGGTCACATGTAGATGGCTTGATTAATGGTGGTGCTATTAGGAACAATGATGTAAAGGGATTGATGAACCTATCACTTCATATGGAAAAGTGTCACATAACTCTTTCCCAGTTAGGCTTCCTGTCCGATGTAAACAATACAGAGAATTTAAGAAAAATAGTTAGAAGGTTGCCAATGCACATTAGATCCAAGTGGGCCGAACGTGCTAGCGGTTTGATTGAGCAGGGACTCGAACCAAGTTTTGACCACCTTTTAGCCTTTATTAAGGAACGTTCCATTGTTGCTAATACAATGTATGGTTATGACCTTGCGAATGAGGCCGGTAGACAAACGGTAAATTCGCCTAGAAATTCTAATGCTAACCCTTCCCAGCAAAATAAAGTAGTAACGTTATCTACTGGGTCTAATGAGAACAGTACAGGTAATTCTCCCTCAGAAAAATACCCAAGGGGTCAATTATCTTGCGTTTATTGTAACGAGGCACATAAATTAAGGGAATGCAATAAATTTCGGTTAATTGATATTAACTCAAAGCTAAATGTTATCAGAGAGTATAAAATGTGTGAAAATTGCATGAATTTTAAACATGTTGCCCAGGATTGTAGAAAGAATAGTTTTTGTAGAGTCCCAGGTTGTATTGGGAAACATAATACTATGTTTCACCGGGATTCAGGTGAGTATGAAATTGTTCAGGAAAAATATGTCGCTGCTTCTGAATCACATTGTAAACAGAATCAGGTAAGTTTGCGTATTGTCCCTGTAATTGTAAGCTCCAAGTCTGCACAGGTAGAGACTTATGCTCTCCTGGACGAAGGGAGCGATGTTACACTTTGTAGTGATAGTTTAGTACAAAGGCTAGGGGTTGAAAGTAAACCTTGTAAGTTCACATTAACCACTGTGAACAAGTCTAGCCAGAATATTAACGGCAGAGAAGTGCAACTGCAGGTAGGTGCATTAAATGGGAATCAAGTTATTGACCTTCAAAAGGTATGGTCTATTAAAGCATTGCCCATATCACTGCAGTCTCTGCCAGACCAGTCTGTAACAGGTAAGTGGAAACATTTAAGTGGTATACATTTACCAAAAATCAACGTAAGCAATGTTGAGTTACTTATTGGAAGTGACACCCCAGATGCCTTTTGGGTGGAAGAACAACGAATAGGTAAAAGCGGCGAGCCCTATGCACTGAAGACAGTACTAGGCTGGAGCATTATTGGTCCAACACCCAATGGACCATCACAAGGTCAAGGGAATGTAAACTTTCAGCTTGTATCCAGTACTCAGTTATCTAGTGATAAGTTATGGGCAACCGACTCTCCGGATGTCAAGAGTTGTGGCACTGGGATGTCTCAGAAAGACCATTGTGCTCTTTCGGCAATGAAAGGTACAATAGTCAAAGACAATGGTCATTATAAGTTGGGACTTTCCTTGAGGGACCCTGGTGTAAGCCTTCCTAACAACAGGTTAAATGGCCCTGAGTTTCTTAAAAGGAATGAAGCAGAATGGCCAGTTCAGGTAAGTAATGTTACCTTAAATGAAGATGACATAGAGTTTAAACCTATGTCCAGTGTATTAAGTACGCATGGTAAGTATAATACATGTACTAGTGTGTTATTAAATAAGTTCTCCGACTGGCATAAGTTACAAAATGTAGTCGGTTGGCTGCTGCGTTTTAAGCAGTATTTAGTTGAGAAATTCCTACGGAAAGGACAAGATCTTAGCAATAAGGTAAGTAGTAAGTCTTTATGTGTGAGCGAAATACAAATGGCTGAGAAAGCTGTGTTCAAATTAGTCCAAAGGGAAATGTTTGAAAATGACATACGGAAACTTAAGGCTGATAAGCAAGTTTCTAGCTCAAGCTCTTTAAAAGGGCTATCTCCTGTCTTGATGGACGATGTTTTGCGAGTAGGTGGACGGGTAGGAAAGTCTGACCTACATGTAGATGCAAAGCATCAAATCATCTTGCCAGGTAACCATCATGTAACTAGAATTCTGATCCTTAAATACCATGAACAGAACGCACATATGGGTCCTGTCCATACTTTGTCCTTATTGCGACAGAAATATTGGATAATTCACGGACTGAAAACTGTTAAGTCAGTCCTAGGTAAGTGTATATCATGTAAGCAACAATTAGAAAGGCCTTTAGTTCAACAGATGGGCGATCTTCCAGAAGAACGACTCACACCTGATAAAGCACCTTTCACATTTGTCGGTGTCGATTATTTTGGTCCTATGATTGTGAAATCTGGAAGACGTCATCTGAAAAGGTATGGCTGTTTATTTACTTGCATGACAACAAGGGCAGTGCACATTGAACTTGCTCATAGTTTGGATACAGACTCTTTCATTTGTGCACTGCGAAGATTTGTTAGCCGTAGAGGTGTCCCTGAAAAAATATTCAGTGACAATGGAAAAAATTTTGTGTCTGGTGAAAAGGTATTACGTGACAGCATACGTCAATTGAACCAAACCCAACTTGCAAAATTCTGTACGCAGCAGGAGATAAAATGGCACTTTAACCCCCCTTATGCTAGTCACATGGGTGGTGTTTGGGAACGGCTGGTACGGTCTGTCAAAAGAGCTTTAAAGTCAGTCATTCGTGAACAACTTCTGAATGATGAAGCACTGTTGACATTGGTTGCTGAGGTAGAAAAAATCCTCAATGATCGACCCATCACTCAGGTAAGTTGTGATCAAAGGGACCCAGAGCCATTATCTCCAAATAACCTTCTAATAATGAGGCAAAATGCTTCATTCCCACCAGGCGTATTTGACAAGCATGATGTCTATTGTAAAAGATGGTGGCGACAGGTACAGTATCTAGCTAATGTTTTCTGGAGAAGATGGGTTCTAGAATATCTGCCTACCCTACAGGTAAGACAAAAATGGTACAATCTTCAAAGGAATGTGTCCGTAAATGACCTCGTTCTCGTCTGTGATGAGCAATTATCTCGAGGTAAATGGCCATTAGGACTTGTTCTCGAAGTAAATAAAGGTAGAGACGGGTTAGTTAGGTCATGTAAGGTCAGAGCGAACGGATCTGTGAAAGTACGTCCTATTACAATGTTATGTATGTTAGAACAAGAATCCATTGATGCTAACTGATAACATTTTAAGCTTGTTGAGTGAACTTTTGTTTGTAAATAGTGTAAAAATGTTTCTGCGAATGTATGTATAATGTATGTATGTTTGTTTTTAAAATCTAGTTTTTTAAAAAATTGTTACTTTTGAACTTCATTAAGTGTTAAGTAACAAATTGAGTATGGCATTCTTCGTCTTCCTTAAGTTTATAAGAATGAACTTATGTATGTAAAAAGGTTCATTGAGGGCCGGTGTTGCAGACTCAGAATGTTGATATTAGTTTAAATTAACAGTGACCCTTTGACATGTTTTGATATTGATCTTTGATTGCATTATATCAAATCAACTGTCTGTTTTAGTCTGGTTTTAATTATTCCCTGACCCTTTTCCATGTTGTAGCATTGTTTTTAATTGCACTATATCATGTCAACTGTCTGTCTTAATGTAGTTTTATAGCCTTCTGGTCCTGGCTTGCTGGGTGGTATTGTTTTTCCATATCTAAAGTTTAAGATTTGAACTTAGATGTTCGTTAAATGGTCCTTTCTGCCTTTCGATTGGTCAAGACAGTTTCTGGAAACATTAATTTTATGCAAATGCAAAATTTGCCGCCTTGCTACTGTGCAGTTTGAGTTTGGTATTCAAAAGGTTAAGAACAAATACTTTAGATTACTACAATTTCACTTTGATTGGGAAAGATACAATCGTTCAGTAAGTTTTCCTTTTGTTTTATTTTTACCTTTGCTCAGTAAAATAATTTGTTTAAATATTTTGTTCTAAATACTAAAGTTATCATTTTTGTTTAAGCAACATAATTACACTTATATTACTTCAGTAAATTAATACGCTATCTTTGTCATACTTTTGTACAATGAATATAAAACTCTGTTTTTCAATCAATTGTCAGTTTATTAAATAAATATCCACAGGATTCCTTATTTGTTATATTATGTTCTATTTTGTTAATTTGATAAATTGTTAATGTTCTCTTGACTTTATATTCATTTGTTTTGTACTGAGTATTTGTTTGTTTTTATATTTTGTTTTGTATCTTTTGTTATTTGATTGTTTTGTATAACTTTCAGATAACCGCTAGTCAGCTGTAGAAATAAAAGTTGAAATAGCGCGTGTATTGCTTATTTGTTACCCCCAACACAAAGTGAAGCTGCCCACTACAACTGTGTTGTAGTGTCTTGGACTTGCTTGCGGAGCATATGTGTACGATTCGTGTTCTGATAGTAAACAGGCAAGCCAAGAGCCATTACAATAATAAATCAAAAGTTATGGCAAAGTATGTCATCGTTTAATCAAGATGTTGTAAATTTAGGGGTGGTTGACCTAGTATATAAAGTTAAATAATAGCGTAATACAAATTTTAACAAGTGAATTTATCAATGGACAATTTTTGAAAATAAAGATGTCACAGCTTTTTGCAATTATTGTAAATTGTCAAAGCTTGAAGTTGTATGTTTACAAAACAGACTAAGTGGCTCTCCACCACTGCTGAACAGAATAGAACCTAAACGTTGGTACACAGAACAGAACAAAACAGCACATACATGGTACATTTAACTATTGTAGCATATTTTTGCCTCCAGATAACCACATAGCTAACAAATAAATTAAATGGTTAACTAGTTACGTAGCTAGATATCCATTTATATGTTAGCGATATTTTGGAAGTTTTATGTTTTTCCCTTTTTCTTCTATTAAAACTGGTAAAATGTTTTAATATCACTTTTCATCCACAAATTAACAATTCTACAAACGATTATACGCATCACATTTTACATGAAATGATAGCATGGTGTTTATTAACCCTAAACGTCCGTTAATCTTTACTCCACTTCACCTCGCTGACCTTTCATGGTTTAAGGTAACATATAATGACCACCCAGTTGTGTCCAGTACTTCAGAACGTCTTGTAGTAATGATAATTTTCTCGTCTATTTCAATCATTCGACGTAAATGGACAAAAGATTGCATATTTCACGTGTCACATATTTAGTTCATCTGTATAGAATTACAGTGAACATTCATGGTCAGTGACAATGGTCAGTTACATATGTCATCTTGATCAGTTGACCATTACTAAAAAAACTGCAAACGCAGACTTTTTAGAAAAGGTTGGATGGCCTTCTCAATGCTTCGCCATTGTCTTTAAGTGGTGTATGTCCAAAAATGGCTTGCTAAGGTAGGGAAAATAGCTTGAGTGAATTCAACAGACCTGTTCCCATGCGATCCTTATTATACATTGAACTTTCGTAAAAAGGCAGAAGGTGTAAAGGTAATACACGTAACGACTCAACCGTTATTATATAGTTTGAATTATTGTTATTAGATGATAATAAAATTATTGTTTTTGGCGTAATATCTTAAATTACTATACCTTACATTATTATTATACATGCATAATAGTTGTTACGTACAATAGCCATGAAAATCATCCAAATCTTGTTTCTGGCTATGCATTTATGAAGTCCATGGGTCTATTAATTTCTCCAATTAACTGTTTCTAACTTTGGTTCCAATTTGGTGAATTTGATCATCAATTACTGAAAATTACTTGGTAGTTTTTTCATAGAGAAAGTTCAAGTATATTCATCATCGGTGTTCAGCTGGTTACTCATCGATGATTGAAACACAACGTTGTGGTTCAATCGTGATAATCTTTGATTTTTTATGGTCATCTTTTATTAAGACAAACATCACCTAGTTATGAATGTGTGACAAGCGTGTTATACTTAAATTATTGATAAAGATATTAAATATCATACAATAAATACATCAGAGTTGATTGAACCCAGTACTATTCTATGTTTACCCCATGTATACAAAAAACTTTCACTTTTTAGTACATACTATACAAATAGGTCATTGACTCGGTACTCGTATAAATTTCTTTTTAACATGATAATTGTTGATTAATAAAAACATTATATCAAGACACTATGATGACCCAGTTATGAAGTAAAATTACTTATTTGCTAAGTTTGGCAGCTGGTCCCTGCTATGACTGATAAAAGTAAGGATGGCTGCTGTTGATAAAAGGGGAGACTGAAAACATATCAGGAACATAAGCAGTCAAATTACACATAAATATTCCATTTGGCCAAAATATACTGGTAGATGTTTTAAATTTTAACTTCTTTTAAAATAGTACGCCACAAACAAATAACAAAAAGCAAGTGTCTGAGGGATTTCTGCCTTGGAACGGACATTGACAAACTGATTTAAGCCAGATTTTAGGGTGCACCAACCGCACCCTTATAAAGGTTCATAAAGGAATAAACAATAGCACATTGTCTTGGTGAAGGAAGGTCATTTTATCGAAAATACCCTTAAGTTGGTTGGAGATTAAGAATCAACTGTTGTTGTAAGACACACATTGTGAAGTGTAGGATACGCTGTTTCATATCGCAGGCGGCCGGCACGGTCCCAAATAAAAAACAGCAGAGTTTTAATTTAGAACCGTGCCGTCCGCCTGTGGCTGTTTTTGTTTTACTCTTCTTTCAAAATAAAAGCCTACTCCCAATATTCGTACATTATACATTAGTGCATTACTGTAGGTCTACATGTATAGCAAGCTAACAGCTAACATCCGGTCATGTTTACATGATGCATTGTGGGATTTACCACTTCCTCCTGCAGTACAGGAAGTGATGTCAAACAACCTTGTGAAAATAACAATTCAGCTTGTTGTGAAACTGTCATCACAAACTACAATTTATGGCATTTTACAAATCGCACTTTTGACTAATACATGTATCTATAGTTAAACCCTTACGTGATTTTAAGCACTTTTACCAATGGCGTTTTACCGAAAAAGTTTCAATGATGGCTTATTACTCGCTGAAATTCTATCAAAAAATTACAAATTACAGCTTTTATATAAATGATGACAGTCCAGGGACGTAATTTAGTTTGAAATTATCTTCTATACAAATATAATAACATGATTAAATTGTATTTCACATCGCTATGTGTAGATAAACAGGGTAATTCGTATAAATGTCAACAATTTCGTATGTTATTGCATACATTACAAATATTGGTCTATAAAATTAGGTGCATTTTACACTAAATTGTTTACTAAATACCATAATTTAACTTCGCAATACAAACAGCTGTTAATAACTTGGACAATTCACGTCTTTATACTATGTGAGAACCAATACACGTGAAGTATGTCTGTTATTAGATGAGACATGATTATGAGTTGAGTTTCTGCAAAATTGAAGTATGTTCAAATTGACCTGAGACAGATTAATGCAATACGTTGTTTCGGTAACTACACTGTGTTTGATTTGATATCAAATTATATTTTTGTCTCAGAGATCAATTTTCACAAGCTATACTTTAGCTCCATTGTGGAAAAAAACATTTTATTACTTTACAAGTTACATTTATTTATTTATTGGAGTTAACGCCGTGTCAACACAATTTAGGTCATTTTACGGCGTCCAGCGCACCTAACCTAGCTTTCCTGGACCATTGTCCATAACCAGTACTCACCTACCCTTCCACAAGACCAGAAACTGCTCCATATTATCTAATCAATGGAGAAAAAATCGGCATTATTGTCAAATTTTCATGGAAGGGTATAAACCTCCCAGGTGGGATTCGAACCCGCACCCCCTCGGGCACGAGATTCTCCTGCGCTATCCCGGGTTTTTACAAGTTACAATTATTGTCAATTTGTCTTCCTTGGTCCTGAGCAATTAAGATAGCATCTTGCTCATGGAAACAGCACTGCGGGTGCTGGGTCGTAAACCGAAACAGGACTAGCTGACCGATGATAACTTTATCGTCCAACATTCATAGCGCTGGGATACAATATCTCATCAAACCCAACCCCCCACAGCGGTTACTTCCCTCTACTTGTAGTAAGGCGCGACGTTACTGGTGTGAAGAGTTTGCTTCCATGCCATGAGTTTAAATTTAATCTCCGTTTAATGGCTCTCATTTTATTCAGATTGATGATGCTTCGTTTCGTAATCAATCGTAACTAATCGGTAGTTTCCGTCCCCTGTTTTTATTAGACAAACCAGCTCCAGTACAGATTGTTAAGAAACATGACAATCGGTCAGATTTTACCTCCTATTATTGGTACTTATATAATACGGTGGTCTATGGCAATGATAGTCAGTTTTATTATTCTACATTTTCTCAGGCTGTATTTACCGGATGTTCTTATTTAAAGATCTCTAATTATAGTGATAATAAACGCGATAATAGTTACTTTATCAAACACCTCGTGGGTTGTTGATGTAACGTCCTCACTAAAGTTGATCCCTTACCCTTGATTACTACTTCGCTACGCGACATTCTGCAAAATATGTATTTTAGATAAATTGTTGTAGAAATGCCATACTAAACGCAGGATTATGGTTAGGGTTCAAAAGAAACACTGCTTTTTTGGAATGCAAAAATATACATTTATCTTTTTCAAACACATTTAATGAACAAGATATTTTTAATTAAATGCAAATATATTTATGTTATTTGTTGCATTTCAAAGGGAAAATAGATCGAAATCGAAAGTAGAAACTAGTATCGAGTAAACCAAGTCAGTTTTGATCGTGATTTAAAAATCGGCCTACGACTTTATTACGCGGTGTACGCAAACGATGTTGTGCCATTCTAAAGCGCAAAGCCTTGGATACGCATACATGTATAAATCTATGAAATAAAATTATTCATAATTGAGAAACTAGCCTTTATTTGAACTTGGTTAAAACTACAATTTTTTTAGTTATATACTCGTACGTTACATGTATTGTCGGCCGCCTGTGGTATAAATGATTATAGTGTACTTTTTAATAAATGGACACTTTGTTAAATTGTTGAATCGTAGAAATCAACATGAAGTTAATTTTAAATCACAAATTGATGACTTGATATCGGTAAACAAAAAAAAGATCATAAGCAAACAACTTCAAAAATAACATTCGATTAAAATAATGTCTTTTTTGTGTTATATTATTACCTTCAAAAATTACTAGAATAAATTGATTAAATATGCACAAATCGTTACAATTACAGTTTGATTGCCGTAAGCGGTTTTAAACTGTTACATCAAATGTACAATGTTAAGAAATGAGTTTATAACAAACTGATGGGTTAATTTCACATAAGATATCAAGTTAACGCAATCTAGTCTTCAGACGATTGAACAGTTTACACGAAAGCTATATATTATCTCTGTTATGTTCATTTCTTTAAATATCAAAGTTTTATTTAAATATCAAACAAACATATAACACGTATCGATAGATTTTAGGTGCAATCTTCTTGTTTGAATGTTATGCAAGTTTACCTTTAAGTTTTTTTCCCTCAATTTAATGATAAACGCAGACGAGATCAAGTAGATGTCATCCATATCGTCTACGTTTATTGAACTTGATGTATAGATAGCCCGTATAGCTACTTCATTGAATTTAATTAAAACCTGCTAAAATTCGTATAAAATAAAAAATATGGGCTAATGAGGCACAATATAATAATAATAATTATACAAAAGCTATTAGAAACAGGCCTTAGGTTTTAAAACTTGAGAACACACTCAAGAATGAGATCGCTCTCAAAGGACTTTTTGCAATTAAGTTCCTATATTTAATGAATTATTATTAATCATTTTTCAATAAACTTCTTATACTGTTGTAAATAAAATTATATTTTTACATCATTAAAGAAAAATAGCTTGAGAACCATACATGATTTTAAGCTTGGAGTAAATTCTCTTCACATCATACCCTCCCCAGTTTCTACGCACGATTTTACTGTATATTCGCCTGGTATTGTTTGTTTTTTCTCAACTGTCAAAACATGAATATTTTCACGGTGACTTAGTGTTCTTTGTCTTACACACGTGATATTGAGATAGTGTGTAATCATTCACCGTGGAATTATTTAAACTTTGACAGTTGAGGAAAAATGGACTATAAGCTTAGCCGGTAGCGTGTCTGACTACGAACCTAGGTTTCATGGTCGACCTATGTACATTTACTGAGTTTGGTCATTCTTCTACCTATCTCATCAGTTGGCAGTCACTGGCGAGGTTACTTTGCCTGTGTCCAAATATCTAGGTGGCTTCTTTTCGTAAGTAAAGACTTAAGCTTGGACTTAAGTTAAAAGTTATGATTAACTTAAGTTTTTACACAGTCAGTTTCTCGAAAAAACTTAAGACAATCTTGTCTGTTCCTGACTTAATTCTGTAGCCTGTTCATTTACCCTAAACGTTCTAAAACGTTCCGTAACGATACATTCGGAACTCCTCTGCCATTCGCTGCGAATAATCTCGGACATATTAAGACGCTATTTTGAAACTACCGGTGTTGAAGTAAACAAATATACGATCGTTTAGGCAATGAGTGATGTTTCGTTTTTAGTCCATATAATATGTTGGGACAACTCAAACCGTTAGTGAGGTTTTGAATTTTCACGGGTTGAGTTGTCTTTGGGTTGAGTTGTCCTGTACTTAACGTTACGGAACGTTCGGGGTAATTGAACACGCTGCTGATCGTGAATATATTAATTGCTTTATAATTATGAGGATAAGCCGAAATCGAGCCCAAGTTGAAAAAAATCCTCACAGCTGTTCTTATATTACTAAAAATGGTTAATTGTTGCTGTACACTTTTAAGACAAATACAGACATTGTGTTGGTTTGATTGATGGGAAACTTCTCATCAAAAGCTATCATATATCTTTGCATCAAAGGAAATGTTATACACAGCGGTGTATGTCCTCTACTTCAATGCCTCACTTGAAACAAACCATTACTTACATCGCACTGCTCAATGATTTCAAAAAAATATATTTATACTGTCGGTATATTTATCATGTTCCTCATTTTTTATAAATATATTAATTTTATATTTGTCTTTTTTCAAATTTTGAAAAAAATATTCATCATGTTGTATCGACTGTCATAAAATACGCCAATTTTAATATTTGCCATACTTTCAGTTTTTTTTTTAAATATCAAATCTACCCATTTTCAAAAAAATATAATTCAAATATTTGCCAATTCTTCATAAATTTGTGTTAAAATCATTTTATAGAAATATTTTTATTTTATTTGAATAAAGAAGATAAATTACGTAGTTTTCAACACTGTGCAATGTGACATGAATATTAAAACTGTTTTAATCTCGTTAATCTAGGTATCACACTATGTGTGAGATAAAGTAAACTAACCGACATTATTATCAATCCTAAAATTTATAACCCTGCTATAATAAATAGGCCAGCTGTTTGCACATTCTCTATGTGTTAAAGGCCCGATATGAAGATACATGTCTATTCTTTTTTAAGGCTGGGAACGAACACAAATTTTGATGTTCGAATATTCGTATAATTTAAATTCGAATATATTCGAATATTCGTTTTTATAAAGCTAAAAAAAGATTCCAAGTACATGTGTATCAGTGCGATTTTCGTGTCTAATTTAGTTTATCTGAATACTAGGCCACTTCGGTTCAGATTGACATGTGTTAAACAAACATGCAAATTTTAAACTTGCTTCTAAAACTACGATTTGAACTGCAACTTGGCGTGGCAAAAATTGAAAAAGCCTATTCTTTATTCTGAGAATTTCGAATATTCGTATTTGTTTTTCAATACTCGAATATTCTGTGACGATCGGAATATTCAAAAATTCGAATATTTTTCCCGGCCCTAATTCTTTTACATCAGATATTAAAAATATATCATTCATTAGAGACACATGTCAAACTATTTTGCTTGCTACATTAAGTTTTACAAAGAGCCTACGTCTTAAAAAAGTAAGGAGTCCTCTCACAGGCGGCCGGCACGGTCCCAAAGCAAACACTCTATACATACATACATACATAGAGTGTTTGCTTGTTTGCTTTGGGACAGTGTCGGCCGCCTGTGAGTGTGCAGTAAATATGCAAATAATTAAGAGTTAAATTACATAATGTTGAGGATGTTTCTACTATCACAAGGTCTTATTTCAAAAAGTTTTGGATTTATGTTTTAACTATTGACAATCAAATTCTACTTTCGGTTTCAGTCTACTTTCACTTTGAAATTCAATGAATAAAAGGAGTGAAAAATACATTAAAACAGTTTTGTTGTTTTTCAATAGAGTTATTTGATATCATATAATACACATTTGTTTCAGTTAAATGCTTGCTTTTATCATCAAAGTTTGCTGTATGTGGGCACTGTTGGTCTTGTTATAGAGGCTTTAATGCATGATATAATATGACACGAAAATGTGAGACGTAGTGCGCTTCTTTTGAAGATTTCAAGCTATCATTCCCTTGTTTATTGTCGTGTTAATTTAATAATTTGGGGGTATTGCATTCAAATAGATAAAAAAACTGAACATCACTGTCAACTTACATACAATATTTAGAAGCAATAAACACTGGGTAAAGCAAAATGATACAGACATTATTCACATTTAGACAGGACTTTTTTACTTCTTTTCCATGGAATATTTAATGACATACGTGGCTGTATCAAATTTATGAAATATTTGAATTAAATGTTTGTTTATCATTAAATTATGAGGAAGTTGTCAAATTATCCTTCGTGCAGTATATTATGAAAACGATTTCAATCAACGTCAATGGTTGCCTGACGTTAAATTAATTTAGATTACACGAGTCAAGTGCCTGTCAAGAGCTGTGTTTCTTTGTAAAACAGTGCGTGGTTAAAAGCACTGGCGACCGGCACGGTCCCGATCAAACAAAGGCACCCTACGGAACAACCTCGGCGATCATCTGCAAAGATATATCGCGGAAATCAAACGTAGTAGGAATACAGCCAGGTTATAAGGTCCGGCAATTAACTCGCTGGCAAGTAGTTCTACTATGTATTATCTAGCTTATCTGCGTAGAAGATCACCGAGGTAGTTCCGAATGACAAAGGCACTTAATGAATATGTACGGCAAAGTTTTGGTTTGAAGAGACCGTATTAGTCATACATCTCACTTTAGTCACATATAAAAACATATAATGGTAAATACACTGTAGTATTTTCTATCAAGGTTATACGAACACATTATCTGACGTATGTTTTATAATTAAGACGTATCGCTATCTATTGATGTTTCCGTGAGAAAAAAAACAGTAACAAAAAAAAAACCAGTACAATGTAATTTAACGTAATGCTTATAAATACCTTTCCCCAACGCCGAACGCCACATAAAAGTCGTACTTTTATTTCTCAAATAACAATAGCTATACATGCACATGAGAACTAGAAGAAATACATGTATAATTTTTCATAAATTTACGTATGAAAGTTGTCGAACATTTTGTAGCGATTAGTAGTGAGATAGACATGACGTCAATTTTGTCAAGTTATACGTATTCATGCACATTCTATGAAGTTAACTCTGGTACCATTGTCCTGGTAGTGTGTGTATTGACGAAACCCATTTCCCCTAGATTCCTATAACATTAACGCAAACTTCTTACCTGGTGCCTTTTGCTATTTAAAACTATACTAAGAGAAAATCTTGTTTCACCTTATTCTATAGTCACGTGATCTACAATTACGACAACTGAAGTAAACAAAGATTTGTTTTCATTGATTTTTATACAAATAATTGAATGACATCAAATGGCTAGCCCATAAAATAACGAATTCCATTCTTTTAACGAAAAATTAACATTGACCCTATGAGTAATGATCGTTAGCTTGAATTTATACGCACAAAAATTGAATCGAGCGGTAAACTATGTAATATGCAAAAAAAATGTGTGCTGGGGATTCAAAGTAAACCATTTGAACTCACTATTTTACGTGGCCATTTTCAAACAAGAAATAAAACATTAGTTATTTTAAGCACCTTTAAGTTTTTTCTATGTTCTTGGTGCTGAGAGAATTTTACTAAAAACAAGATTGTGTTTACATTGCAAAGATCCCATGACAACCATACACCCTGTCATCTTAATGTGGTTGTTTAGTGACAATTCTAACATAATGTTTTCTTCTATTTTAGCTCCATGTATATATAATGGTCGACCTTACACCTTTAATTCTACTGTGAAAAATAATTGTAATCTATGGTGAGTATGATTCATTTATGTTACTCTACAAAATGGGAAAGCCTAATGCCCAGTTAAGTTTCGCAAATGCTAGTGAAACAGCCCCCTGATATTATATTTTAACGATACATGAGTCCGAATCAGAACCGAGACATGTGAAAATTAAGACTAACCTTGTGTCAAAGAACTCTACTGCTTTTAGTTTCTGTGTGTTTGTGGGGTTTTGCTACGCTCCCCTTGCAGCTCAGTGATTAGACTACATTCACAAGAGAACGGTAGTGAAAAAATCAGCCGATGTGTAGGAGAGTAGGGTTTTGCACGCAACATAGTGGAGGGAAGGGTCGGTTTAAGTTTTTCACGAAGCCAATTTGTTTTTGTTAGTTCTTGAATCTGTTGGGGTCAAGTGTGATTGGTTCATCCTAGAACCTGGTTTAAATCCCCAGTTCTTATTATATGCCACTGTCCGTTCCAAGACAAAAACGCCCTAATTAGGTTCTTCCTTTCTTGATTGTTTGTGATGTTCCTTATATAACAAAGTTTAAAATTCTATGGAGGGTCTGTGTTTTTTTACAGTTGTTGTTCTTAATATGCTCGCTTACACCATTTTATGGGATATTTTTGGGCGGCGTTAGCCGCTCAGAGTTATAACAGTAGTTTCAGCATTGGCTCTTATGAACAAAATCGACCCACTCCGCATATAAAACATTCAGAAAAATGATAGTTTCCATAGCAACAATAACCTATCGACTTAACATTTTCATTTCTTTATGTTGATTTTTTCAATCATCATGGGATAGCCGGTATATTAAGATCTAGGCATATATTTTGAATTTAAACTTCAACTTAAAAACTTCACAATTTTTAGTGAGCATATGCCATGCATTTTAGTAAACATTTTCTTTTTTTAGTTCAGAATACCATATTTTGTTTTTAGTTTCTTAAAGACTTCCTATAAACATCATTTCAGTGTTTTACAATTTCAGTAGCGCCGCCCCATCAGTACTGTCAGTACTTTGATTCATTTATATAAAAACCTAATTCTGATATGTCATTTTTTACAGTTTACTTCTGGGAATTAAAAAATCATGCAATTGAAGTCTAATGATTTTTCTTTAAAATTTTAACACATCGTGTGAAAATGCTGAAGAAACATGAAAATAATTTTTGATAGACGTAAATTGGACATCTCTATTTAAACGTGCGTCTTCACGGGACTTAGTTTACTCATTGTTACATAAAAGAGACGCTCGCGTTCGTAAAGATTTACTGTCAAGCACGCCCGAATAAATCAAATTTCATGTTAAGATACCACAAATATTATCTTTCAAAAAAAGGTTTTGAATTATCAAGTTGATATCGCGATTCGCGCGATATCATAAATTATATAATTTGATTTCTAAATATCAAATTTAATTTTAGATAGAACGTTTTTTGATATCTAATTTCATTAAATGATATTTCATCCGGGCTTCTAATTAAATTAATCTCAAACTCCAAGGCCTAAAATGTAAAAAAAAATATCGCTATGCATAAGCTGAAAACTGAAAACGTCTAGGACTGGTGTAAAAGTGTGAAAATGAAAAAAAATCGGTTGGATTTTTGCCATGATGTCTAAATCAAGTACGGCTTACAGCCATAATCGTTGTCGTCCATCATTTTATATTGGCCATTACGAGATAATGCAAGCTATAAATTTTGCTGAGAATAGTTGGTTCATAAAGAAGATCAACGACCCGTAAGAATGTTTATAATAGCAATGTCATCGACATATTTACCAACGTGAATAAATCATAATACAGACTAAATGTCTAAACACACAAAAATAAACATTTAAAATACATTTACGTAGGTCTTAAACTGCTTATTCATCAAAATGTTTATTATATGGTTAAGTAGTGATTCATAATCTGGATAATTGTACGATTATTCAAATAAAGTACATTTTTCAAATAAAACACACTATAAAATCTAGATCGGTGACTTCGTATATATATATATATATTCGAGGCCTTAGCTCTTAGTAATAAAAATTAAGAATGAACTTCGTGCTTTAATGTCATAAGAGCAGTGGCCTAGTGGAATGACGCGAACTTTGAGATTCAGATGTCACTGGTTGAACACCACTAGGAAAAACTGCTAATTTCCTTGAGCAAGAAATGTACCTACAGTTGTTCCACTCCACACAGGTGAAAATGGGTACTGTAAATGATCACCTGTCTGAAAGTGATTCAGTAATACCTTGGGGGTTATCGTATAAAATTGTAAAGTCAGCAGAACATGTGGATGGAAGCAGACTTTAAACAGCACTTTTACTTTAACCCGAGGCCCGATCCCTTTGATATAAAAGATAAGGATGGATTTAAAGGTACTAGTTCACAAATTTGGTTAAGATTTTTCAATATTTTCAAAATACCATTTAGTGTCTGTAACAGTGTCAAAAAAATAAGTCTTAATATTTTAGGACAAACTGGCCTATAGATTCAAGAAATATACAATAAAAGTCACAAAAATGCACTAAAATTTTCTATACCGTGACATGGGGGTAGATTTTTACTACTTGAAACACCGTCATTTGTACTTGTATGTCAATTTGCACTAAAATTGTCATTATCAAATCACTATTGTTCTGTTTAAAAAATGTTTCCAAACAATTTTGATAGTTTCAGAAAAAGATGATGTTAAAGTTGAAATCTGCGAATGAGTACCTTTAATGCTTTAATATGCATATTCCTTTAAAACGGTATTCTTTGTTAGTAAAAGGACAGTTATGACACACGAGGGGATTTCAGTATCATTTCTATATAATATGTGTACAATATGATAATAAATTTATTACATAAAAAATACAGATTACAAAAAAATAAGCTGAAGATAGGAAAATTTATAACAACTGACCCTGAAAGTTTAGTCCCATTATAATATACAGGCGCGTAGGAGCAGGGGCCGCGGCCCCAATATTCTGACAAGCAGCGGCAATAGGACCGCGAGTTAATTTTTCATGACACACATATTGAACATCTTGAGGTCTCGTAATTATACAAAGATTTGTTCTTAAACAGGGGGGTACTGAAAGTGCTGGAAATCGAGTATCAGAGGCTTGCGTTCAGAAAAAATTTCGACCGCCGAGAGGGGAAACCCCACCACATCTGCGGCCCCAAAATTTAGACCCTTCCTACGCGCCTGATATATTCTATTTAAAACTATTATACTATAATATAAACTATAAAAGGTTTGTTATCTATGGTCCATTAGTCTCATACGGAATATGTATAAAGAACGGCAACTATGTATGGTTTATTTTCATATCTCCGTGAAGAGTTATTTACCTTGAAGCCTAGCTTGTAAGAGAGCAATAAAACTCGGGAACTAAGGACCATCGACCATGTATCACTGGAACAACCTCCCAGTTCATGTTACAGTTCTGTCATCCATAGAACACTTCTGTGCTGCCGTAAGCAACATTGAACATGATTCACTATAGATTTCTGCCGTCAATTTTTTTACTTTTAACTAGGGATTTTATAACATGTAATATAAAATCCCTGTTTTAACTTAATTGAAATTTATGTTATCTGTTTTTATCTGAACCTGTTTTATCCTTACTCATACTCTTGGCAGTTGACACACAAATGTCTTCATCCCCTCGCGGGGTTTGACATGATTGGAAGATAGATAGAAATACTCCATCAGCGGTTTGGCGCATCACACCTGATTCATTATTTAGTAGGTCTAGACCCGGAAAGAAAAATCGTTTTTTTTTTCATCTTCGTCAAAGCCATGAATTTTACTTGCATATGGCCAAAAGTAATTCATCCTGATTTTGAAAATTGGTGATTTTTTATTTCTAAAATATGATCATGATATCTCTTATATTACAGTACATGTGCAGTAAGTTCAAGCAGTAGTACAGGGTACGATTGGAGTTGTGAAACAAATACATGTTTAATAAGAGAAAATATCATAGATGGAGTCAATAATGCAAACATCGGGTAAGTAATGACTGTTGGTGCATTTGTTCAGGAATTAACCTAAAGCTACAGTCCCATAAACATAAAGATAGCCGTGAGGGCACCGTACGGGCGCCGTGCGATCAAGCTCCGCAAGGACCCGTACGAACTCTTGCATACTCCTAAGGACTGTTACGTTTTTACCAGGGTCTGTGAGATGAGCCAAGGATACACGTATCATTTTCAGAGTCAAATCGTAAACAAAATAGTGGCCGACTATGGATTAAACATGCATATCTTTCAGCTACGGCTCTGTACGGGTGTGTTGTTTTGTACAATGTGCGTACCGTCACCTTGATATGTACGGCTTCCTACGGCCTACGACTGTCTGCACGTACGGGTCCGTAACAAGCCAAGATTTTATGGGACTGAGGCATAAGCTGTTGGAAATGAGCGGACAAATGGTCATCCGATGCACATACTATTATATTGAAACGTCTAAAAATAATAAAAAATACCCTGCGGTACAAATATGTGTACAAAAAATTTGTTGGTTCTGCCTGTGTACGAATGAAAACCCCGTTAAATTGAAATTCCTAATTAGGTATATTTATACAAATATATAAAACATGATGTATTTATAATTTACAGATGGCAAGCATCTAACTACTCTATGTTTTGGGGCATGACATTGAACGATGGTATAAGATATAGACTTGGTACTTATAAGCCAGATGGGCTTGTTATGGGAATGAATCCAATAGAAGTACAACATGATGGCAGACTCCCAGAAAACTTTGATTCCAGACAAAAATGGCCTACTTTTGTCCATGGTGTCAGAGATCAAGGCAACTGTGCGGCATCTTGGGCATTTTCTACCACAGGTTAGTTCAGGCAGAATCCATTAACATTGACCATACTTTGTATTTTTGTACATACACTGGCTAGCTCAAGAGTTTAATAGTATAACAGTATTTCACAATAATTTATTCATTTAATTTTACATTGAAAATAAGATCTACGATCATTCCTACTCTTACCACTGATTCTAAATAATGTGGGACATTTGTCAGTCCCTGACATAAGTTTGCACCTAGTAACTGATTAATAGCTACTTCCAGAGATTTACACTTTCCAGAAACAGTGAATATGTTGACTTACCGCCGTGCTATGATCTGTACAATGTGATTCTAAGGCGTTTCTTTTTTTGGAACGGCGAGTAGGTTGACTGACCGTCGTTATGTAACCAGTACACTGTATTAATACCAGAACCCAACCAAAACAAATTATCACATGAATGTGATAAAATGGTCATCTGGTACAGAAATCTCTGGTTCCATTGTTGAGATAGTGATAAAATAGTCATCTGGTACAGAAATCTCTGGTTCCATTGTTGAGAAAGTGATAAAATAGTCATCTGGTACAGAAATCTCTGGTTCCATTGTTGAGACAGTGATAAAATAGTCATCTGGTACAGAAATATCTGGTTCCATTGTTGAGATAGTGATAAAATAGTCATCTGGTACATAAATCTCTGGTTCCATTGTTGCGTTAATCTATATTTCAGCTTTGGCTTCCGATCGTATCTCAATAGAATCACGAGGTTTGGCAGCAGACGATTTATCTCCACAGAATTTACTATCATGTAATCATTATGGTCAGAATGGATGTAAAGGAGGTTATCTTGATAGAGCTTGGTGGTATATGAGAAAACGAGGGTAAAACATATTTATTTGTTTTTCCACTTGTCCACGTGAAAGGAAGGGCAATCTAAAATCCCTTGGGACATTGAACATTAAACATGATGTTATCTGCAAGTTTTAACATTTGTTTTTGGTTTTATATGAATGTAACGGGTGGTAATTTCAATGAAGATTTAGTAAATATATATGCATGATGCCTTTGAAATGCCTTATATAGTATGAATTAAGTAAATAAGTTAACTCTTATGTTTATTAATGTATTTATGATATATCAATATATATACTTTGTATGTTAGTATACGGTAACAGGACGTTGTACCCAGCGGTCCACAAAGGCTAGAGCTTGGTAGTATATGAGAAATCGAGGGTAAAACATATTTATAGCGGAATTTCAAGTTCTTTTCCATTTGTTTACGGACAAGGGCACTCTAAAAATCAACTATCCGGATTCAAAATGTATACTTGTCCAGAAGTTCAAAACTCAAACTCAAACCCGCAATCTCCGGATTCGAAGTCAGACATGCTAACCACTACGCGTCGTTTGATGCCATTCAAGTATATATGGGTCGACTTATAAAACGTCGACAAAAACAAGTGTTTACTTACCCTTTTAGTTGTTGTTGTAGATCACATGACTAAAGATTCTGATATTGTTTTCAGGGTAGCTGTAGAAGAATGTTATCCATACGAAAGTGGTGATACTGGCAAGAAAGGTTCATGTAAAATAAGACGTGCATTGGGAGGTAACTGTCCAAGTAGAAGTGGGCCTGTAACAAGACTTTTTCAGGTCACGCCCCCTTACAGAATCTCTATGTCAGTAAGTGTTTGTTTGTTTGTTTGTTTTGTTGGGTTTAGCGCCGTAGCAATACATTTTATAGGTCATGTAACGGCGGTCAATCAACCTACTCACTCCTCCTGGAAAGGCTAAATCTCTGGATTTAGCTGTTAACCAACTACTAAGCACATACTTTCGTCAGTGACTGACAACTGCCCTTTATAATTAAAAATCATTGGTAGGATGGAGAATGGCCGGAGAAATAATTTCATGACTAAACTCCACGAAAGTATGCCCCGCCCGGGAATCGAACCCACGACCCCTCGATCAGTAGACTTGCGTGCTACCAAATATGCTAGCCGGACGGCTTTATGTCAGTAAGTGAATTATACACATGTACAGATAGAATTTATTCATTAAATGAAAATAATATATACATAGCTGTTCAAAATTTATGAGAATGATAATAAAAAAATGAAAATCGGGAATTTCAGGACATATATGTTTTGAGTTTTCATCCATAAATATGTTTCTACGAGAATACAGTTTGGACTAAAAAATTGTGTATTATAGCACGGCATAAGCCAGTATTTTTCATACTCCGATTAACAGTACTTTAAAAACGAAGAAAAATATATAATACAGAAAAATTCTGATTTCCAAGAACACTGTCGATTAATCCTTGTAGTTTTAGCTTCTTTTTGCCTGTGTTTACGTCAACCCGGGTAGATAGCGCAATTGGTTGCACCGGGATTTCGAATCTAGTGTCCCGAAGGGGGCACGGGTTCGAATCCCACCTGGAGAGGTAATACCCTTCCATGAAATTTTGACAATAATGTAATTTTCCCCATTAATAAGGTATATCGAGAAGTTTGCGGCCTTGTGGAAGGGTAGGTGGGTACTTCTTATAGACAATGCTCCAGGAAAGCTACAGGTCGTATTCTAGGTCATGCGTGTTTTAAACAATGGATTTGTCCACTACATAGGTGGATAAGCTAATGCATGAACAGCATTTTGATGATTTAAATATTCCACTTTGATATTAAACCATTATTTTAAGTAGAGTATATGCACATTATAAATTCCATATAATGATGTGTTTAGATCTGGCCTTTTCCAAACGAAGGTCACGTTCAGGTGACCTTTTCTCATCATAATATTCATGACGAAATTGTTATGATACGTACTTGTTTACATCGTCTACGTCACGCAATTTGAAATGAGCCACCCAATCGCAGACTGCGAATAATACCGCTGTTAAATTTGCATGCAAACCTTGGTCTAAAAATAGAAATTACGAAATCAAAATGTGATTAATAGTGTTTTCGTCTAAATGAAAGCTACGCATTGATTGGTCGACACAAAGTTCATCTCGACGTGACCTTGCATTGACTAAGTAGAGATCCAGTACGACAACGCGAGTAGAACAGGATCTCTGTTTACGGAGATTGTAAGCATACCTACTTTCATTTGAATATCTCTATAAGGAACTATAAATATTTCAATTTGAACAAATTTCAACATTAAAGTAAAGGGGCAAAACTAAAAGAATCATCAAGAGTTATGTCCCTTAGTAGTCGTGTAGATGTAGTACTGATGAATAAGCACACTAACTGTCATTTCAATATCTTGATGAGTATTGAAAATATTTCTCTTCAAAGTACTTGAACCGCAGGAACCGTATTGAGGGACTTTTGTCTGTTATCTTTCCTTGATAAAAGCTGAAGCATTCCAATTGGTAAATATAGGTCCTATCAGTTAAAATCCTCGGATTTTATCATTAAAGTCCTATGTAACGATAATAAAATCTATATCTTATATCTTACATGTTAATTAAGATATTAACAGGAGTGATGAAATTTAGATAGTTCTTTACCTTAACAACACTCAAACTCCTCACAGCGGTTACGTCACGCGTTGCTACTTTAACCACTGCCTTCACATGAATCACGTGACGCAAGTAGTACCATGTGACTAATGTTTAAATTTAAACGAGCAATAACGGTAAGACTAAAATGTGTTAGGCGTAATGTAGCGAAAAATAACATTGAATGATAAAATGTGGTTGATTTACAAGTAATGCCAAAGATATAAGATAAATTATATAGAAATATATCATTATGTACTAAAATTGTTTAATTCATGATTAAATTACAACGGAAAGTGAGCAAGGTCGGGAATGAGCTGCGTTGTCCACCCAATAGGGCCCTTGGTCCTTCTCACGCTGTATGATGCTTTTGTTGAGAAATCTTAAGTATTTATGATAAAATTATATGTATATGATACTGAATAATATAACATTTATATATTAAATGACTAAAATAAGTACAATTATCCATTTAATATTTACTTTGCGTAACATTTTGTTATTCACGCTATTTTACGCACTTTAGGTAACCGATGTCAGGGTAAAATTATTCTTGTTTTTTTTTACATTTTTTTATTCATACTATTTATTTTTTCCCTTTTTGTACTTTGAACATCATATTTTACTAAGAAAAGACTAAATTTTTTGATAATATTGAATTGTAAAAGAAAAGATGAAAATAGTTTTTCGGCTCTCTGAGGGACGAATTTTACTTGTGGTGGCAGTGGTTATTGATTTGATAAAGGGAGATAACCGCTGCGGGGAGTTTGAACAACACTTAGCTTGATTTTCGAAAAATTAAAGGATTTACGAAAAAGTTATTTAAGATTAATTGTGGCAATTCAGATTGAAAAGTAAGGGTAAAATCCGAGTAATCCAACTGATTGAACCTACCTATTTGGTATTTGAGTATACAAGGGGAAACAACTGACTAAAGTCCCTTATTAAAAAGTTAAAAAGGGGCACAACCCAAAAATAATTCATCTAGAGTTACATCGTTTTGTAGTCGAGTTAATATAGTACTGATAAAAAAGCATACTAACTTTCTATCATACAAAATATATTCAGTTTGAACAAACTTTAACCTTAAATATTAAAGTATAAAGGGGAATAACTCGGACAGTAATTCATCCAAAGTTATGTCCCTTTATAATCTGATAGATGAAGAACTGACGAATAAGCATAACAACTTTCATTCAAATAAATGTGTAATTACTATATATATATCCTATGAAACTCCTCACAGCGGTTACCTTAATTTGATTTGATAAAGGCAAATAACCGCTGCGGAGAGTTTGATATCCTATTAGAACAAATTTTAATCTTAAATGTTAAAGTATAAACGGGCAATAACTCCAAAAATAATTCATCCACAGTTACGTACCTTCATAGTCATGTAGATGTAGTACCGACAAATTAGTATACAAACTTTAAGTCAAATGTCTTGATCAGTATTGAAGATATTCAACATAGGAAAAACTTTAACCTCATGTTTTGCATATTTTTAAGTATAAAAGGACAATAACTTATAATATAATTCATCCAGAGTTATCCCCTTTCACAGAATGGTTAATATAGTCCCACTGAATAAGTATACCAACTTTCAATAAAACAACTTGGACAGTGTTGAAGTTATAAGTGTTTAAAAAAACTTTAACCTGAAAACCGACGCCGACGCCAACGCCGACGCCGACGCAAAAGTGATAGCAATAGCTCTCATTTTCTTCGAAAAGTCGAGCTAAAAATGAATTCAAATTAATTTTTTGAAGCGTCTAGACTGCATCAAAGGTTCACATAGAATGTGACATGTATCTTATTACTTTCAGGAAAGAGATATTATGGCAGAGATAGAAATGAATGGTCCTGTACAAGGTGAGGTCTTTGTCAACCTAAGGATAAATTATTAGTTGAATTCTAAAACATGCATAAAACTTGTCAATGATATTATTTCTGAGATGGTCAAAATAAGCATGACAAGCATGAAAAACTTATAAATATTGAAATATCTACAAAAACATTTATTTATTTAATCTACGATAGAATTAAAGCTCTACAACTAGCTTCAATGCGTCGTTCAAAAAATATATTGCATTTGATATATTCGGTTTGTTTAAAGACAATTTCTCATCATTTGCAATTGATATGTTTAAAAAACGCTTTTAAATTCATCATGAAAAGAGCGCTTTACAAATTTGGTGTTTAATAATGATAACGTTTAAAGTTTAAGAAGTTTTTTTATATAATTACCGTAAGACCCTGAGCCCAAGCGGCAAATACAATAAACAAAAGACATGTCACAAATGATAATACGCATGATGAACACAAATGAATACATGATAGTATGCATTTATAAACACAATCAATAAGAATCAACTATAATAAACATGGAAAACACAATAAGATACATTTTATCGATAAACATGGACAACACAATTAAATACTTTTGATCAATATGCATGTAAACACACAATTAAGTACATTTTATCAATATACATGGAAAACACAATTAAATACATTATATCAATATGCATGGAACACACAATTAAATACATCATATCAATATGCATGGAAAACACAATTAAGTACATTATATCAATATGCATAAAACACAATTAAATTCATTATATCAATATGCATGGGACACACAATTAAATACATTATATCATGAAAACGCAACCAAACATGTATCTGTATAAGGAGAATTAGCTTTGATTTTGTAAGCATATTTAGCGCTAGTTCATATAAACTCTTTAGCAATGACTTGCAATATCTTTGTTACAGCCACATTCAGAGTGAAGGATGATTTCTACATGTATAAATCAGGTGTGTATAGATTTGCTAATGTACAACCAGATGCCGTACTTCCGCAACAAGAGAAATACTCATACCATTCTGTTAGAATTATAGGGTAAGTACTCTTTATTAGCAGACCTATTTTACAGTAAAGTTGCACTAATAGGACGAAAAAAATCGACGATCGAAATACAGGGACCTTTGTCTAGGAGTTGGAATGTCTGAAGTGCTAAATTTGCCGACTACAAAGGATGGTTTCATTCTAAAAGCGTATAGTGGGCGCCATTTAGAAGTCGGAAATACATGGCATGCATTTTATATATCAGTCTGAAGGCAAATTGTAGCAGTTACATTAATGAAGAATTTTAAAAGACAAACATCGAGACATTTATAATCTTTGAGTGTCATGCTGACTTACTAATGCTCATTTAGTCCGCCCGGCTAGCTCAGTCGGTAGCGCACAAATCTACTGTTCGTGGGGTCGTAGGTTCGATTCCCGCGTGGGGCATACTTTCGTGGAGCTTGGTCATAAAATAATTTTCTACGGTCATTCTCCCTCCTACCACTGATTCTAAATCATGTAGGGCATTAGTCAGTCACTGACGGATTTATGTGCGTAGTAGTTGGTTAACAGCTAAATCCAAAGATAAAGCATTTCCAAGAACAGTGAGTGGGTGGACTGACCGCCGTGATATAACCTATACAATGTGTTGCTATGGCGTATAATTCAACAAAAAATTGCTGAACGTTTACCAACTTAATAGCTATTGCCTCTAGTCATCGAGCTACTGACGTCATGGTATCTATTCATGAATCCACCTAAGTAGTCTTTTACTCAGCTTATCTAAGCCGAAACATTGGCGTGACGAAATTTCACTGGTGACCAAGTTACGCCTGTTTGGAGTGAAATAATCACATGTTATTTTCTTGCTTAATGAAAAAAGCCGCGCGTATGGCAGTGTTTGAACCCAGAGTCTGTCGAAGCTAAAAGACGCGCCATTCCATTGGATCAATCATTTCCACTTATTCTTTTTTTATTAAGCTTTATATTTACTTTTTAAGATGGGGATTGGAAAGAAGTTCAGCTGGGAATTTGAAATATTGGGTAAGT